>OY979629.1:18385202-19120983 GCA_963855885.1 Coenonympha glycerion
TATTAGTACTCGTAGATATCTATCATGTTTTAACAAGTTTTTGTTAAATAACCCGAATTGTGCATTCCTGTAGCAGTCGGATGATTCATTGAATACTTGTTCGGACTTGTTGAGTACGATTGAGCGTCGAATGAGATTAACGAGTTTATGCATGTTTGTTTTATTCCTGTCGGTGCGTGCTGCTTAAGCATTTCTATATAAACAATGTAATATTTATTTTATTTTCATTTGTGGTCTCGCGCGTAATAGATGAGCACTACTTACACCTCCTCTACACTACTCGCGAAGTTGAACGTATTTCTCATTGCAAAACAATGTCGGAAGTAAAAAAGAAGAGACGGCAATACTGTGCGGAATATATTAAATTCGGATTTATTGAAAATCCCACAAACCCATCGTCGCCTTTGTGTCTTCTATGTCTAAAAACATTTTCGAATGAAGCAATGAAGCCTTCAAGGCTGCAAGATCATTTGAATAAAATGCATCCAGATAAGAAAGACAAGAATGTAGCATATTTTCAAGACCTAGAGAAGAAGCATAATACACAGCCAAGTGTAGCAAAACTATTTTCGGCGGCTGCTAAGCAAGATGACGACGGACTTCGAGCTTCGTACAATATCTCTTTGTTAATTGCTCAAAAAGGCAAACCACATAACATCGGAGAAGAGTTAATATTGCCAGCAATAAATGAAGTAATAACTACTGTGCTTCATAAACCGGCCGCAGATATTATCCGAAAAATTCCTTTGAGTAATAATTCTGTGCAAAGACGAATTGATGTAATGGCTGAAAACATTGAAGAATCATTGTGCGATCACCTGAGGACAAGTCAATTCTCAATTCAGCTCGATGAGTCCACTTTACCAACTAATGAAGCATTGTTGTTGTCTTACGTGAGGTTTATTAAAGATGAGAAAATATGTGAAGAACTATTATTTGCTAGAAATTTAGAGACCGATACAAAAGGTGAAACCATATTCAATACATTGGAAAAGTTTTGCGATGAGAAAGAGATTCCTTTGAAAAATATTATTTCAGTTGCTACGGATGGCGCTCCGGCTATGACAGGGTGCCATAAAGGCTTCATAGCGTACTTAAAAAATAAAATTCCAGATGTCCTTGGTGTACATTGCGTTATTCATAGACAACATTTAGTTGCTAGAAACTTAAGTGAAAAACTATTTCAATCACTGCAATATGTCATCAAAGCAGTCAATAAAATCCGCAACAGCTCTTTGAATGATAGATTATTTCATCAGCTTTGTGTTACTAATGACGAGGATTTCAACCGTTTGTTGTATCATACTGAAGTTCGTTGGCTATCAAGAGGCAATTGTCTGACTCGATTTTACAACCTGTTTGACTCTGTTATAGAGTTCTTGGAAACTAAAGATACAGAATTGCACGACAAGCTCATAACATCAAAAAATGATATAGCTTACATGACAGACCTGTATAAATTATTCAACGACATGAATCTCCAAATGCAAGGCGATAAACTAAATTTAATTAAAACAAAAAACGTCGTTGCTGCTTTCGCAGCCAAACTGCTTCTACACAAAAAGAATCTGGGCAGACGTGAGTTTCACAATTTTCCAAATTTATCAGTATCATGCAGTAACGACGAATTGTTTGCCTACTGCCAACATTTGGAAAACCTCCACATTGACTTCACCGAACGATACCAGGACATTTTGAACTTGGAAATACCAGACTGGGTGTTGGATCCGTTTTCAAATGTCAACACAGCAATGTCACCTCAGCTGGAAGAAGAACTTATAGAATTGACAACAAACGAGGAAATAAAAATCAAGTTCAAAAATGGTTACCAAGAATTTTGGCTACAAAAACCGATCCCGCAATTGTACCCTGGATTGTGGTCAATCGTTCAACGATTCTTGATAGCATTCCCATCGTCATATTTGTGTGAACGTGGATTTAGTGCTGTGACAACATTGCTTACTAAAAAGCGAAATCGTTTGCTTGTTACCGAACGTGGCGACTTGCGACTGTTCTTGAGTAAATTGGAACCTGATATCAACAAACTTATTAAACAGCATCAGATTCATCCTTCACATTAGTTTTTATATAAGGATTGATTATTTTAGTTATATTTTTAATAAAAGATACTCTGTTTTAATACTATAAAGTTGCGTTTCAATAATCATTCTTATTGGCAGGTGGAGCCCGTAAGAGTTAACTTGAGACCTTAAGCGCCGTTGTATGTTACCTACTGCGCTCAGGTTTCAAGTTGCGGGTTATAGTAAAAGTTTCGTTTAGAATTCTCCGTTAATATACATATATAGGTCACAATAATTAATTAATTCAATTTGAAGTTATAGTGGTTTTTAAATAGGTGAAAAAATGGGGGCGCTAAAAAAATATTTATTCTCAAAGTGGGCAGTAGACAAAATAAGTTTGGGAACCACTGTTACAGTGAAGCCAGCAATTTATTTGCGGAGCGCCTCCGCTCTTACGTAAAGTATTCATACTTTAAACTTTAAACGGTGACAGCCTGTGAATAGAAAATTAAAGTGTAGATTTTAGCGCACACACGGAAGATTTTAAGGTCCTTTAGAGCACATCTACATGAGGGAGGCATTTAACGGTCGTTTTAAGTTGTATTTAGTGATCTGCAATTTAGACAATTCCTTTAAATTTAAACTTCATGTATTTTGACTCCTTAATCTAAAATCACTTAGAAGCGGAAACACGATGGAATAAAATTTTCTCGATAGAAAATTCTCCCAAAAGTTGCTCCAAAATCTCAATTTTAAATCAATCACAAAATACAGACATACTTTTACTAAAATTATTAATTTAACAATGTTATTGTAATTTTAGTTATAAGTAATATGTCTTTAAAAATAATATCCTCAAGAGTGAGCAGTACAAAAATAAATCAGTGTACCTTCACAACTTGGTATTCACTTTTGTCGATACTGCTAAATAATGTGATGCAAAACTACTCAATTTCAGTAGCTACAATAACTTATAGAGACTTCAACAATAAGATTTCCAAGACATGAATAAAATCTAAACGCCTAATATGACCTACATCGGGGTCGGCTATCGTTAGATCGAACAAGAAAGCAAAGCTAACGAGTCTTCGATGATGTGAAGACACTAATGATACATATATTTAAGCTCCTTGTTTTACACGCAAACATTTGGGTCCCTTATACCCCTCTTTGGGTCAAAGACTTGGTCAATTTTGGAACGAATATAATTGTGTTTTGAAACGGAATAAAATCTTCAAGCTTTCATTTCTGCACTTTAATACAAATGAGCCCTTACTACCTTTAATCATAGGATGAAAGGTAGTAAGGCTCGACCGCGTTTTACAACCGAATTGTGTGTATTTAGGATAAGAGAAAATAAACAAAAGGTAAAAGAAAACCACTTAGAATTCCATCGACATACCCAACAATGGGTAGAATTTCCCTTTGTTCAAGTCCCGCTGACCTAAACTTGGGGTTATTTGAATTTAAAATTTTGCGGGGGTCGTCTTCGCAGGTTTGTGTTAATTATTTAGCAGGTGGAGGGACATCGGGCGGCTGCTGTGGACGCCTCATTACCATACTCACTGTGAATTATACATTTGCTTATACTGCTCAGCTTGTCGCATTTACTTTGAGACTCATTACGGTTTGTTGGTTCATTACCATCCGTCTCTCTCCGTCCGTCCGTCCCTCCGTCCGTCTGTCATACTTGATTATTTCAGTAACTATTAAAGTTATCGACATGAAATTTGGAATAGTTATAGGTAGCCAACATCAATGCAATCATAAAACATTGAATAAGGTTTTTCTTTTTATTTTAAAAGGGGGGAAACCGAGGTGTTCATTTGTGTTGGAAAACATTTCAAAATGTGATAGCAATATTGAGTGAGATAGGATTTGAAAGGGTAGGGTACTTGTGTGTTTCAAAACAGATTTTTATTTATTTTCATGCCTGATAGTTTTTGAGTTATTTGGCAAACTGTCGATAAAATACCGTTGACTTCCCACCCTTAACTCTGAAGTTTACCAATTCTCTGTCTGTCTGGAATAATTATGGTGCGCAAGCCCAACTCTCACTTGACCGATTATAAGTATTTGAAAGAAAGTAGTCCTGTTACCAAAATTACCACGCTTTCCGCAATACAGTGGTTCTGTAAAAATATGATGAGTTTGACTTTTTCTTGTAATATTTCTATTTTTTTTTCATATTGTTAAATTCTGTGGAAAATTTTCAGAAGGCCATCTATTTCAGCTTATTAAAATTTGGAGGTCGTTGTTTGCTTACATTAACTTTTATTTATAAATCTTTAATAATTTTTTCAATGGATTATAACACATTAGATCCAGGCTGCCATAGTTATCTATTAAAGACTCTCCGATATCTTTACTAATATTATCATCCATTCTAAGATACTAAACATTAATAATACTTTTCTTATCGCTGTCGCTATTTCTATCCTTTAGAATGTCGAATGCAAACAGTGACATTGAGACCCCACATCCTGAAGAACGGATTATCGGTGGCTATTAAAATACCTTTCATACCATCCTGCCTCCTAATACGTCACGTAATGAGAGTTTTATCGATATCATTTCCAATTTGGAGGAATTCCAAGACGTCGCGGGCAGCAATTATGGGGGCACCGATTATTCCCATTCGTACACCTCCCCCTGTCCCTCCTTTTTGCCTCACCTTACTTCCGATCTCATCGCTAATTTATTAAAGATGCCGGCGACGCCTTGCCTCGTCTCGCCTATGCTAATGAGCTGCTCTAAATGGCAGATCAATTCAGGTGTTCGTGTTTTATTTCTGTCGAGATGAAGAATGAAAATTTCAATTTCAGAATTATTATAACGTGGTTATGAAATATTATGACTCGTACATTTTTTGAGAATCTAGCTAACAATATCTTATCTATCGACTCTCAGTTATTTTTGTTGTCCCCTATTCATGTTTTTTCATAGTTTTAAACACGTGCGCCAAAAGAAGGATCTGGTATACCGGTATATTCGTGAATTGTCAGCCATCCACGTGAAACATGTACTTACGCGTGTATGTACTGAAAAAATAGAAGGAATAAAAGGATGGATTCATCTCAAAAAATTCAGTAGAGCACTCCCCGTTGAACAACCGATAGAACACACATAGAGAGCTACCATATGTACGGAGTTCCCATGATTTCAGTTTGTTATCAAGACTAGGGTCACAGATCCTAAGAATATCTTTAAACTGTGCTAGGGTTGTCAACAACCACAGCAGCTGCATACAGCTTCAGCAGTTTGAAGTTGAGCATGAACCGCTGCAGAATGCTGTGCCAGACGCACAACATGACGGTACAGTCCAGGTGGTGAGCACAAATAGTGCAGGTAAGGATAATGTGTACCTTAGGCGGAGCGGTGGCGTGAGCGCCATCGTACACGTAGAGGTGGTCGTTGCATTCCAGCTGTAGCAGGTCGAAGTGCAGCATGAACCGCTGCAGGATGCTGTGCCAGACGCACAACATGACGGTACAGTCCAGGTGGTGAGCACAGATATTGCAGGTAAGGATAATGTGTACCTTAGGCGGAGCGGTGGCGTGAGCGCCATCGTACACGTAGAGGTGGTCGTTGCAGTCCAGCTGCAGCAGGTCGAAGTGCAGCATGAACCGCTGCAGGATGCTGTGCGTCTGGAACGTGACCGTGCAGTCCAGGTTGCGCTCATTTCGAGACCAGAGTACCCCCCCATCTAACTTGCGATACTGCCTCTGGAGGAAGTGGTCCTTGCACAGTGAGTCCATATAATCTGTTGACAAACAAACTTAGAATTAGAAACTTTAAATCTCATGCTGATACAATATGGTGAATATATTTGATTTCTTTCTAACTTTTAAACTTTTTCTACTAAGTGTAGACATAATAATAAAATAATCCAACAGATGATAACTAGCCAATAGATTATTATATATTGTCAAATGGAGCTCAAAAGTGGCAGCTGACCCTAAACTCAAGTTAATAAAATATTTATTTCAATCGGTAATGTAAGATAATATGGCAAACCATATTATCTCATAATTAGCCGTTATTTGCATGTATTATAGCTATTTTTTAATTTTTTTTGTAAAAACAGTTTTTTTGTCATCTGGGCTATACTCAAGTATACCGTACAAAGACCTAGCCCAGGGCTCATACATTCAAATGTTTTGAGGAGTAAATAAGGGATTATCCCATATCTTACCATCATGGCAAGATCACGCATTGCAAAATACGATAAAATTATTTAGTATCTGTTTATCTTGTTATTTATCTCTAACATTGGTTATCTCAAATCTTTCTTCACAACCCAGTTAGTTTTCGTGCCGAATGTATCTGTAGCTGGAATTGCTTTCGTATCATTGGCAACTATGTGAGTATGTAACTATTAAATAATTAATTAATCCTTTTAATTTGCAAGGACAAAACTTGCTTCGTTAGAAAGTAGACATTCAGAAATAGTCGCGTATATTTTTCCATATCATAAAAAAATACCCCGTGCTTAAATTATTTCTTATTATAATTATAGAGGACAACTTAAATCGATCAGTTACATCAATTACTTTCACTTACACTCGTACCTATATCTTATCAGTTATCATTATCAGTAATAAAATTTTAGTTTCTAATAGTCTTGTTTATTATCGGACTTCAGTAATGGTTTTAAAAATATTCCGCCCATGTGTGTTATGTTATTAGAATTTTACACTATATGTGACCATTAGTATAATTACTAAAGTATTGTTTTTACACATCGACACACATGTTTTTACATTTTGGATCATCAACTTGATACCTCTACAATTTACATAATTATAAAAAGAGCCGTATGTAGTTAACAAGCAAACAGCGGACCTTATTGTAACTTTTTTCCTTATTTCAGGGGCAGCAGTATTCTATCTTTTGTGACAATCCTTGTCCTCCTCAGCAGCATATTCTCAGCTCCCACCAAAAGGGACCTGGCATCGATGGTTACAGGAGATACCACAGGCCTTGAAGTACCTACTGACTTTCTTGCAGGGACCAATGACGGTAGAGGCGCCTTGCAAGTTGTGGTTAACATAAGGACAGACAGTCAAGGCAATATTGAGGTTATTACTAATTAATGTCAGGAAGAAATCAGTGTTAGTGGATTTAAAAGATACTGCTATGAGAAAGTTAAACTGGTGTGACGCAAGGTGGTTTGATTTCGCCATATCTCTTTTGGCTATTTAGAAATGGAATATGAGTGAATGGTGCTTTAAATATGGACTTACGTTATGGGAGTGAAGCTCTTGAAATATAATTATAGAACTTTTAAAAATAAAAATAGAACTGAAAAAAATTGAAGTTTAGAATAATATAAAAGAGCTTTTATCAAAATAGATAATTTATGCAATAAATGTTTATAAGACGTTCTTAGTTACAAAACTAGCAAATTAATAAAAATATCACTCAGTTTACTGCAAAGTAATAAAAATAAATAAGTTATGTCTAAAATTTTCTAGGACTCTCAAATACTTAATCAATTTATTCCCAATGTTGTGATATTTAAAATTTTCATTATTCTGGTCATGTATGTTTCTATTGTTTACAATAACATATTGGAAAATCGCCATATTTTGTTATGAAAATAATTATAATCATCCAAATACATACTTGAACGGGCAAAATGTGGTTTGTGATTTTCAAGCATTTATATCTATAAATCTTCTATTCAAGAATTTCTTGTCCAGAAAGATAAAATGAATAAACCTCATAAAAATCTTTGCAAATTTTTAATTACGTTTTACCTTTATTCTTCGGAGAGAACGCTTTAGCTTCAATCTCAATGCTAAGGTCTATCCGCCAAATTCATTGAAGATCAGTGACGGAGGAACTAACAACCCGAGCCCTTCTCATATGAAACCAGCAAATCTCCCTAATACTTAATATAACTTACAAGGAGCCTCCCCTGTTTGTCTTCTCAAACTACGCCATCTTTCATTAAGAGAACTTTATCAACTATTCCGACAATCTGTTTGACTGTTAGTTTGTGAAGAATGTTACTAAGATTTTAACAAGAAAAGTAAACGTGCAGAAATTCTTCACGAGTTTTTACTATAACTCTAGATTAATTCAAAGATGTTGTGACGACCTAGCGCAGTTGCTCTAATTTGAGCGGAAGGTCCCAGAATCCGGATTCGATTTTGTTTTGATCTTATTCTAATTACTATACAAATCTTGCCCGCGTGGAATGGTGCCAAGAATACTGGCTGCATTTCCGTGTGTAACAGCTAGGCTGATACGTTGCGCAAAAAATGAGCCAGCCCTTCTGTCACCAGTTGAGGCTATTAGCCGCGGGGAAAGCTCTCGAAGGAATTTGGCACTATAACCCCATGCCCCCAGGGTCTCCACGGCAAACGGGACAAATATGTAACTCTCTAATAGAGAGGCATATTTGAGACGTTTACCGGATTCAGCAGTTTCAGCTGTATTCTTATACTTCAAAAAAAGGAGGAGGTCCTCAATTCTTAATGTCTTTAATGTAGGATTGTTGGCTCCAATAATAATTTATTATTGCAAGACCTTTGTAAAACCAAATCAGCAAATAAATGATTTGATTTGATTTTATTTTATTGAATAGGTAGTAAACCTTCCTTTTCATGTAATTTATACAGACGTGTTTGGAGCTACGAGGGAGCACAGGAACGCAGATATTACCAACAAACAAACACACAACAATAAGTGGAAATTCCCGCACGAACTAATATGTGTGGTGGCGCAATCCATCGCATCACGTTCAGGAGATATCGGCTTATCTTGCTCCGGACGATATGAGCTGAGAGAGGGAAGGGGGAAGGGAGGGGAGGGGGAACATTCCTTAGAGCGCCTGAGAAGTATTTACTGCGAGCCCCACAACTCAACGATATTAACTCTCTTTTTATTGAAAAGGTGAGAGTGAAAACGCTACGCTCACTGCTTGCACTTACGTCTGGTCTAGACAAATATTATGTGGGTATTATACTTGTAGGAAAAGTTGTAAAAATTAAAATTATAGAATGGACGAACTATCGATGGAATAGGTATCAAAAAGACAGGGAAACCATCTTGAAGAAAACTGTTTGCCTGAAATTTCTTTTTACATTTTTCAAGTAAGTATTTAACTGAGTCCTCATCTGAATCCTGATGGTAAGTAATGTTGCCGCCGAAGATGTAAGTAGTCGTATTAACTTGGAAGAGCTAAGTATTCTCATCCCTAACGGCGTTTACACAGCATCGCACCGGAGCGCTAAATCGCTTGGCGGTGCATCATTACTGGTAAGGTGGTAACTAGCCAAGGCAGAAGCCTCCCGCCATAGACCAGACCTAGGCCGTACTACCATGTTTGAAAGGAGACCTCTGGGTCAGGGATATTATGGAGCCCGTAACCGTAGCCAAAACAAGCGGATATCCGAAACAAAAATATATCCGTAATCACAAGTTTCGGATAGCTTCGTATTAAAGCGGAATTTAAATAGAACGACATTTCGACAGGTTTTTATTTCACAGTTCGCGCGCCAAGTGAATTTTTGAACGTGAACGTGATAATACCATTTGTGTTGATATTCTACTTCAATCTATTATCCGTAATCGAAACTAATATTATTTCATTCCCATATCCGTTTCCAAATCCGAAATATCATAGCTATATTATCTCAACTCTGGCATACTGTTTGACGTCTATCTATTAAGTTGTAAATACACTTTTAAGGCCGTAAAAGACTTTAATCTTACGTTGCCACTAATGAAAAGTATATCCACGAAGGCAAACAAAATAATAAGGCGCCGGAGAAAATTGAAGTGCATCTGGGTTACTTCAAGCTCTTGCAGGAAGCAATATACCATAGACTTCAACACTGCCAGACTTACAATGTAAGACTAGATTGTGTCAGCTGTCAGAATATAAACGAAAAGGTTCGTTGAATGTTGATTTAAAAATCTACAATTTAAAAAGCTCCCGTAGCAAAAGTTATCTTTAAAACGTTACCTATTACACTCTGATATTGTTATCTTTATAAAATCTATTAGTAGATAGTATAGTAACAATACACATTAAAACAAACATGTATTTATAGTCTAGCACAGTGTGAAAAATATTAAAGGTGTGGAAATTATTAGTCTTGTGGTTAAAGAACTTTATTATTCTCAAAAGAAATTATATACATTTCACTTAATGAGAAATATTAACAAAAAATACAAATGTGGTAATATGAAATGACAGCGATAGCAACACAGTCAATGGAATTAGCGGTACACACAATGAGGGTACACAGTAAAAAATTGCAAAGCAGGGTAGGCATAACAAAAGATGTTCAGTGTTCGTTCCTACAATAGTTGCTCGCCAGGGACGGACTCAAATGTTATCAATTACAAAAGTTTTTAATTTTTTCTTAAAAATGTTAAATTTCTCTATTGTTTTGATACTATTAGGTAATTTATTGTACATAAGTGCTCCTTCAAAAGTTATGTTCTTACTACCGTAATATGCGGTTCGTGGTTTGTTTATTATAATGTCGTGAGCACTACGCAGTCGGGATCCATGCTCCATTTTCATTATAAAGTTAAGATGTGACTGAATTTTTCCCGATTTGATTTTCTTAATTAAAATACAAGTATTGTAGTAATATGTCTGTTCAAGGTTCATTAATTTTGTTTCAGAATAGACCATTTTAGTAGGCATTAGAAAATCAAAGTTGAATAACATTTTTATAATTTTATTTTGAACGGTTTGAACGCATTGAAGATTGGTTTTGGCAGCACTGCCCCATACTTCTATGAGGTAGTCAAGGTGGGGTTTAACGAGCGAGTAATAAATGTTTAATCGGACTTTTCTTGGTAGACATTGAACAATACCATACAGCGATCCTAAAAGAGAGGACAAGGTTGATTTTACTTTACTTATATGAGATTTCCAGGTTAACTTATTATCGATTAATAATCCAAGATATTTTTCTTCAGTAGACTCGTTTATTTGGACATTATTTATAGTAAGTGGAATATGTGATGGGATATTTTTGTTCTTTGCTTTAAAAATAATGTAACTCGTTTTTAATGTATTGACAGTCAGTAAATTATATTGGAACCACTCATGTAATTTGATTAGATCGTCTTGTGCTAATTTGATTATATCATTAATTGAGCGCCCGTAGTAAAAAATGCACGTATCGTCAGCATATAGACTTACTTCTCCATGCATAGATATAGAACTTATGTCATTGACATATATTAAAAACAGCAGAGGCCCAAGAATGGAGCCCTGCGGGACTCCACATGTAATTGATTGAGGAGTGCTTTGGTATTCACCAATTTTAACAACTTGCGACCGATTTGATAGGTAAGATTCAAATATCTTATGTGCAGTGCTTGCTATACCTATATTAGCTAATTTTTGTAATAGGAGTGAATGACTTACAGTATCAAACGCCTTTTTTAGGTCAATAAATATACCAAGGGCAATATTTTTTTTGTCAATGTTAGTTTTAATTTTTGTTATTAGATCTACTGTGGCCGATAAGGTACTTGATTTAGGACGAAAACCATATTGCCGATCGTAGAGGAAGTTAATTTCACTTAAATAATTTTCTAGCCTACTGTAAATAATACGCTCAAAAATTTTTGAAATAATTGGCAGAACAGAAACTGGCCTATAATTACCGGGATCTATTTTCGCTCCAGATTTATAAATTGGCGTCACTTTTGCTATTTTAAGCTCATCAGGGAATTGGCCTATTGCTAGATAGTGGTTAATACAATTCACCAATGCAGGAGCAAGATTAGTTTTTATGCATTTTATAACTTTAGTGGTGATACCATCTATGCCCGAGCTACAATTGGAATCAAGACCATTAATAATTTGTATAACTTCCTCTACTCTACAAGGTGGGAGGTGCAACAATGTGGGATTCTGTGATTTTTGATTTTTTTGCCCTATGGCATTTATGTGGTATTTTTGAGGAATTTGCTGTGCTAACTGGGGACCTATTTTTACAAAAAAGTCGTTAAAGTATTCACATATTTCATTACCGTCAGTAATTAGGCCAGAGTCGGACATAAGTTTTGGAGGAGCACGTTCTACTCTAATTTTATTATTGGATAGTGTATTGACAAGATTCCAGGTGCTTTTAGGATCATTTTTACATTTTTCGAATAGATTAAGATAATATTTGTTCTTTGCTTTGGTTATTAATCGACAAGTTTCATTTCTCTCCTTTTTAAAGTTCGTAAGATAATCCGTGCTTTCGGGATTTCTCTTTACTTTTCTCCACAGTTCATTTCGTTTATTTATCTTATTTATTATATCTTTGTTTATCCAATCTTGTTGCGGCAGGTTTAGTATTTTAATTTTATGTATTTGACTTTTCTTTACTAATTGTTTTATTGAGTTTTCCACCATACTATATTCCTTATTATGAAATACAACTTCTTCAGAGTACTTTAGTAGCTTCTCATAGTTAATAGCTTCATACGACATCTTTCGACATGGTTCAGGTTTTAAATTTTTCATACCAAGTATAATTTGTTTGTGATCCGAAAGTGATGAGTCCATCAAAGCCATGTGGAACTTTTTATCTTTCAAGTTTGTCAAGATATGATCTAAGATCGTATTTGTAGTAGCAGTAGTCCGTGTGCAATATTCTTGCGTTAATCTATTAATAATGCTGTATCCACATTCTTGTACCATTTCTACGTATTTTCTGGTATGCGTATCGTTATTTAATATGTTAATATTAAAATCACCAAATATGATAGCACGTTTTCTTTGCTGTAGTTCCATTTCGAGATCACCTAAAAATAGTTCCATATTTGAATGCCCCGGTTTATATACCAATCCTATATCCACATTGTATTTTTCAGTATGTATCCATAAATAGTTGTTGCCATGTTGATAAACCTCTTTACTTAGGGTATGTTTTATTTTATCGTGTATATAAATTGATACTCCTCCGCCTATCCTATCATCTCTGTAATTATAATAATGTGAATAGTTAGGAATCTGAAAATTCTTTGCCTCCTGCTCACTTTTAATCCAAGTTTCTGTTAGAAGGACTATGTGTATTTCTTTGCCGAACGATTTCAATATACATTTTAGTTCATCCAATTTTCCTGGTTTGACAATGCTTCGTATATTGGAGTATAAGAAATTAAAGGAACACTGCGTACAATCCAGATCGTTATAATTCTGTAAAATTTGGTATGATATTCCAGCATCGTTTTCATCTTTAGCTGATTGCGTTGACTTTATTAGTTTTTTGTAGTTTTGATTATTTTTGGGACGCCTTTAATGTATTTAATCGTGAGGTTATCTTCACCAAGCTGTTGTCTTCTTGATATTTCTTCACGTAATTCTTTTATATAAGATTGCTGCGATGGTGTTTGATCAGCAAAAATTCTAATACCTTTATCCTTAACATTTGCTTTGTTCCGTAGAATTAATCTGGATTCCTCGGTCGATTTGAAGCAGACTTTTATAGATCGGTTTTCCCTGGTGTGTACTTGCCAGTGCGTATTATTTTTACGGGCTCTGGTATATCATTCACTATCGATCTCAATAATTTCATAACTTCGGTGGTATCATGTGCCAGCCGGTCTTCATACTTTGTGGCAAAAATCTCCGAGATGCCCGCAACTATGATATTATTCTCTCTTTCGGTACGATCGCGAAGCTCTTGCAAAATACTTTCTTTCGATATGGCCGATGAGGTTGAAAAGTCTTTGCTTCCCTCGGATTTCAGTTTTATAATGTCGTTTTCTAAACGTGTTACAGTCTCTTCAGTAGAACGGCATTTCCGTTGCAAATCGGATACTTCCTCTAAAAGTTTATTGTGCTCAGCAGCTAAGTGATCGGTGGTAGCTTGAATATTATCGACTTTAGACTTAATGTGAGAAATATTTTCATTTAAAGTGACAAGATATTCTATTTGAGTTGTCGAAAACGTTTCAAACATGGACTTCATCTGATGTTGAAATTCCATAAAATCCTGTCGACAGCTACAGTCCGGCCCTGGTTGTTTACGTTTTCTCAACATTGCATTTAAATCCGCCACATCTCTGAGCCTCGATAGATCCGGTTGCGATCCACTTGCTGCAAACAATTTTCTTTCGCACATCTCTGCTGTGGGAGTTCCAGACTTTTGTTTCCCGTGCAAATTAATGTGGTCGTTGTGCTGTGTGTTTGATATATTTGTATCACTGGACGACATTTGTAACGGTTTTCTTAAACTTGCCTTATTATATGTGCAAATTCCAACTTCAGGCTGTCGAATTCTCCAACAGAATTATGATAATGTTAAATCAGTGAGTGAAATTGCTGTTATTTTGCTCTTACTGGTTGAGTTCACAAACACAACGGTTTCGGTAAGTTTTGCACTTTAATCACCACTTTTCTCTCAATACTACACCACTAACTAGGTTTTTATAAAGTTATTCATAAAATTTTGTTGAAATAACTAGTATTGACGCTGTTAAATCGATATAAAACTATTTGTTTACGGAAAACTGTAACGACGTGTTGCTCGCACCGCCATTTTTTACACACATGTCTTTACACACTTTTCAGACACTGTGAAGGTTTCCTCACGGTGTTTGCGTTCACCGTTACGCAAACGATATTTGGATGGCACAAATGCGCAGAACTCTGAAAAGTCTAAGATGCATGCTTGTTCGTGTTTCATCAAAAATTGGATGTCTGAATAAGAAACCAAAGTGTACTACTGTATATACTTACTGTATATTTTGTAAGTACCAATTACTATAACACGCAATTATAAATCACATAAATCACTATTACTTGTTTGTGTAAGTCTGATAGTCTTGGAATCTCAGTTTACACAGTATTGACAATATCGAGTGCGCTTCATAAGTTGGCAAAGACGTCGATACGCGAATTAAATGTCGTGATTTTATAACGATAGAAAAATCAAACGGTTTAACGGTAAAAAGCCAAGTTGGCACCCAGCTTTTCATAGGTCTGCACAGAATAAAAAAAAAACGCAATTTTACCAAAAAATACGTAAGCAGTAAGCACAAAGCGCTCTTCCGCTTTTCATCCCCTTCTTTGATATGTAGATATACAAAATGCCGTATGTAATCCAGCATAACATACATGCTAGCTTACATCAAAGGCCGACATTACCGGAAACCCGTACGGAAGCGGAATTATTATAATTACTGCACTCGTGCCATCAAGTCGGCTTACGGCTTAATTCCGGAACATTGCACAGGTATTTACAAAGTAACAAAGTAGCAACTTTAGTCATATGACATTTTTCGGTTCGATGGAGGGACGGACAGGAACTAAATTGAAAATGTAATAGGCCAAGTGCGTGTCGGACTCGCATTTACCTATAGATAGACGATAAAGTCTCAGAAACAGGGTCCCGTTGTTACCCTTTAGAACCTTAAATAGTAGGAGAATTATCGCTAAATTAATCACGAATTTTGAAAACGTGTCTTTCTACCAACAGCAGAGCTTGAACCTCCTTAGAAACTGACATATTCTTACGGGGTCTCCGGTACCAAGTACCCATGAATTACTTATCGTGTTCAAAATTTTCAAGACCCACGACTGCTGACACGAATCTTGAAAATAAGGGTTTGCTCACGCTGAGTTAGAAGGCTTCTTTGAGAAATTATAAAGAAAATATGTGAAGTAGCAAGAGCTCTTAAAGGAGAACAACCTTATAAACATTTCAAAAATTAATGAACGCTCTGACACTTTTGTGTTTTATTGTGATTGAAAGGAAATTACAAACAAGCATTTTCTGAATCTGAAAACAACCCTGAAGTTTGAAGAAACAACTAATTTCGCTACATCCGTGATCCGTCCCTGAAACGGGAAATGAGAAGAGCGGGACGGCAACACAGCCGGTATCGCTGTCTCGCTCGCGCATTGACAGTTTACCGACATTTATTGCGATTTGTGCGGCCATCAAAATAGCGTGTGATCAGGGGTCCTACAACCATCTCTTATAGCAGTTATGCTGCATTGTTTTGACATTTTCATACTATGTTTGTAAGAAAATTTTAAAACAATACTGCAGCATTACTGCTATAAGAGATGGTGGTAGGGCCCCAGGTTTTGAAATTTATTTTTATACTAATACTACTGTTTCCAAATGCCTGCGGCTTTTACCATGCAAATTTCGGTTTTTTACAAATCCCCTAAACACCACACATTTTTCTAGTTTGTTTTTTTTTACGTTATACAAGTTAGTACTTGACTGCGATCTCACCTGATGGTAAGTGATGATGCAGCCAAAGATGTTAGCATACAAACTTGGAAGGGGTAAGTTATGTCACCCCAACGGTTTGTACACAGTATCGCACCGGAACGCTAAATCGCTTGGCGGTACGTCTTTGCTGGTAGGGTGGTAACTAATAACGGCCAAAGCCTCCCACCAGACAAAAGTAGTATAAAAAACAAACCTGTGCCCATGTGTTAATCTTTCTTTCAAGTTTCAGCGAATTGGTTAAGTAGTTTTAGTAACATAAAATTATATAATTCGCATTCTTTGGAATAGAAACATTACAAGTTGTGCCTTGTATTATTGGACAAAGGCAAAACTTTGGCAGGTTGAAACATGTGTGCTGCTTCTACTTTGATACTGGTAACAAACTCTGTTCAACTATTTGATCAATCCAAGGTAAAGTTTGACCTGAATTTTCGGATGCAACCGCAGCAGACCGAAGCGCGCTGAATTGATGGATATTATCTCAAATGTGAGATCTTCTTTATGATACTACTAGTCTAGTGGAAATTTTCGGTAGTGAATCTGGAACTTTTGCCAAGAAAAAATAATTAAACTCCTGACTATATGTCAAAAATCTTAATATCTGATTGAGAAATTCTGGTCTAGGCCAGAATTATATACGTACAAGATGTCATTTGCCCATTGGACAAAAATTGTGATCTCTAGCTATGTTTCCTTCTCATCAAACGCTACTCTAGCTATGTTTCCTTCTCATCGAATGCTACTCTAGTTTATGTGGTTTTGTATTTTTAAACAAGCTGGTGTCAATATATTTGCGATAAGTTCATTAACTCTAGAGGCATTTGTGTTTTAAGTTTAATTGTTTTCGACAGAAGAGGGAAGAATATTTCCTAACCTAGAATTCAACAATCTTTTCTACCAACCCTTAATCGTAAATAGAAACCCTTCATAAGTTTTAAAAAAGGTCAAGAAGGCTTTAGTGCCAAAAGCAGAATAAGAAGCTAACGGATATAGATAGTAGGTATTATGTATTTTACGGTGTAAAACCCCATAAAATATTTGATTGATCCATGTTTAACGAGCGGCACTCAACGGGAGGTTGCTTCAATCGCAATCTTTACGAGCTATAAAAGGGCATCTGGCGGATAAATGAATTGAATAACTGGCGATCGCGTATAAATGAATTGATAAACGCCCCCACTCCGCGACTCCTCGCCGCGCCTCTCAGCACGAATGGCTGTAAAATTGAACGGGATGAGATGAATTATTATTTTTTATAACAGGTGTCTTAGAATGCTTTTATGTTTTGTTAACGTGACAACGTCTTATAAATTGGTTTGCCGGGTGACACTTCAAGAAACTGCGTTACGCTCCGCTCACGTTATGCGCTCACAATGAGAGCGAGTGAGAGGCACGCGTCCCTTCCACTCGGGCATGGTTAGCCCGCCTAAGAGCGAGAGAGACGGACATATATTCATCCTTCTTCCTACTATACGAATGAATATTCACATTAAAATTATTTTACCACTCAAAGTCGTTGTCACGTAAAACTTTCGCCCGTATACCGACTTTACAGGCAACCAATTTTTTTGGCTACCTAACTAGTCAAACAAAAGTATTGAAGAAAGTGTGGAAAAGCTTGTCAAGCATATTAAGGATGAAGTAAGGGCAGTTTTACGGGACCTTACAATCTTGAGTGGTAACATAAATTTACCATACTCGTAAGAGTAGAGGTATGGTTTATTTCTAAGATATACCACTCTCACATGTAATACGGTATGTACTTTGTGCGTTTTATGAAATGGCATTGTTCTATGAAAACAAATTGAGAAATTGCATACATAAATGACATAGTTTTGATTGTTATTGATTGTCGATACGGTTATTTTAATAGAAGTCAGGCAATATTCTAGTCAAGTTTTGAATTTAATGTGAAACTCTAAAAAAGGAAAAGTATTCTCTTAAACGCACATCATAAAAACGTAAGAGTCCCATTATTTCAACGTTTAAAACCGACGTAAACTCAACAGCGTATCGAGATGCAGTAAAACACTAGGAGGCACAAAACTGCCTAAGAGCGTAAACATTGAACCCGCTCCTATTATTACCATTAAGGAACTCGTTCACGCAATTTAAAATTATATTCTGCGAATTTCAAATTATCTGTGTATTAAATGTAACCCTTAACAGTTTAATTCTCTTTTCATGGCCCGACCATTTAAGGATACCATTTTGAGGATTTCAGCACTTAACATTGCAAAAGTCCTTCTAACTTGAATGGACGACTAATACTGCCTTGCTTAGATAAGTAAAACCCGATTTTTCCGTAAAAATTTGGTTGTCGCTCAAATTCAAGAAAGATACGATAAAACTTACCAAAAAATAGTAAGTAGATATTAAAGTCACGAATATAATTATTATATGCCAAATACTAAATTTTAATTTCGTTATTTTCTAGAAAACTAAGGCACAAGATCAGCATCTAGAAAGCTTATCAAGTAGTCTCTCACAATATCGCTTTAAAACTCCTTTTTCATAGCCCGCCGGGAGCCGCCCACTTAAGGGTAAATTATACGGATGACGTTCCGGCCCTAAGTTTGCATCTTCGTAGTAATGGCGTAGTGCATTAAGCGTTTTAATATTAATAGTTCTGTAATTCAATTAAAAAACAGTGTTTCAACTTAAATGGACTGCTGGAGTGCTTGTCGCGGACACTAATCTACTCTCAAGATTTGCTTTAAGGGGCCTGTGAACTACAATGTTTCCATTCATTCAAAATAACAAATCATTGGTAATTCGTGCATATTTGGATCATGTTGTGGTGTAATTCGGATTCATATAGTAATAATCTATGCTCCTAGCCATATTTGGTTCGGAAATACTTCTTTAAAACGAAATAATAATCAATTTTGATCAAAATTTTTATAACTTTGGTCGAGTTCCGTAATACCAAAAATTATGAATGAAAACTTGTAACTTTCTTTATTAATTGGAGTTTTTCTTTAGCTGGACAATAAAAACTGTGCTCCTGAACTAATGCGACGTGGGATAGTGTTGTTTTTATTACAAAACAAATAAGTAGAAAACATGTCCTCTTTGACATAAAAATAAGCAAAACTAAATTCGTTTACATTTTCGTTTAACAAAAGTATTTCGGAACCAAATATGGCCATATAGGAGCATAGATTATTACTATATGAACCCGAATAACACCACAACATGATCGAAAATTGCACTAATTACAAATGATTTTGGTATTACGTTTATATGGAAGACACCGTGGGTCAGAAGACTCTTAAACCGATGCTTTAATAAAATTCGTATTTTGGAGAGCAATTAATAGACTGAGGTGAAAATGAAGGTAAACTAAAGTTCCACGTTGCCCAAAACAAGGGAATAGTAATTTGTTATGCAAGGGCGCAAAGTGGATTTTTGGGCCGAGTGTCAAAGACACGAGACCCAAAAAATTTGCGCCCGTACATAACACAAAAATTTTCATCTCACCACAGCGAGGTAAATCACCAGAAGAACACTTAAGATCAGCATTGCGAGTTATGTTAAATGTTGTTTTTAGTAACTCTGAATAATGTCACTTACTGAAACCAAGTTCAATCATCACTCACCTTATTTTAAAGTTAAAACAAAAAAAATAATGAGTATAGCAAAAAAAGTATTAGGTATTATCATTTAATCACGGTTGGAAACATAGACAACTAACACTAGATCAGAAAAAAATTGAGAAACCTTTTAAGTCAAAGTCAAAGTCAAAAGTCAAAGTCAAAATATCTTTATTTCACATAGCCCCAACATACAGGCTCTTGCGAACGTCGGCATGACATTTCTTGCATAATAATGGTGATAACTACAAGTCGTCTTAAAACTAAGTTTACGAGGGTTCCAAACGCACCCTGCCGCTGAGAAGAAGCCCACAACAAACTCAGCCGGGTATTTTTTTTATGTTATCACCATTTAACAGAATAAGTATAAATACTAAAAATAGGCTAGCAACGACAACAGAGCAAATTTTTTTCTACTTTTATTTTGAATGCGTTCTAAAATAATAATTTCTAAGAACCAAAGATAATATAAAATTTTATAAATACATAAACAATAAGGAAAAATCATGGATTTAATAAGATTTCTTTTATAATTAATAAAACTAAATAGGAGTTATTATTTTATTTGATATTCTAAGAAAAAGTAAAAATAAAAAACTAATTTACCTATACAAACTCTATGGTCGCACTTCGTTGCTGACCGTATGTGTTATTAAAAAACAAAAGAAGTCTTCAGCTTTGGCATTTGACATTGATATGACATGTAATACGAGTTTGACTTTGGAAATGCTTTTCGGGCCAAGGGCCGGAAAGGATTTTCAAACTACTTTGTCTCCCTTGGGAAAAATGAAAATGCTTTGGCGGCCTAGGGAATATAATAGCATTTCACGCCCGCATTTCGGGCATTAAAGATCGCTTTTCCGAGCGGGTGAGACGAAAAATTTAAAGTTTGATAAAACCATTTCAAGAAAGAAAAGAATAGCAACTAGTATCGATGACAGAATAGTCATCGTGGGCATATCTATACCGTTCACAAGTTTGCTACGATAGAAGTACACTTGGCACAGTTGACTAGTCAAACATCTAATTATCTTACAGCTAATAACAAGTTTTCACAAGTGGGTAGTGGCAAAAGATAGAAAGAAGGAGTTTGAGTATCAAGTGGTAGCAGTTAATAGAAGGTTGGTAGAAGAAGTTAGTGGAAGTGGAAGTGTTAAAAGTTAGTTATCACGAAGGGACTAAAGAAATAGAATCGAAATAGTTTTTTACCATTAATTGGCGAACACTATTTATACCGCCGTGAAATAGATCGATCCCAGGGTCCCTGTATAATGCGTTGATAGCATTAGAAGCACGCAAGATGTAGTTGTTGCTTCTACTAATATTCAAATATCTGGTTGACCGAGCTTCGCTCGGTAGTTTAACTACTGGATAATAGATGGCAGCAGATGTGCTTCGCTCGGTAGTTTAACTACTGGCTAATAGATGGCAGCAGAAGTCATATTTTTTTTTTGGTAAATTCGACATTTTCTAAAAATAAATCCTAGCTAGATCGATTTATCGCCCCCAAAACCCCCTGTATACTAAATTTCATGAAAATCGTTGAAGCCGTTGCCGAGATCCAGATTATATAGAAATATATATACAAGAATTGCTCGTTTAAAGGTATAGGATATACTCTAACTCTATGCGTAGTCAGTACGGCGCACGCTCTAGCTACCCGGTTCGAATGCACGCGTCTGTGCTCCGCGAGTGACGCGACGTACGCGCCATTTTTGTACACGGGAATTGTTATTTGAATCTTTGTGTTTGTCTTATGTTTTTTTTTTACATTACATGGTCGTTAAGAACCTAGTTCGGACTTTTTAGGGTTCCGTAGCCAAATGGCAAAAAAACGGAACCCTTATAGATTCGTCATGTCTGTCTGTCCGTCCGTATGTCACAGCCACTTTTTTCCGAAACTATAAGGACTATACTGTTGAAACTTGGTAAGTAGATGTATTCTGTGAACCGAATTCAGATTTCCACTAAAAACTAGAAAAAAAACAGTAAATTTTTGGGGTTCCCCATACTTAGAACTGAAACTCAAAATTTTTAAACCTCAACCTCAA
This sequence comes from Coenonympha glycerion, assembly GCA_963855885.1. Lineage (NCBI taxonomy): Eukaryota > Metazoa > Arthropoda > Insecta > Lepidoptera > Nymphalidae > Coenonympha > Coenonympha glycerion. The sequence continues at coordinate 18,407,093 of OY979629.1, forward strand.
CCTATAAGTATGGGGTAAGTATCTATGGATAGGTCTTCAAAAATGATATTGAGGTTTCTAATATCATTTTTTTCTAAACTGAATAGTTTGCGGAGAGACACTTCCAAAGTGGTAAAATGTGTGACCCCCCCTCTAATTTCTAAAATAAGAGAATGATAAAACTGAAAAAAATACATGATGTACATAATCATGCAAACTTCCACCGAAAATTGGTTTGAACGATATCTAGTAAATCGTTTTTTCTTTAGGAGTCATTTAAGCTATTTTCCCATACAAAAGTGATTTTTTTTTCATTGTTCCAGCTATTCCGGAAAAACTAAAAGTCGCAAAGATCTGAAATTTGGTACCAAGGTTGATATTAAGTCATGAAGGTGCACTAAGAACGCGATTTCTGAAATTCACATTTTAAAGGGTAAAAATCATACATTTAAAGGATTTTCCCATACAAAATTAAAATTTTCTTCGTTGTTCCAGCTACTCCGGAAAAACTAAAAGTCGCAAAGATCTGAAATTTGGTACCAACGTTGATATTAAGTCATGAAGGTGCACTAAGAATAATAATACTAAGTATATAAGCTTCCTATAGCTGTTTATATCCATGTAGTTTCCGTGGCGTCACCTGAATAACGGTTCCGGCTGAAAATCAGCGCTGTATGTTTTTGTGCTTGCACTGGATATACAGTATTATGCTGAGCCTGGACCATTTTTCGGGTTGTGTCATGCGTGATAGGTGTATATACTGTATGCTTGTTATGTGTGGCACAATTTGGAAATAAATGTTTTTTCTTTCTTTCTTTCTTTCTAAGAATGGGATTTCCTAAATTCACATTTTAAAGGGTAAAAATCATACATTTAAGAGATTTTCCCACTAGCTACAAGAACTTTTATATTATTATGTTACGTGCTGCTACGGAACCCTTCATGGGCGAGTCCGACTCGCACTTGGCTGCTTTTTATTAAGAATCCCACTATATCTGGCGCTCACCGTTAGGGCCATGTTTAGTGTTCAGACTTTTGTGGTGTGAAAAACAGTGACTAAAACGGAAGTGTGTACAAAATCAGTCGAACTATACAAAATAAGGCGTTCTAGTGCTTGTGTTATTCCTAGGACAGCCCGGTGATAGGTATATCTATATGTCTATCTATCTATCTATATCTGACTGCTTACCCGTGTGTGTGTGTGGAACCGTGGAACTTTTATAGAACGTTCTCGAACTTTGTACCTACTTAGTGCTTTACGTTCGCGGTTGATTTAGTCACAGATTTTACAGATAAACATTTCGGAAGCAACAAGTGACGCTCGGTATTTACGTATGTGTGCGTGCACACACATCTAGTAATGTTGCTAGCTTAAGGAAATAACTGCCACTACAGTATAGGTACCATTTCCTAAGTGAAGACTGAAGAGTGACGTACGTTAGTACATAGTATCTCTATGCTACTATAGTATGTTTCATTACAAGTGCGGAAAGGCTGTTATTGCAAAGAATTCCGACAAATGTCTGCCCGAGCCGAGGCGCAGCCGAAAGCGAGGGTTGACAGTCGGAACAAGTTGCAATGACGGTTCCGCACGTGTACTGAACGATTATTTTTAATACAGTTGCGAAAAAATTAAGCAATTTAATAAAATAATAAAAACACAATAAACTCAACTAACTTAACATTTTCTGAAAAACTATTTGCTTTTTTCTCTTTTCTCCACGCAATAAATTCGTCGTATGTAGATATGTAGCGACTTTTTGCCTTTTCCGGTAAAATGTTCTCCGAAGCATTTTGTGCAATTATACTGAGTTCCGGTGGTGTTAATTCAAAAAAACTAGGGTCGAAATTACTCATTTTGTGCAACAAACAACTAAACTCGCAAAGAAAATTTCTGAAAAATGGCGCCAACCGTAGAATATAAGCAGTTTTTTTTTCTTCACCTATTCTGGTGATTTAAAAAAAAAAAAAATGGTCATAGACTAAATAATATTCTGGTATGCAAAGGGAACTATGCCCATACAACCAAGTCTTCAGTAGATTTTTTTTTATTGATATGAAATGAAAATGAAATTTAATGAGATGAAATGAAACCTAACCAAACTTATTCAATCAAATCTGATATTGAAACAAATTAGTAGCTTCTTTTTAGAAATATACGTATTTGCATGAATCATAAAAACTTCTATGATTTTTATTTAGTAAAAACTTCATGGTTGGTTTTTCTTTTTAATAGACATTTTTTGACAGTTGGGAAAGATAACGCACGAGTTCGGGAAAGGTAAAAAAAAAGCACGAGTATGTAATAGCCCACATCCCGAACGCTATACGTCCCTGCAATACGCCACTTTTTGAGCAACTGTATTAAAATAGTACATTGTGATACAAGGGTGGAAAGTACAGTAAACCTATACACCCGTGTATCACACGACGTTTTTCAATACAGTTGTGGGAATTAGTAAAAAAAAAATGAAAGAGATATGTTTGTTCAAGATTTTGGGGGCCAATTTCCATCTTGTTTGGTTTTTACCTTAAATAAAATAGCGAAGATCGAAATCGAAGGCGACTTCGAATTCGCAATCGAAAAGATTAAAAGATAAAAGATAAAAGAAAAAAGAAAAAAGAAAAAAGAAAAAAGAAAAAAGATAAAAGAAAAAAGATAAAAGATAAAAGATAAAAGATAAAAGATAAAAAGATAAAAAAAGATATAAAAGATAAAAAGATAAAATAAAAAGATAAAAAAGATCTGAAAAAAAAAATTGAAAAAGATAAAAAAAATTGAAAAAGATAAAAAAGATACGAAAGATAAAATAAAAAAGATAAAAAAGATATAAAAGATAAAATAAAAAAGATAAAAAAAGATAAAACAAAAAGATAAAAGAAAACGTAAACTAAAAACTCCTTGCTATCAAAAATTTTTATAGTATATAAAATAATGATCGAGCTTGTAAAAGTAAGTTACGACCACGAAAAAGAAAGATGCCTGTGCGTAAGATTTAACTTTCGAATACTAATGACAGCCTCTGAAAGTGCGCCATACCATACAACTGTATTGAAAAGTATATTTTTATTCTCCGACTCATCTCGCTGCCCGCGATGAAATAAAACGGTAAAAAGGCCTTCGTTTGTTGCTCTGCAGATTGTAGACGGTAATTTTTTTGATGTATTTTTTAGTCAAAATTTAAAAACAGTGAACGCCATTTTGAACTTTTTTGTTATTGGACTGAATTATTTCAAAATCGTAATCTGACCGTGGCAGCAAGCATTGAGAAAGAATCTGGTGTCAAAATTTAAAAAAGTGGTCGCCATTTTGATTTTTTTTTGCTATTGGACCGAATTCTTTCAAAATCGAAATCTGACGGTGGTAGCAAGCGTTGAGAAAGAATCTGGTGTCAAAATTTAAAAAATTGGCCGCTATTTTGAACTTTTTTGTTATTAGACCGAATTATTTCAAAATCGAAATCTGACGGTGGTAGCAAGCAATGATAATGGATCTGGTGTCAAAATTTAAAAAAGTGGCCGCCATTTTGAACTTTTTTGTTATTGGACCGAATTCTTTCAAAATCGAAATCTGACCGTGGTAGCACGCATTGAGAAAGAATCTGGTGTCAAAATTTAAAAAGTGGTCGCCATTTTGAACTTTTTTGTTATTGGATCGAATTCTTTCAAAATCGCAAACTACCCGTGGTAGCAAGCATTGAGAAAGAATCTGGTGTCAAAATTTAAAAAGTGGTCGCCATTTTGAACTTTTTTGTTATTGGATCGAATTCTTTCAAAATCGAAAACTACCCGTGGTAGCAAGCATTGAGAAAGAATCTGGTGTCAAAATTTAAAAAAAGTGGCCGCCATTTTGAATTTTTTTGTTATTGGACCGAATTCTTTCAAAATCGAAATCTGACCGTGGTAGCAAGCATTGAGAAAGAATCTGGTGTCAAAATTTAAAAAAGTGGCCGCCATTTTGAACTTTTTTGTTATTGGACCGAATTCTTTCAAAATCGAAATCTGACCGTGGTAGCAAGCATTGAGAAAGAATCTGGTGTCAAAATTTAAAAAAGTGGCCGCCATTTTGATCTTTTTTGTTCTTGGATCGAATTCTTTCAAAATCGAAAACTACCCGTGGTATTAAGCAGTCAAAATTTAAAAAAGTGGCCGCCTTAAATTTTGACTCCAGATTCTTTCTCAATGCTTGCTGCCACGGTCAGATTTCAATTTTGAAAGAATTCTGTCCAATAACAAAAAAGATCAAAATGGCGGTCACTTTTTTTAAAGTCTGACCACAGATTCTTTATCTATGCTTAATACCACGGGTAGTTTTCGATTTAGAAAGAATTCGATCCAATAACAAAATAGTTCAAAATGGTGGCCACTTTTTTAACTTGCTGCCACCGTCAGATTTTAATTTTGAAATAATTCGGTCCAATAACAAACAAGTTTAAAATGGCAGCCACTTTTTTAAATTTTGACACCAGATTCTTTCACAATGCTTGCTACCACATTCAGATTACGATTTTGAAAGAATTCGGTTCAATAACAAAAAAGTTCAAAATGGCAGCCCCTTTTTTAAAAGTCAGGCAATATTCTAGTCAATTTGATGTGAAACTCTAAAAAAGGAAAAGTATCCTCTTTAACGCACATCATAAAAACGTAAGAGTCCCATTATTTCAACGTTTAAAACCGACGTAAACTCAACAGCGTATCGAGATGCAGTAAAACACTAGGAGGCACAAAACTGCCTAAGAGCGTAAACATTGAACCCCCTCCTATTATTTCCATTACGGAACTCGTTCACGCAATTTAAAATTATAACCCTTAACAGTTTAATTCTCTTTTCATGGCCCGACCATTTAAGGATACCATTTTGTGAATTTCAGCACTTAACATTGCAAAAGTCCTTCTAACTTGAATGGACGATGCCTTGCTTAGATAAGTAAACGCTCAAATTAAAAAAAGATACGATAAAACTTACCAAAAAATTAAAGTCACGAATATGTCATAGTTAAATACTAAATTTTAATTTAGTTATTTTCTAGAAAACTAAGGCACAAGATCAGCATCTGAACGTATTCTCTAATGCCCTAGAAAGCTTATCAAGTAGTCTCTCACAATATCGCTTTAAAACTCCTTTTTCATAGCCCGCTGGGAGCCGCCCACTTAAGGGTAAATTATACGGATGACGTTCCGGCCCTAAGTTTGCATCTTCGTAGTAATGGCGTAGTGCATTAAGCGTTTTAATATTAATAGTTCTGTAATTCAATTAAAAACCAGTGTTTCAACTTAAATGGACTGCTGGAGTGCTTGTAGCGGACACTAATCTGCTCTCAAGATTTACTTTGAACCGATGTTTCAATGAAATTCGTATTTTGGAGAGCAATCATAGACTGCGGTTATAATATAAAGGAAAACTAAAGTTTCACATTGCCTAAAACAAGGGAAATCATGATCATATCATTTTGATAAACATTTCAAGAAAGAAAAAGAATACCAAAGATTACTTCTACTAACAATGACATTCCAATAAAATACTTTTTATTGGCGAATCAACGAATAAAAAGTGTGAGTTTGTATGCTCATTACCTTTATATCACTAGTCTTACAGATAAAAATAATTTTCGCGGAGGACGATCAACGCGGATTCTTTCAATATTCCGATGGCATTGAAAATATTTTCAATGCCATCGGAATATTGAAAGAATTTGACGAAATTTTTTACTTGGAGTATAATGCTATCCAATGTAAAAATCCCTCTCCTAAGAGCGACCGAGTTCGGCAAATTCAGAATAACACACATATTTTCCTCGTGCGTTCTCAAAGGATCATTTTACGAATACTTTATGTCATAATATAATGTTATACTATACATTGTATGAATGTATCTATGTCCTTCGTTGTCCTATCCAAAGCGCTTTGAAAATGATAATAATAATTATTATTTCTATTCATGCAAGCTTTTTTTAAAGCCTAAAATGGCGTTAAAAGAAGAAGTTCTCGTGGTTATCAGTGATACGTTTCCTTATGACACATGCATTATGCAGTGCTTTGGACCCTGGATTTTGCGCTGCAGTGTAATACATAGCACATAATAGTGCACTGTGTTTGCCATCGAGTTATGGTCAGTAATGTAGCCTTCAGTGCTCTTATTTGCAACACAAATATAGTTTGTACATCAGCAGCTTTGCCCCACAATAACATACCATAGGAAATAACACTGTGACCCCTTTGAACTAATGGACTCTGCAAGAAGAACCTATCACACCAGTGATGGTCTGTCTACCTTAGCATCCTTCGGGGGTTTGAGTCTCAGACACCCTCAAAGTGTGCGTTTGTTAAAATCTATTAATGTCACTTATATGACGTAACCAATCGCCATCCTAATGGCTCTCACTGTGATATATCTGAGGCAAGCTGTATGCTTAGCTATATAAAGTCTTCAAAGGTAATCCTGTAAAGGCCTGAATGCAAATCATTGTGGAAATACAACACAATTTTTGAATTTCTTTACTTTATTTGTGTAAGTAATAAAAACTTGCTTCATGACAAACATGGTTCTAGGATATCTAGGTCAAAGGCAAGTACCTCATAGATCGCTATTATATACAGAAAATCTAGATATAACGTGTCAGGAATGTGTACGTAACTGCATTGCAGGCTCCAGCGCGACGGAACTGGGGTCTGAGAATTCCTGCCGAGATGCCGCGTTCGATGTGCCGCGAGGAATATACGCCGCTGTGACTTCACGGGGATTGCGTCATTTTCGCAGAGCTAGTAGTGAAAATTTGCCCACTATTTGCAATGGCCTGAAAATCCAGTCATCAAGAAAATCCACGAAAATCTCATAAGCTAAACACTTCACACACTGATGAAAATGTTTGGTTATTGTGTCCACATAGAAATAGTAACCGCCGATACAAGCATGCAATCGGCTTCATGATTTGGTGTAAAAACTCGTAGAAAGAGCTACAGCGCCATCTATCGAGCGGTGGGTCAACTTCGTTTCAACCAAATATTTTGCGACATTTACGCAGTTTTTTTATTCAGGGAACAACTAGTATACTTATTGACTGACTCTACATAAGTACTTGTGAGTTAGGTCTGTATTAAGTAATTTATTTTTATTTAACGGTGGTCTCATGTCTCATTTCTGCAGAATGAGACGTGTTAGATTGTAGCCCCCGAAGCTAGCCAAGTGAACACACACTTCAGCTAGGCAAGTAGGAAACTTTAGAAATGGAAAAATCCATAGTTTTTTTTTTACGCTATACGAGTTAGTTCTTGACTGCGATCTCACCTGATGGTAAATGAAGATGCAGCCAAAGATGTTAGCGTACTAACTTGGAGGGGATAAGTTATGTCACCCCAACGGTTTCTACACAGCATCGTATCGGAACGCTAAATCGCTTGGCGGTACGTCTTTGCTGGTAGGGTGGTAACTAGCCACGGCCAAAGCCAGACCAGACCTGAGCCAATTTAGAAATTATAAAATTCCAAAGTGGCTCGTGGCGGGAATCGAACCCGCGACCTCCCACTCGAATCCGAGCGTGCGTCCCCTGCGCCACGGAGGTCGTCAAAATAGATAGATTTTCTGGTAGTGACTCTGGATTAGTAAACTTCAGTGAAAAACAAAGGTAAACTTAGCTCAGAATTCAGTAGTACATGATTTTGCATGACTTTGACCGTTTACGCAGCGCACGCATCGGAAACTCTTCAAAGAACAAATTTTCCCCGTTTTTGCAACTTCTTTCATTCAAACAAACAAACTATTCAGCTTTATAATATTAGTATAGATTGCACACTCAAAACATACAATACAACCAAATGTTATAAAACCAGAAGGTCGTTTTTTGTAGGGTACAAAACATTAATGATTACCTCCACCGGCTCTCACGCTATAATCCACGCCGCATTTCACGTCATCATAGCCTGCTGAAGAGAGTTAGGTAGTGTAATATCCTGCCGCTAATAAGTTGGAGCGGGTTCAGTATTGTGTTACAGACTATGATATATTGTAACAGCGTTCACGCTTATAACTCAAAGTCACTTCGTTAGTCGTTACTCACTTAGTGTAATATTGGTTTTCATATTCGATTATGGAATCCAATTTTTAACGGCGTAGAAGCCATATTTAAGCGATCTTTAGTGAAGTTTTGTTTAAAAACTATAAAGACAATTACTTTTAAATTAATACTTACGTCATGTATTTTGGGTCTTTAATCTAAAATCATTGAGAAGCAGAAACACGATTGGATACAATTTTCTCGATAGAAAGTTCTCCCAAAAGTTGCTCCAAAATCTCAGTTTTTCTTCTTTTTTTCGAAACTACAATGAGTGTAATTGTAATTAGGGTTCCATACCAAAATGGTAAAAATGGAAACCTTATGGTGAGACTTTCTCCGTCCGTCCGTTCGTCCGTCCGTCCGTCCGTCCGTCTGGCACACTCGATTATTTCAGTAACTATTGAAGCTATCGAACTGAAATTTGGAATAGTTGTAGATGATTGCGGCGCGCCACCATTGCAATCATAAAAAATTGAATTTTAATAAAAAAAATTATTTTTATTTAAAAAGGGGGGAAAACCGGGTCGTCAAATTTTCAAAATGAGATAACAATATTGAGTGGGGTATCATATGAAAGGGCGTTACTTGTGTATTCTAAAACCAATTTTTATTTATTTGTATGCCTTATAGTTTTTGAGTTATTGAGCAAACTGTCGAAAAAAATACCGTTCCCCTCCCCTTATCTCCGAAGTTTACCAATCAAAAAATCTGAAATAATTATGATCAATAGGAATAAACGTATATTTTACAGGAAAAATAAAATCAACTCTCTAACTGTTATACTTTTTTTGATAATAACAATAAACCACCAAAAACAAAGTTACGTTTGCGGTTTGCCAACAAAAGTACCTACATGTAAATTATACTCGTAAATTCATGAACAAAAGTGATTCTTTGAATGTTTTACTTCTTTTATGGTATGGAACCCTCGGTGCGCGAGTCCGACTCGCACTTGGCCGGTTTTTTTTTGTTTTAATGTGTCGGTAATAATAATATCTAAGAACGTTGAGAAACAGGTTTTTGATAACTGGCTAAGTTTTAGAGAAATTAGGTAAAAGGTAGTTTTTCTGTTATATTCTTCCGCGACGCTGCATGTCGCACCCATCAACGTATCCGTGAGAGTGACAAAGACAAAAATAAATTCAATAAATCCCCTTAAGGCTTTTGGAGTGAAAAAGTTTTTAAACGCGTCGGGCATTTATTGAGGTCACTGCCCCTGGATTGTGTAAGAAAAACATATTCATCGTTACCGTAATCGTTTACAAATTCAGCCCGCTGATTGATTACCTAATTTACGTCAGCCAATCAAGGGCAGTGTCAATGGATTACGATAACGACGAATACGTTTTTCTTACGCAATCAGACCCCTGATCTCTATTCTATGGATTAACCATTCTATACATGATCTGACAGTTCCTTTTGTGTGCCCATTTGAAGCGCCACCCTCGAACGTCCACGGTACTAAATTATAGTGGCCGTTGTTTTGAATCTTATTTTATTTTAGTTCCATGGACGCTCACACCAGGTTACGCAACAATCAGCGCCAAGATGGCGAAATTCAAGCGTTTTAATTTTTATGTTGACAGTCCATAAAATAGAGATCAGTGATTGAGATGGAGAAAGTCATCGAACTCCGTACTTGCCCAAGTTTTCATTCCCGGAGTATCACATTATTTACCTCAAAAGAGTCCTATATTATAGGAACACATTTTTGTCCGTATGTTCATTTGTGCGCCAAAACAATTTGATACTACATAGGTATATAACAATAGAGAAGGAAAGTATCGAGGCATTTACCAAAAATATATATCCCTCTTATCAACGTGAGGCATTAATTTTGCCCTTACGTGTAATTCTTAGCTAAAGAAATAGATCCAGCTGTCTACTTACTTATAATATAATCTACAGGTGGCGATGGTAATGAAAAAATGAGTAAGTACCGTGCAACACTAGGTTGAAACGAGATTCACTCACCGCTCGATGGACGCTGCTATGTGGGGTCAGCTCGCGCTAATAACAGTTTTTACACGACTGCCCAAAAAAGGAGTGTAATGTTTTTAGGGTTCATGTATGTATGTATGTGAGTTTCTTTATTCCGCCATAACTTCTGAACGGCTGAATGGATTTGGACATTTGGGGTATCGTTATAGTATCCACATCATTCTGAGTAACATAGGCTATATTTTTTTTTTGGAAAAAGTCGTTTTACCGTAGGGCAGTCGTGTTTATTAATTTTTAAATTATTTACTTGTTCATACCCGCTTGGCTATGAGAAACTCTCATACTAAAAAGCTGATTGCATAATTGCAACGGTAACCACTTTTTCATACACAATAAAAGAGTTTCAATAAACAGTGTGTGAACCTGTTAATTAAACTCTTTCCTTTGGAAACCTGGGGGCCTACCACCGTGGCCTAAAGTAATATTATTGTAATATTGTTTTAAAATTTCCATACTGAAATTGTATGAAAATGTCAAAACAATATTACAATAATATTGCTTTAAGTCACGGCGGTAGGCCCCCTGGATTTTCGTGGATTTTTATGCCGAGATTTTTGAGACGGAAAAATCCATTTTATTTTACCAACCTCCTTTCTGTTCAGTCCGAAAAGAAACTTTAAAAACTCAAATATAAGTTTTATGATGTTGCCCCTGCACTCCGTCATGGACAGATCTTAGAATTGATTATATTTATATTGCACTTACTGGAACCTTGCTGTCTTGTTAGATATTTATTGTCCCATGAAATTACCACACTTAAAGGCTACATTTGTGGCTACAAGTTCCACAAAACATTTCTTCTAAAATTTTTCTCTATCGTATAAAATTGTTGGAACAACGTTACTGATTTATAAAATAAGAATTCCTTTTGAGACACCCGTGCCTGCAACATAAATCCATTAAGTACTCGAAGCAACAGGAAGGTAAGTAATGAACGATGCACATAAACCTGACAAGTTTGGTGGAGTTTCAGCCCTTGACGGTCGCAGTGACCACTTTTATTTACAACGTATATATGACTTTCAGCCTCCATTACTTACAGTGGAAACTCGTCTCGTAAGCTCGTCTTTTCCACTCCTGTTAGCACCGCACTTCAAATTCAACTCTCAAATTCAATATTTTAAATTTCATATCGGATGCGGTAGAAATCTGCCACCTTCTGTTACAATTGTTTCAATTCTGAATTGGATCTTATTTTAGAAATGTTTGATTTTCAAAACTTACACTATCACCGTTTGCATAAAAAAAACGAAATTAAAATTTTATTCAACCATTTAGTAAAAAAAATATATCTATGAAAAATATATCGATAATAGAATAATGCAATTGCAAATTTTTCCATCTTTCGTTTTACAATCCAAGTTTATATAAAGACTACCAACATTTTCACTATCAGATTTCTGAACTGCCTTCCACGAAGCTTTCACTAAAATTAAACACTTCAAGAAATAATAATTCAATTGCAAATGTTTCATTATAACCACAATATGTAACATTTTAAAATCCGAGTTTGTTCTCCGCCAAGTTTTCTCAAATGCTTTCCAATCAAATCAAACAAAACGTTTATTGTTTCACATAGGTCTAACTTACATAACACTTGCAAAATATAAGACTCTCTCTGACTCTGCCACGTTCGTAAAGCAGTTTTTCACCGAGAAGAACTGTTTCAAAAAGTTTACAATATGGGAGCTTTATGACGACTTTACGTTATTCACTTCAAAATAGAATAATTCAATTGCAAATTGTTCAATTTAAACACATTTGAACACGTTTAACACCCCGAGCTTGTTGGAGTAGAGGCAGTAGGAGCGTCGCGTGACGGTTTTGGCAGATGCCACGCGACTCGCTCCAATAAAATTTTATCCACGGGTCTATCGAGCGTTCCAATTTGAAGCATTTCCTTTTATGCCACTGGTTTTGATATTTTCAAATCGGGGCTTCACTGACACAATACAAAAAGTTTTGGTAAGCTCTTGCATATAGAGATAGGATGTTGGTTTTAGTCACGTATTCGGGATAGGTTGTCTTGAGTAGAATATATTTAGACTACGGTTCAGTAGGAGAGGAAGTACATTTTAGTATCAAACTTAGTCACAAGATTTAATTTAAACACAACACGGTAAACCCAAAACATGTGAAGTTTTCATGAACACGAAAACACCTGTATTTTTCACATTATGAAAAAAGTTGAAATTTTACCGCCAAGCCAATTTTTCGGAAACCAGGTTTTACCTTTCCAAATTGTCATTGTAAACAATTTTTCAATGATTTTTCCTAAATAATATTGTGAAAGTAAATTACATGATTTTATGACATTACGTGAGGAAACGAAAGCATAATGTCCCTATTATTCCAAGAACCCTTGTCATTATAAAACTTTTCAATGGCATAATAAACTTGAACCACTAGTTGTTTTGCCAGACACACTGTAACAAAAACCTTCCAAATTCACTATAATTTTACAAGAGCGGAAACATTATTGCAAGAACGCTCTTTTTAAGTCTGTAGTGAGTACAGAACCCTCTTGGCGATTTCTTTTTTGAACACTCATTTGATCATTTAGCACCTAATATTAAAAGAGTATTATGAACACATGAAGTAAGTTTTAAGTCTCTTTTTAAGAATAGCTCCCCTCGGGCCTACGCGAGGGCGTCAAGGGGGAGTGTAAGGGGGTGAGACGGAAGGGACAGGGTATCGACCGCTCCATTATAGCCGGGCCGTTCACCCGCTACGACGTAGTAGCGTCGTAGCCGAAAACAACGTAGCGGCGCGTAGCTCGTAGCTACAGGCTGTACATATAGGCTAAATAGGGTCTATAGCTGGAACCAATCCTAATTGAACTTTTTTCTTCACGGTAAGAAATAGACGGATATAAGCAAGATACACTTTTTATTTGCGTAAAACATAACAATATTATTTTTAACATGTCATAGTTATAATCCTTACTGTAGCAGCTATATTTTGAGAAATGCTTATTAATAACTTTTTCACCAACTTGAAAGGATTTTGTTAGGTTTATATTTTTGTGTTTAAAATCTCTTCATTATATCGGGGTGTCCGTCCGTCCGTCCAAGGCAAATACAAGAGACTTTTCTTATTTTATACATGTTTTTATAAGCTAAATATTAGTTTGAATAGTGATAAAGAAAAAAACCGGCCAAGTGCGAGTCGGACTCGCGGACCGAGGGTTCCATACCATAAAAGTAAAACATTGAAATAATCACTTTCGTTCATGAATTTACGAGCATAATTTACATGTAGGTACTTTTGTTGGCAAACCGCAAACGTAACTTTGTTTTTGGCGGATTATTGTTATTATAAAAAAAAAGTATATTAGTCAGCGAGTTGATTTTATTTTTCCTGTAAAATATACGTTAACTTCTATTGATCATAATTATTTCAGATTTTTCGATTGGTAAACTTCGGAGATAAGGGGGGGGAACGGTATTTTTTTCGACAGTTTGCCCAATAAATCAAAAACTATCAGGCATAAAAATAAATATAAATTGGTTTTAGAATACACAAGTAACGCCCTTTCATATGATATCCCACTAAATATTGTTATCTTATTTTGAAATTTGGTCGACCTGGTTTTCCCCCCTTTTTAAATAAAAATAAAAACAATTTTCAAATTTTTACGATTGTTATGACGTCGGGTCACTATTACCTATAACTATTCTAAATTTTAAGTCGATAGCTTGAGAAGTTACTGTAATAATCGAGTGTGACAGAAGGACGGACGGACGGACGGACGGAGAAAGTCTCACCACAAGGGTTCCATTTTTACCAAATTGGTATGGAACCCTAAAAACACGTGAAAAAACCTATGTGTAAATAATGTTCGTCACAGTGAAACCTGGCAACCGGTACTCTGCACCACTGCAATGAGTATTAACTCTGAAAAACTACATGTATTTTTTACTAATCTCAAGGAGCCCAAGGATGAAGCGTTAGTATGATAAAATATTTGTAAAAAAGCGTCCATCTTGAATGATCCTCGCTGAGTGCATTCTGCATCTCATCATAATACGTCCGTCCATTGTGCAGAGAGGAATTCTTCAGAAAGCGTCAGATTTAAATCGATTGTGGCGTGCAAGGCTTTACTATACAAACAGTCTATGAGAACCTTTTAACGTATTTTCTCTGATGGAAAGTTTCGCAAAAAATTTATAGGGAAAAACTTCCTGTCACCTTTTTTTTAGGGAGTACTATTAGTACCCATTCCATATTTATTTATTCAGCAGATTAACTAGAGCCGCGAGAAAACCGCAAGTAATTCTACAAAACATTAATTACTGGTCGAGAGAATGGATTCTTTACTAGTGTTAGGGCATTTCTTGCGATGTCCAAGGTATGTTTCACCGAGTTAAGCTTTTCTATTATAAAACAGTCATGTTGAACTGTGTCTAAGTTTGAAGGGCAATGTAATTCGACGAGATTACTGGACAAATTTTTTTTTTTTACGCTATACAAGTTAGTACTTGACTGCAATCTCACCTGATGGTAAGTGATGATGCAGTCGAAGATGTTAGCGTACTAACTTGGAAGGGGTAAGTAAAGTCACCCCAACGGTTCCTACACAGCATCGTACCGGAACGCTAAATGAATGAATGAATGAATGAATTACTAAATCGCTTGGCGGTACGTCTTTGCTGGTAGGGTGGTAACTAGCCACGGCCAAAGCCTCCCACCAGACCAGACCTGAGCCAATTTAGAAATTATAAAATTCCAAAGTGGCCCGTGGCGGGAATCGAACCCGCGACCTCCCACTCGAATCCGAGCGAGCGTCTCCTGCGCCACGGAGGTCGTCAAAAATAAAACAGGATCTTATGAATAATAAATAAGACAGGATCTTGATGTCTCAGGGGGATAAGCGCAATGCAAAGTTATGGTACGCACTGCATCTGATATGGGTAGGCGTATCACCTAACATCATGTGAAAGACTTGCTCATTTCGTCATTATTTTGTATATAAAAGTCCCTGGATTTTACCCTCAATAACCGGGCCGATGTTAGCTGCGTCAGTAAACGCATCACGTCGCCGCGGGATCAGGTCTATATTGCCTAATTCCTATCTTAATGGCTTATAGCGACGAGGGTCGGCGCAGGGCTGCCAATGATTCCAGGAGAAAATAGCTTGTAGGGACCCAACGGGCAACAAGATTATTTTGCTACACCCGAAATATCATAATAATCTGTATTAGGCAAAGATTTATATCGCAAGACGGGCCCTTAGCCTACATTGCGCTCATCAAAATCGTCCACAAACATGTTGAGTGAGTGCTCTCAGAATGCTATAGTTTCACTTGTGACAGAGAGAGTGACAACGTGTCGCAAACAAGACAAAAACGTGGACGTTTTTGGAGGTTTAGGGTTCATCTAGCGGTTTAAATCTTTGGTATTAGAGCACCCGATTGTAGTACTATACACTAAACTTGTTAACGCACATTTTGCTTTGACATCGGACAAAAGCAATCGAGAGTTCTTTATAACGACCGATTGTTTGAACCTATGAGATTCTGCTTATATTTCTTCTACTTCAGTGTTGAGAACCGTTTTATTGTTGTGTGCCATCAGGTCATAAACCTATAGAGTCAGTACAATTCAACATGGCGGAAAATTCTAGAGGTTCTAAATTGACAATCGAACTTGCAAATTACATTTTTTCATGCGTTGACAGCCCTAGCGAGCAGGGCCAGGGCTGGCAAGAGGTCGCGGTCAGCGTGCTATCGACAGGGGAGATTAATTAACAGCCGTGATTAATGGGCGCGAGAAAAAACAAAGCTAATCAATTCCCGAACCCTGCCACCCCTGGCTTAGAGTGATCGGAGCATTTTTAAATGATGTCGTACGCACTACGCATATAACAGTGAGTGCCTACTTTGGCAGACGTGCGTTTTCAGCCAATTACTATCACACTGATGCGAAAGTTGTGTGTGTGTGTGTGTGTTTGTTTTTTTCTGTGCAATGCCGACGATTCTACAATTTTGCACGCCTCAACTAATGAACTATTTTGATCGAAAGGATAATGACCATGGATGTATGGAATCCATACCAAGTTGATTCAAAACCAAACTTTATTTTTGTATAGCTACGATCTCTACATTACTTCCTATATTTTTTTTAAATTAACTTGCGGATTCCAAAGTCATAAGCAAATTAACAAGTAGTACGTCTCAATAAAATCTGTATGTATACTTTTTGTAAGCAAAATTAAATTCCGGATTTATGATAAACAAATTCCTAGTGCCAATGGTTTTTGAAAAGCAATATTTATTTTCTTAGAAAATGTTGGTTTTATTCTGGTTTCATGAGAAAACTTGATACTGCCTTTGGTCATTATTCTTTGAAGTTTAAAGGATGGAATGATTTAGAAGGAAAGGACGAGAAACATACATATTATAATAAGTAGGTACCTACTACCACCGAATATATATTCCTAACGTACTCTTTACGTAACTTATTACTTTAATAATATTTTTAAAGTGCGCAACAAATAATAAGGAAATGCCTACTGATAACAAGTGTAATAAGAATCCGATTGAACTACTATCATTTCCTATTTAACATACCAATATTTTGATGCGAATTTTTATCATTACATCAAGATACTGATCTTAATGAAGCATTATAGTGAAAAAAAATATTCATCCTGATCCAATACCTAAAAGATGATTTTTGAACGAAGAAAATAATTTAAAGTTTTGATTTAACGTAAGCGGAATTCGATAATTTCTTGAAGTTGTTAAGGCATAGCTGGATAAAAGAAAATTTGCAAGTACCATTAGCTTTTCTTAAATGTGACTATTTTAGAGAATTGAGAACTGTGAGTTATGCTAACTCACTACTTCGCACTGCTCGTAATTTCTGAAATTGTATACTTTTTTAAGCAAAGATTTTTATACAAATACTAGCTGACCGGCCCAACGTTGTTTTGCCATATAAATAATTCTCAATAAGAAGTAACTAAAATAGTTTACGACCTATCGAATGTAGACAAAAAATTTCATCAAAATTGGTCAAGGCGTTTCGGGAGAGTGTTGTGACAAACACTGTAACACGAGATATGTCAGTAAAACTATGGGTAATGATGCAGATTTTGCTACAGTTTATTCAATTCAGTTGACGATGCAGAATAAACTCGAGAATAAATGAAGTGACTTAAAAAATGACGCACCTCGTAGGAGTGCTTCCTCGGGCTGATGTAATCGCGAATCCAGAGACCTCATGTGGACGCGAAACACGCCACGCTAGTAATCTAGATATTAAACACAATCGTTATAATGATCCACAGTAGTCTAAGAGCTAGGAGCTAGCTTTAAGCAAATGAGTCTAACTAGATTATATTATTATGATGAAGTGACTCAAGAAACTGAACCAATAGAAAAAGAAAATAATAAACGTTGTAAAATAAGTTTTAAGTCAATAGAGTTAGCGCAATTATTTCGATTAAGGAGCACACCACGGGTGTGCCCGCGAAATTCAAAATTTTCGTGGTTTTTCGCGATTTTTAAGCTAATAAGACATAAAAGGCTTATGGCCGTCAAATTGCGATAATCCCAATATCTGCTTCACGTGTTTATATAAAAATCTCTGCTCGATAGTGTCGAGTTAAAGAAATTAGTCCAAGATTTGCGAGTTACTCACATAAAACTCGATACTCGAACTAATTTCCTAGGATACACATTTTTATGCAAAGATTTTGATATAATCATGTAAAGATGATGCTGCCATTCTCGCAAATTGATTGCCATAAGCCTATCATGTCTAATTAGCGTACAAATTGCAAAAAACCACGAAAATTTTGAATTTCGCGGGCAGACTTGATGATTTCACGTTAAATGTCTTATTGACCTTTCATAACTGACTGTAATTATGAACACCTATGTGAAATAAACATAAATTGAATTTTAGAATAATGTAGATTCATATGGGGCTAAAAAACTACATTATAGAAATTTCAATCCAGGAAGACGCGCCCCACTCCGTCAAAATCGATTATGTTTCATTCGATTCGTATGGAGTTTGGCAGAGTGAGGCGCATCGTCGTCATCTATCATCTATCTCTTTCACAATTCGATAGCTGGTGGAATTTTGATCCTTCCTAAAACTTCTTCGCATATCATATTCGCGTTAAACAATAGACGCATACCCTGGACAGGGCGGACGGCGCGAAAAATATCGCCAGTTTATCGGTGCCAAAAATTCTTCTTTTGTCACCAACAGTAAGGTCACGCTGTCGTTCACTCAGCAGCCATATCTATAGAATTTTGACTGATGGCGCTATTGTTTGCTTGTACGGAAAAGGTTTAATTAAGGTCTAATGAGTTCTCGTATCGGTGCGTTAAACACACGTTTTTGTTCATGACATACACACCCCGAATTTCAACCATGAAGCCACATTGGTGACAGATAGTGATTAGTGATATACAAAACTTACACCTGGCTGAGACAGTTGTAGATATTCATCCGTAAAATAGTTACCTACCATTATATTTATTAAAGTAGGTAAAACACAGTATCCCAGCTCTTGGTGTATAGATGTAGATAAGATACATGCGCATGCGACGCTGGTAAAAGCGGCAGAGGCACTGCTTGATCAGCAGTTGCAGAGACACATTGACTGTGGGCCATTCTGCGTAGAGGGCCACTGAATATTGTCAACGGACCATTCTTTGTTGAAAACTAGGTCACTCAGTAGTCAAAGGACCATTCATCATGCATTCTATGAAAGCGTTTGGCATTACCTTCATAGTGGTAATTGGAGCTGGTCTCATTGCAGGTAAATGTCTGACAGAATATATTTTATCATAATTACCATAAGCTGTTGGATATAGGTATCTCTTTTGTGTTACTCTACCCTTGATTATTTTCATCTTACGCATTATATTTAGGCAAGACATTCTCTGGATGCTGTCGCTCTACATCGCTAGGAATTATCCTACAGGCTGCTACTCGTAAATGATAAGTAGTCTCCGTTTGTACAATTTCAAAGTCCACCAAATGTCTAAAGCAAACTGTGTTATTTGCGTTTGTATAATATTAGTTATTTGCAAAATTATTTCCACACAGGAAATATTATGCTGTAATGATGCACCCACAGATAACTCATCCGTTTGAGTGATCTGAGGATGCGCCTATAATATTTACATATTAAAATCATGAGACTTCAGAAATATCTTTTGATGCCGAGATCATCTCGTCACTCTATATACTAATAAAAATATCTACTACAAAAACTTCAATTTTAATATGTCCCCGAGCCTGCAAAAAAAGGGGGGAAGAACGTACGTTAGTACAAAGTATTTCAATGGAAAGAACAAACTCCTCAGGACTTTGCAACGCATTGGCAGTTACCCTGGTAGTTGGTACTGCAGATAGATGATGCAGATGGTGATCGCTTAACATCATTTGACCATCATCATATGCCAATTTTTCTTGATGTCTCTAGGTGCTATAACTTGGGCGGTCCTAGCGACCCGGGATTCCTCTTCTACCCCTCCTCCACCAGAGATCATTGAGCTGGACTGGTGGCAGCACTGCGTGCTCTACCAGATCTACCCGCGGTCTTTCAAGGACAGCGACGGAGATGGCATTGGCGATTTGAAAGGTAAGTCTCTATTAGAGAAGCCTACAAAAACTCTTAGTATAATAAAGCTGCTATGTGATTAGCAAGATTATTTTTGTTAACAATTTAACGTAGATTACTTAAGTTGCATTGTTTTTGAAATATTTAAGAAAAACTAAAAGAAACAGAACTTCTCCCCTGCTTCTGTCGGGTGTGTTACTTTTTACCAAACAATATGTGGACTGCATAGAACAATCTGGAATTGCAATAATACTTTCGCTTTGAGTGTTCGGGTTCGGTCGTTTTTTGAGCTAATTGCACCGTACTGTAAAGTCTTGTTTGGTCCGCGTCTGCTTCCCATCCTACCGGCGAAGAAGCACGGCCAAGCGATTTAGTGTTTCGGCATGTTATAGTGCTTACGGTCTCTACATTACAATGAGTAACTATAGGTATGGACCAGATTACCATAATATTAATTTTGTAATGTATTTGTAACCAATTGTTGTTTAAAATACGCGCCATAAGTTTCATAACTAAAAAGAGGTCAGAAAAAATGTTGAAGATCTATTTTATTTTAATTCTACAAAACGAATACCAGCCTAGATATTTATGCTTGTTGTTATATCACCAGGAAACTATTATAACATT
Organism: Coenonympha glycerion; assembly: GCA_963855885.1. Lineage (NCBI taxonomy): Eukaryota > Metazoa > Arthropoda > Insecta > Lepidoptera > Nymphalidae > Coenonympha > Coenonympha glycerion. The sequence goes on from OY979629.1 coordinate 18,427,340, forward strand.
TACGGTAACCATTTGCAGGCTGCTTTGAATAAGCTCCTAAATAGTACCCAAACATTGAATAGCAAACCATTATAATGGCGGTCAGAATACAATAATATTATCGCTAGCCTTTGTCATGATTTGGGGATTCACCAACAAGAATACTGAATCACTGCGCACTTCAGGCGTGGAAATGGTACCGCCTTCAGTTCCCGGCTCGGGCAAGTTTCTTTATTGGCTCAGATCACCTTTAGCCATGTTACCTTATCTATTCTAACTATTCCTACTATATCTAGTGGCACGAAAAAAAATATGATAATTACGTTTTTGATCGACAAATAAATCACATGACTTATCAATGACAACTATCATTCTATAGAAATATTTTTGGGGTAAAGTCGATTTCATCATAATCCTAGGCATCACCGACCACTTGGAGCACTTTGTGGAGGCGGGGGTGGATGCTGTATGGATGTCACCCATCTTCGAGTCACCCATGGTCGACTTCGGCTATGATATCAGCAACTTCTACGAGATCCACTACGAGTACGGTACCATGGAGGACTTCGAGAAGCTTCTAGAAAAAGCGCATGACTTGGGTAATTGTTTGTACTATGTTGAGAGTTTCACTAACCAATAGCGTCTCGAGGGAAATATATTTCGGCTATTTGAAGTAATAATTCTTAGGGGTTAGTACATTTACAGAAAGCGCCATCTGTGGACAGTCGATAACATACGATTATTATCAATAGATGGCGCTGGCTGTATGTATGGAGGAATTCGATTCGTTTGTGCGATGCGAGTCGACTCGAAATTCGAACGAAAACATGTACTAACCTATAAAAAAAGTTTGTATTTATTTACAGCAAAACATTAATTCCTTTCAATAAAGATAAAAATATATCAAAGTAAATAAAATACCTCCACCGTGGGATTAGTACAGATTATTCAACGTCGACAAACATCACTGTCGTATTTTATTTTTTCTTATCAAGTACGTATTAACTACGTGTCTACTTAAATTCTTTAATTTTGCTAGTTAAAGCAATAGATAAAAATAGTAAAGATAGGCCCATCCGAACATTTTACGTAAACGTTCTTCATACAAGAAAATGTAGCGCCATCTGTCGAAACTCCTGCGAAATACATGTTTATTTTTTTATATTTTTTTATCTATATGTCTATGGTCACCTTGCCTGCAATATTATTTATTAATTCAAAAAAAGACATAGGTCTTTACCTATCTACCTATACTGACTACTGACGGGGGAGGGTGCGAAATAGTTCATTCTTGCTCCCTTAAACTGGCGACATTTTTACGCGCTGTTCGCCCTGTCCTTAGTATAGAAGTCTGTGGTTAAAGCGCATAATATTTTCGCAGTAATAGGCATTAATAAAGATCATCAATAATAATTGTTTTGTCCATTAAGAATGCTGATTTATTGACCCTATTTTGCAAGATTATATTTTAAAACCGCGTTTATCAATATTATCAACATGATACAACTAATATTATGATTTATAATAATGCCTCATGGGTTTTATATTAGTACATTTCCTTCTCCAACTTATCTTATCATTTTGTTCCATACATTGCGGATAATCAAGGCATTAAAATATGATTATTGATCCCTAATTTTGTTTGAATAGCAAGTTATGCTATTCAAACTCTAAAATATTTTATGTAGATAATTTAATTTACACCCCTATTGTACAAATCTTCCTTTTCTCTACGTAGGTACTATACAACAAAACTTTAAAAAAAATTGTAAGTGCCAAGTTTCTAGCCCCTTCTTAGCATTTAGACGTTTATACTTTTCATTAGTACCCGAAACCTAAACCTACTTATATGAAATTTAAACATTTTAACTTAACACCTCTCAGGTCTTAAGGTTCTGCTTGACTTCGTGCCCAACCACGCCAGCAACGCTTCCGAATACTTCGTAAAGTCTGAAGCCAGAGAGGACGGGTATGACGACTTCTTCGTGTGGGCGGACGCTCTGCGTGACCCCAATAATGAGACCAACAGACTGCCGCCTTCAAACTGGGTAAAAATCATTTACCCAATCAAAGTTATAGAGTTTAGGTTTCATATCTCAAAAGAAAAAACCTGCATCATAGGATCAGATTACGGATTTTTGACTCGGGAACTAAAAACAAATAATAAAAACTTGTACACAGACTGGATTCATGGTAACATAAACGAAGGCAATGGAAATTAACGCTTATTATGTTATTATGTCGCAAACACATCTTTCAGAACTTGTACAATAATTAAAGCACTTGTAGCAATAGAAATAAAAATAACAAGTCTGGTAGCTATCACGGTTCAAGAGATATACGGACGAACGGACGGACAGCGAAGTCTATTAATAGAGTCCCATTTTTACGCTTTGGAACCCTGAAAATTACTGTAATTCTAGAATGCTGGTATCATATTAAGATTAAGTCACAGTGTATCACAAATGCAAGCGATGCTATATTCAAAACATTGAAAAAAAAATTTTTATGATAAAGATTTATCAGACTCAATGGCTCATAAAATTTAGTCAAAAACAAAGTATCCGTAAAAAATGAAGATAATATAGTAACTGGTTCAGGTGAGTCAATTCGGCGGATCCGCTTGGGAGTGGAGCGAGAAGCGCCAGCAGTACTACTTGCACCAGTTCGCCATCGAGCAGCCCGACTTCAACTTCCGGAACCGCGCCGTGCAGCAGGAGATGTTCAACATCATGCGGTTCTGGCTCGACAAGGGCGCTGATGGATTCAGGGTGGACGCGCTTCCTTATTTGATGGAAGCAGGTGAGACCAAGATCGAGATAGGATTGTGCGAGACTGAGTTACTCGTAACGCTGTATTGACGAACTTCCTGGGAGTAGGAGGCCGCGATTTCGATTCCCGCCACGAGCCACTTAGGAATTTCATAATTTCTAAATTGGCTCAGGCCTGGTCCGGTGGGAGGCTTGGAAAGTGGCTAGTTACCAACCTACCAGCAAAGATGTACCGCCAAGCGATTCAGCGTTCCAGTGCGATGCTATGTAGAAACCGTTGGGGTGACTTTATTTACTTCTTCCAATTTAGTACGTTATCTACTTCGGCTGCTTACCATCAGGTGAGATTGCAGTCAAGTACTAACTTGTTTAGTGTAAAAAAAGAAATTGTCAAACACATTACCGACTGAACAGATTAATGCCTGACCTCTAAACTAAGCGCGTGGGACATAGCTCAGAAAACCAATAGACGTTGAGGTTTTAGGGGTGGCTTCTCAAAGTGCATGTTGGAATTGCGATGCCTTAGCAAGAAGCGCACCGTGCCCTGCGCCATTCATTACCCCCGCCAAGTAGACTGACGACATCATGAGAATCACGGGAAGTTATTGCTCATGATGTAAAACAGCAATGGTTTTATCGATCAGCTAACATATAACACAAAAACACACTCTGTGATGTTAAATATTTCAGTTACCAACACTACATATATAAGGATATCACTTTTGACTCCATCTAACGGCCCGACGATAGATGGAGATTGGAGAGATGGAAACAAGATTTCTCTCATGCCTCAGGCTACGAGCAGTACCTATACCTGGTTCAGGTCATAATATTTTATATGTCCTATCATCATCATTCCAGACCCCGCAGACCACGGCGGTCGGTACCCCGACGATCCCTTAAGCGGTCTAGCGCAGTTCGAGTCTCATCAACTGGGGTACACCATACCTCTCTACACCAAGGACCTCATCGATCTTTATGACGTCGTTTACGAATGGAGAGACTTTGCTGATCAGTACCTAAAGGAAAAGGGTGGTGACACTCGGTAAGTAGTCCAGTTATGGCTATTTCAATCATCTCAAGCCATCGCCAGCTCACATAACAGCTGGAAAAAGAGCCTCTATCTATTCTCTATGGTATACGACTAATTACGCCAATGTCACTTTATCTAGTTTTGTACATGTTTTGTATTACAAAAGGAAAACACGTCTCTGTTTTCGTTAGATGTCGTCTTGATGCTCAAAATCACCGCTGTGTCAGATATACGACCGAGAAGCAGTTTGCATAACTGAGTTTTGGTTGGATTCCAAGAGCTCTGTAGCCAGCAAAATTTCAGACTACAAATATTTCATCAGGTTGACAAGGGTCACATATACGTCACATGTAATTGCAATAGCCCTAGTTCGCGCTGCATCTGATATGGCCAGGCGTATAACAGCTGAACATCAAGTGAAAGTCTCATTAGTCTCATCATTCAATGCTATGAAAACACTACCCACCAAAGGTTATGAACTCTTCAAATTAGAAGGATTTAGTCAAGCCTCAGCCAATTAAGACACTTAGGCAAATGCAATTACGTACGCCATACAAAGAATTCTCAGGTTTTTAACGATGTTTTCCTTCGCCGCTAAGCAAGTGATATTCAATTTCATACACAAGCTCTAGCTACCATTACGACAAAGTTCCCGACCAGCCGTAACATATTATAAACAAGTTTGTTGAGGAAATACAAGAGTCAATGATAAAACTTTTAATAGGGATCTCATAACTCGGGCACGCTTTAAGATCTTATGACGCAAGGCGTACTTTCAAACAGAGTCTTTTGCTTCTTATAGAACAAACTTTAAGCACCATGTAGTAGAACACGTAGGATGGAAAGTTCGTCGCTTTAATATAGGTTAAACTTTTTAATGTTACAAGAAAGTTTTGCAAAGTATGTCGACTCTTAAAATACAGCTCAAGTAACAAAATAGCAATTACTGTTCTTTCTTATTTTATCTTTGTGTCATATTTAAAAAAACGATAGTCCCGTTTGGTTATAATTTGTATGGAAACTCCTGAAAAGCAGATAGAGACCGCAAATATTCTATGCTAAAAAAACTAAAATTAAAAATTTTCAGCGTCATAGCATATTTCCCTAATTATTATTCTTTTACTTCACTATAAGATGTCTTCTATTCGTCGACTTATGTTTTATCATGCAAAAGTACTGAGAAATTATTTCCTTCCATTTGTTACAATACTTTTGGTAAGGGTTCTCCAAATACAAAAACAATATTAATATTATGTGTAGATAATAAGCGACGAATTAATTCAACACAGTTTCATCGCTAAAGTCCCATTTTGTTTAATTGGTACCTATAACCAATGACCGCTGACTTCCAAATAAAAATCTCTAAATCTTTTCTAATTGATCTTGATAATTTACTTGATCCCATACTTTTTAAATCTCTTTGTCTATTTCTTTCCAGCGTGTTATTCTCAGAAGGCTACGCAAACGTCTCGATGACGATGTTGTACTACGGCAACGAAGACGGCGAAGTCGGCGCTCATTTCCCCTTCAACTTTGACTTCATCCGTGAACTCTCTGATGAGTCCAACGCTAGGGACTTCGCCTACACCATCCTGAGGTGGCTGACGTATATGCCTCATGGTGCAGTTCCTAACTGGCAGGTGTGTACCTAATAGACATACATCTCCCGCGCTTACTTCTTGTGGGATTCTAAGAACTTGAAACTATTAAGTTGTGAGACAACATTCAGCAAACTGGCCCAATTAAGGTTCCAGAGGTCCTATAATTTTCAATATTGAGGTTTCCATGAATATCAAAGTAGAGTTTAGAAACAAAATAGTTTAGCTATTTCTTAGTCTGATGATTGTCTGATTTTTCCAAAAGAGAAATTCCATAATATTAAAGAAGAAAGCGGGTTAATATGTAAGAGTTTACCAGACCAAAGTGACCCAGTTATGGCCATAAAAGCTAACTATACATCGGGCTTCACATCGAGCTACAGTTTGAAGAAAAATTTCTGATGAAAAAGGAAAATAATCTTCAATTTTTCATTATTCTAGACTGGTAACCACGACAACAACAGGGCGCCATCGCGTTTCCGCGTGAACATGGTGGACGGGCTCACGGCACTCAACATGTTACTGCCTGGCGTTGCAGTCACGTACCAAGGCGAAGAAATAGGTGACACATTATTATGACTCTCGAAGCTCTTTTAGATAGTACAAACCTCCAATAAATCATGAGAAAGTGGATAAAAAGCTTGTAGGGAAATTTAAAACCAACCCGAAAGAAGTCCTTCGAAGGGGACAATCGTACCGTGCGTCCCCGTTCCGGTTTTGACGGTGGTGGTGTAGCTGATGACATAACATAAATTTTGATTTTGTAGTATGACGAGATCAAATATAAGCCTCTTAAAATGTGACAAATTGCATGTTATATGCGAAGGTTTACTACCCAATTTAGGGTGAATGCTTTTCTTTTCCCGTCATTCTTTGCTCAAATTTGTCCTGCCAGGTATGCGGGATGGTTTCGTGAGCTGGGAAGACACAGTTGACGTGGAGGCCCTCCGGCGCGGAGACAATGAGACCTACCTGCTGTACTCCAGGGACCCTTGCAGGACCCCCTACCACTGGGACAACTCGACCAATGCTGGATTCTCCACGGCCAACAGAACATGGCTGCCTGTCGCTGAAGATTTTATGGAGATAAATCTTGCTAAGCAGAAAGAGGACGCTCGCAGTCACTTCAAGGTACATAGTGATAAATTATTTTGCAACAGAAGAGGTCGATTATTACCCTTAATTTATCTGAGGCTATTTCTTGTTTTATTTATAGGGATGAAATTGGTTCAGATTTTGAGATGTTTGCTGCAGTTCTAGCTAAGATTCTATTTCAAAAGTCATGTAGATGCTTTGCGCTTCAAGGGAAAGTGCACACTTCCCTAAACATCCTAACTGCGGCTTACATTATTATTATAATTGCTCTCAAGTTTAGAAAATTTGTGAAATTGCTATCTCAGTGAAAATTGAGATCACAAACAAGCCCTTATTTGTACCTAAATTAAAGCAACACGTTTGACAGTTCCCGTTCCCACATGACCTTTGTAGTTTTCCGCAAAGAATTTTGCAAAGGCTACTACAAAATTAAAAAGATGATCCTTACTAACGAAGCCCTATCTCTTACAGGTGTACCAAGCTCTAGTAAAACTGCGTAAAGAGAAGACTCTGTCACACGGTGATTACTCGGTGCGGGCGCTTTCAAACAGATCGTTTTACGTGGCGCGCTATTTGAGGACCTTTGACACGATCGTACTGCTGTTCAACGTTGCTGATCAGCCAGACACCATCGCGCTGAGCAGGGTTGTACACCTGGAGCTGCCGGCAACGGTTGTGGTGTCTAGCATACACTCTACGAGGAATGTTGGGTATGTCATGATATTTTACTTCGAAGAGATTCCATAATATATTGCTGTTGACCATTGCTCAACAGCCAAAGAGTTTGATTGCTCAACAGTAAAGAGTTTGACCAAAGAATAATGGTGACAAAAAATTGGTATTGGTTAAAAAATTATTTCAAAGCTTCCATGACACATTTACATGTAAGATACAAACAATAATTGTTTTTAGCAAGTTTTTATTACTTTCAGGGACACGATTGATGCTGAAGAATTAACTCTGGCGGCAGGAGAGGCTTTAGTTTTGAGAACTAAGCCTGTTTCATGACGATGCTAAGTTTTAATTTAGTGAAGTACCTAATTATACCTCAAATTAGTTCAAATAATAATAATTACTACAATCATGGAAATTATGTCCCATGTTTACGTTTTTTGTGTCGTTACTCATGAAATTATTTAAGTTATTATTTATTTAACATTGTAAATTTTGTAATAAGTATAAGATTTTTTATTTTTTTTTTAATGACGACCTTTACTTATTCCTATAAATCCTAAATCTCTTGAGTAGAGTGCACGTTGCATGTACGGGATCACATATAACCTAGTATCTGAAAATCATATCCTACAAGCCTCGTAAATGTAGATTATTATGCTTCTATACTTACTTTGATACACTAGCAATCAGATTTTATACCTATACCTTTAGTAAATTCTACATGGAAAAATGGTGGCAAAATTTAATTGAATTGGAGAGGTGGCTGAGCTTGGTGGCTTGAATTTTCACCTCTATAAACTCAGAGTAAAATTGTCTTATCTTCTACTGTGCGTTTGTTTCTATCATGCAGAAAGTATCTTATTAACAAAACTTAGAGTATAACATATGCAGTCGGCTAACGTAGGCGGAACTTCTACAACTTGGCCACTAATTGTTATGTGATGTTGATGCGATTCCTTTTTCTTTAATTAAAATTCCTTATTAAACGAAATGTAAGTTAGAATAAAAGCTATTTCCACAATTGTTGAGTTTCATTTTACACGTAAGACCAAAATCATATTGTTATGAATTTCCCGGCTACTTTTAGGATTTTTTTCTTTTTTTATGAATAACTTGCGTTTACCCGCGTAATTGCTCGTGTGTATTTTATTTTATTATTATTTAGTTAGTGCATAAGCATAGTTACGAAACGCCCTATACGTGAACTTATTAACCTCAAAATATTAAAGTTTCGAAAAAACAAAACTTTTAATTTCGTTTAAATCATTGAACTGAACTATATGAATTGTTATTCGTGTAGACCCCCAGTCACTTAATCGCAAATAAAGTCCTTAAAGCAATAAAAAATTATATAGCTGATACGATGTGGAATTTACAATAGAAACCATTATGACTCCAATATAACTAAAGATAGCTTCACCCTTATCATTATAAAGTCCAATAAAGTATCCATATGAACCCTCTCATCTTTCGCGACATTCGAAATGTTGTCGCTGTGGAAGGTAGCGGGGTATACCTTTGGAGCCCTGCTGGTGGTAGGGGCAGTGGTGGGGAGTTTAACTTGGGGTATTCTGGCGAATAGGGAGGTGGTGGTGAACCCTCCTGAGCTGAAGCCCCTGGACTGGTGGGAGCATACGGTCATATACCAGATCTACCCACGATCGTTCAAGGACAGTGATGGTGATGGTATTGGTGACTTGAAAGGTGAGTGGAAACTTGCTTAGGACTTAAAAAAAATAACGTAGCACTTTGGGAGTGCTGGCAGAAGGGAAAAATTCAACAATAGGGTGAGGTGTCAGTTACGGTTCAATGGTTTTTCCCCATTTCAAAAAATGCCCGATTTGCCTAAAAGCGATTTCATTTCTAAATCTTTAACATAGGCGACCAATATCTGCTTAATTATAGCGAGTCTCATCAAATATATACCATTTTTTTTAACTATTGGAAAGTTTTGTAGTGAAGGACTCTTGCCTAGGTGATGCCTATTCACTCTTTATTTTAAAGGCACCCAAGTTGTACGTGGGGGGGAAGATGGAGGCCATAATGGTATTTCAGACCTCTGTCCTGCATATGAGGAACGAGAATGCATAGTGTTTTGTACTTATCTTTAGTACGTCAACTAAGTAATTGTAGACATAGACATTCTCGGGCATTACCAAACATAGATGAGTAAGGAGGTACAACTCTTCTTGTAGAATGCAGACTGTGCGTAAGAATTTTGCTTTAAAGTGGTAATTGCATTGATGTGGTTCGGTATGAAAGGGCATAGTCGACGAAACAACTGGGTATATTAAGCCTAAAGAACTATTACAACGTCCTGATACTCACTGCAACTAACACGAGCAGGAATTTCACTTAACATCAGACGGACATCTATATCGGATCATCATCATTCTTTCCTACAAAAAAAAAAATACATCTAAAACATAGTTTCCTTTTTGGTGATGCGACCGTAATAGAGACACAACTAGGCTAATGTCTTTAGTATTAGGTTAATAAAATTGCGTTAGTTGGGCCATAATATTCTGAGGTTTCCCAAGGGGATAAATTGAGGCTACGTATTTTACCTGAATAAACCATACACATTCATTATGAGGTATTTATCTTTTGATTGAAATTACTACAGTAAGGTCATTACGAAATATTCATTGATAACGCCACGTCCTTCTTGCATAGATTAAATTAATAATGATATTTCGGAGATGTAGCACTTAGTGTTGGGTCATCAATTATTATTTATTGTTGTTTGAATTGGAGCTAGCTTTTTTGATAGAGCTATTTTGCACAAAAATAGCTCTATCAAAAAAGCTATAATTATTTTCAACTGATGCATAGTAGGTATGTCAGGCGTCATATACAACTTTTCAATACTCTTTAAGGTATATCATCTCAGTTGGACCACCTCGTTGACATCGGAGTGGGCGCAATATGGATGTCACCCATCTTCGAGTCACCCATGGTGGACTTCGGCTACGACATCAGCAACTTCTACGAGATCCAGGCCGAATACGGGACTATGGCTGATTTTGAAGAGCTTGTCAAAAAGGCACACGATCTTGGTGAGTAATGGATTCTCAGAGCATTGGAGTTTACTCCTAAACTCCTAAAGAATCGACTTTCATGTAATAAGTCCATTACGAAAATTTGACAGTGATAGCCTGGTAGTTCAGAAGCCTTTTAAGTAGAAGTCGGGTGTTTGAATCCTAGTCACATACTCGTCAGTACACATCTTAGTCAGTTATGTGATTCGTGGCAAATAAACATCAAGTTGAATGACTTTTCCTTTATAAACCCCAAAGTTTGGAATCATTTGGATTTGGATCGCCTCTATGTGCGAACTCGCATTGTAAAGTGTACATCTCCTAATGATGTTCCGGTGTCGGTCAAAACTTCTCAAGAACTCATTTGTTATCATTATGGAATCAAGAACATCGCAATCGAGCATGTTTTTAGTTTTTAAAACCAATTTAAGGTTGTTTTTTTTTACTTTTTATTTCGTCTGCTTGTAGGTCTCAAAGTTCTATTAGACTACGTGCCAAACCACGCGAGTAACGAATCGGAATACTTTAAGAAATCCCTCGCGCGAGAGGCCGGGTACGAGAACTTTTTCGTGTGGGCAGATCCAATTATCGACCCGAACAATGCTTCTAATCGGCTCGTTCCTTCCAACTGGGTAAATATTCCGCATATTAAACACCTCAGTCACCGAACACAATTCCGCTCAATGGATTTCCAGACATGATGAGTTTCGACTTTCGAGCATATTTTTATTTTAAAAAACCCTTTTTAACCCCGTATGCTAAAACTGTGGCTAAAACGATTGTGTGTGCTTTGACATGTATAGGTATCTATGTAAGCACAAATAGCTCCCGGATGCATACACCGATTTTGATTGATTTTATCTAAAAGGTGACTTAATCGTGATTGTTCTTAGCTATAATTTAAGAACATCTACAAATCCATTTAAAGATGTTCTCAACAGCTCTTTTCCAGTGGATGAGGGGATTTTGTACATGTCTGATCGATCCGAAATTTGAAATCTTGTCACTTCAGTTTGCTTCAGTGATAGAATCCACAAATATGGCTTTGATGACGCAGAGGCTAAACCATGGAATCACCTTGCCTGCCTACAGTGACGAAGGTGTTATTTTATGTAGAAAATGTTATTAATATAGAAAATGTCTGGCATATCCAATGAAGATAAGGGAACATTGATATAATTTTGTAAATTTTGTTCAGATCAGCGAATTTGGCGGCTCAGTCTGGGAATGGAGTGAAGTCCGCCAGCAGTACTACTTGCACCAGTTCGCTAAAGAGCAGATAGACTTCAACTTCCGAGACCCTGGGGTGAGGCAAGAGATGCTCAACATAATAAAATATTGGTTCGAGAAAGGCGCCGACGGATATAGGATGGACGCCGTGGCGCATCTCTTCGAAGCTGATCCCAGTAACTACGGAGGAAGGTATCCCGATGAACCGCTCAGCGGGAACATGTTCCTGAGACCAGACCAAGCGGGGTACACCACACAGGAACACACGAAGCATCTACTTGAACTTTATGACGTGATCTATGAGTGGAGACAGTTTTCCGATGAATGGAAAAAAGAAAATGGTGGTGATACCAAGTAAGCCTTTTTTCTTCCCTCTCAAGTCATTATAAAAACAACCATCGAAAAGAACTTGATATTTCCGGTTCTTAAATTTTCTTTGATGATGTTAACTTTTATTTCAAAGCTTTGTAGTAATAAGGGTAACATACACAATCTCGATGTTAAGCTCTGTATTGGACTCATGGCATAATGGCTACTCCCCCCACCATCGTATTTAGTGAGAAGTAATAACAGTTCTCTGTATAACTTTTCTCCTTATAAAATGGTGAAGATCATAAAGAGTTCCACAGGGTTCTTCTGGCAGAGGCATATGCAAATATAACTATGACGATGCTGTACTACGGCGATGAAAGCGGCAGGGACGGTGCACAGTTTCCGTTCAACTTTGACTTCATCACGAGCCTGTCCGCGAAGTCCAACGCGAGGGACTTTGTCTACATCATCAAGCGCTGGCTGACGTATATGCCGGCTGGTCGAGTGGCGAACTGGGTGGTGGGTATATCACACTGATACTATAAAGCTGAAGAGCTGTGGTTTGTTTATTTGAACTACTGGTTCGATTGAAAAGTACTTTTTGTGTTGAATATTCCTTTTATCTAGAAATTTTATAGACCATTATAACATCACGCTATGACCAGCATCAATGAAATTAAAATTAAACATAAAACAGGAAAAATTGTTCCTTTTGGAGAGCTTCTGTTGCATGCACTGCGTTAATGGTTAAATTGACTCACTATAACCTCTTTTATTGTAATCGATAAGTTTTTGCTGCCAAGCACCAGATCAACGTGATTTTTTTTTAATAAACATGACCCGGAAATTGAAATGGGTGACCGTCTACTATTTATAAGTAAAAGTTTGTAAATGTAACCATGCACATTTTTTTAACGTTTAACTTTTTAGTTCGGCAATCATGACCAAAAAAGGATGCCTTCAAGATTCAGAAGCGATATGGTCGACGGTTTAAACTCTTTAAATATGTTGCTACCCGGGGTCGCCATTACCTATCAAGGGGAAGAAATCGGCATGAGAGATGGCTACGTGAGTTGGGAGGACACGGTGGACGTGGCTGCGTGTAACCAGGGCACTCCAGACAACTACTTGGATTTCTCCCGGGACCCCGCAAGGACACCGTACCATTGGGACAACACCACAAGCGCTGGGTTCTCGACTAATTCGAAAACCTGGTTGCCAGTTGCACAAGATTATATGGAGATTAATTTAAAAACGCAGAGGGAAGCTGAGCGGAGTCACTATAAGGTAAGTTTCTTTTTATACTAGGTAGTAGGAGATTTCCGTCTCAACACCTTTTTAATGACTCAGTTCTGGGCAAGAGCTTATTATTGCAATGATAAAAATTTTTTGCTAAAGCCTATTGCACTTGTCAAATTCAAGCTCCTAGGTTTCACATACATTTGAAACATTACAGAGAAATGCCAGGCATGCTGGTTTCTTCAAGACGTTGTCTTTGTTTACACCAAGCAATTGTTATTAATTTGGTGGAAAAACATCTTACTTCGAAATGGCAAAATGTAGAGCTCAAATTCAAGGTTGAGGTATGGGCTATAGAAAGAACCAGATAATGATATTGATTCCAGGTCTACAAATCCCTGGTCAGCCTCCGCAAGGAACCAGCGCTGTCACACGGCAACTACCACCTCCAAGCCCTGACCGAGAACACCTTCATCCTCATCCGTCACCTTATCACTTTCGACACGTATGCGCTGGTGTTCAACGTTGGTGATAGAGAAGACACTGTTGACTTGGATGCTGTGGAGTTTCTGAAGGAACCGATGACGGTGCATGTCTCCAGTGTCCATTCGAGTAGAGTTGCTGGGTAAGTTAGTTTATGAAGAATGGGAATATTTAGCTTTATGTTCATTTGTTTCCTAAACCATCAAAATCTTAGGCTGCTGTAACCAAATTGTGATTCTGCTTACAAGTAAACGAAAGATGACAAATCTTGACTTTTTCAAACAAATTTACGAAAAAAACAAAAATACAATACAAGACGCCAAGAGCTATTGGCATCTAGTTGATATTGAGCGAACTTGATAGAAACGTTTTTCTTCCCCGTTTCTGATATACCAACCAAAACTGAACCGAATCTGAAAGGGTGTTCCACACCCTTCCCGCTTTCGTCTTCTCAGCCAGGCAGAATATGGGTGTGTTCAAGACAGTGATTAGGCATTATCTAGGCAAGGGTAGATTCCTAGACCTCATCATTGCTTCGTATCAGACATGTAGAGCGCAAGCCTATTATAATTAAAAAAATTGTCCATGGTCCTGAAGCCAAAATTTTGTAATCTAATAATAATAATATCTACGTCGAGATTTAAACTAATTGTTAGTGTGGATAGTTGTAGTAGGTAATAGGTACTTGTTTTGTTAAAACCTGAAGGAATTAAAAATTAGTCTTTATTATTAGGTTTTTTGGAGGATGTAAGCGTTACATGTTTTCATCAAGTTACATGTCTATACCTAATTGATATTAAATCCAGGACCTGTAATTAATCTGTGCCAAAAATTAATAATAGTGAACTATGGATTCATGCACAAATACTTCCGTTGACTTTTTTGTATTCAAATCGGAACAGTGGATTGTTTTAAAATCTCGCAGCGCGTGAATCGGAATTGCATCTCGCATGCAAATTCATGCAAGCAATTTAATCGTCATCCAAAAGTTCAACTAGCTGGTAACACTGCAACGAGTATTATCATCACAATAACTTCTTCTTGCACAGTCTGGTGATAAATCTAGTTTTTTTTATGTTTGACTCAAATAGACTTAAATGCAGAAAATTTAATAATTTATCTACTAAATGCATCATCAGATAGACCTTCGTCATCGAGTACATACCAGAAGCCATATTATCTACGTTCTAGAAACCTGGCGTTCGCTCTTTGCAAATTTATCACGTGACTTATTGAAGATTACTGTCATCTCGAGTGGAATGAGCATTCGGCACTATTTATATGCAAATTATGCCAGACTTCAGCTCGACCGTCCAGTAGTCTAACATGTGCTTTTACAGTTAGTCAGTAGTCAGTAAGTCAGTCACCCTATAGAAGGAGATGACGCACAGACTGCTCCTAGTAGGCACCTACATACGCTTTAGGCAATACACAACCATTGTTTCCGCTAATGTTTGACAAAACCGCTTGTTTCAGTGCCACAGTCCAAGGAGCAACGACTCTCCAAGCAGGAGAGGCCCTCGTGCTGCGAGCCCCGCACACCTAGAACATCTCATACTAATAAATTATTCGTTATTTAATAAAATTATACATAAAAATTATATTTGTTACTTTTTTTTGTACGCCTTCTATTCTTTTCTGTAACCCGTTCATATAATATAATCTCTACCTTTAATAAAAATCGAAATCGATACAGACGTAAAGGCAGTAACAAACACAGACACACACATAATTTTGCTGTTATATTTGTGACTTTATTACGTTTGGTTTTATATCAGCCTACATTCTGTTTGACCGAATATGATGGTCTTTTAACACCAGCTGGAATATAGACTCAAATAAGAAAAGGGCGCAACAAAGTTTGCTGTGTTAGCGAGTTTTAAATACTCTATTTACGATCAAACTTTTAATTTCGTGAAAAATACAAATAAATATTGAAACCACAAAAAAAAAACACATGATTAAAAACAAAGAATAAAATTGCATATTATGATTATGAGACTTTCGTGGATTTTTTTCATATCAGAATTTTCGTGTCGTAAATAATCCTTTTCTTACGTTTAGCCCCCTTTGCCTTCCGAAACTTCGTTCGAAAAAAAAAAATAGTAGATAATGTGACAATATCGATGATCTGACATATCAATAAGTTTCCCTGGGTATAATAGAGCAAACTCCTCTAACTATTATTGAATTTACATGTTTTAACGCATTTTATAAGTTCGCAATTAATTTCAAAAACATAGTCCACGTCATAGCGTTCAAGTTCAACTAGTAATCAAAGCTAACAACAGATCACAACGTGCGTTTATCCTCGCACAATGGCCGAGGTCTGCATGCATTAGCCTACCTGTGGAATCACGGTGGACAGTGGACACTTCCGCTTTAATAGAGATGCGCAGTAACACAGCTAACCATAAAGTAAATAATTTGAAAAAAATAACTGTCTAAAAATGAAAAAAGAATGACCAAAGGTGGTATCATGTCTCCTCAGGAATGAAAACACAAAACATTCTAGGAAAAATAAATAGTGTTTTAAGAACCATTAGCAGTAGGAATTTTTCATATCCGGAATTGAATTTGCATACAAAAAGGTAACTTTCCTTTCAATGCACATTTCCTCTCATACAGATTTTATTTAGAAGTACAACTTGTTTATTTACCCATAACTTTGGAATCCAGATATTAATTTTAAAAAAATGTAGGAGCTAATGTGGAGCATCTAGTTATCTATAAAAAGTAAAGTTTGGATTTTAAACAGCTTATTCCATACATCCATGGTCTTCATCCATTTCAGCATTACAATCAAAACCGAAAATTTCTACCAAATCACTTCAGTAGAGAGGGAGCAACAAACATCCATTAAATTTTAATTTAATAAAATAAATAAAAAATTAAATTTTTACTTTGTTTAAATATCAAGTAAACATGAGGTCGTGTGAAACTATAAATCATGGAACGAATTCCCCTCACTATGGCAAGGTTGCGCTTGCGCAGCTAAAACAAGTAATCGCGGCGAACTATGCTGTCAGCAGTGGTCGCGTGCCTGGTGCTGACCAGCGCGTTGGCCGACCAGCTGCCGTGGTGGAGCGGCGCCGTTTACTACAGAGTGCTACTGGACTCCTTCAAGGATTCGGATGGTGACGGCCTGGGAGATCTACAAGGTATGATAGCGTGGCCAGACTTTGCATTCGACCACTCCATTATTATAATGAGCAGGTGTTGTTGTATAAAGCATTTTTTCCTCAAAATTTTCTACTAAACTTGTAACTACGGTTACTTTAGTTTATTCTGCATGTTGAAGTTTTCCACGGTTGCATTTCTGTAACAGAAATCACTTCTGTTTTTTCTCGAAAATTCCGAATAAGTAGGTAACAGTGAAACTTGTCCTCCTCATCAAATACGTTGGCGGGTGAGACAGGAAGCAGAGCGTAAAGATATCACAGAAATACACAGTTTTATCCAAATACTAAAAAACAAAACTGGTTATCGAAAATATTGTATTTCTCAGTGTCTTTAAAATAATTATTACGCTTTCCAATTGTGTTTCTTTTCGAAGCGAATTTAAATCAAAGACCCAAAAAACGTGAAGTTTTTTGAAAGTTGTAATAATAATAATTAATAGTAATTTTCTTAATATTATCAGGAGGTAACTTAGGTAATCGATTTAATAATAACCGTTTTAGCACGTTTCGCAACGACTCTTGAAGAGTGAACAACCAATCAGAAGCAGCTAAATAAGTCCATCAAAAAACTGCTGTGTAAGCTCGTTTCCTGGCATGGAATCGATATTTGTAATTCGTAGTGTTATTGAATGGAGGCGCGCTGCACGCCCGCACAATAAATCACCATCGACCTGTAACAGTAGGTAAGCCTTGATGGGGTGCCGCGTGTTTTTCAAATTTACCCCTCATTTACCCCTCATTTACCCCACACCCACCCTCGCTTACCCCCGATTGAAGGGGTTATTTTTATTCCCGTCACTTTAACAAGTGTTTTTCGCTCTCTGCATGACAATGCGATGTGAATTTTCATTTGTGTGATGAAATTAAGTTGAACAGAGTTTTTTTACGTGAAATTGGTACTGGAGATAATTTATTCCGATGGGATAATAAATGATGGTATGGAGTGATCTGAACTTAGTTAAACACCGAGTTTGCGGAATCTCCGATAACAAATTATACGTAAAAGTAAAGTTTTTGAAAGATTTGTGCTGTATTGTGAATCACACAAAACCGAACCCTCAACAGAACCATATTGCGTTCAAAATAAAAATAGCAATTTTGTGGATCATTATTGTATTGGGAGTTCATAAATTTAAATAGCTTTGGCCCGGTTTCCACCAAAGCGGAGCGGAGCGGAGCTGTGTTTGAGTATCCAATCAGATTTCTTCATTTTGACAGAGAGAAACTGAAGGGAGAGGATTTGTCGGAGTGTCGAAATCTGATTGGTTTGGTGGAAACCGGGCTTAAGATAGAGCTGATAGACCTAATTTTCCTTATATTTAAAATTAAAACAATTTCTTTTACGTGGTTTAGCGGGCTTGCTTCAAACTTGACGTATTTAAATAAAAAAGTGTTACGCAAATTTATTTCCACCTTAGAACAATCTGTATAAAGTTCATTCGTCACTAGTGCAAATGGAAACTCTACTGAAACATTGGAACTTGTGTCATTATCATCACTTTTGATAACCAAAAAGCTGGTTATCGAATCGGGATGACGTCACCCATCAGAGGTTCATCAGACATGTTCATATCAGTCCTTTGCTTGACAGGAGCTGTCAAACAGCTGAGCTACGTGCGCGCCTTGGGAGCAGATGCCGTCATCCTCTCACCAATACTCACTAGGAGCGCTGATTGCAACGCGCCAGGCACTGTGGACTTCACCGACATCGACCCCAGATATGGAGACGTTGCTAAGTTTAACGCACTAGTGGAGAAAGCGAAGAAACTAGGTTAGTTAAAATTTATCCATGTAAATTAACCAAACTACCATATTAAACCATAAAACGGTATCAAAGGAACTAGTAGTCAAACGAGTCAAACTCACTTTTCGAAAGAATGTTAATTTGAACACCTATGAATATTTTGATTTTTAACCGACTTCATTCACATACGAGTATGCATAACTTACAAGCTCTTATAAAAAGTCAAAACTCTACTTGCCAAGGGTATGTTTGCACCGAGAAGAACAGGCAAGGAACTCGGCACTATCTCTGTTCAAAAAGTACACAATTTACATCATACACAATTTTCCTTACGTAATCTCGTGATCATCTAACTTTGTTCGTAGAAAAATAATTGTGAGGACCTCGATTTTGCAAACACGAGCAAAAGCTTATCAGTGAAAAGCTATTTGTCGCGGCAAATAATAAGGCGTGTAGGAGAATAACTATAGTTTTACGATTAACCCAGCCTGGGTTTTCGAATTCCTTTCTGCGAGACTGATTTCATGATTGTTATTTTTGAACGCAGAACTCAAGCTTCTTATAACGCTGCCGCTGCAGACTGTCAGTTCTAGCTCGGAACTGTTCAGATTAAGTGCTGAACGAACACCTGGTTACGAGGACCAACTAGTATGGAGAGACGGCAAGGAAGGGGACACACCAGCGGTAATAAAACCCAGGCTTAACTACCACTTTGAGACTTCATTATTCGAATTTGGGTAAGCACTGGTCGGGTGATAGACTTCGGCTACTGTGCCGGCTAAGATTATAAAGATCAAGATGTAAGTTACAAGACGAACTGTGTAATGTGAATTTATTAATAAAATAATATTTACAAAAGATGTAAGTAAGTAAGGAGTTCTGGTGCATTTCATAATGCAAGAATACAGTTAAATGGAAGCGTCCGAAAAATTCTACTTCTCCACTTCTTTATTTATCGTGATTGGGTCGTTGTAATCAAAGGCTCAATCAATCAGTGGATATTTGAAAAGGCCATTCAAAATCCGGGAGTTTTATCCTTTTTAATAAAGTTTTTGAAGTGAAAATTCTTTAGGAGCGTTGGGCATTTTGGTGACCATTCACAAAACGTCCCATGACGGGAAAAACCATTGAATTCACGCCAATGTAACCGTAACCGACACCTTTGTTTGAGTTTTCCCTCTTTTTGTGCAGTTGGAAATTGGGGTGGACAGCTGGCAATGGCACGAAGGCAGGTCTTCCTACTATGGCACCATCAACAACGAGCCACTTGTGAACCTCTGCTCCGAAGCAGTGTCGGCGATGTTCTCGGACGTTCAGTGCACCTGGTTGAAGCGAGGAGTTGCGGGCGTGGTGCTGAACCCCGACTTTCGGCTGGAGGATGACTGCGGGGTTCAGCTGGTGAAGAAGATGGCCGTAGCGGGCACGGGATGTGCTCGGAATGCTAATATGGATGCACCGTAAGTTATTTCATTTAATTTACAACTAGTGGACACGCGTAGCTCGGTTCTTCACGTATTCCGCAGGAACCATGTATTTTGCTGGGATAAAAAGTAGCCTGCGTGTTAATCCAGGGGACAATCTATCTTCATTTTAAATTTCAGCTAAATCGGTCGACTAGTTGCAGCGTGAAGGAGTAACAAACACTTACAAACACTGCATTCTTACAAACTTTCGCCCAACATACTAAGTTTATATGAAAATATTAAAACAGTACTGCAACATACTGGTGGTGGGACGGCCTCTGAGATTGGTCTTATTTGGTCATCTAGGCCCTGCTTTTCTTACTTTACTTTTAAACCAATGAAATTCAGGGAATATCATTCCTCATCCCATGTCTACAAGAAGAAAAGAACCTCTGTGCAAAACTTCAACCTTCTACGTCTTGAGGCCAAGCGATGATGAGTCACTGAATACATGAGTATTATAATATAGCCCGCGACTTGCTTCGTGTAGAAACGAGTAGCATTAAATCCCCACATGTTTAGTGGGTTTTCCGGCATTAGAAGTAGTCTGTAGCTTCACGCGAACGCCTTTAAAAGATAAAATAAGAGCAAGCCATAATTCACAAACAATATTCCTACCTGAGCTAATACTAGTTGAGAGCTCACTAGGGGCGAAAACCAGCGCTAAATTTCTATATAAAGAGCGCTAAAAGCGCTAAATTGAGGTGTACTTGTGAGGTGTCGGTCACGGGAACAGTCTGAGGTGTCGGTTACGGTAACAATGCATTTTCCCATCTCAAAGCACGGCGCCCAACGCGCTTTTAGAGAAGTTTTTACTTCAAAAATGACGTAGCGCTCCAGGAGTGCCGATAGAAATGAAAACTTGAATAATGACGTGTGAGGTGTCGGTCACGGTAACAGTCTGAGGTGTCGGTTACGGTAACAATGCATTTTCCCATCTCAAAGCACGGCGCCCAACGCGCTTTTGAAGAAGTTTTTACTTCAAAATTGACGTACCTACACTGGAGTGCCAACAGAAATGAAAACTTGAAGTGTCGGCTACCGTACAGTACTTTTAAACTTTTTTACAACTCCTTCTAAATAACAGATTCATAAACTACGATTACGATATTAAGTCTGGGACTATATTTTATAACCATGGATGTAAGATAAAGATGAGCCCTTTGTCGTCGCGCATATATTTTTAGGTTCCGCTCTGAAGCCGGATTTGTGACCAACAGCGGTATGTGCTGTCAGCGGTACCGAAATGTATGACACGCGACGCCATATTTGAGAAATTTTTGGTTTCACACACACAGTTCCCGTCTTCTTAGCGTAGCGTATTTCATCATTGGTTATAACTTGCAAACAATCGTGAACATCTATAAACCACAGCGTACAATTTATCTCAGCAATATTTCCTTGCAGGGTAATACTAGTTGATAGTTCACTCGGGGCTGAACGCAGCGCTAGATACTACGCGGCGAGTGGAACGGGTAGTGTAGGAGCCCACAGCGTGATGAGTTATGCTCTTGCCTCGCCGCAGAGGCGCACTGCAGTCAATCTGGCGCTAGACATCCACGCGTCTGTATTGTACCCACCGCAAGATGCGGCGCCCACTTGGACTGTAAGTATACTAGCCGATTATTTAATCGTTTTCGGATATTTCTTTTTGATGTTGTTAGAACAGATAATCAGTATGTATATACGATGCTATGTATAAATGTAAATCGTCGCAGAAACCTGGCGAAAGCTCAAATGGAACAAAATGCAAAAAATTATGTAAATGACGTATTATCTGATCGCTTCAATGATCACGTGTCTTATTAGAGAAAACTGTCATTCTCATATTTTTTTATTTATGTTTTTGAGAGCTAGACCCATTTCTTTCGATATCCCAGATAAGTCATATGGCATATCAACAGGGTAAAATAAGTCTGCAGCTTCGAGAGATCTATTCTGTACCTATATTAACTGAGGGGTGAACAAAAAACCTCTTAAATTTTAGACTTTTTCACTTTTTGGCTAACAACTTCTAAAAGAAGAATCCTGATGTAGGTACTTTTAGGCACCATCCAAAACTAGTAAAAATAGTTGAAGAGCAGTTATACAAAAAACCCTGTAGAGCCATGATTTTTTTCAGCATCTTGATTAAATGGGAAATACAGAAATCGGATTTTTCAGAAAAGATATTGTAGGTCTTCTAAAGTTTAAAACGCATCGAGTAGCAATCAAGTAAAGCGAACGAAGCGACTAGGGTGCCAAGTTCGTAGCTCAAGCAAGCCCTATTGTAGCACCCACCGCGCCGCAAGACACCCCACTTGGCTACGACTGCACCCTAAATACCGAACTTGCTGTTGTCAAAATAAATCTGCGCGTATGCCGGCCGGTATCTTGCTCTCGGATATTAGTTTTGATATACGGCTCTATTTGGTCGCGTTTTGTTTGAGAACACCGCGTGTGCCTCTTAAATGGTCCAAATTGCTAAACAACAACGACTCCTATCTATGAGGCATGACTTATATCAAGTTTATTGGGAAAAAATAGTACTAGAAGCGGGCTTAACAACTGAAAAGAATAGGGTATTAGGGAAACGTGTTTTAGTTACTGAAAATTCTTCATTATGTTCACAAAAGTATGTGAAATCTACTAATCCATATATGACGGAAAAGCGGAAAGAAGGACATATATTTTTACCTTTTTTTCACATGTTCAAAAAGAGTTTGACCAGACGATTTATACTTATAGAATAGCCGGAAAGAAATTGTGATTGTCCTTAACAAAATTATGTTTTTATCCTATACTCCAGTTCTATAGAAAACTGGAAGATGTTCTCAAGTAACAGTAATGAATTAATGCTAAGACTTAACGTGTCTAATATCTATCATTTTCAGACCAGCATAACAAACCATAGTCGAATAGCAACACGCTATGGCAACGAGATGGTAGACGCAATCCTCCTTCTAGCCCTAACATTACCGGGAGCTGTTCTGATACAGCAGGGAGATGAACTTGGCGCAGCAGACACTATCCTCGAATGGGCAGATAGCACCAAGTGTTGGCCAAACCAAGCGGTGGCATCGGCCGCCCCGTTTCCTTGGGACGATACTCCAACTGCTGGGTTCACGTCCGGGAAACCTTGGCTGCCATTGGCCACGAATTACAGATACGCCAACGCCAAGATGCAGTACGCTAATGATTTGAGCCATGTTGGTATTGTGAAGGTAGCGGCTGCTATAAGGAAGTCTCCGGCTATGGGTCCACATGTGGAGGTAATTCAGACATAAGGTACCTACATTAATTTTGGTGTCCTAATCTAAAATAATGGTGTCG
This sequence comes from Coenonympha glycerion, assembly GCA_963855885.1. Taxonomy (NCBI): domain Eukaryota; kingdom Metazoa; phylum Arthropoda; class Insecta; order Lepidoptera; family Nymphalidae; genus Coenonympha; species Coenonympha glycerion. The sequence goes on from OY979629.1 coordinate 18,450,497, forward strand.
GAATCCTAAAATGGTGTTATCCAAAATGAAAGTGAATATGCAGATTCTATTATACAAATCTATATCGGACATCTTTTGTTTTCCGTTAAAAATAGAGACACTTTTTTGCGATGGAAAAACTGTGACACTATTTTCAATATTTACGGGTCAATTTTGTTTAAAATATTAGTTTAGTGTGTTTATGAAGGGAAAAAATAGGAAATAGATACCTAAAGTAAGTACCATGTTAAAGAAAATAATAACTACTCTACGAATATATTCTCTAAATTATTTTATAAATAAAATATTAGAAATCTAAACAATCGATGTTAGTAAATAGTTTGGCACAGATCAATTAATTTAATTAGGTGCTGTTACATTGCAACCAGAATGATTGAGTCAACTAGTAACGCCATATCAACTTTTAATACAGTTACATATAAATAACCAACCATTGAACCATATATCATAATATTATACCATGTTATCCACACCAATATATCATTCAAATCTTTCGAGTTGCGATAGCTAAAATTCTATTTAGCTATTCTTCTATTATTATTTTTTTCATTTTTAAAATAGGTACTTGCTATTAGGTAAAGTTTTTGTTTGTACGAATTCTTACTTCTAAAACGTAGTTAAATTTATATACTTTCTTTGTTTTCCTTCATTAATATGGAAATGTAGAATATAAGAAGAAGAGTATTTAAAATTATGTACAAACTTAACCAATAGCCCCCTGACTTCAACATTTACTTATCATTGCCACACCTAATGTATATTTACATTAATATATTAAGTCATGATATTTTTCCAGATTCACCGTTTCGGCGATGCACTAACAATTTTGAGATGGGGTGGTCCCGGATCTCTGCTAGTTGTCACCAACTTGGGTTCAGGACAAACTGAGGTACAGCTCTCAAAGATCCCTGGACTACCGCAGGAGATGACTGTAGCCGCTAGTTCTGGAGGATCTAGTCTCTCTTCAGGATCCCATGTGAATTTGGACAAAAATTTGAAGTTGATATCTGGAGAAAGCGTCCTATTGGTCGGACCTCCCAGACACTGTGGGGGACCAGGGCCGGTGGATAAAATAGCCAATAAACTATCAGAAGGTTGGCAGAAGATTAATAAATATTTTGGCAACTTGTAACTTGTAACATTGCAAAATACATTGATAAAATATATGGATTTAATCAGTGGTTTATTTTGACGGATATTATTCATCGCTATCAAAAGGATGTCTCTTATCTAAATCCTAAATTTCAATTCACATTGGTCCCAGTTTTAAAAAGGTCTGGATAGTAACAAGTGATTTTCAAAATCGTTTCTGACTCTACATTCTTATCTTTTTAAGTTCCATTACTGGCACAATTAAAACATAAATGAAATGTTTCATCAAAACTGATTAAGCCATTTTAGATTTAAAAAGACTAATGCCCGGCTACGACGACTAATCAATTTTGAAAAATTGATGTAATTTCTGGAATATTACATAGAACGAGTGACCGTGGTAGCTACATTATACACAAGGTTACTGAATTTCGATTGGTTAAACAATTTTGTGAATTGGAAGTCAGGATCATATTATACGGGAAATGGAAGTTGTAATGCATAACAGGTAAAACTGATACTGGAAAGTATAGGAGTCGTATAGCTCTGACATAGCCAAATCGGAGCAGAGCGGAGCTGTGTTTGAATAACCAATCAGATTTCATCATTTTGACATCTCCGAAATCAGTTTCGGAGATGTCAAAATCAGGGGAAGAGATGTCGAAATGACGTAATCTGATTGGTATATTATGTCACATACATATTTCAGTGTTTCTTGAATGAAAAATCAAAAGTAATGTACTAAAAAATGTCAGGAAACTCCCACAAACAGGTAGGTATTAGCAGCGCCATTAAGTAAAAACTCAACTCCGCTATCGCTCAGACATCAAACGAACGTAATCGTAGCGTAGTATGAACAAGTATAAATAGTATAACTCGTAGTATTTAATAGAAGCCGAGCTACGAACTACGATCGAGTCTGGCGGACGCGGCCGTTACCCCACATTCGTCGTGCATTTCATTCCCTTTTGTATTTTCTGTATGACCTATTTCAAGCCAGTCTTATGAACCCCGTATCATTTACATAGGTGCCTACTTAAGGGAAATTATGTTCTCTATAAAGTTGAGCTGTTGTGTTTTAATTTACTTGGAGTCTGTTATTTAGTACTCTTTTAAGTAAATCGTAATTTTTATCTGCATTTTGCGAAATGACTACATTAAAATCTACGTTAATCCAAAGTATTCCATACTGGCTGCATACTTTTCTACAGGTTTCACAGAAAGTTAATATTAGGATGAAATAATGACGAAATGTATAATATACACGGACTTGAATATAAAAGTCCTAAGGTGGAATCCCAGAAATCTGAAAACCATGATTCGCGAACTTTTCAGATGTTTCTTATCTTACCACTATCAGGTAAAGAGCGTAAAAACATTTCTTAGATAAATAACTCTAAAGCTGTTATAATTAAATAATAAGCTGATATTAATGAAAAAAGAAAAAAAATATATAGATTTTTTTTTCTTTTTTCATTAATTCAACAAAACAAAAAAAATTCTTCCTTCTTCACTTATTAACCATTAGCGATTCTTGCTTCATATATTTTATCGTTGTACCGAGCTTTTGCAGTTGTTTTTGCAAATTTTATTAAAAATAATGATAATATGAAAAATAATAATAGATCCAAAGATCAGAGAGAATGTGTTTATGTCGTCATTTTTTAATCGCTTTAATGAACTGATAGTTATTTCAAGACCATAACCTTATATTACTTTGATTATTATTATTCTAAAGTAACTGTAGGTCTTTGATTATGTATAGATAGTCTATATATAATCAAAGCTGTAACGGACGGACGGAGAAAGTGTCACCATAAGGGTTCCATTTTTACCATTTTGGTATGGAACCCTAATAACGATAATATTCTTGTCATACCTACACCGGCATTTAAATATACGCCCTCTATCGGGTGGAATCTACAGTTATAGGTTGTCTAGGCTGCTACTCGATGACACTATAGAGATTTTGGTTAATTTAGTCACGATACTTCTCAATTTAAGTATATGTTTTGTGTTTTATACCGACTGTTTAACCGACTTCAAAAAAAAGGAGGAGGTTCTCAATTCGTCGGAATCTTTTTTTTTTTTTTTTTTTCTATGTATGTTCCCCGATTACTCGAAGACGCGTGGACCGATTTGAAAAATTATTTTTTTGTTTAAGAGGGTTTTGTTTCCAGATGGTCCCATTTTAATCAGGTCAGAATCTGATGATGGGATCCTGGAGAAATCGAGGGAACTCTTCAAATTTTATATGGACACATGAAAGTATTTGAGTATTATTAGAAAGAGTAATATTTTCCAAGTTGTTCTATGGTAATCAGGTCAGGATCTGATCATGGAATCTTGGTGAAATCGAGGGAACTCTTCAAATTTTGCCAGTATACTTAAAGCGATTTGGGTATTTTTTATAGTTACTGGTGCATATGCTAGCAGATACGGATTTGATGACTGTAGTCATCAAGTCAGGGTCTGATGATGGGATCTTGGTGAAATCGAGGGAACTCTTCAAATTTTGCTAGTATACTTGAAGCGAGTTGGGTATTTTTTATAGTTACTGGTGCATTTGCTAGCAGATACTGATTTGATGTCTAAAGTCATCAAGTCAGGGTCTGATGATGGGATCTTGGTGAATTTGAGGTATCTCTTCAAATTTTATGAACACACCTCAAGCAATTTGGATATTTTTACAACGCCTTGTGAATTTTATTGTTTTCCACTAAAAAGTATAAAATAAAAATGGGAAATGCTTTCCAAAAAACCAACTTCAAATGCCACTACAAAGAGTGAAATAATTTTTATTTAAATTTTAGGTACCTACACCAATTCGAAGTCGGGCGATTGTCTATGACTTCGTCATTTCTTCGCACATCAAGTAAGTAAGAAGGACTATTAGGGATTGTATGAAACATTGCCCGACTTCGAATTGGTGTAGGTACCTAAAATTTAAATAAAAATTATTTCACTCTTTGTAGTGGCATTTGAAGTTGGTTTTTTGGAAAGCATTTCCCATTTTTATTTACTTTGATGATCCTTGTTTTACTTTGAATATAGAGTCTATCTATACTTATAATAAAACTGTAAAGGGTCGAATTCTGTACATTAAAGATATTTTGAAAATTTTTGTTGGAGGACACTATTTAGTCGATACTGAAGCCAAAACTGTAATTTGTTTCATTTTTGTCTGTCTGTCTGTCTGTCTGTCTGTCTGTCTGTCTGTTTCACGACCGCGCATCACGGCTAATCCGCTGGATGGATTTAAATGAAACTTGACATGATTATAGTTCATACTCCGAGGTAGGACATAGGATACTTTTTGTCCCGGAATTCATCATGGTTTCCCTGGAAGACGGCATCAAAGTCAAAATGTGTATTAAGCTATAATTCATTAACCCGTTGTCCGATTTCATTCATTCTTTTTTTGTTAGAAAGGAGGTTCTTTAGTGATTATTCCGTATAAATTTTATCATCATCACTTTTGTAGTTCAGAAATTATAGACATCAGAACCTTTATCGATGAGTTCAAGTAGGTGACTTGAAACTCGGAATGGACAAGCACTTAGGGCTATGACGTAAGGGCTCAAGTCAGACTGGAGTACCCTTACAGCCGTAAATAAATATGCTTAGCAGACCATTTTGTATGGTTTAAGATTTTTCACTTTTAGGGTGAACAAAAATCATGAATTTATCACCACGTTATACCGTATCGCGCCATCTCTACAAATTATGTGGAACTTGAATGTAAAACTTGGAGATAGGTACTACCGAATTTTTGTTAATAATAGTTAATTGTCATGTAATGTACTGTTCCTTGACTTTATATTAAGATGGCACTGTTTTTCACTTTTGTGGACATTCCCAGAGTGCCACGTCTATTTTTATCATCCGCAACATGGAAAGAGTAAAATAATGGTTCACAAATATTTTTAACGCTCAGGTCTGAACTGGTCCTAACCGATTGACCGTCATAGGTCTTTTTATACGTAAAAAAAATATATAGCCATTGCCCATTCTGATACTTGGGATTGTATTGAGATGAAGCAAATATTTTTAACAGACTCTTATGTTGGGCTGGGGAATATTGTTAGTAGATTATTTTATCCCAGTGGTACCTACCCGGCCGAACTCTGAAAGAAGATTTCTACCACCAGTACAACTTTTCACATGATTTAATAATTTTTGACATATTTCGTGGTTTCAGAATAAAAATCACAATGAAAAGGACGATTTTAACTGTCGATATTTCGATACATTGATACAAGTCGTGGTCACATAGTGACCACGACCTGTGCCATTGGGTCGAAATATCGACAGTTAAAATCGTCCTTTTGATCTTTCAACCACGTATTAATGAAACTTTATATTTTTTACTAGCTGACCTGGCAAACGTTGTTTTGCCCTTGGGGATTTAAAAAATAGTTGAATTGAGATTTAAACTATCCTATCTCTCAAGTTGGATCGAACTGCACATGGTGTGCAAATTTTATTATAATCGGTTAAGTGGTTTAGGAGTCCATTGAGGACAAACATTGTGACACGAGATTTATATATATTAAGATTAAAAATGAGTTTTCAAAATCACCACAAAATAACCCGTGCAAAGTAAGAACGGTCTCTGTACAACATCACACCAGAATCCCGCGAAAATCAAGGAATTCTACGGTAGGTATATGTAAAAAAAATCGTAATTCACGCGGGCGGAGCCGCGGGCAACAGCTAGTTTATTTATAAAAACCAGTTAAATCTTTCTTGGTTTCGTGTTCTTAAAATGTAATGTTACTCTTACTTACTGCTACGTAGCTAAGATTTAGTTATTACTTACGCCTTCTATCTAGGAGATACTTATATTAAATAGTTGTAGTTCGTGGATTTTACACCATACTCTGCCACCTGAATTATAAAGTTACATTGCAACACTTTCCTTGGAAAATCAGCAAAATTTTTCATGGCTTTCTTTGCATTTAGGATTTATAGTAAAGTATTTCCTCCCTCTACCTGTGGTCGTATAGCATAATATTTCGCGGTTTTTACACCCCTAATACCATAACGGGATTATGGGATAATTTTGCCACAGTTTCCTTGAAAAAAAAATCTTAATCGTGGTTCTTAATATAGTGGTGCCATAGCGGCACTACGCCCTCTACCGGTGGTTGTAATATTAGTTCGCGGTTTTTACACCCCCCGGCTCAACGGTGGAATTTGGGGCGAGACTGTGGCGGTATTTTCGATGGATCTGGCTAGTTTTTCGAGGTTGAAACGCATGTAAGTAGGTGAAGGGGTACGTACAGAACTTGCTCTTCTCGGCGCGAGCGAGGCCGGCGGCGAGGCAGGCGGTGAGCGCGGCGAGCACGGCGCGCGCCTTCATGGCGGCGCGGGCTCGCGGGGGCCCGGCGCGGCGCGGACTGGCGGCGGCGGCCCACGCTATCGACCACACGACCCGAGTCGCTGCTGCCATGCGCACTAGCCTGATCCTACTGAGGGTTGCAAGTGGCGAAAAGGATGCAGATTAAATAAATACTAGCAGCGTTTTTTCGTTGGTGGGGGAAAATCCACATGAACGTTGCGCCGGTCTTTTGAACCCCCAAGAGTCCCAAGCAATGATGCTACTGTCATTAAGACAACTAACACTGTAGATGGTGTTCTCTAGAATACTTGTGAGCTTCCTGGCGCAGTTGAAGCGCGTTCATACTAGAGCGGGAGGACCCGGTTACAAAGCTAGGATTCCCGGTAAGGGTCACATTGGCATTTTACAATATCTTTATTGTTATTTCTATTTAGAGATTCAGCATCCTGATATGATGCTGTGTAGTCTACCAAGTACCAAGTTAGTAGCCTCGCCCTTGTGGTACCTTCGCCCTTTTTGAGATCCGGTAAAAAATATTTTTTTTGAGTTTCCAGCATTTCTGTCCGTACTCTCTACTTTTTTTATGACAGAATGACCAGACCAAATAGACAAGTTCATTGCAAAATAATATATGTGCTTTACAAGAGGAATCGTACTAAAAGGAAACTGATGTCTCATACAAGTTATGTGAGTATTATAGTTTTCCATTCAAACTAAAGCTAAAGGGTTAAAATGATATTCTGAGGTGGTGTTAAAAATCTCGGCTGACTTTTATTTGTGCTCTGCCTAGTGCAGTACGCGCTGAAACCTTTACTAAAGTAAAATATCACAGAACTTCCAAAACCATCCAAAATACCCGTCAAACTCCTCGAGAACATACGCAAAATGGGGAGAAAAACGCAAAAAATATTCACCCCCACCCCTAGATAAGAAACGTCTGCCCCCTAAAGACGGTATCAGTCTCGAACCATCACCACCAGGTCCTGACGACAGACACCGACTCCTCAAGTTGACGCCAATAAGGTGCCCTTTCTACCCACCACAAGTGCGCGCCCCCCCTCTTCGCCGCTCACTCCCCGCGCCACTTCAAACCACTCCTCGGGCGAAGAGACCCTCGAGTTTCCACAAGTGCCCTCAACACATAAAGGTATCTTTTCGACAGTCGCGGAGTGGCAGCGGGATTACGTGGAGTGCCGCGAGGTGTTGTAATGTGTCGGAGTCGCTTTTTCCCTTTCATTTGGTCATAAACTGACTGAATGAACGACGGAATGAATATTTAGTACTTGAATGGAATCGCTTAACACACCTATTGATAAACCCGTAAAGGAGCAAGCTTGTCTGAAAGTTGATTATTGAATATTTATTAAAAAAAAAAGGAAAAGCCGTTCATCCGTTTGGGAGTTACTATATTAGGTACATACAAATACACAGACAGACACGTTAAACTTATAACAAGATTAGTAGCAGTATAAGATGTCGGTTTTGTTCCACGATGACTAGTTCAATGGTTTTTACCTCATGGCTCATATCAAATCAGTACCTAAGTAGGAAAGGAATTAGTAGTATAATAATATTGGATCAAAACCTATCTAAAAAATGTCGAACGCTCCTAAAGAAATTTTGTTTTCGGGGTTACATAATATAACATAAAGAAATTTTAATGGTTTTCCCATCACAAAAATGCCCATCGCTCCAAAAAAAATTTTCACTTCAAAACTCGCCTTATTATTAGCTAATGGAGTTAACAGTTAAGGTATTGGAGTTTAGATTCGAAAGAACCTTCTAAAGGGTATATACTCGTAATATTAATTGATAGCACGAGAATAATTGATCACGGCACCCCACGTAAGACGTGGTAACTACGATCAACAAGGCAGAAAATATATTACTCAGAGTGTCATTAAAATACAGTTAATAACATTACTTCTGATGATATCTTGAAAATAGATAAAGAACTTACGGCTCTTTGCCAACATTGAAAATATTGCAAGTAAGAAGTAGCATGCTCTACAGTCTACAAGTCTAGTCATTAGTAATATCTAGATCTTATCTACAAACTTTTGCGTGGTTAATGAGACCATTTATAATAACAGGCAACAGATTTACAGCATTGCGAAATTACTCTTTAAACTGTGATATATATACTGCAGCCGTACCCAATAGTCATGATGCTACTTTATATTTTGCCATCGATAAGTCACGTGATCACATGATTTTTGACGACCTCCGTGGCGCAGGGGACGCACGCTCGGATTCGAGTGGGAGGTCGCCATGCGGGTCGATTCCCGCCACGCCACTTTGGAATTTTATAATTTCTAAATTGGCTCAGGTCTGGTCTGGTGGCAGGCTTTGGCCGTGGCTAGTTACCACCCTACCAGCAAAGGCGTACCGCCAAGCGATTTAGCGTTCCGGTACGATGCTGTGTAGAAACCGTTGGGGTGAGTTCACTTACCCCTTCCAAGTTAGTACGCTAACATCTTCGACTGCATCATCACTTACCATCAGGTGAGATCGCAGTCAAGTACTAACTTGTATAGCGTAAAAAAAAGGATCAATTAACAGGTGCAAGTTTCTCACATTGTTCATATAAGACGTAACATTTTTGGCCGAACTTCGACCAGGTGGACTGACGACAGAGTCGCGGGGAGTCGCTGGATGCAAGTGGCGCAGGATCGTGAGAGCTGGAAATCATTGCAAGAGGCCTTTGTCCAACTGTGGACGTCCATCGGCTGAAACGGACAAACAAACGAACAGTGCATTTTAAACCAGACACATTATGCCCCGTATCCTATCCTTCGTTCCTATCCTAATTCCTATCCTAACCTACTCCTACTAAACGCGAAAGTTTGTAAGTATATGGATGGATGGATCTTTGTTGCTCGTTCGCACCGCAACTACTGAACCGATGTGGTTGAAATTTGGAACATAGATAGTTTATAACCCGGATTAATACATAGGCTACTTTTTATCCCAGAAAAATCCATCGTTCCCACGGGATTAACGAAAAAACAAAATTCATGTGGGAGGAGCCGCGTACAATCGCTAGTTTACTATACTTAACTGAAGAATACGAGTATCTGACATGACGATGAAACACATCTAGGCGGACAACCTAACCTCAGTTTGAACCTTTATGACAGCATGGATGGTCTAAGTTCTAAACTGTAAGATGAAGATGGCACAGATTGAGAGAAGCAGCATAGGCGTTACTGATGTTAGTCAAGATGACTAAAATGGTAGAACAAGTCATATATAACTTTACCTGTAGGTATTACTAAACCTTTGAAGAATTTCTTAATGACAAAGATTCTTGGAATGATTCAGCTATGCTTTCGTCTCTTCTCGAGATTTGTAGGGAAAGTTGTAAATAATGCAATTCTGAAAGTGATGATACAGTCTAAGGTGGCACGCGCTTACTATGTATTGTCTATTCACTTTTGTTTTGAAGGCGCGATGTTGTGGGAGTTGGGAAAGACAGTGCCTGGGAGGGTATTCTAGACCTTTGCAGTGCGTATCACGAACGAGGAATCAAACTGCTTCGTTCGTGTCTTTGTTTCTTGCCAGTTTTTCTCCATTTTAACCTGCTTTCCGAACCTGGCAGTAGAGTTTTCTCGTTCCATAAGAGCCTGTAAGTCAGGCCAGTGTGAAAACCAGACAATTTCCTTTTCTTTAAAAAAAAATGAATAACTTCCAGACCACATTTCCACAAAATAAATCTTTCTTCTTATAAAACAAGAAAACTTTATTCTTGCTTGTATTGCTTACTTCTTTATGTAAATTTTGCCCAGGCGAAACCTGCAGTGACATCTCAGCTGTAAGCCAAAATAGATAAATGCCAAGTAAAAATTTTTTTACAGAAAACACCAGAAAGCTAAACCAGTCGAACTAATCGCTGACATATCGATTAATTACGAATCAATCAAGATAGACAAAAAAAATTAAGATAAAAAACGCCTCCCCGCAGGATCAGCAGAGGTCTCGAATACCGCTCGGCCCGTGAGGGTCGAGGGCCGCCGTCGGGTACCCCAGACCGCTGATGATGCTAGCCCAGCGCCGAAATTAGCGCCGTGTTCCACGTATCAGCGTCGTCGGGGCGTTATCACGACGTATCTGATACGCGCGTGATAACGCTGATTGCGATTCGAGTGATTACGCGTGACGTCACCGGAGTAATTAATTACGGGTTCGACAGTACTTATACATTTGTATGCAACTCTATATCTCTCTATGTCGTCGCTATACAACCAGTATACGCACGAAGCGGTTCGCTTCTTCATCTTTAGTACGCATGGCTAGGGTTTGGAATGCTCTCCCGAAAACAGTGTTTCCCGCATTTTACAACCTGGGTACCTTTAAACAAAGAGTGAATAGGCATCTTCTAGGTAAGCATGCTCCATCTTCGACCACATCGTCACTTTCCATGACGAGAGATTGTGGTCAAACTTAAGCGTATATGAATTTAAACAAATACTGGAAAACGAGTTGCGTATCTCCCGTCAGCCTCAGAGAGTCCCGTTGACCCCAAGATATATATTTAACACTCCTAACTAATGAGTGGCACTCGGTTCGATTCCCGCCACAGGGCTCTTTAGAATTTTATAATTTCTCTTGTTCAGGTCTGGTCTGGTCTGCAAGTAGACCAAGACTATCAGATATGAAGCATTTCCGACATGATAAATAAGAGGTTACGAATAATATAAGTTACCGCACACACCTGTATAACGTTGTTTATGCTCGTAAGATGAAGTAGCTGGGCCCAGCTGCAGACGATTTGCATTTAGATGAGACTTGTATATTGACGCGTGTGCGGATCAGCCTTCTGTGCCGAGGGATTACCTACTATACAGCCACTCGGGGAAACATAATATTGCGTACACTAATACACTTCTCTACTCGTATATACCACCAGCAAATACCAAAGAAAGGTCGATCAAGACGTCTCGCGACAATTTCCTTCAAACACTCACCGCAAACAACACCTTTGAGAGTCTTGATTTATGCTTCTATCTTCCATCTCCTCATGAGATATCTTAAAAATTATATAATAACTAGCTGACCTGGCAAACGTTGTTTTGCCCTTAAGGATATAAAAAAATAGATTAATTGAGATTTAAGCTATCCTATCTTTTAAGTTAGAGCAAACTGCACCCTGTGTGCGAATTTTATTAAAATCGGTTAAGTGGTTTAGGAGTCCATTGAGGACAAACATTGTGACACGAGATTTATATATATTAAGATTTTTCATATAATGTAAGAAAAATTGTATTTTTTAAAAGAGTACCTATGTGCGAGTTTCTTGCCAGTTCTTCTCGAACCTGTTGGTAGAGTTTTAATTTTTCATAAGAGCCTATAATTTAGGTCTAAATTAAAAGGTGAAAAATAAAGATTTCCATTTTTCATTTTCATTTATTATATCTAAAGTGTTTATTCTATTGGTATGCATATTACGCCTTTAACTAATTTCTGATACGAACCACTAAGGTGTGGAACACCCTACCAGCTTCCGTGTTCCCAGCCAAGTTTAATGTGGATGTCTTCAAAGAGTGAATAGGAATTTTCTAGGTATGCGTTCTCAACCCTATATCATGCTTTCCATCAGGCATGATTGTAGTCAAGCACAAACCTACTAATAAGAATCAGTTTTCTTACCGAACCGCATACTTTACTTTGTTTTTTGATAAGGCAATTATCTAGGCATTAGATAATTGTGAATAGCTTTAATAGTTACTGAAATAAACGGTCGTGACAGACAGACAGATGGACAACAAAAAGACGACGAAGACGGTACGCGGAACCCTAAAAATAGTTACCTTGCGCCACGCACTAATATGTTAGGTACACTAGAGTAAGATGTAGCTTACACTAATTTCTCGTTTCTCGATGATAAATGATTGTCATAATCATCGAGCAAGACAGGTAAACAGCGGGCGATGATATTAGATGTCTTATTAACGTAGTAGCGGTCAGTAAATGTGTAATTAACGTGGGCTTGGAATGCGGTGCGGTGCAATAATTAGGTGTCTACCTAGCTACTACAGCCAACGTTACATGCTACCCAACCACATACTACACGGACGAAATTGAATATCATAATGTTATTGTTTAAGTAAGAAAGTTTTTTCTGGTAACTGGTAAGACTCTGGTTTTACTGCTGCTATAGGACTGTTTTTGCGGAGTTCGTCCTTGCAAGTGTCAGGTCAGGTATTCTACCATGAACGCTGATAAGAAAACTTACCCGCGCTCTACACTACTCGCGAAGTTGACCGAGACCGAAGCGAGCAGTGTGGAGGGGCACGTCGTCTAACTTCGCCAACTTTTCTTAGTACTTCGCTAAACTTTCTGAGTACTTCGCCTAGGAACTTCGCGAGTAGTGTAGAGGCGGCGTTTGGATATGGCCATCCGAAGAATTTTTCCTATTTTAGAGTGTAAATAACCGATAACTGTCGATATCCCAAGCTCTACTACTACTAATTTCAGAGTGAAAGATCAACAAACATACACGCAAATACAAAATTTCGCCTCTTAAAAAGATGATGTTATCAAATTCCTGCATTAATGTTCAATACAGTATGTTCCCAAAACATTAATTACCAATCTCCAGCTGTACAGATCTGCAGTAGAGTGTAAAAACTGCGCCAATATACGAGGAACCCGGCCGTGCAACATGAGGATGAAAAAATGCAGCGTTCCACATCCAATACCGCAGCTATAACGCGAATAACCACTGACTAATAGAATTCGATAGACAATGAACAATTGTAATTGCTACTACCGGAAGTTCACGGCTACGCCTACGTGGATTTCGGGTTTTCACAAGTTTTCCGGGACAAAAAGTTGTCTATATCATGTTAATCAAGGCTGTAAAGTATCTTCATTAAAATTCATCCAAATTGATTCAGTCCTCTATAAGTATTTCCTTACAAACTTTCGCGTTTAAAATATAATAAGGATATTCATAATTTTAAAAGGAACCGGGTGTGTGCGAGGCTAATATTTACTGTCTCGTCTATCTAAAAATAATACATATAATATGATAATTTCTTCCCTTGTTTTCCGGTCCTTATGCTTTACATATCATATGACGCGGAATTATTTTGGTAAAGCATATGACTCATATCGTTATTTTACGGGATTTTGCGAGTCTTTTTAATAGAAACACTTATTCGACGCCTTCGTCAACATTTCGCATAGTCTCCGTGCAGCACATGAAGCGGAAAGTTAGTTAGCTAACAACAAATGCATTTGGGTTAAACAAAAGTGAAACAGCAACAGTTGCCCGTACTTGTGTGCTACCTATATGCACTGGTTCCGGCTACAAAACAATACAGATAAATTGATTCGCTCGCATTTGCGTGGGAGGTCCCAGGTTTAATTCCCAGCACGGGCTAGAATTTAGAATTTTATGATTTCTTTAAAATTCCTAAGGGAGGCTTTGGTTGCGGCTGGTTACTAGTTATTAGCTTACCGGTAAAGATTTTGGGTTCCAGTGCTCCTTCCAAGTTAGTAGGTATGACAACATTTTCGGCTACGTCACTGAACATCGAGCCGTTAGTACAGGTTATTGTACGAATTTCGAGTCGACTCGCATCGGACAAACGAATCGAATTCCTCCATAGAATTACAGCCAGCGCCATCTATTGACAGCCAACTGTCAGTGACTGGCCATAGATGGCGCTGGCTGGTAAATGTATGGAGGAATTCCATTCGTTTGTGCGATACGAGTCGACTCGAAATTCGTACAAAAACCTGTACTAACCCTACAAGTGAGATTGTAGTCAAGTCCACACAAAAGTTGCAGATTCTTAAATAGGAAACCCTAGTAAGAGTAGGTGAGTAACTATTGGTCTTAACCAATATTATGCTATTATTGATAATGATGGATGATACATTAGGTAAAAAGGCCGAACAATCTACGAGTAAAACATTAAGTAGGTACATACAGCGAGAAATATAAACTCAAATTCAAATACTTTATTTCCTAATTTACAGGCAATAATGTAGAGACATTAAACTGTTAAATAGTTATAAGTATCAGTTATAGTAATAACTATTTCACAGCTTATTACTTACTTAACATAACTAGCCTATGGACGTCCACTGCAGGACATACTTAGCTCATAGGCCTTTCCTAGAGCGCGCCTCCACACACGGTCCTCTGTCTTCCTCATCCACCCGCTAACAGCGACCTTTTTCAGGTCGTCGATCCAGCGGGCAGGAGATCGGCTTATACCTAACTAAAGTTTACGAATTCTATTTATTGTTCTACCCGTCCACAATAAACAAAACATTCTCTATGTAGGTATCTACTAAGACAAATAAACGTATTAATTAACAACTTATAAAAATAAAATGATGATAACATTGTTTCAACGAGTATAATCAATTATAACGAGTGTTGTGTGTACGCAAACAGCTCTTAAATTAAATTACGAGCATAAGCGCAGCTCAGACGGTCGCTGTCTGTAGTCTGTAAGTACCTAGCTACTTGAAATATCGCGTCCGCCCTCTGAGGCGACCGCGCGGGCTTTACATACGCTAGACCTCAAATTACATGTGTTGTAGCATAGAGTAATGATTTGTGTTGTAGTGTCCTGTGAAACTGTTCAATTTAAACAGCTCAATTGCAACGCAATGGATGTCAGAAATAACGCGTTCTTGCGTCGGCCTTTTATAATGGTTGTTGATTAAATTGATAATGTCGTGAAGTTCGAAAGATGACGATAAACTACATAATCTTTCTAATCAGTGCACTCAGTAGCACTGAATTTAAAATACTCGTATAAGGAACTAACGTTCCATTCATCATAGTTGTAGACCAAAGATATTTACAATACCAGTTTCTATAAAATATCAGGTTTCTCGTGAAGAGGCGAATTATAAATTTATTAAATCAATTAAATCGTGCGGTCGCGTGCCGCTTTCGTAGAGTGAATTAAATATGCTACATGAGTGAGTTAGTGCCTAGCGTGCAGTGCGCGCGCACGCGTCCGCCGAGCGCGTCATGAGCCTGTGTGGGCACGCGCAGGTCCCGGACGACGGCCGCGCGACTGTCGCATCCGTCCCCGCCGAGGAGACCGACGCGCGAGGATCGGAAGCGACCGAGGGCATCAGGCTCCACGACTACCGATTCATAAACGACAACATCCGCGAATATTTCCACCCTAGTGATTTCCACACTTCAGTGGCCAAAGGAAAGTTTTTGTCGAAACTGAATGTGCTCGCGGTTTCACCGCCGCGCTCGAGGATACTCGAACTGCTGCGGCCCGAGGACCCGGGGACGGATACCCTGGAGGCGATCGTCAGGCCCACGCCGAGGCGAGGCCTCATCAGACCCTACGACGAGGACACGAGGAGGTTCCTGCAACGAGCGCTGTACAACACCCCCAACACTGTGCTCACAAGTACTCCTGAACAGAGTTCGAGATTATCAACTAGTCCTGAAGACAGCGAAGAAGAGAAGCAAAACTCTATAGCTACCAGCTCCGATTCCTCTAAAGAGAGATCCCTAGCTGATGAGTTGAGAGAAGCGGAGGAAGATGAGAACACTGGAGCTAATCTCCGAAGGGAGCTATTGAGGGAGTTTCGAAAAGGAGGGATCCGTGAAGCGATGGAAAGGGATAGGTTAGCGAAATTGGCTCTGTCCGTGGAAGATGACGAGGATCTGGAAGAGTGCGGGCTGACCGCTGCGGCGAGGAAGCTGGACGCTCTGCTGGAGGAGTCCAGGAGCCTGCACGAGGAGCTGGCGGGCATCCACGAGGACATCCAGGTGCTCGCCCGGCGCGTTTTCCGCCGCGACCCGTGACGTTGGTACCGACTGACGACTGCCACCACTATTGCACCATTCCCCTTAGCGCTTGCAAACACGCACTTTAATTGCAATTGTTGGTTATTGTGCAATACGTAGGTAGCTGTTTTCTGCGACATCGCTCACGTTCATTTTGTGGTTTCAATAAACCGGAATGGGGTCTTACACTACTTTTGAATTTGATAAAAAATATTACTTTATTATAAACTAGGATAAAAATAATAACGTGCAGTGAAAGAAATATTAAAATCCAACGAAGATTTACAAAGTTACAGGCGTTTAAACTTTGGAGTGGGGGGATCTTCTATCCCTTTCTCGCAAAACGAAAATTTGTATGAAGCCGCACGAAGCTACTATGGCATTGGTACTTTGTGACGTCACAATTTCATGTTGCTATCTCTGTCTAATCACAAATCTTTAAATGCTTATAACTTTTTTGTTATTTGATCGATTTAATTAGTTCTTTCAGTGCACGTCATTATTTTAATTCTACTTTATAACAAAATAATAAAAAAATTGGAGTCAAATACCCTATTGTTCATTTTTTTCTATTTTTGGCTCAGGGTCTGATCTTGTGGGTGGTTTCGGACGCGAAAGGTTAACACGCTACCAAAAACACGTGCCGGCACTCATGTGCGGTACAACGAAGCCGCACCCATTCGGAGTTTTATGATATAACTAAATACTTAAATCTTTGACTGCATCTTCAGTTACAATAGAATCATCGTTTTCTTGATGCAAATCATATTATCGTCAAAAAATATATGATGCAAACGTAAAAAATAAACATCCAGACATGAGACACTTTCTAACTTACGAATACATTAGTAATGTGTAAACCAATTATACAAGTACAGGAAATTCGTTTCACCGCGCAAAAGTATTGAAAAAAAACGCTATTTCAACAATTTATTCACGAATATTTGCATGTTACATACGTATTGTATAGTTCGACGTAAAGATGTTGGGGTGTCCTAATTTAATAGATACTACAATTATCTTCTGAATTGACTCAAGTTTCTTGGGATGTAGCCCTACATCAAGTAATATAGAGCCCAATATGACGTAATGTACTTCAATATGAATACAGTTAAAACGCATTGTCCTGCATCTGATATTTACCTTAAATAACTGCCACCTTATTAGTGTTTAAAAAGTTTTAATATTGCTTCTTCCAGATAGTATATTTTTCATAATGTAGGTACTTATTATGTGAATACCTGATAATCTGTTAATTACTCTTTAATAAGACCGATAACTAGATATCGAAGAGAAAAAAATCTATACCTATAGTCATTATAATTCGACCGCGTTATCATCAAAACATCAGTATTTAATCGTCGAGTATAATCCGTTAATGATCAAACCGTATTTCGGTAAAATAATCGCGTATTTAACAGCCCAATAACAATCCCTAATTAATCTTTATTTACCACCATTGAAGCGATGGAGCTATGAAACGGTGTAGCGTTGAAACGATGGAGCGGTGTTGCTTTCAATTATGTGTATTGTTTTATCGCTCCGTCATATAGGCTTTTATTTCCCCTGTTTACATGACCCTAGAGACTCCATATTCTGGCACAGCGTCGGACAGATCCGAGTAAAATAGGTTAGAACTTAGAAGTAAGTTTACAAAATTGAAACTGTTTTTTTGTTTTTTTGTTTTCTTAGAGTTTCGTTACAATGATAACAAACAACAAACCAGAATCAAATTGTTCTCCATCTGTCCGCCGCTTAGAAATGGCTCATTTATTCACTCTGTACCACCGATATACTCTCTGCCTACACCGTAGAGCTTTTGCGTAAAATGCTAACTTGCTTGGTGCCAACGACAATACTGGTCTTAGATATTATGTCATAATATCGAGATTCCATGCGGGTAGATAATGTAACAAAATTAAGAAAAATATTGAGTTTTTTCGCTAAAGTGGTACGTCACGTGATCAATTAGAGTTAACTCTCATAATCGCAATTTCATTTGGCTAGAACTCCAAGCCCCTGTTGTTACCAGCAAGTCTTGCCCTCGTGGAATGTTCTAAGCTATATGTTTTGTAGTAACATGTTATTATTTTATTTACTATATTTCTTAATTTTACTAAACAAAATTTCATAGGCGAATTAAACCACACATTTTAATTATCCTAGACACAACTCTCTAACTGAAGAGTTCAATCGACTAACAATAATTTCAACGAAATTAAAAAAATCAATCAAAAATTTAATCAAAATTTGCATAATAATATATTTATGTAAGGTTGCTTATTCCTATTCGCAAATTACTTAAACATTTCCGTGTAGGTGAATGACCATGAATTTATGTATTTTGCACAGTTGCATAATATTTCGTATAACATTGTCAATATTCGCTACTTGATAAATGTTGAAAGATGGTTTTATGAGAAAGTACACACCGGAAGTAAACCTGACTTATAAAAATCGAATATGTTTCGACTTAATAATTGTAGTAACATTTTCAAATCTTGTCTAAATGCGCTCTTTTTTCTTGAAGGCATTGTGCATTTAACGACTTTGTATGAAAGAGCCCGCTAATTGCTCCCCTGATTTACATCATTCAATCGTGGGGCAGAATTTGCTAAAGATTACCATAACGATAAATACGTTTTTCTTACGCAATCAGACCCCAGCAAGGCGATCGGCTAAAATGTATCAACCATTAAAGAACTATATCAATGTCAAAACGTGGATTTTGACCAACCACAACACTTGAAAATCACGTTTAGACATTGATGCAGTGCTTTAATGATTGATATCTTTTCAGCCGATCGCCCTGCTGGTTAGTAGTGTACATATCCATTATTATTAACAAACCAAGTGGCCACCCTACAGGCCCGGACGTGGTGTAGCAAACCGGACACAGTGTAGGGAGCGTTGATTCTCCCCCTGAACTGGCGGTCACCAATTTAATTTTTAATCGCTACTCAAAATTTTACGAAGGTTTCATCTCTCGTAAGCGTTTAGTGAATTTTTAATCCTTATGTATCCCTGCGTTCTTAATAAATTTCTACTTTGAAATTTATTCTAACTACTATTTTTCTAATTTCTACTTTGAACTTATAAATCAGACCCATTTTTAACATATTTCAAAGATTGTTAGGACTAAGTATTTTACCCATAAAGAAGTTGGATCTTCGGATGAGCAAATAAAAAAAGACAATCCTGAAGAAATCAAACTTTTTAGAAAAATTCGTTTTTTCTTTCAAAAAATTTGTTGATCTAAACTTAAATTCACAGTTTAAAAAAAAAAACGGTCAAGCAGTATAGTGTAGTGTAATTATGGTAGTATGACTACTAGAATGGACGGAAATTTTGGAAAAAACACTGTTCTTACACTTTTACACCGAAACATTTTTAATTCCTACAAGTTGTTGTTATTGAAGCCAAGAACCTTTATGGGATAGGTAGGTATATTATAATAGAGAGCTATCTCTATCTCCCTATAAATAAAGGAATGTGACAATGAGAGGAGATATTATATTAACAGACCAACGATAGTGACAATCATGATTTTTGATAGGCTCTTTAAGAGTCCACTTACCCACGATGTCTCCCATACATTCGTAATACCAAAATCATTATTAATTCGTGCAAATATTGATCATGTTGTGGTGTTACTCGGGTTCATATAGTAATAATAATCTATGCTTCTGCCCATATCTGGTTCCGAAATAGTTTTTTTAAACGAAATTGTAAACGAATTTAGTTTTGCTTAATTTATGTCAAAGAGGACATGTTTTCTGCTTATTTGTTTTGTAATTAAAACAACACTATCTCACGTCGCATTAGTTCAGGAGCACAGTTTTTATCGTCCAGCTACAGAAAAACACCAGTTAATAAAGAAAGTTATAAGTTTTCATTCATAATTTTTGGTATTACGGAACTCGACCAAAGTTATAATAATTTTGATCAAAATTGATTATTATTTCGTTTTAAAGAAGTATTTCCGAACCAAATATGGCCAGGACCATAGAATATTACTATATTATGAATCCGAATAACACCACAACCACAGACTTTATGTAGTCTGAGACCACAACATGATCGAAATATGCACGAATTACAGATGATTTGGTATTTTAAATGAATGGAGACATCGTAGTTCTATCTTAGGACTTGGTAGGTTAATCAACATAATATTTTTCTGTCTACAAGGCTATCTGGATGTGTAGGTGCAGCTATTTTTTTGCTACGAGTATAAGAGCGTGGTCTGTCTAATTTAGATCTATTCGTTAGGCTATAATTATATTATTATTATAATGCCATTATAGTCAAAACGCGTATCATACACGTTTTTATTCAGAACCGGTGGAATATCACAACAACTTAATCGAATTTTTTAAAGATCATAAATTATTAAGTACCTAACTAGGTACTGGTTGCTTCTAGAATTTATGTTGTCTCTAAGTACCACATTAATTGAAGGGCAAACGTTCAATAAACCTTATACTTACGGTGATTGTACAAAATTTATTAATGTTTTTTTAAACCCGTACATACCTACATACGTACCTATATTACATACTAAGTATGTTGAACTTAGCATTCATAACATTGAGGAATTACTTTCATCAATGATTAATAACAAACGGTGACTCAAGAATATTATAATAGGTAGGTAACATGTTAAGTATTGTATAATAGGCTTTGATTAAATTAAAACGACTATAACAATTAATCTGATAACTAAGTATTTCCTTATCATTAGCGATTGTACATATACAGGGTAGAAGAAACTAACGGGACATTTAGAAAAAGTGTAGGTAGAGATTGAAGATATAGAAAAAAAAACATAGCATTGATCTGAAAAATTATTTATATATATATCTTAAAAAAAGCAATAATTACTTTATTGTGAATACGATTAATCGCGATAATAATTAGGTAAAGTCTTTGAACCTTTTGGATAAAGTTATCTTCAATCTTCTTTTACTGATAATTGTCTGTTAGAGACATTTTAACCTCATGAAAATAATCTAAGCCTGCAAATTATGTCTAGTCTATCGATTGATACCTCTAAATAAGTGCCAGTATCTTTTTTTTTCAAAAATTTAAGAATGCACTTTAGTCTTATTTAAAAAAGTTGAAGAAAATCTCCTGTGAGTGAAAAATATCTAAAATTAATCCTTCCTCCATATCCCTTACTTAAGTTTTTTCCACCCTGTATAATATTGAAGTATACCTATTTTACCTACTTAGTATAAAATTATTATTTTCCTTTTTAATAGCTTCGCGATTTCTCGATAATTATTAACTACACACATGGTATACAATACTTATGAATGACGGACACAGTCAAGCTCTATTGGGCTCTCTAATAACAGACAATAGATAATAATGTTTATGGAGATAAGTTATATATTATTTTAGAATTTTTACTACAAAGAACAGATAAATCATTATTTCGAAATAAACGTTTTGGTGAATCAGCTAGTTTTTGGTGGAGGCATGGCATGATGGCTGCCACCGGTGTGTAATATACTATACCTAACATAAAGCGGAGCATTTCTGGGTTTCGGGTAACCAGCTGTGGTTTCGGTTTGAAGCAACACTTTGTATCAGGTTTTGTTGGTTGCAGCCAATGACGAAATACGCTAAGGTTGCAACTGTTTTGTGGTGCAAATTTCCGGATGCACGCTGCTCTATTTCTCTTGTCGCAGTAATAATTTGAATTAGTATAGTTACTATGCAACATCGTTTTGGCAGACCCTATACCAAATCTAGATGCAACCTAAATGGACAGATAATTTTGAAAAATCGCAGAAAGCGGCTGAATGTCGGAGGTTCTATGAGACAGCCTGATCGTATATCTAGCTGATGTCTATTGCCTTTTTAATCAGGCTGCAACTTCACGGATTCCTTTTTAGAATGCTTTCATTCCTAGGGCAGTGTGAGCTAACCCTAACCGAACCTAACCTAACCCCTTTGGATTTAGCCGATGCTGTCCTAGTACAGTTTTCTGACTTCACCCACATTTTGGAATATCATACAGAACCCAATAAAACGAATTCCAAACTCAAGTCCAGAAAGGAATCCGCTATCTCCGGCCTATGTATTCACTATCCGATAAAATTAATAAAAGATGATCATCTTTTTCCCACTCGGTTTCCGGAGGTCTTCCTCTGCATCGTTATATCTAATTTTGGTGGGTACTCCACCCCCCATACCGCTATGTATCGCACCGTTTGTTTGGTGTAACTTCGTGCCACGCTGTTTAAGTAAGTCAACGATTGTCCTGGCTGTACATGAATTCCTCAGCTTACTCTTATCGTCGCTCGCAGGTGTGGAGCGCGCGCGCAGGGCGCTGCACGGCGGCGGCGCGCGCGCTGGCGGCGGAGTCGCGTGCGCTGCGCTACCTGGACGACGTGGTGGCGCTGCTGCGCGGAGACGTCGTCGCCGCCACGCGCACGCGCCGCTGGCCCTTCGCCTTCGGCCGCCGCCAGCCCGGGAAGAACTACATCGTGTGATCCAGGTATGATCGCTTGGTATGTATACAAGGTGTGGGTTGATTCGTAAAGATTGCTCGCAACCAACCTTTTAACTTAATCCTAGAAACACATTAACGTGATAAGAAGCCACAATTATTTTATTTCATTAAAAAAAATATTGCTATTTAGAAAATTAAAATTTAGCAACCCCAACTGTGACACCAACCTACCTCATATCATTTTCATTATTCCCAGTTTATTGATATAGAACCAGCTGTTTTTAGGGATGTCACTTAAAATATGTATCGTAGATTTTTGAACTCGGTATAGTTCCCTCAGGAACGATAGGGAGTTCAAAAATGTACCATTAATATATGAGATACACTTCTTGTGATTTTTTTTCATGTATCTATACATCGTTCCCTACTTTAAGCTTTCGGCTAATTAGGGCAAACAATCTCCACGTTTGATAAGCTAGTAGAACACATACAGGTGGCAGCGCAGTACAAATTATATTAGCACGTAGCTGGTAACTCTACCACTGGCCGTATTCTGTGCAGTGTACAGCCATGTACGCTGCAGCTCGTACAACTCAGGATGCGCTCGTAACAGCTCGTAGGTTATCCGCTATTAGCTCGTTTGGCTTGTCCCGCTCCGGCGTGCTCGCGCTGAGTTACTGCTCCAGCTCGCTGCGTTATTTGCGCAACATTATGTTCATTATAATAATCGTTTTCATCACCATCCCATCCCGCACAAATTAACGACTTATTCCTGTCAGCATGAAAAAGGTCAGCCTCTACGCTTGCCGACCGTAATTTAACATGCATCACACACCTTTGATGACTTTGAAAATGTGTGAAATAGAGGACCTGGAGGGTTTCATAACGACGTTTTTATTCGATGCTAAGCAGATGATATTTGCATTGCTCGTACAGACTCATCCTTTTTTATCCTTTTTACATCCTTGACCTTGACTTAATGATGAAGGTAATACTGCCGTGCTATTCTGCAAAAATACTTAAAACAGCGACGAGCGTACATCTATGCATCTATGAATTCGTCAGGTGTAATAGAATTCAATTTTGCATGCCATATTCGGTATGGCAGGTATCTGACAGCTGTTTCAGGGATGTACATTTTCAAGGATGTACTTTACACAGGTTTAAAACCACTGTCAAGAAACATTTCGTAAATCAGGCTTACTATACTATTGAAGAATTTTTCAATGACAAAGATTTTTGGAATGATAGGGATATATTTCCATCTCCTCATGAAATATCCTAAAAGTTATGTAATAACTTTTCATAATATATAAGAATAATTGTATATCATGACATTTTGAAAAGAGCAAGTGCCGAGTTTCTTGCCAGTTCTTCTCGGTGCAAACCTGCATTTTGAACTTGGCGGTAGAGTTTTTGACATTTCATGGGCGCCTATTATTTAGGCCTATGTGAAATAAAGAATTTCATTTCAAGAATAGCACAGCTGTTAGAATCATCAGGATATACCCACCTCTCTTTACGAATTCACAGCAAAGGAGCCCATTTTCATGGTTTGATTTGAATATAGGACGTTTCACTTGTTATTTTTATGAATAAACTTGTCAGTTAGTTACCTTGAAACTTCTATTACTGTACATGCAACATGATGGAAATCGCATGACCTTTTACCCGAAATTTCGCTGTAATTATCGAAATCATAGAGCATGAGTTACTCTGTAAGTTAGCATTTATCAATTGCTTACGAGCGAGACAGTTTTGGCACGGTAAATTGTTGTGGAAAACGATTCGCTTTTACAGATTTATTTTATACAATACGATACGATATTTTAAAGGGTTTGGGCAGCTGCCGATAAGCAATTAGCGTAGAGCATTGTCTACGAGGTTTACTGGCGCCATTTTGAATTTTACAATTTTTTTTTCATATAATGTAACTTCTGAAAGATTTCGATAGAACTAGTATTAGAACTACATACGAGTACATCTTACATATATGACCTCACTCCTGTAACCTAGATACGGGCTCTATTAAATTGGTGTCGATGGAAAACATTCAAAAAATGTATGAGGATTATTATAGTTTCTGCACGGATGTCACGTGATAAATGCGATGGAAGTTGCCATTCTCATATAACTTTTTTTACACACAATTTAGCTATGGGTGCTGATACTATTTAATCGCGAAAATATGTATTTTTGTCATTTCTTCACTACTGAACCAATTTTTCTGTATTTTGAAATGAAGATAGCCGTAGAAATCAATCGAAGTTCAACAGTGATTGTAGACCAAAATAATATCGATGACAGAAAACTTCTGTCTCGTAGTTGATTCTTAAAATTGCATTACGAGCTCATTAGAGCTTTATTGTAGCGAATCACTTCAAGAAATTATGATTCTACTTATAGGTTGTTTAGCACATTAGTAGTTACAGACATGGTGAATTTTAATATGGGCCCGATACGATACATAGAAAATACGGGCCCTAAAACGGCTTCAACGTGTTATGATAATTATTGCTTTCCATTTCTTTGGTTGATTTGTTCTAATTTTATTTTGTCTGTTTTAAAACTATCGAATCGTAACCCTTAGTGTCGTATCGCTTCGTCATCGTTCCGTGAGCAGTAAAGAGTCCTCATTACATGGTCGGTAGTCGGTACCAGCGCGGGCCGCCCTCCGTAACGCGGGCATGAAAATTACTTGATCACGACAACTGTGGCGGCCTCCTGATGCCTGCCCATTGCGCCCACACAGCCACGTCACTAATTGTTACAGCACGGCAGGTGACCTGAGTAACAATCGAATTTTAATAAATTTCAGCCACATAGAATTCGTAGGACCAACGGAAGTTGGGAACCCAAAATGCTAGAATAACCCTGCACGGGAAAGCGGATTGTTGGTACACATCCTAGCAGATGGACAGTTGACATTAAAAGAGTCGCGGAAAGGTGTTGGATGCAAGGGGCGAAGGATTGTGTGGGGTAGAAATCATTGCAGGAAGCCTTTGTCCTGCAATGGACGTCCGTCGGCTGAAACGAACGTGTGAGGTAGATTTCGCACGTGTAGAATGATCAACATAAAAACTGGTTTCAAGCAATCGTTGCATCGGGTTGGGCCAATCGAATTCAGTATTAGTAATAGATTAATTCAGTATTAGAACCTAATAGAAATTCGCAGGAGCCAAATCTAGTTTCTTAGACTACCTACTTATGTTTGTGTGATCTCTTCATTGAGAAAACTCAATAAAGAGACAGAATCACTGGGTCAATGTTATGCTTATCGATTTGCTAAGACCATTTTGATAAAAATGTTTACAAATCATTACAATAATATTATTTTCGTATTATCTGCTTGTTCCAGTGAACACCGCGGCGATAAGGAGAGGTCCGTGACTGCAGCGCGCTGCGTTTTGTCGACATGTTCTCAATGTTCGAGAGACGACAGTGTTTGTCCTTAGAATAAGTATACCGATATATGAGTCACCGATTATATTAATGCAAGTATGTGGTCTGTACTAAGTGATCGTGTGCAATGCCCGAAATTCTACTAGAATTCATCATTATGGACAGAACTACTACACTCCTTATCCATGTACATTGTAGGTAGGAACAATAAATATATTCCAAATGTCACGATCCCTAGAGAATTCAGCGTATACACTATACGTATAGTGTGATTATATGCGTACTTTAATGAGATACTTTTAAAACATTTACGACCACTTACACGACCGATGTCATAATATTAAATACATAATGTACGGTCGAAGTCAAAAGTGCATACATAACTAAAGGCTAAAAGGTGTGCATTTTGCAAGTATCATAAATATATTAATATAATTAGCAATGTCAACCTTAAGTCAATAACCATATAGCTCAAATATTTTAATGTAATTCATGCATGCAAGAGATCTTGTTTGCAAATTCTACTTTATCGACTTTTGACCTCACTGTAGGTACATAGGCACCTTTTGATACCGCCCAAAACAATCTAGATTTTAAAGCAGTTTGACCTAAGTAAGAAAAGGAAACCTCAACCAAGTAGAAAACTAAAGTCTGGTTTCCACCAAAGCGAAGATTTCATCACTTCGACATCTCCTCAACTGACGGGAGAGGAAATGTCGAAATTATAAAATTTGATTGGATACTCAAACACAGCTCCGCTCCGCTCTGTTTTGGTGGAAACCGGCCATCAAGGAGGTATCTAGATATTAGGTATAGGTTGCCTACATCCATTTCTTAATGCTACTATGAGTTGTACAGTCA
Organism: Coenonympha glycerion; assembly: GCA_963855885.1. Lineage (NCBI taxonomy): Eukaryota > Metazoa > Arthropoda > Insecta > Lepidoptera > Nymphalidae > Coenonympha > Coenonympha glycerion. The sequence continues at coordinate 18,477,443 of OY979629.1, forward strand.
AATAAAATTAGGTACCTACCTTTAAACTAGTTTTTGCTGAAGCAGAAAAACTTCTAATTTATAAGTTACCTGTATCCAACATGCCAACAGGTATTTTGCATTAAGTAGCAATTATGTTTGGATTTTATTATAGCCACAATACATTATATGTGTTGTTAGATTAATATAAAAAGGACCTACTACTACCCAAATTGCTTTTTTATACTCAAATTGTCACAGACTTAACGAAACGATAGACAGAGGCTGGTTGCGATTAAATAAGTAAGACTTGGCCAACAAAAGATTAAGCTGAATTTAATTTTGATATGACGAAATACAAAGACTAGTATTTTTTTTAAACAACAGGGGCTCTACCACCATCTCTTTTAGCAGTAATGCTGCAGTATTGTTTTTAACATTTTCATACAAACATAGTATGAAACTGTCAAAACAATACTGCAGCATTATTGCTATAAGAGATGGTGGTAGGGCTCCTGAAAACTAAAACATAATGTAAATTGGCAGTTTTTTTAGTTGGTGCCATCAGTTTCTACCTTGCAATTGACGAGAAAGTAAAAAAGTAATTACCTACTGAGAAAGTAAATATCGCTAAATTGTACTCGTGGGTCTGATATGTTATGACATGCCTATTGTCTAGACTCTGATTAAATTAGAGAAATTTTAAGTTACATAATAATATCATTTGGTTATAGCTATTCGATACAATTTATTCCAGTAGGTAGGTAGTGTGAAATATGAAATGTGTGAAAAGGCAAGCAACAGCTACTAGTAAGTGTAACTGGCTTTCGTTCTGATCTCTCCGTCTATCGTTTCCGTGAGTCCGTGAGTGTCTTATTAATATTATTATCTAGTCTATTTATGATATTTTTTGTTAGGCACTTTAAGACTGAAATGTATAAGGTTAGTGATTCATTCAAGTTATATATATTTCTTAAAATAGAGTTACTCGTGTGTTAGATCCGGAAATTAAGTGTTTAAAGTGTGATTGTAAGTTGTAAACAGGTTGAATCTTTGGAATTTGCATAAGTAACGAATGTAAATTTTTAAGATATCAATATGTAAAACTATCCATTAATTTGCCTTTTTGTGATAGGCAAAAATGTTAATAGATAGATAGATAGATAGATAAACACTTTATTGCACACCACAGAATAAAAATATAGAAAAGAAAGAAATAAATTAAATACAAACAAACTTAGGAGTACAATTTGGCGGCCTTATCGCTACATAGCGATTTCTACCAGGCAACCAATAATGTGAAGGAATATTTGAAACTGGATACGCGGTTGGTGGTGCGGGGTGCCGGAATAAATAAATACAATAAACTACTTACAATAAATTACTTATACTTTAAACTAAACTATATTATATATATACTAGTACATAAATACAAATATATACATATGTATATACATATATATAAATATATAAAATAATACAAATACAATAAAAATAATCCTCAAAACAATAGAACAAGAGAGGATATAATAATAAGTATTGAGATTACATAGGTGACAGTTAGTCATCAGCACTCAGGCAACTGGGATATAAAGTGATCTTTCACAAGTCTTTTAAACTGTCCTATAGTCTGGGCCTCTCTAATATCGAGGGGTAAGGCATTCCAAAGATTAATAGCCTGAATCGTAAAAGACTTATGAAAGAAGGAAGACCTATGCGCAGGCATCATCAAAATAAGTTTCCTCGAAGAACGGAGCAATTCTCCAGGTTGACCTACAAAATTAAATTTCTCTTTTAAGTAAGGGGGTGCAGAAGGATGAAACAGAACACAGTACAGAATGGAAAGGATGTGTAGATTCCGGCGAAGTCGGATAGGTAACCAATTAAGACGAGAACGAAATTTTGAGATATGGTCATATTTGCGTAAACCAAATATGAACCTAATAATGGAATTCTGAAGTCTCTCAAGCTTACTTAATTGGTTTTCATTTAAGTCGACAATGCTTGCGTCAGCGTAATCAAGAATAGGAAGGAGAAGAGTCTGTGCGAGCATAATTTTTGTAGGAATTGGAAGAATAGATCGAAGGCGACGCAAGGAGCCCAAGGATGCAAATAATTTCCTACTGACTTGTTTAACATGTTGAGCCCAGCTTAAGGTCCTATCAAGATACACTCCCAAATACTTTACGTTTACGTTAATATCTATATTTCTACTTCATTTCCGATAATAATTATAAAGAATTTTAATAATCTGATATTTTAAGATTTATCGCTGTTTCGTCGTTATTAATTTTAGCACAGCAAAGTCAATGCAATAATTTTATTCACGAAAATTACATGTTTATTGTAAAAATGCTGTGAATAAATGAATGACTTTTAAATAATTCGGAGACCTAATAAAAACAGTCATAGTAATTATTTCTCGGTTGTTATGTATTTTATTACTTTAAAATGAAAAATGTAATTGCATGTATGATTTGGTATTATAATAAAATTAACTAATTTTGTCATGGAAAAATCTCAATGTCCAAAATAAAAATAAGTCTTTACGGATAAGGTTTCGTATTTTTTTTTCACCTTTTTGATTTAAATTTTGTACCGTATCAAAATTCTCCATTCATATTGGTTCCCGAACTATCATTAATTCATTTACCTGGATTTGGAGTCATTGGGAACCAATATGTGATAAATCAAGAATTTTGAGTTAAGATTTATTAAAACCATGTACTTAGATGTGTACTCACAGTTATTTGCGCGATTATCATTAGGCACCATTAAACTACCATGTGTAATTAATTTACTATTATATATAATATGTATTTGCAAAAAACTATAATATATTTTTGGTGGGCTACTTATACCTATCCACCTGAATGTCATTCTGAATCGAATAACACCTCAATCATAATTTTCGAAGACTGCTGAAAAAAGTTGGTCTAAAGAACACTTGTAAACTAGAGTACCTAATTAATACACGTCAACTCGTAAATCATTTTAGGTGTTTTGAAAGCATCTATAAACGTTAACGTACACTGGAGAGGATTTTTGTTTCCATATTTTTATTTGTGATGAAACGATGAGAACGTCCTCCTTTTTTGAGGTTGGTTGAAAGAAGAAGAAAAATTTAATGATTTATTTATTTATTTACGAATGTTAAAAAGTTTAAAAACGTAAGAGCCTTGCTGAAGTAGTGATATTTGACCCGGGACAAACGCGTTAATTACTAGCAGCGATTCAGCGTTTCCTTCCCCGGCCGCCTCTCGCCAGTGGCCAGTCCACTTTCCACCCAAAATCCGGACGCATACAAACTGACAATCCAATCAGTCAGCAGTTCAGTGGCGGTATTACATATTGTAATGTAAACGACGCGAATCATAGACAAATAGAAGGGTTGCGTATTTCATGTGTTTGGCACCGTAACACCTAAATGGATAAAATAATTTTTGAAATCATTTAATGTGGGAATAATTAGTTAAAAAATGTAAAATAATTATACTGGCAAACGCTTGGTGAATAAAATCTGTGTTGGCGAAGCACTTATTCGAGTAATCATACGCCAAAAAAGCCTTACATCATTTTAAATAAGAGCTGATACTCTTACACTGATGGACTAATAGGTACTAACCAAACATAGCTCAGAAAAACTGCAAATAAACTGGCTTTCAAAAAAATCTGCATCAAAATCAGTCCATCCGGTTAGAGCGCTACGATACCACAGACAAACACATACACAGACAGACAGACATTGACGTCAAACGCCACCTCTCTTTTTGCGTCTTCAAATTTTTCATTCCCAGTGTGCCACTGTAGCAATAGCTTCTTTGTTATTAGGGTTCCATACCAAAATGGTAAAAATGGAATTTATGGTGAGACTTTCTCCGTCCGTCCGTCCGTCCGTCCGTCTGTCACACTCGATTATTTCAGTAACTATAAAAGCTATCGACTTGAAATTTGGAATTGTTTTAGTTAATAGTGACCCGTATATATAAAAGTACTCTGTGTAGTGACCCTACGTCATTGCTATCATAAAATTTTGAAAATCATTTTTATTTAAAAGGGGGGGGAAAACCGGAGTATTGAAATTTCAAAATAAGACAACAATGTTGAATGGTATCACATGAAAGGGCGTTACTTGTGTATTCTAAAACTGATTTATAATTATTTTTATTTATGAAAAACGAGAAAGAAAATGGTTTTCAATCTGCTGTAGGTAAGTGTACAATATTATGTTTCTGATACACTCTACCACCACCGCCATCCACCGCTGTGTGGAGCGCTGTTCCGGCGTGTGTTTCCTGCCACGTAATGTGAGAACTTTCAAGGCAAGACTGATTAGGTACCTTGTATACAAATGCAATCTAGCCTGTACTTGAATAGCCAGCTAAAGGTCAATAAGCAGTAAAATAGCTCTACGTAAGTAAGTTATTGGCTTTTGGGGTTGAGGATTTAAGGCCGGAGACAGATTTTTTTTATCCCCTAACTCCTTAAAATTCGTTGGTGGGTACGACACGCAGTATTGCGGGAAAATATCACAGAAAACGACATTTTACCTCCTTCTAGGTCCTCTGCCTTTCTCATCCATCCACGCCCAGCGACCTTTTCATCAATGGTCAATCACCAATGGTCATCAAATCTGCGATGGATACCTAATGCCCGGCTACGGCCTCTACTTCAGCTTGCGATACCTAATGCCCGGCTACGGCCTCTACTTCAGCTTGCGATACCTAATGCCCGGCTACGGCCTCTACTTCAGCTTGCGATACCTAATGCCCGGCTACGGCCTCTACTTCAGCTTGCGATACCTAATGCCCGGCTACGGCCTCTACTTCAGCTTGGTCTATATCAGTTACGAGTACTTTGTTACTTCTTCGGACGTCCTAGTTGCGGATTCTATCCCTAAAAGAGCCATCTTCATAGCACGCTGATCTACTTTGAACGTGTGTGCAAGGTGAGTGTCTATGTTCCTGCTCCGTAAGTCATGTGATTGATATCCCGGTTCCGTAATACAGGCGCGTCCGGCGGACATTGATTGCGACAATAGTTCATTACGTCGAGTATGCATCTAAACAGTAATTTGCCTCCTGGCGTGATTTACGTGGCGACCCCACCCGCCCCGCGCCCGGCACCAGGGGGCGCTGCGGGTGACGGATGGTGACGTGTGACAGGCGCAAAGGACTCGGGAGGGACATGAAAGGGACCGAGTTTTTGGTAAATGTACCTCGTGTATTTGATCCCCTCCTGCGGAGTTTATTTCCTTAATTAAGTGCCTTCATTATTTCTGGAGCAAAAATACGAGTAGACATAGCTATTAGGTATAACTGTAGTAGTATGTCCGGATCGATTTTGACCACGCCTAATGTAGCCTACCTTGCACTCTCTTTTATAGGTGGGTTAGTATACGAGTCGGACTCGAGTTTCGTACCAAAGAACTATAATTACTTTAGTTACCTTTTTGATATTAACAGCTATAGGCTGTTAATTGTCTAGAAACAAAAAAACATAACATTAGAGGTAACAAAATTTCACAAAATACAGTCTTTAGCCTTGTTATTGCCTTCTTGCATTTCATGATTAATAACAAGAAATTCGTATCAACTGCCACGGAAAACAATTTCAAAGTGATTATGTGAAGGACAGTGTTGTACGGAACTCTACAAAGTGAAGGTATTAATACTAAGTAATGGCTATTCACTCACCCCAAATCTAACACCTCTCTCTCTCTGATGTATGGGCTGTCGTAGCGAAAATTATTCGCCGTACCTGCTTGTACTGAACATACTCGTAATTATACGTATCTAGGTTTAATCTAGTGCATCTAACACTCGGTCTAAGTCGCCAGGGTGAGGCATCGCTCAATTTGTAACGTCCCACATACCTATCAAGACCTATCTAGGTAGTAGAACTTCAGTTAAGTATCTACAATTTACAGTCAGTCACTTCTGTAATTACTGAACTGTCTCGTTTGTCTAAATAATTTCCCGTTTGTATTGTAAATCATCGAATGAAGGTGGAGATTTGTAATTAAAAAAAAATGGAAGATTTAGTCACAGTGAATTCTGACACTGAATCCCTCATAAAGGGTTGGCCACAGCCCACAACTCACGACTAACGGTAAAACTGGACCCACCGATACAGCTAATCGTGTTACGAAGCTGAAGTGGCAATCGACGGACAAAATAACTCGTAGAACTGATGGAAGATGATGACTAGAAGTGCTGGAATGACGACTTGGTACCGGCAAACGTAGCATTAGCAAGTCCTAACCACTGATGACAAGCGGGGAGCCACTGGATCTTTTGGAAATCGCGGTAAGAGGCGTATGTCCTTCGTGCATCTCCACCGACTAAAACTGACTAAAACTAAACCTTTCATAGTTGGTTAAATGTGCTGCATCACCGCGTCAGTCAGTACGCATTATGCAAATAGCTCGCGGTGAGCACTTCACTTACGATCTAGGTACGTCTAATTTAAATTTCAAGCGAGTCCTCGATCGATCGAATTGGGTCAACTCGTACAAGGTAGATAAGGGAGAGTTCTTGAAAATTCAAATGCGTTAAAAAGGTATTGGAGAGATTTATTTTAATATAATAAGTTTGTCATAGCATTACTTAATTTACGTGCTTACAATTCTCACACTTAATTATTATTTTTCCATATATGATATTCAGAGATATTTGATATGAAATATTCTAGAGAGTAGAAAAGTATGTTTAGACTTTTTAAGCTAATTGAAAAAAATATACTAAATTTACATGCTCCACGATTTCAAACACATAATGGTAAATGCATATAAATGCGGGATGATTATCCTTTTCATTGTAAAACAAACGGTATAGGAACTTCCATAACTGGGCCGCTATTATAGGTTATTATTAAATTACTATAATGACTAATGAGTTGTGATTATTTTGCATTTGTAATTGAATAGTTTGATAAAACCCTGTTTTTCAAGTACAGTATTCTAAAGAAAAGTCAGTCTGAGTTTTGGCAGTAGTCGGTCTTGCGTGATGCCTAATTGCGCTCCGCACGCCGCGTGCAGGAGCTGGGCGGCGTTGGGCGGGCGGCGCTGGGCGGGCGGCGGGCACAGTGCGCGGCGGCGGGCGGCCCGGGCCGTACCTGCTAACTACTGCTTACTTAATAACTATTACTTATTACTGCAACCGATACTAAGTAACGAACTAAATTAATATTAATTTTGTATGATTATCTTATCGTGTATGTTTGAATTTAGAAATGTAATCAAGTTAATCACTAATAATAAATGTGGCATTATAACGATAATGAATATTATGGGGCAGCAGAGTATAGTGAAGTTAATTTGTTTCGCAAAAATTAGTTCCCTTTGTCTGATTAAAAACATCGCAAAAAACATAATAATATCTTTAAAATCATAAATGATGATCATCGAGCACAAAATGACAAAAAATTTAAATCCAAAAAATTATAGGTTAATAAAAAAATTGTTTCAATGTAAAAAATTGCACGTAGGCCAACGCTCGCACGTAGACGCCTGTTGCTAACAATCCCTTGACACTCGACGTCACATGCAGCGCAACGTTCCACCATTACGTACGTTTTAAACAATATTTTGTGGAAAGACCTCAAAAAAACCTGCTAATATAGGATCTTAGAACGAGATTCTGAGAGTTCCGGCCGAGAGCAATATGAAATGCCGGGCGCGCGGTGGACACACTGTTATCTATTTTCAGACGTTACCGAAAACGGTCTACTCGTTTTCGGTAACGTCTGCGGGGGGTAACGGCCTTATACTTTTTTCCGGCGTAAATTAGGACATGAAAATACAATAAGTTCGTTTTCTCGGACCATGAAGTCAATCTACAGTAGATCCTGCAGTAAAATCTTATACCTTTAAACGAGCAATTCTTGTAAAAATATATATTTCTATATAATCTGGATCTCGGAAACGGCTCGAACGATTTTCATGAAATTTAGTATACAGGGGGTTTTGGGGGCGATAAAACGATCTAGCTAGGATTCATTTTTAGAAAACGTCGAATTTACCAAAAAATAATTAAAATATGACTACTGCTGCCATCTATTGGCCACCGAGCGAAGCTCGGTCACCCAGATATTAGATATTATACTTGCAAATCTTTACAAGTCTTCCATGTTCCTGGTTTGATGATACCGCTCCGGCAACTTATGTAAAGTCTTACTTGAGCCCTACGTCCTAGCCCTAGGTTCTTTGTGCATTCCGAGTTTCAAGTCACCTACCTACTTGTACTTAAAGGTTCTGATGTCTGTAATTTCTGAACTACAAAAGTGATGATGATAAGATTTGTATGAAATAAGCTTTAAAGGACCTCCTTTCTAACAAAAAAAGAATGAATGGAATCGGACAACGCGTTAATGAATTATAACTAAAAAACGTTTGGACTTTGATGCCGTCGTCCAGGGAAACCATGATGAATTTCGGGACAAAAAGTATCCTATGTCCTACCTCGGGGTATGAACTATAATCATGTCAAGTTTCATTTAAATCCATCCAGCGGATTAGCCGTGATGCCCGGTCGTGAAACAGACAGACAGACAGACAGACAGACAGACAGACAGACAGACAGACAGACAGACAGACAGACAGACAGACAGACAGACAGACAGACAGACAGACAGACAAAAATTAAACAAATTACAGTTTTGGCTTCAGTATCGACTAAATAGTGTCCTCCAACAAAAATTTTCAAAATATCTTCAATGTACAGAATTCGACCCTTTACAGTTTTATTATAAGTATAGATATCCTCGTTTCTACGGCGTAAAGACACTTCAAGCCAACTTTATGCTGCCCAGCTAAGTTAAGTCTTACAGCACCCAAAATTTAACCAGGAATTTAACCTAAAACAACTGTCAAAAGGCAATAGCGAACCGCTGCGCTAGAGTCTCCAAATGAAGTCAACATAATTGGCCAATAATTTCCCTTTTTTACTACCAAGGTTTTGAACCGCGGAAACGAAGATAATAAATCGGAATTTCTTTTTAACTATGTCTGAACACGAACTGTTTACCGATGTTCGACAGAAATGATAAAATTTGGCTAAAAAGGCAACTGCCAATTCACAATTCATTTGGTGAAAATTCTTTGAACTTGTACGTCGTCTTTAGAATTCGAATGCAGGAATACTTGAACTTTACCACTTGCATATAAAGTTACATAGATTATTCATATAATACTCATAAAATAAAACAATTGTTAACTATATAGTATTTTTCGTACTTACGTACTTTCCATACTACCATTTTTAATGTATCGCAGAAACTAAGTACGACAGACAGTTCTCATTACTGCAGAATTTTTATTTTTTCGTTGAAAACAAAGTCAAAATGAATATTTAATTGAATTAAGTAATTATAAAATCTACTAACATCATTAATAGTAAATTTATGGATAAAAAGTCAATAAAGTTCTATTCAGTGAATGGTTTGAAACATTTTGGAACGTATTTAAAATGAAGTGAAATTAAATGAACTTGGCTGAACATTAATGAACAATAGTGAACATAGTGAACGAAAATTGGACAGAAAGTGACTAAGTGTCGGAAGTGTATCTCGTGACGTGTTAAGGATCTCGCAGGATGAGGCTTTCTCGTGGGTGTCTCGTGTGATTGCTGTGGTGCTGTGGAGGAGTTTGGTTGTGTTTGCAATGTAAACTGAAGTCGACTGAGATGAGTGCAATGGCGAATGAAAGTTGATGCTGGTGCAAGGTTGTTTTCCTTTTAACTATATGTATTATTTATTAGAAATAGAGAACAAAAATGTTAAATTTCCATTACATTCTACAAGTGAGTAGGTGCTTGACTGCGTACTCACCTAATGGAAAGTGATGATGCAGCCAAAGATATCATCGTATTAACTAGGAAGGAGTAACTCGCCCTTAACGGTTTCTACACAGCATCGCCCTGTACGCTGGTAAGGTAGTAACAAAACTTCTCAATCGAATTGGAGTGCACGCTACTGCGCCATGGTGATTCTAAGAACCTTTACAATTTTGCCTTTGCTATTGCTGATGTAAAAACCTGTTTTATAATAATTATCTAACTTCCTAATGGTAGCGCCAGCTAAAATTTTACCAAAAACAAGCAAATCTCCCTTATATTCATTCCTCCTGTAGGCAACTGCAGCCGCGGTCGGAGGTCTGCAATAATCTGCATAATGAAAACACGTTTTAGCAGTTAATGAAGAGGTCGGGAGTTCAGCTCCGAGACGCGCGAAGGATTATTTTTTCCGGGATACAAACCTGCCGCATTACTTACAAATAGCCTTCTCTTGAACTACCCGCGAGAAACCCCTCTTTTCGTACAATATATTGTTATTTTGGACAAAAATTCGTACAAAAAAACGGATGCAAAAGTTATCCTATCCTATACTTCTATAATATAAACGCGAAGTTTTGTAAGTATGGATGGATGGATGAATCTTTGCTATTCTTTTTCGCCGCAACTGCTGAACCAATCTGGTTGTAATTTGGAACATAGATAGCTTATAATCCAGATTAACACATAGGCTACTTTTTATCTCGGAAAAATCCATAATTTCCACGGGATTAGCGAAAAACCGAAATTCACGCAGGCGGAGCCCCGAGCAACAGCTAGTATATAACTTTTTTATCTATGTTTAAGTATGTTAATAATGTCGATATTATATAACCTCGCTATTTTCTGTTGTAAGTAATTCAATTATTATTTATTATTGATTGGAATAAAGGCCGTGTAAAGAGTTTCTTGCCAATTTTTATCAATGCAAAATTGATTTCCGAACTTGGCGGCAGAGTTTTGAGTTTTAATGAGAGTCTGGTAAAGCCTATGTGGAAAATGAAGAATTAGACTTTCATCGGCAATAAAAGGTTAACTGAAGAATTAAATTCTTTTACTCTCGAAAGCATTCTTTACTTACTAAAGTGTATCTAACGGATTATAAAAAAAGCTTGTCATCGAAAGAAAAAGAGTTGCAAACAATTTTGATTAATTACTATTAATAAGGTCGCGTCAAAAGAAACCATTTAAAAATAAGGGATTACAAGATCTAATCAGGCTTTTTCAAGATGAATGCGAGAAACTTTTTCATCGAACCGATGACAATGATTTCTTTAAGAAATAGAGATTTGCGAAACTGAACTAGCACTGCTGTCCTATTATTTATTAGAAAATTTAACTTGCCTGATCATCATATTTTGCTCTCTCTTACTACAATTTTTTATTTCGTTCTCATCACCTATCGCATCCTAAATTTCTAAAAGACCTTACCTATATAAATGTGGAGATACCTTAGAGAATGCTCATATTTAGTTTACTGCATTATGGTTTTAACCGACTTCAAAAAAGGAGGAGATTATCAATTCGACTGTACAATTTAAAATGATGTCTTTAAATCGTTGGGTATTCGTCCATTCAACACCAATTTCAATAATTATTTGCGTTTAGAGGATGTGGTGTGGTGTGTAGTCTAGTCATTCTTTTGTTAATTCATAACAGATTTTGATGATTTTTTTTTTGTTTGAAACAGGTTCGGCATCTATTTGATCAATAAATATGGTGAAGACTATTGACATTCATTAAAAACTTCACCCATTCCTTTTTTGAATCTTCTCTCGTATGTTTAATCAGTTGTTACTTTTTAGGGTTCCATACCAATTTGGTAAAAATGGAACCCTTATGGTGAGACTTTCTCCGTCCGTCCGTCCGTCCGACCGTCCGTCCGCCTGTCACACTCGATTATTTCAGTAAATATCAAAGCTATCGACTTGAAATTTAGAATAGTTTTAGGTAATAGTGACCCAACGCCATTTCAATCATAAAACATTGAAAATTGTTTTTATTTTTATTTAAAAAGCTTTGAATTGTCAAAATGAGATAACAATATTGAGTGGGGTATCAAACGAAAGGGCGTTGCTTGTGTATTCTAAAACCGATTTTAATTTATTTTTATGCCTGATAGTTTGATTGTGTGTGTTCAAACTGTCGCAAAAAATACCGTTCCCCCCCTTAACTCCGAAGTTTATCAATCGAAAAATCTGAAATAATTATGATCAATGGACATTAATGTATATTTTACAGGAAAAATTAAATCAACTCCCTAACTTTTATACTTTTTTTGTTAATAACAATAAACCACCAAAAACAAAGTTAGGTTTGCGGTTCGCCAACAAAAGTACCTACATACTGTAAATTATACTCGTAAATTCATAAACTAAAGTGATTCTTTAAATGTTTAACTTCTTTTATGGTATGGAACCCTCAGTGCGCGACTGACTCGCACTTGGCCGATTTTTTTATTTATTTATTTGTTAACTTATTAATTTTTTATCTTTCTAATAATCGGTCCAAGTTAACAGGCAAATTTTGTTCTTATGTCCTTGAAAAAGCTTAGGGTAGCAAATAACGACATACATGTATGATTATGTTGACTTTCGGGAGACAGTGTAGGGGAGGCTGTTATTGGGAAACGATAACTCAAACAATGTTCGTCTCAGGATTCAGCTCAATTGCCACTGACGTGTGTAAACGATTAAGGAGACAAACATGGTGAAATTCGCCTGTTTGCATTGTATTACCTACATATATTTGTCTTTCGCTATAGCACAATTTCCGTGAATTTTACGTAGTTTTATATCGTTATAGTACAGTTTTCGTGAGTTTTACGTAGGTATACCGTATAGGTCGTTTTAGCACAGTCTTCAATATCTTCAATAATCAAACCTTTGGTGACCATCTCAGCGACACTATTGTCATTATTTACATTCACATGAGATTCACATAATATAATCAATATGTATTTTTGTGTATTATATTTATATTTTTATAAAATATATGTACCTGTTTTTATATTTACATAAATATATATTATATTCTTTTGATTTAATTCATCCACCAACGTCTCTCTCGCACGTCCTAAGGTCGACTGGCAGAAAATGCTCATTTTGCATTAAGTCCACCTTGTTGCATTTTTTTTACTTTGTAAATGGTGCAATAAAGTTTAAAAATAATAATAATAATCTATCTACATAATTTGCACCTTAATGAATTTCCAAGTTTTTGAAACATTTATTTTTTGCAAGTTTAGCGTTATCCCACCCTGACGTTAGTGACTTAACTTCTGGCTGACGACAAGTTGTGGGTTCAATAGCTAGGTATCACTAATCACTATTTATGGACTAATATCAACATTTCAGCCTTCCTAAACCCGTTGCAGTTTTGGTCCCTCAACTTCCCGACTTCAACTAAGTATTCACGTTTCAAAATGCGAGGTCACCCCAGCCATGGCAAAGTGTTGTCCTCAACGTAAACAGGATGGAATTGTGCAAATATTTGGACGAGTATTTCGCCAGGTATTCAGAAGTTGTCCAAGTTATACCATCGCGGATAATTTACGATCCGCCAAAGGGGTCGGGACGGCGTGGCATGCGATTCTGACATTACAAAACGAAACGAACTCAACCGACGAACGCTCCCAAATGAGTAAATCACGTGAGAATATGATGAATGGCTCTTGTCTAGGTGGGTTGTTTACTTTGGGTCACAGACAGGATTTTTTCGTAACTAGAAGTAAACCAGTTTGAAATTTGTGACAAAGTAAGTACACAAATGAAAAATACCTGACCATCTGTTGTGAGCTCTACTTATGTGTACCTATAATATGGTCTTGTTGAAACTCCAGTGATAATATTCCCTTTACAAACTATGCAATAACTAGGTATCTGTCTGTTACCCGCGGCTCCGCCTGCATCAAATTCAAGTTTGCACTGATCCCGTGGAAACCATGGATAAAAAGTATGACCATGTACTCGTATGTAAACCAGTTCTTCTCGGTGCAAACCTGCATTCCGAACCTGGCGGTAGGTAGTTTTTGACTTTTCGTGGGTGCCTATTATTTAGGCCTATGTGAAAAAGATTTTCATTTTCATGACTATGAGAGTATTACTATTTAAACCATGGATAATTTTCGGGATGAAAAGTAGTCTATAGGCTAATCCAGGGTATATAATCTCAAGTCTCTGCGGTGCCCTAGCTACCGATGGCTTGGCCCTAAAAGCCTCGATGTCGATGGATACAATCTCAAATATACAAAAATCTCTCGCCAATTTTTGTCACCAAACTTTTCCGAAACGGCTCTACCGATTGTTATGAAACTTTCAGTGTATGATCACTGGGTCTGAGAGCAGGTCGTCATCTACTTTTTATAGCCCCCGTTTCCCGGGTCAGGTAGTATTCTATATATATATTATTTTAATTTCTTAAGTATTGACAGAAATTGGTATTATGAAAATAATAATGAGCGTAATATTATTTTTACCCTAAATAGAGTACAGCGTCTGCCATCTGTGTAAAAATGCACACAACAAAATGTTTTAGTGGTTCTGAACAAATCCTATACATTCCGGTTACGGTTCCTCCACATTGGACGCCAGCTGAATTTCTGTGCTTTTGCCTTTTCCGCTATAGAACTAGATGTCGCTTTAAAGTGCCCAAACAAGATGGAACCTGTCTGGTTTAATATACGACCTCCCTGGCGCACTCCCTTCGAGTGGGAGGTTACGGGTTCGATTCCCGCCACGGGCCCACTTTGGAATATTATAATTTCTAAATTGAGATCTGGTTTGGTGGGAAGCTACGGCCGTGGCTATACTTAGTTATGTTTGTCTGTTCTTCTAGCCATTCGCGAATTTATTGAATTACCCAGCCCGTAATGTGCCCAGTCCTTGGTGAATTTTAATGAGCACACCCAAAACCAAAAGGTTGGATGACCAAATATTCTCGATCGGCTAAGCAACATCATTATAACATGCGACAGACAAAGAATAAGAATAACAACAAGATCTTATTTTTTAATGCTTTATTTTATTAGGGGTTTAGTCAAAGTTGGTAGGTAGAGGATCTTTCACTTATTTTAGTATAGGTATTTTATATTCAAAGTAATAAAGTTCAAAGCTCGATTTATAGGGTATGTTCATCATTTTGCCTACCTCAACTGACAGGCTGTGTGGTAGATCGCAGCACATTGACAAGCATGCAAGCCTAGAACACAAAGAACCATATACAACTCAACCTTTCACCTTGGGATAGATAATAATGCTTTTCTATTACTAGTCATGCGAGGCCCAGAGACCTATGAAACTCAAAGAACTGATAAAATTGAAACATAACAAAAAAAAATAAAGTACGAATTATCCTACATAATAAATAATACATATTGTTTATGGGCATGTATGTGTGTGCGTGTTCATGTGTGTTGTCGTAAATGTGTGTGTTTTGGAGTGTTGCTGTGGTTTGAGATGTGTGTGGACCTTATCCAAATGCGTGCTACTGAACATCTTTCGAGTGCCGTCTTCCTAGCTTTAACCTATGTCCCATTCCCTTCTTTCCATCCTATGTGTTTTTCCCGCAAATCCTTAACTGAAATTATTTCGTCTACTTATTTTCAAGATACTCTAAAACCCGTAATCTCTTGTCCAACAGTGTCCAAAAATCCTTATGCACTACGCCTTAACTCCATTTCCAAAAAATCAATCTTCTCTACGATCTATATCCGAAAATTCTTAGCCGCAATGCCTTATCTATTTATATTCAGAAGCCCTTTATTTACCAAAAATCCTAAAGCATATAACGCCTAGTGTCTCCACATTCGAAATTCTTTAATAACAATACCTTGTCTTTGTAATCTTGTTACTCCCAAAAATCCTTCAGCGCCAAAACAATAAATGCCTTTTCTAAAAGCTTTCAAAAATCCTGAACAGCTTGTTTCTACATTCGGAAACCTTTTATTTCCCAAAAATCCTAAGCGCATAATGCCTTGTCTCTCCGCCTTCGAAAATCTAAAACAGAAATGCCTCGTCTAGTTATTCCCAAAAATCCTTTAGGTATGCCTTCTCTAAAGGCTTCCCAAAATTCCTTCCCCGCAAAGTCCTGTCTACGCGTCGCTTCGCCACGGCCGCCACACATGCACGACACATGGTGGTCGCACGTGGCGGCACGCGGCGGCACGCGGCGGCACTCGGCGGCATGTCGGTGACGAGCGCGGTCGCCAACGCTAACGCGGCCGCCGCCGCCGGCGCAGGCAAGAAGGCGGCGCAGGTGCAGCTGCAGGCCGAGCTCAACAATGACGACGAGTGGGCCAAGTTCTTGCTCAGAGATGGACTGCTTGGTGAGTTCTTACTGCCCTCAGAGATGGACCGCTTGGTGAGTTCTTACTGCTCTAAGAGATGGACAGCTTGGTGAGTTCTTGCTGCCCTCAGATATGGACAGCTTGGTGAGTTCAGAGTGTTGCTGCCCACATTAAAACCCTTCTCTTTTGCAGTAAGTGCTGTTGGTTCTAAAACACTTCGGGATTCAAGTGTAGTCTGAAGCAAAGTTTCAATCGCGGCTCTTTATCACTCTACCAGTAAATATACTCCTACTGGTGACATGCTGTAATATGGTGTAGCCACCGTTATTACTATAATTATCATTTTGCAAAAAAGTACGAAAACGGCTGCAACTGGTTTGACACTACCATCAGGTAGAATAAAAGTCGAGTAACTTATAGTGAGTAAAAAAAACTACTGGGGCCATCCTGGATCGCTCTTAATAACGACATCTCGCAGATGCTGACGTCTCAATGAGGACCTCTACCTCTGTAATTGGAAGGGCTTTTTATGCAGTCCTCCGGTGCTGCAGCATTGGATCGTTCCTAAAGTCCTTGTCCAGTTTAGCGGTTGAAGGCGGTTAGCTATAGGGGGCATTCTGTCTTCAGTTTCTGTATGCGTAAACTGCAGACTAATGATTTCTTCCACGTAATACCTACTAGCTACGGTTTCTTTCTACGCACATCCTTCCGGTAACCACAAGTATGGGTGCCATATGTTAGTATTTATAGCTATTCGTTTCAGCCGACGGACGTCCTCTACTGGACAAAGGCCACCTGCAATGATTTGCAAAACACGGTCCTGCGCAACTTGTCTCCAGCGCCTTCCCGCGACACTTTTAAAGTTTTAATGACGTCAGTCCATCTGGCCGGAGATCTGCCAACACTGCACTTTCCCATCTGGGTCGTCATTCCAGCACTGCTAGTGCAAGTGCTGGATATACAACTTATAGTAAAAAACTACCTACCTAACTTACAGGCACTTATGAGAATATGTCAGACTCAAGTGCCGCATTCGGAAAGCAGTTTGTACAGGTTTAGCTAGGTTATTACTGTGACTACTACTGCTACCACCTACTGTAAACCTGTACCAGCCTACTGCCTACTGTAAAGTAAGTATCGTATAGAAATACACATGGATGCCTGAAACTTTAATCTACTAAAAATAGTGTTATAAACATGCCCTTGTTTCTCATCACGTCGACAATTTTCTGCATTTTCGCCGGCAATTTCCTTTTATTCTGAGGTAAGTGCAACGTGATATTTTCTGGTCCGAAGAAATGAGAGTGATATCTATCCACAATGATATCTAACTGATGAGTTAAAGCGAATTTTATAAATCAAAAGAATCCCGACTAAACTAAAATCTGGGCCACTTTACCAGAACAGTGCAAGACATTTTCTAAACAAGCGCGTTCCACCGTAGACCTCATCATTGATTTCAATCAGGTATGGTTGTCGTCAAACGTAAGCCTATCCAGAAGAAAAAAAAATATAGTCCAAAAATCGGCGTGCCTTATCTACCGGTTAGTACTGCGTCGGCAATCCACTTGGTATGTGGCGGCATTGTGCGGCATGGCCCTGACCAGCGCGGTCGCGAACGCGCACGCCGCGGCGACCGCGGGCGGCGGCACCGGGCCTGGCAAGAAGCCCGTCGTGATCGCGCTGCAAGCCGAGCTGGCCACCGACGACGAGTGGAACAAGTTCCTGCTCAGAGACGGCCTGCTCGGTGAGTTACACGCAGCTTGAAGAGGCTGGGAACTCTAAATGTCAAGCACCGAATGAGCTGCCTCCCGTGTTTCGACCCAAAATCAAGGTGCCTGTTGAGAGGGACTTCAAGGCGTGGAGATGGAGAATTCCTTGTTGCCTTCCAACTTCATTCCTTAATCTAATTCAACTGCTGATCACAGTGCAGATTTCGTTTATATTATACCTACTGTATACTTATCAGGCTAAAAATAGGTAATTGCGGTTTGTGACTAACAATTTTTACTGTGCCAGGTAAAAGTTTTTGGAAATATTCAAGTTGGCCATATTTTATCATCCCCGTACCTACCTTTTGGATGTAAATCCTGTGATCACTCCCTAAGTTCCTATCTATCCGAGATTAAACGCAGACATAGGAAGAATGAGGTTATACCTACATAGATAGGTACCTAATGCATATGTTGCCCAAGTATTTATCGTAGGAACATCTGAGCAGACAAGTCAATTCATCGTAATAATTATGCTACAGTAATAGCTATTTATGCTTAGTAAAATTAAGATTCATGAACCATTCGATTTTTTCTAGTTGTGGATGTATACACGGAATGGTGTGGACCATGTATCGGGATGGTGGGCAACCTCAAGAAGATTAAAGTGGAGATCGGCGGAGACAATCTGCATTTAGCTGTGGTTAGTACCTACCTACAATATAATTCTTTGATTACTGAATGAGGAAATGCCGCGCCGCATGTTTGAATTTGTGTTACTTACTTCCAGGCAAAATCGGACACCATTGAGTGCCTTGCGAGATTCCGAAACCGCAGTGAACCAACGTGGATGTTCCTTGCAGTAAGTTCAGTAAACTTTTAAACTACAGTTAGATAGTTGGGAAACTATACCATAATAAACATGGCGTGCCATGTACTGTTTAAAACACATTCCATTCATCGAAAAGGAAGATAAACTTCCTTCGATTCCCCTGAAACTTTCTGTAAGACAGAAGACAAGGGAAATCAGTCATAGAATAAACTGCAGTAGGTTGAAAATACATTAACGTATTAAAAATATAGACGTTAAAATATTGTGTCGCAGTATGTAGAACATCAAACATGTGTAGACTTCGTCTGCAAATGGGGTGGCACGTAATGTGGACGAAATCGATCAAACATCGAGAAACAAAAACGTTGAACTACAAAACTTCTTGCATAGGTACATGTAAATAGCTTGATGTCGTAACTGGTTGTCTTGATCTACTGAGATTTTAAAGTACTGATAAAGACGATACATAGCTGTTACGATGCACCTGCCAGAGAGATTGCTGACACAAACAGAATAAACAGGAGGTTCCGTTGCGAACTTTTTCTATTTATCTAAATAGGTAGGTACTTTTTGTATTTTACCCGCAATCCAACTGCAATGTCTTTTCTATCCATTTTCAGAAAATTTAATTGTTGCTGAAAACCCACGAATCATACCCACGAATCACGATCCATTTAGTGCCTGCCCGTTTTTTCCAATCCCCCATCATCATTATATACCCAATCAATCAATGAAATACCACATTATTTTGCGTCTCGCTGTTTCCCAAATTCTCACTGTCAACGTCTTAACAATTGGCTGATACGGCAGGAAAGACTACTAAAAGCTGCTCAAAAATACTTATTTTACGCTGTTTTTATGCAGGGTGGTCAACTATTGAACGTGATTTTCGGTGCGGACGCTCCTCGGCTGGCACGCACCATCGTCGAGGAGTTGAAGAATGAGGAGCTGGTAAAGAAAGGAGAGAAGGAGCGTCCCCAACGAGCGCCCCACGAATTGACTCCTCCGGAACAGGTAGTTTTATTTATTGAATAGAAAATAACTGAAATATTTTGCTATAAGTAATCCGCTAGATTCTATTTCAAGATAAATTCAATTCGCCACTCATGTGAGCCAGAAGACCAAGATACTAACCACCAACTTAATCCATAGATGATGGGAAACAATCACGAATCCTTTATTAGATCAACTAGGAACTTCAACTGTAAAGAACAACAGCAGAAGTCGACAAATTAGAATTACCACCTTTCCAGGAGGTAGCATTAGCGCAAGAGAAGCTACGCCAACAGCGGCGAGAGAAGGAAGCAGCCGCGGCCGAAGCCGCTCGCCTGGCGCGGCGCGAGCAGCGCGCCGCACGCGTCGAGTCGCACTTCTTAGACGCGTGCCCCGTGCTCTTGATGCCGCATGCGCAGAAGAACCTGAGGCGGGTCTCGGATACCATTGAGCCCTACGGTAAGAACCCCGCCATAGCATGGAATATAAAATGGACACCTAGCAAAACTTCTTCGCTAATAGAAGCCCCAACATCGCCGTTTCTAGAGACTCACCACAATACAATCAAGCGCTGGTCATCGCATTGAGGTCTGGGCGCGACGAAAAAACTGGATGATTAAGATCGTTCTAAGTATTCCTTGAAAACGCTCGTCGCTCAGTAAGTAACAGACTGTTGGTTAGTCGGGTCAACGTGTGTCGCGCAAGGGAGACTCCGGAGTCCAGTGAATTCATATGGGTTTCCCGAGACTCCCAATGTGCTGAAGATTTCACCCATGGGTAAATCGTACACAATCCAATCTAAACAGGGATAGAGTTGGCTCAATGAAGATTACCCTCATAATTATTAAGAATGTTATGTTCAGGTGTATTGGTTGCTGATAAGTGCCCATTGGTGTTGGGCAAGGAGGGAGCAAGAATTCTCGCGATGGAGAACCCCGAGTTTGCTCAACCGGAGACTGCGACCGCGCTAGCTGAAAGGCCGGCGCTTGCGTTGTTGCTCAAAAAGATGCCGGACAGAGAAGGAAACGTCATTGGTAAGCTTAATGGACCATGAACATGGTTTTACAGCCATTTGTAAAGCTTGAGGTGGACTTTTGCTCGGGGAACCAACACTTATCTCCGAAAATATCAACACGATGATAATATATTGAAACAAGATCGATAGACGAAATAGGCGTAATTTGGATGTTACCAACAAGTTGTTATGCTATTACTTATTAGGTAGCTCCAAATTCAGAATAATATTGGGAGTGGGTGATGAAGTTAAGAAAAACTTCAGCACCTGAAACTTTTAGGCATAGTGTAAAATCTCCCAGACCTGATGTTATCGACCGAGTTAGAAAGAAAGCAAAGACCACGACTGCACATTGTAAATACGTACTTAGTCTTAACTACTTGCCAACTTATTGCACATTGTTTGCAGAATTAGTACGTCGAGCCATTTTCGGGGAAGGTGTAGAAGCAGAAGAACCACCTAAAAAAACTCTAGCTGACGAACTCAAAGCGAATGAGGTGCCAGGATTGTTCGTGCCAGCTGACCGACATCAGAGAGCCTCAATACTTGACTTATTGTTCCCGAAGGTAAAAGAAAGAATTTCTAATATAAGCAGATACATTCGCACATAGGAGTTAGTCAGTATCTAACGGAATCATCTTGAACGGTTCATTTTGCAATGCGGTAAAAAAAAAAGGTAGCTGGTAAGGCACTTCCATGGCGGATCACAGTACCCTCCACGGAGAAACGTCTCATTGTTTGTACGGGTGGGGACTTTCTTGGTTTTACCGCGGGGAAAAAAGAAGAAAACTTTTAGACCTAGATGAATCCAGTTGTTGGGAAAACCAAGTATTTTTATCTCCATAGATGGTGGGAAGTCTGGTCCCCCCGCCTACTCCGCCTGAGCCTCCTCACATCGCCATGATCTTTGGAGCCTGGCAGCGGAGAGCGGTTCTCCATATAGCTTCAGCGCCAAAACTGGCTCCCAGGATCCTACGCTACGGGTTTTACGCTGACGCCAACGTCAAAGAGCCCAAACTTCTAAGCAAAACTCTCGACAAATATGAGGAAAGACCAGAAAAGGATTAGTAAGCTTTTAAAATAACTCATATTTTTTAGACAATAAAATAGACCTGATACCCTTACGCTTATTTAACGATCTGGTAACCTTCGAAGAAGATCTTTGCTTGTACAATTAGTTCTCTATTTTTCCCGAACCTCATCATAATCGAACATCCAAAAATAATTTGTAGCGCCATACTTTTCAAACGTCCTATCGTTTACTACAAAACAAGCACAAACACAAAGAATGATTTAAAAAACCATTTACAACTTTCTTGATTCCTCCAGTTCAGAAACCATAGTCCTCATGGTAGCAGTAGGAGTAGCGGAACCGTTACTAGTCGACCCTAAGGACATTCCTCCTGAGGGGCCACCGGAAGAGCTGCTGACCCTGGGGCCGCTCCACGTGAGTGAAGATACCGTGGTTGGAGCCGAGGAGTGCGGAAGGTTCTTCCCGCCAGGGTACAGCGAACCAGAGCAGAAAGCTAAGCCAAAGTCTAAGAAGAAGAAGAAGGTTGGTTTTCCTTTGGATTCCACTGATAATGATAATTGAAACTGCTAGCAACGGCATAAGCTTTAGATAGGTATACTGGGACCCGCTTAATTCAACTAGTGCTTTATCGTAATCGCTTACAAATTCTGCCCGCTGATTTTTTCTTTGATTTACGTCAGCCAAGAAGGTAGAATTCGCTCACGATGAATACGTTTTTCTTACGCAATCAGATCCACGATTTCTGTGACATTTTGTTCAACGATAAGGTGCCGTCTAAAGATTCTTCAAGCAACCGAACGTAACGACTAGTATGACTGCAGCTAACCAATTAATTAATGTGATGTTGTATTTCAGAAGCGTCAAGAACCCAAAGAGGAAGCAGAGCAAGAAGGTAACGCAGAAGCAGCCACCGAGAAGGTCGAGAGCGCGGAAGGCAGCGGCGAGGGGACCCCCGAAGGCGAGACCGAAGAGAACGGCGAAGGAGAAGAGGGCGAGAGCGAAGGAGAAGGGGAAGACAACGAAGAGGACACGCACGTAGACAAGGCAACATCCCCGCCGCCTGCTGCTACTTAGCTTACAAGATCTTAGTCGGAGGGGTGCGGAGAAGATATCCCCAGGAGAGAGGTAAGAGAGTGAGAGTAAGAGGGAAACGACACGGACAATGAAGAGGAACACGCATGTGAATAAGACAAACTCTCCTGAATAAGACAAGCTAGACCGACGAGTCCAAGAGAATCAGCGAAGACGTAGTGCTAAGAAGAGTAAAATTGAACTGGGGAAATAGATGGTATTCAATCTAGAGAAAAAGAAAGATGTAGTGGAGAGGAGTAGAAAGAAGGATAAGTGGGAAAAAGGCAATAGTGTATGGTTTTCTCTTGTCGTTTAATGGCACCAAACTTAAATAAATATAATCGTTAAAACACAAATTTTATTTGCTGGATTAGAATAACCTTGAAGATGTGTTTACCTTTATTCTCATTTTAATAAACTCAATGGAAAATTGTACCTTACTTATGAAAAAGGCTTCAAAATAAAAATTCGTCCGTATGAGATTCTTAAAATTGTATTTTCATCATTTATAAATAGTTAATTAAATTTATCATAATATCAATAATGTACCGTATAATTACTTTAACAATAATAATAAAATTAATTAAAATAAACTGAGTAACGTCTTAACCTCATAGGATCATGTCATATCTTCACATTCACACCACCGAATCTTTGCGGTTCCTGAAACAAATCTATCATTATCACGACTTACTATATCTGACGCAAATTGAAACAATAATAATAATCATCGATTAAAACGTACTGATAAAACGATCTTTTAATAAAGTATTTATTAGGACAATGAGATACTAAAAAACTCGGGTCACGCACGACCACAGAGCACTGATACTTCTAACAAATGCTCAAAATTGTCACAGATTGAGAACTAGAGAAAAACTTAAACGTTATTTTAGTAAGCCCTCCAATCCAATCTTCAAACCTTTAGAATCTAAAGTTTAGATGAATCCAAACATTTTGTGATACTGTGGAATTCTGAGCACTGGATCTGACATAGGAAGGATACAACTCAACATTAGGTCAATTTCTTTTTACACTATACAGCATCGCATCGGAACGCTAAATTGCTTAGCTAATCGTCTTTGTTGGTAGGGTGGTAACTAGCCACGGCCGAAGCCTCCCACCAGACCAGATCTGAGCCAATTTAGAAATTATAAAATTCCTAAGTGGCCCTTGGCGGGAATCGAACTTGAATCCGAGCGCGCGTCCCCTGCGCCAGGAAGGTAGACAAAAAAAATCTCAAAAATCTTTGAAAAAAAATATCTTTCAGATCCGTGATCCGTATAGCAGTAAAAAAAGCCACCGGCATACCATATGTAGTGGTTGTCGTGGTGCGGCGCTCGCATGACGCCCACGCCGCCGCCCAGCCGCCGGTAGTTCATGGCGCCGCACAGCCGCCACTGGTTCGACTGCGGGTCAACACCTGCACACGTTATGTACATACCATATGTAGTGGTTGTCGTGGTGCGGCGCTCGCATGACGCCCACGCCGCCGCCCAGCCGCCGGTAGTTCATGGCGCCGCACAGCCGCCACTGGTTCGACTGCGGGTCAACACCTGCACACGTTATGTACATACCATATGTAGTGGTTGTCGTGGTGCGGCGCTCGCATGACGCCCACGCCGCCGCCCAGCCGCCGGTAGTTCATGGCGCCGCACAGCCGCCACTGGTTCGACTCTGGGTCGAACACCTGTGTGCGCAGACAATTACAACGTTATAACACATCCGGCTCGAAGGACCAAAAACTCCTTTTATCACTTAGTTGGGTTAAGCATGCTAACTCAGACCATATTGTTTTAAGAGTTACTAGTGAAATGGAAATGCTAAGTACTCGAAACGATAGAATTCAGATGATTACAACAAATTCACAAGTTGTGTGTGTGTGTGTGTGCGCATTTGTGTGGGTATGTAGAGCACTTGCGTATACATGTGAGTGCGTGTGTGTCTGTGTTGCAATAACACGTCACCTCGATGGACTTGAGGTAGGCGGTGCCGTCGAAGCCGCCGACGGCGTACAGCTGCCCGTTGACCACCGCCAGCCCCACGCCGCTGCGCCACGACGTCATCGCCACCACCGGCGACCACGAGTCCGTCGTGTGTGTCTGTGTGCGCTCTCTCGGAGGTACAATAACACGTCACCTCGATGGACTTGAGGTAGGCGGTGCCGTCGAAGCCGCCGACGGCGTACAGCTGCCCGTTGACCACCGCCAGCCCCACGCCGCTGCGCCACGACGTCATCGCCACCACCGGCGACCACGAGTCCGTCGTGTGTGTCTGTGTGCGCTCTCTCGGAGGTACAATAACACGTCACCTCGATGGACTTGAGGTAGGCGGTGCCGTCGAAGCCGCCGACGGCGTACAGCTGCCCGTTGACCACCGCCAGCCCCACGCCGCTGCGCCACGACGTCATCGCCACCACCGGCGACCACGAGTCCGTCGTGTGTGTCTGTGTGCGCTCTCTCGGAGGTACAATAACACGTCACCTCGATGGACTTGAGGTAGGCGGTGCCGTCGAAGCCGCCGACGGCGTACAGCTGCCCGTTGACCACCGCCAGCCCCACGCCGCTGCGCCGCGACGTCATCGCCACCACCGGCGACCACGAGTCCGTCGTGTGTGTCTGTGTGCGCTCTCTCGGAGGTACAATAACACGTCACCTCGATGGACTTGAGGTAGGCGGTGCCGTCGAAGCCGCCGACCGCGTACAGCTGCCCGTTGACCACCGCCAGCCCCACGCCGCTGCGCCGCGACGTCATCGCCACCACCGGCGACCACGAGTCCGTCGTGTGTGTCTGTGTGCGCTCTCTCGGAGGTACAATAACACGTCACCTCGATGGACTTGAGGTAGGCGGTGCCGTCGAAGCCGCCGACGGCGTACAGCTGCCCGTTGACCACCGCCAGCCCCACGCCGCTGCGCCGCGACGTCATCGCCACCACCGGCGACCACGAGTCCGTCGTGTGTGTCTGTGTGCGCTCTCTCGGAGGTACAATAACACGTCACCTCGATGGACTTGAGGTAGGCGGTGCCGTCGAAGCCGCCGACCGCGTACAGCTGCCCGTTGACCACCGCCAGCCCCACGCCGCTGCGCCGCGACGTCATCGCCACCACCGGCGACCACGAGTCCGTCGTGTGTGTCTGTGTGCGCTCTCTCGGAGGTACAATAACACGTCACCTCGATGGACTTGAGGTAGGCGGTGCCGTCGAAGCCGCCGACCGCGTACAGCTGCCCGTTGACCACCGCCAGCCCCACGCCGCTGCGCCGCGACGTCATGGCCACCACCGGCGACCACGAGTCCGTCGCCGGCTCGTATCTGCGACAAGAAGGGCGTTCCACATCTTAGCGGTTCGTATCAGAAACGTGAAAGAAAAACGTTTCTTGCGAGTTTGTTGAATGTCAACTACATAAGGATGAAACTCCAGCTCCAGAAACGCGCTGTCAGGATATTAGCAGGGATACCCCAAGACACCTCAGCTCGGCCCTTTTTTACGAAATTAGGAATCTTAACTCTACCGAGCCTGCTGATTTACAGTACAGCTTTGTATGTATTCAATCATAAAAATGAATACGAGAGAAAAGGTGACGCGGGAAGTAATATGCGATATCCTGACAGGATTTTGGTGAAAGGCGGAAGGCTAAAGAAAACCTCAAAAACCGTTAAAGGTGTGGGTGCTGAGGTATACAACCGAATACCCCTATCAGTAAGAGATGCTGCCAGCGAATCTGGTTTTAAAAATAATTTAAAGAATTGGCTTGTCGCGAAGTCTTTTTATACCTATTGAGATAATGTTTATAATTTTTTACTAATTATATTTCAAATTATTTAAACTCAATTTAAGATATATGACGTGTAAAGAAATTTACAAATAAATTGATAATTATGATTATTATTATTATTATGAATGCCACCCCTCTCGGCGTCTTGCAATCCTACGGTAAAAAGTTGAAGGAGATACAAGGTTGTGTAGTTCCTGAGCACACTGACCAAAGTATATCATGTAAAAAACCGCTAAACATGCAACATTCCGACGACGCCCACGGCGTATATCTGTCCGTCGAACACCGCACAGCAGTAATAACTGGGGTCCATTATACCTCTCCGCAGAGGACAGCTCCGTACAGTCGTCCCTGCCGCCCACGGCGTATATCTGTCCGTCGAACACCGCACAGCAGTAATAACTGGGGTCCATTATACCTCTCCGCAGAGGACAGCTCGGTGCAGTCGTCCCTGCCGCCCACGGCGTATATCTGTCCGTCGAACACCGCACAGCAGTAATAACTGGGGTCCATTATACCTCTCCGCAGAGGACAGCTCGGTACAGTCGTCCCTGCCGCCCACGGCGTATATCTGTCCGTCGAACACCGCACAGCAGTAACAACTGGGGTCCATTATACCTCTCCGCAGAGGACAGCTCGGTGCAGTCGTCCCTGCCGCCCACGGCGTATATCTGTCCGTCGAACACCACACAGCAGTAACAACTGGGGTCCATTATACCTCTCCGCAAAGGACAGCTCGGTGCAGTCGTCCCTGCCGCCCACGGCGTATATCTGTCCGTCGAACACCGCACAGCAGTAACAACTGGGGTCCATTATACCTCTCCGCAGAGGACAGCTCGGTGCAGTCGTCCCTGCCGCCCACGGCGTATATCTGTCCGTCGAACACCGCACAGCAGTAATAACTGGGGTCCATTATACCTCTCCGCAGAGGACAGCTCGGTGCAGTCGTCCCTGCCGCCCACGGCGTATATCTGTCCGTCGAACACCGCACAGCAGTAATAACTGGGGTCCATTATACCTCTCCGCAGAGGACAGCTCCGTACAGTCGTCCCTGCCGCCCACGGCGTATATCTGTCCGTCGAACACCGCACAGCAGTAACAACTGGGGTCCATTATACCTCTCCGCAGAGGACAGCTCGGTGCAGTCGTCCCTGCCGCCCACGGCGTATATCTGTCCGTCGAACACCGCACAGCAGTAACAACTGGGGTCCATTATACCTCTCCGCAGAGGACAGCTCGGTGCAGTCGTCCCTGCCGCCCACGGCGTATATCTGTCCGTCGAACACCGCACAGCAGTAACAACTGGGGTCCATTATACCTCTCCGCAGAGGACAGCTCGGTGCAGTCGTCCCTGCCGCCCACGGCGTATATCTGTCCGTCGAACACCGCACAGCAGTAACAACTGGGGTCCATTATACCTCTCCGCAGAGGACAGCTCGGTGCAGTCGTCCCTACCGCCCACGGCGTATATCTGTCCGTCGAACACCGCACAGCAGTAACAACTGGGGTCCATTATACCTCTCCGCAGAGGACAGCTCGGTGCAGTCGTCCCTACCGCCCACGGCGTATATCTGTCCGTCGAACACCGCACAGCAGTAACAACTGGGGTCCATTATACCTCTCCGCAGAGGACAGCTCGGTGCAGTCGTCCCTGCCGCCCACGGCGTATATCTGTCCGTCGAACACCGCACAGCAGTAACAACTGGGGTCCATTATACCTCTCCGCAGAGGACAGCTCGGTGCAGTCGTCCCTGCCGCCCACGGCGTATATCTGTCCGTCGAACACCGCACAGCCGAGGTGCTTGCGCCGCGTGGACATCGGCGCCACCGGCGTCCACTTGTTGGCTCGCGGCTCGTAGCGTTCCACCTGGAAATATCCATTATTCACCGACATTTATAGATATTATAAGGAAAAGTCGTATTTGTATATATATGAGGACAAAACGAATGACTTATGAGCTTTTTTCATTAATAAGTGGGAACAACAGGTTAAGTGATTCATTCCACTAATGCTCTTACCAAAGGTTGCCTGTAAGATTGCTCTAGCAATAAGGCCGCCTTTGCGCTCATTGTGTTACGTCATATTGTGTTTCTTTATCTGTATTTTTCTGTGTGTGTGTGCAATAAAGCTATATAAATAAATAAATGATTATTGAATGGAAGCAGGCGTTATTTTGCGGAAATCCATAATTAGCAGGACTGATTAATTTGTTTTGCTATTATCCGCTTCTTGAAAGGATTCTGTATGGTGCAATATGCAGGAACACCATACACATGAAACACCACACACAATTTTCTATCACTTTCTTCGACGCACGTTTCGTCCCGACACCGGGACATCCTCAGGAGATGTTGACTTCACAATGCGAAATCATAGAGATTTCGCATTGTGAAGTCAACGGGCAAGTGTTGTCAACGGGAAAGTGTTGTCAACGGGCAGCTGTACGCGGTCGGCGGCTTCGACGGCACCGCCTACCTCAAGTCCATCGAGGTGACGTGTTATTGAAAGAAAGAAAGAAAGAAAGAAAGAAAAAACATTTATTTCCAAATTGTGTCACACATAACAAGCATACAGTATATACACCTATCACGCATGGCACAACCCGAAAAATGGTCCAGGCTCAGCATAATACTGTATATCTAGTGCAAGCACAAAAACATACAGCGCTGATTTTCAGCCGGAACCGTAATTCAGGTGACTTCACAATGCGAAATCGTAGAGATTTCGCATTGTGAAGTCAACATCTCCTGAGGATGTCCCGGTGTCGGGACGAAACGTGCGTCGAAGAAAGTGATAGAAAATTGTGTGTGGTGTTTCATGTGGATGGTGTTCCTGCATATTGCACCATACAGAATCCTTTCAAGAAGCGGATAATAGCAAAACAAATTAATCAGTCCTGCTAAATAAATGATTGATATAAAAAAAACTTTTCAAATTCTTGCTGAGTTCTCTGTTCACTTAGGAGGTGTCGACCAATATCCTTGCTGAATTTTGGGCTAAAACCAAAAATGGTCATCAATCGGTTCTTGTTCACGCCGTTTTTCTCGCGGTTTCTATCGCAAGAGTCATCGAAGTTCAGATAAGTCCGGCTCGAAGGACCAAATGTTAAGGAGAATACTTAGTACACTCACAGTATTTAGCGGCGACTGCCCGTCCGAGCCGCCCACTGCGTACAAGTGTCCGCCCAACACCGCCACCGCCACGCCCAGCCGCCGAGTCGTCATCGCTGCCACCTGCACACATTCACTTCACAATAAACATCTCACCCACTTCCCACTCTTGCTTCGCTTGGGTGATCCCATGGCGAAAGAATAAGGGAAAAAGGTACAGGGAAGAGCATGGAGGAAAAGAGAGTCAAGATGGAGATAGCAAATAGAAAAGGGAACATCTGACTCATTCCTGCTTCGCTTGGGTGATACCGTGGAAACTTCGACATTATAAGCGAAACAGAGGGTCAGGGACGAGAGAAGAGGAAAAGAGAGCAAGATGGAGAAAGATAGAGAAGGGGGAGGAAGAGAGATGTTACCTTACTCCAGCGGTTCTCCTTGGGGTCGTACCGCTCCACGTGGTTGAGGCACTGCACGCCGTCCTGGCCGCCCACGGCGTACAGCGCGCCGTCCAGCACGGCCACGCCCACGGACGTGCGGCACGACGACGTGGGCGCCACGGCGCCGCACCACTGACACACACATGCACATGTTCACAACTCTTCAAGTCTTCACCAAGGAAGTCACACAGTTCTGGTAGTATATCCTATCCTATACCTTTAAACGAGCAATTCTTGTATATCTCGGAACCGACTCGAACGATTTTCATGAAATTTAGTAGACAGGGATTTTGGGGGGCGGAAAATTGATCTAGCTAGAATTGATTTTTAGAAAATATCGAATTTATCAAAAAAAAAATATGACCCTTGCTGCCATCTATCGGGGGGTTGATATACTACAGAGCAAAGTTCTGTCACCCAGATATTATCACTAGAAATGTGAATCAAAACATTCATTACTACCAATCCGTACTAGGCTTGAGACAAATGCCTAAAATAATTTAAAATTAAAACATTCAACAACACAAAATATTAACACTAATAGGCGCCAAATTTTTCAAAAAAACTGACATTGAACGTAACGTATTGACAGCAGCGAAATAGGAATAGTGCGAACTGCCAATGGGTCTCCACTACACACTGATATGTATCTCTAGATTCATGATTCCATACGTTTGACAGTTCATTTTTGTGCCGATTTGAAGCGCCTCCCCCGAGCGTCTACGGTACTAAATTGACATTAATGGAAGTGGACCGTCGTTTTGAATGTCATTTGATTTTAGTTCCATAGACGCTCACGCCCGGTTACGCAACAATCAGCGCCAAAATGGCGAAAATCAAGTGTCTTTATTTTTACGTTGACAGTCAGCTATCGAGCGATTCTATATACTACTAACAACATATGGATGGAAACGTCTGAAATAAACGTTTATTTATTTATTTATTTATATACTCTATGGAGATCAGTGACACTACAGGAGTCTGCACTACATCCTGCTGAAGGGGCGTGGGTTTCTTGAAGAGACAAACTGTTATCAAGAGGCGTAGGAGGCGGGAGTCACCTGGTTGGTCTGCGGGTCGTACCGCTCGATGCTGTTGAGGTAGCTCTGGCCGTCGTGGCCGCCCACGGCGTACAGCAGGTCGTGCAGCACGGCCACGCCCACGCCGCAGCGCCGCTTGGACATGGGCGCGACCATCTTCCACTCGGCGGCCGTGGGCTCGAAGCGCTCCACGGACGCGATGGCGTCGCCCGAGCACCAGCCGCCCACGGCGAACAGCACCTCGCCTGCGGACACACGCCCACGCTACTGATATGATGATGATATGTACGCACCAAATAAACTACTCGAGTAACACGCCGTAACTGGACAATTTATTTATTTATTTATTTTGCACAATGAGTATTACAATATAATAAGACACACAAACATAGAGAGGACATGTACAAGGACATCTTATCGCTTCAAATGAGGATCTCTTCCAGATGCCCTAGATGTGGGAGCAATTTAAAACATGATATGCGGAGTAGACATAATAAAAACAAAACTGAATGAAAAAGTATGCATAAATTAAGTAGGTGCAATAAAAATAAGAAAGCAAATACATATTATTATTACACACATATTATAATGTATGATTTTTGTGTCCTGTCTTCTAATAGTTAGATTTCCTTTGATAGATTGAAAAAAATAGGAAACATCTCAATATTAACCCATTTTTAGGGTTCCATACCCAAAGGGTAAAAGAGGAATCTTACTATCAAGACTTCGCTGTCCGTCCGTCCGTCTGCCGCCAGGCTGTATCTTTTGAACCGTGATAGCTACGGACTTGAAATTTTCAAAGATGATGTATATCTGTTGCCGCTATATCAACAAATACTACAAAGTGGAATAAAATAAATATTCAAGGATGCTCTCATACAAAAAACATAATTTTCTAATCAGCGCCATCTATCGCCATGAAAATTAAATTACCAAACTATGCATTGAATATGAATTCAACGTGGGCAGACTGAGAAGTGTTTTGGTCGAAATTGGTCTTGATGGTACGGAACCGTCAGTGCGCGAGCCCGACTCGTACTTGACCGATTTTAGAAGGTCAAGGTCACATACCTCGCCTGGTAGGCTTCCTGGGCCTGGTCCTGGGCCCCTGCATGAGCGGCCTCTCCTGCGGCAGCAGCAGGTAGTTCTTGGCCTCGTCCAGCAGGTCCCGGCACGCGTCGTCAGACCTGATCAGCAGCTCCGACGACACTGTTCCCACTAGGAACTTTGGACTGAGGAGCGGTAACCTCACGTGTTGTAGGACCTGAGGGACAGTTTGAAGATTTATAACCATGCTTGACGGAAAACAATGATGAGGTCTAGGGTGGAGGGAAGAAAATATCTCTTTTTCTTCTGACTTGGCTGGAAACACAGAAGCTGGAAGGGTGATTCCATTATCCATCTTAGCAGTTTATTAGCAATCAAAATCGTGTATTTTTAGCTAACCATTGCGGTAATTTGAACCCTTTGTAAAAACCTAGGATGTTATTATTGGTACTGATATTGTCTAGCTTGACATGCTGGCATATTCTTTTACTATGGGACCACTAATATAGAAACTATATGCATTGAGGTAATTTAGGAACCATGATAATACTAAATAAATAATAGGCCGCCTATGATAGACAGCCAGTTCAGAAGTAAAACCCTGGTCACAAAGTTACAAAATCCCTGTCACCTGTGCCAAATGCTGCCGCCGCTCCGCCACGTTGTACTTGACCCACGACATGACGGCCTGGAAGGTCTGCTCCTCGGAGCGCACGTTCAGCTCGTCCGAGGACACGATGTCGATCAGCTGAGCAGCCGGCAACAGCAGGAACTCTTCGCTCTCCATCACCTGCGGAATTACAAAGTGATATAATGAAATCACGTAAAACAATAAAAGATCTGAAGTTCTTATGTTTTTTTTAAAGAATTTCAAATGACATCAAACATAATTGGGGTATGTAAGCCACTACTAACATCATGGCAATGAACCTTGGGTTGACTTAGATTAAATTAAATTACTAAATTGCATATAAATTATTAAAGTTGCTTAGTTTTGATGAGAATACATTTATACCATTTGCATTAGCTGCTGGCTGAATTGAGTGGAACTCTTCAAAGGTTAATTATAGCACGGGCACGAAAGTCAGTATAGGTACTCTCTTGAGATATCAAGGCAGTTAGGATATCCACCAGTCTGCTGGCAACTGCCAGCAGACTATGGTGACTAACTAGTCAGGATAATGTTAATAACCTCCGGGAAGTTCTGCTGCGTGAACTTGTCCGCAATCCGCAGCAGCTCGCGGCACGAGTGCGTGTCGGCGAAGGCGCGGATGCCGAGGCAGTTGGAGCAGTCCAGCTGCCGCTTGAGGAACTCGCAGCACACGTCCTGGATCTCCTGCAGCTGCAGCAGGCACGCCGCTGGCAACAACGCCTGGAACGTCACAAAAAGTGGTGATCACATTAAGGTGTTGCGGCTCTACCAGCCCGCGAAATTCAAATTTTATTTAGTTTTTCGCAAATATTAGACTAACTACACATTGTAGATTTATGGCAATGCATTTTGCGGGCCTACTTTTTATGCATCTACACGTTTTTAATAGAAACTTTGCTCGAAAGTTCCCACTCATCTGATATTGGTTCCCGAAAGATAATTTTTTGCTGTTTCCCAGATTTCGAGCTATCGGGAACCAATATGAGGTAAATGAGTATTGTTGAGCAGAGTTTTTGATAAAAACATGTAGATGCATAAACTTTGTGCCCACAAAACACATTGCCATTAGCCTTCGATGTATAATTAGCCCAGTATGAGCGAAAAACTAAATATTTCGCGCCCGGATGGTACTAACCCATCGCCCTTAAGTGGATTTGGCTTTTGACCATTACCTTCTCAGTTGAAGGTCAGTCACTGTACCTGAACATTACTCTCCTCCACGACGATGTGCGCCGTGTAGCAGAACTCCACGAGCTGCTCCATCGCGTGCTCGTCCACGTCGCGGATGGTCACCTCCGTGGCGCGGGACTCCGCCAGCTCGCCCGTGAACATTGCGCGGAAGTACGGGCTGCATGCTGATAGGATCACCCTAAATAGACAGACAATAGAAAACTTACTGGCGAACTCAACAGGTCTGCCCGCGAAATTCAAAATTTTCGTGGTTTTCTGCAATTTGTACGCTAATTACACATAATAGGCTTATGGCAGTCATTTTGCGAGAATGGCAGTTACTTCTTTACATCTTTATATCAAAATTTTTGCATAAAAATGTCTATCCTAGGAAATTAGTCCGAATAAAGAGTTTTAAGTGAGCAACTCGCAAATTTCGGATTAATTTCTTTAACTCGACACTTTCAAGCAGAGATTTTTATATAAATACGAGAAAATGATCTTGGGATTATCGCAATTTGACTGCCATAAGCCTATTACGTCTTATCGGCTTAAAAATCGCGAAAACCCACAAACAATTTGAATTTCGCGGGCACACCTGTGGTGTGCTCCTTAAAGCCCAGTTTTCGTGGACCCAGTAGCGCCAGACAGTGAAGAACAGTTACCGTCAGACAGGTTATGGGTCTAGAGAAACAAAGTTGCTGGAACCGGACAGTTTTCTGTTAGTCAGCTACTTAATATTTTTTGATTCTAATAACTGACCTCCGTCATTCGCGGAAATATTAACATTCCAACGATATCGTTCACAGAAACAAGAAGAAATTTCAATTGTTTGACCTTCACATACTAACAGTAAAAATTAATGTGCCTTGAATCACATTTACATAATAATTACTATTTTTGTGTGTTACGACTTTATTCAAATTGCATAAGTAACATATGTACATTTAGATATTTAAATTGACTGCAGCTGTACAACAAATCTGTTAATGTAACCCTGGGAAATGTGACATTGACTGATTGATACATACATTGTATGTTACATGCTTGACAAGAAAAAACCTATTATTAATATCCTAAACTAGCTCATGTCGTGGATTGAAGCTGACTCCTCACTGGGTCTAAGTATAGAAAGCCACACCTGTGCGCAAACAGCTTCCTGTTGGCGACGTTGAGCACGACGTCGCACAGCTCGCGATGCCGCCGCAGCGCGGACAGCTCGCCGAGGATGGCGCGCGGGTGCTTCTCCGACGTGTGGGACAGCCGCGCGCCGCCGCCGCCGCCCGGGGACCCGCCCTCCCCCATCCTGCCACAGTGACGAATGCATTGACTTATACTCTAGACGGGGCGGACTGCGCTAAAAAATGTCGCCAGTTTATGGGAGCAAAACCCCCTCCGGCGTCAGTAGTAAGCTGTAAGCCTACGCAGTATTTCGCAGGAGTTTCGACACATGGCGCTACATTTTCTTGTATGAAGAAGGTTTACTTAAAATGTTCGGATGGGCCTATCTTGATTATTATCAATGGACGAATGTCAACAACTACAAAGCTGAGCTGTGGAGCGATTAAACGCGAAAACAGTACATCTTTCGTCGTACATGCGTTAAACTGTGCAAGCCCCGGTGCGCTGGATTCAGATTTTTTTTATTATTATTATTAGGCTTGCGCTTGACTGCCATGCCCATGTCGATGCCTCATAGAAAGAAATAATGTGGTCTAGGGTGAAACACGATTGCCTATAGAAAATGTCTTTTCAATCTTCATTTGAAGGCACCCATATTATAGCCAATATAGGATTACTGTATTGTACAACCTAAATAACGATTTCCCCAAAATTAATATAATAAAATAAAAAATGTTCGTCATAATATAATGTAAATCAACAAGGAAACTACTAACACACATGTTACAAGACGCTGAAATCATCAGTTAATGTGCTCACCATCATTGCCACTTATCAATTATTATATTTATTGCCATCAGAGGTATTGCACATGCTAACTATACACACAATATTATCTATTCATGACTTCGCAATCACTTTGCTGTGCCTGTACTTATTTCTTTGTTATGAAATTTTCTGGAATTCAAACTGTACCTACGTGTTAATACAAGGTATACCTACTTATACTCTGGCTTAACACTTGCTACATCTGTGAATTTATCTAGTAAATTCTGTCTTCATAGACTAAAAAAACCAAAATATCCACACGGACATGTTCATGTGAAGTCAATTAAAAAACTGTTTGCCATGGTTACTACTGTAGTGCCTGCGATCACTAGACAAACCCCCGCTTTCTAGCCTCGCAACACACTGACCATGCCACAGACTACTGACCACTTTTGATGACCGAATGGCGAACCTGCCATCTATGTCGGAGGTCGTGGGTTCGATTCCCACTACTGGTAAATGTTTATGTGATGAACATGAATGTTTTCCAGTGTCTGGGTGTTTTTCAATATATTATATTTATGTACATTTGTAAGTATGTATATTTATCAGTTATCTAGTACCCATAACACAAGTAATCGCTTACTTTGGGGCTAGATTTCCACGTGTGTAATGTCTTATATATATTTGTAACTCCTTTACTCTGCAAATATGCATTTGGCTGAAATTTGGAATGGTGATAGATTACATCTTGGATCAACGCATAAGCTACTTTTTATGCTAGACAAATTTATGGTTCTCGCTGTATTACAGAAAAACCAAAATTCAGGCAGGCATCTGATACAATATTAAGTAAAAATAAAACCTACTTTGCAAACGAGATCATACATAATATTGACATGAAACCTGTTAAGAAATAATAACTGAGGGATAACATACAAAGACCTGAGCTGCTTACACAACCTGCCTCAATGTAGTAGTATGGTTCATACAAGTAAATGTTCACTACACTTACATAAACATGAATCACTTACAATGAGGATTAATAAATGCTTTTAGGTTGCTACAATTACTAAGTTTTTTTCATTATCAAAAAGTAGGAACTTACTAAAATCTCACCCTTTCATGTTACAATAGTGTCAATAGTGATGAAGCCAAAGTTGTAATTAATCTCAATCAGATGATGTACATTATGGCCTTTAAAACTTGCTACAAAGCATCAAACTGGAATTTAATATGTCTTGACTAATATAGATTTTAAATTCCGGTAGCAACCAGTGATATAATTTCCCTTCAGACCAGATTTACATCAACTTACAACTAATTATATCAACTTAGAAATTATATCTTGAACTTGCTCATGCTGAGAATATTTACGCAACAGGGAAAAAACACCCAAAGAATGTTATTTTAGGCCACCGACCCACATTTGAAGTGTTTATTCACACTCAAAACTATTCAAGTAGGTATTTGTTACACTTATCTATTACAAAAGGCTAAAGGCTTGTCTAAATATACAAGAATAAGTAAAATATATCTCTAATATATAAAACTCTTGGGTCAATTTTTGCTACCTCCTCCAAAACTGCTCAACCTTTCTGTGTGTTCAGTCGGTATGTGTAGGTCATAAGCTATTTTTAATATCCCTAAAGGCAAAACAATGTTTGCTAACGGCCGTTCCCAATATCCTATCAATCCATGGTTTCCCTTACAAGAGATAGAAATCAATACATATAATAAATCTGTTGTTTGTCTGTTTGTCTGTCTGTTTGTACGGCCTAATCTTTGGAATGGCTGGACCGATTCCAATGAAATTTTGTGTGGTGGTAGCCTATGTCCCTGGTCAACATATAGGATACTTTTCATCCCGGTAAAATAAAGAGTTCCCGTGGGATAGTTAAAAAACTGCAATTAATTTAACAGCTTTGTAAACAACAACTAATGAACTTAATTTAGTAAAATTGGTTATGCTGATACCTTATGTTGCCTTTTTAACAAAATATATATATAGTTAAACTTATTAATCCAATCGAGTTCCCGCGGGAAAGAAAACATTACAAAAACAGTTAGCAGGCGTCTTTCAAGTAACGGATTTTAATGAAATTTTATGATCCTACTTTATATATATGCCCGGTCAACATTTAAGATACTTTTCATCCTGAAAAATTTGAGAGCACCCGTGGGATGTTTAAAAAAACCTATAGCTACTTATCTCCGTAGCACAATCAAAACGGGGTCGAAATCCCTATTCCAGTCCTGAGCCGCTATTAAAACCAGTTGTCCCAACGTGGGTGTTGTCATAACTGGAGGTGTTGGAGAGTTAAAAACTAACAAGATCCCTTTAATTTAATTTTGTGCTGATAACCAAACATTAAATACAAAGTTGGATTGAGTGTACAAGAGGTAAGAAAAACTTATTGGACCTCTACCTACAAATAAATGATAACTGCTTCTCAATTCGCAAAAGAAAGAAGATTTGAAGGTGCAAGTAAGCAAGTATAGCAAAAGCACTTTCACACACCAACCCAACTGTGTTACATAGTTTTCTAAATGCTTACATTGAACACAAGTAAAATCTACATAGCACTTAGGAATATTAAGGAGAACCTTTGCATTTCATTCATAATAAATACAGCACAAAACGATAAACATACATTTTGTTAGCACTCGATAATGTATGCGAATGTCAATGCCCAGACTTACCTTTGACGATTTTTCAATACCGAACAATCGAAATTATCCTCAACAGAGCGCAATAGTTGGGTATGCGCCCTGAGGTTGAATTTATAGCTATTTTAACGACACATAAATTTTCTAATCACAAAAATTTGTATGTTTACTGTGACACTGGTCGGGACATCTTGTAGATAATCACAAATCACAAATTCACCATTTTTTTTTAAGTTTTAATCCAGGCTTCTTTCACTTTGTCTTCTCGATTCTCGAAGATCTTCCGATTACTTTGAATAGTGAAAATTAATTTCAAATGTGAACACAATCTTTAATACAATTGTCCCTAAACTAAACAGTAAAGAAACCACAGAACACTATTACTCCTGGCGGAGAAGAACAGTATCTCTTTACTACAAAAATGCGCCACAGCGTTTATACACTTACAGGCCGCTAGCGCCACTGCAGATTATCATGAAAACAGATTCGAGCGGGATTTTTAAATAATAGAGGTATACATACCTACGTATACGCATAATATACTTGCCTATTAATATATACTTACCTATTTAGTATGTATAATATATAGCCTGATTACGCACCGCGCCTGTGCACGATGAATCAGCGGGCAACTGCCGGGCCCATCAGAGCAGTCCAGCGGATTCTCACAGGCAGCGGCGGTGGCGGGTCGAAAAAGGCCCGCCAAAAAATTTTATTAGGCGTTTTGCACTGGGTTTAATCCCGCGGCACAGAGTGACTTACTACTAGGTACTTACCGGCGCATGGAGACAGCCAGCACGTGGAATCCGGGGAGTGTGTTCGTGTAGGATGAAATGTGGTGTGTGGTGCCTGCTGTGTTAAATGCAAATAGGAACACACTCGCCCTCCTTGAGGGATCTTTCGCGGCGGCGGTACGAATTCGCGGGTAGCGAAGCGGCTCCGCGGCGGCGTGATTTCCAGGTGGCGCGGGAGCACAAAAAACAGTATTCCGGATAGCCAAAGGGGCCCGCGGCGTTAGAATGACGCGGCGGACAACACAGCAAACGAAGTAGCACAAGAAATCGGGCTCGTAAGAAGGCGAGATGCGGCGTGGCGGGCGACTTCACGCGGGCGAACGCGGCACGCACAGTCAATCGACTCCGTCGGGATTTTGCACCGGACTGGGGGTGGCGGCGTGGCCGGCAAACAACACGCGGGCGAACGCGGCACACACGGTCGACCGACTCCGTCGGGATTTTGCATCGAACTGCGTACAGCAAGTGGCGGCGTGGCCGGCAAACAACACGCGGGCGACGCGGCACAAAATGGTACGCGATAAATAGCTCCGCATAAATAATAAGACGGCGCGATGCGGCGTGGCGGGCGACTTTACGCGGGCGAACGCGGCACACACACCGACCGACTCCGTCGGGATTTTGCACCGGACTGCGCGCGCGTCGCCGATGCGGGGAGGCGCGATGCGCGGGGGGCAGTGATAGCCGACCGACGCGAGGCGGTCTAGCATAAACCGGAGAGTGCTAGCGTAAAGCGCAAACACCCCCGCCAGTGGACCCAAGGATTTGGGGTCCACTAACCAATGGGCAAGCGGGATAAGGAAGAGACGGCTCGCTGCAAAACCGAATCTCCGACCATTACTTCGGCAACTCTGGGAACCCCATCGGATCCATATATCAATTTAAGAATGCGTCCACGACGCCAGCACAGAGGCAACAAATTAGACTCCTTAACTAGGACAAGATCACCAACCTTAGGTGGGTCGGTCTTGTCGGACCACTTAACGCGCTGCTGCAAGAGATGCAAATATTCTAAATACCAACGATGCCAGAAATTTTGGGTCATCTGCTGTAGCAATTCGAACCGAGCCCACCGTGAGACCTTCACGTCCCTGAAGGGGTACTCGGGCAGGGCGTTAAGGGGTTCACCAATTAGGAAATGACCGGGGGTTAAAACTTCCAGGTCATTGGGATCGGACGATAAGGGGCAGAGTGGCCGAGAATTGAGGACAGCCTCAATCTTACAAAAAACGGTAGCGAGCTCTTCAAAAGTCAAAATAGTTTCACCTATCACGCGTCGGAGATGCGTCTTTGAGACCTTGACGACGGCTTCAAAGATCCCGCCCCAGTGGGGACAAGCTGGCGGGTCAAAGGTCCAAGTTATCCCCATCTTGGACATTGCCGTGCCGAGGCCTATCTTATTTTCATTCAAAAATTGGGCGACTTCCTTCAAATACCTATCGGCACCCTTATAGTTGGTCCCACAATCCGATCGGATCAGGTGCGGATAACCTCGGCGTGAAA
Source organism: Coenonympha glycerion (assembly GCA_963855885.1). NCBI lineage: Eukaryota > Metazoa > Arthropoda > Insecta > Lepidoptera > Nymphalidae > Coenonympha > Coenonympha glycerion. Next base: position 18,518,261 of record OY979629.1, read on the forward strand.
CGAAGCGGCCTAGCGTGGCTACAAAGGCTTCGGTGCTGAGGGCACTCACCAGTTCTAAGTGTACGGCCTTGGTAGCCAGGCAAACAAAAACGCAAAGGTAGGCCTTGAGGGAACGAGCATTGCGGAGGCTGGAGCTCTTGACGAAGAACGGCCCCGCAAAATCCGTCCCGACCGCCGAAAAAGGGCGCGAGGCCACGACACGGTCGGTGGGGAGGTCCCCCATAATGGGCTGCATGGTGCTGGCCTTCAGGCGGTAGCACGGAATGCACTTAAAAATGACGCTTCGGATGGAGCGTCGTCCCGATAAAATCCAAAATTCGCGCTGCAATATGGCCGAAAGGGCGTTGCAGCCAGCGTGGGCATTTTTGACGTGGTAATGCGTCACCAACAATTTTACAAAAGCGCTATTGTTCGGAAGCAACAAGGGATGACGTGCCCCATAGGGTAAATCAGAATTCCGGAGGCGTCCACCGACGCGTATCAATCCGGCGTCATCCAGGAAGAGGTTTAAGCGGGCGAGCGAGCCTTTCAAAGGTAAACCTCGCTTCAGTGTCTCAATAGCGGACTCAAAATGCTCCAGTTGAACCAAACGTATCCAAAAGGTCCGGGCCTCCTGTCTCTCCAGGGGCGACAAAACCGGGTTCGACATTTTGTCGCGTGGGTTCCGAGCGTTGTGGGTGAAGCGCTGAATCCAAGCCGTCACCCCAATCAATTTATCAAGGGAACTGTAGCGTTCCTGAAGATAGCTCAGCGAATTGGCTGGCTTATCTTCCACAACTCCGACTCGCAAGCCAGGTAACACATCGGGCTCGGAGAACCTACTCTGAGGCCAGGCGGACTCATTCCGAGTCAGCCAGTCAGGGCCCCACCAAAGAGAGTGGTTGACAAGGTCGGAAGCTTCACATCCGCGGGAAGCACAATCTGCAGGGTTCAGGTCCCCTGGCACATGTCTCCAGGTCAACGGGGTTTCCGAATTCTGGATTTGGGAAACCCGGTTGGCAACAAAGACTTCCAAGTTGTGGGGAGCGGCTCGCAACCAACAAAGGACAATTTCGCTGTCCGACCAGGCGTACACGTCCGTCAGGTCAACGATCGATAGGAGGGACGTACGCACATGGTTGAGAAGGCGCACCAAAAGAGCGGCTCCAGACAACTCCAATTTGGGTATCGTCAAGCGTGACCGAATTGGGGCCACTTTACTTTTCGCCAAGACAAGATGGGTTGCGACCTCGCCGGTGTCACTGACAGTTCGCAAATAGACCACGGCTGCGTACCCTTTTTCGGACGCATCACAAAAGCCGTGGAGACTGGCGTGGCACCTTCCGGGCGGTAGGAAGCAACGAGGCATCGAAATCCGATTAACATTCGGAAGTGAAGCCACAAGGGAGAGCCACTCCAGTAGCCTGAGACCCTAACCTCCCTGAGGCAGTCGACAAAAGTATGGTCTGGCATACTGACTGCTGTAGATCCAAAGTCTCAGGGGAGGTGGCTCGGTGGCAGCTAGGGTGGCGGACACCTAGCGCGGCGAGGGTTCACCAGCGGGATCCCACTGACGGGGGTGCTCCGGCTGGGGCGGCGCTAGAGAGGTGGAGGGCATTCCGTACGGAGAGGTGACGAACATGCCGTACGGAGACCATGCCCCCATCCGGGGCCGCACCATGCGGCTAGCGTCCGGCACCCGGTAGGGATTGCCTCGACCTATGGTGGGTGGATGGCGCTCCAGTCGCGGCCACTCGTGTAGTGGCGGCGAAAACCGACGCGGGACGACGCTCAATGGGGCAGCCGCGATATCCCCGTCGTAATGACGCGAGGGGGATGTGACCGTGACGCGGGGTGGTGAAGCCCTCCTCCGGGGGGCGGAACCCCTACCTCCACTAGGAGGTTGGTGGTCCACCGGAGAACGCCTAACGGGACTGGCCGGGTGGCCAGGACTAGCGCCCCCGCCCATGGGGGGGGTGCGCGATCGAGCGCCCCCGCCCATGGGGGGGTGCGCGACCCAACGTCCCGGCGACCGGAACCACTCCGGTTAGCGCACAAGATGGCCGAATGGGCACCGCCGCAATGTGGGCAGGGCCGCTGGCGCGGGCAGTCTCTTACGAGATGCTGGCCCAGGCACGAGAAGCACCACTGGCGTGTCGCCACGTAATCTCTCCGGGCCGCAACCGGTTTGGCCAGGAAGTGCGAACAAGAGGAGACCTGGTGGCCGGGGTGCCGACAATAGGCACAGGGGGGGGCGTCGTAGCCACAGCCCCGCTGTACTGTGACACCCGGCGACCCTCTCTGGCGTCGGCTCCACGGCCTCGCCGGTTGGGGCCGGTCCCCGCCGAAGGGCCAGTCCTTGCCCCACCCCCTCGGACATGCTCGGACCTCCCAGGGGCCACTCGAGGGCCGGTAACTCCGGAGTTATCGGCCTGGAGGCACTCCTGCTCCAAAAACTTCAGGAGGTCGGAGAAAGGGGGCAGGTAGGTTGCACCGTCCCCTCCGAAGCGCTGCTCGAAGCGGAGCTTAAGCTCCGACGGCAGGCGGGAGAGCACTATGTGCAACAACAAGAAGGACCACTGGTCGACGGGGAGATCCAATCGACGGAGAGCGTTGGTGGCCACAATGCAGGGGTTTAGCAAGGCCTCTCTGAGGCCGGCCACCCCGGTGACGGCGGGCAAGGCGAGTAGCTGGGCTACATGTGCGTCGGCCAACCGGCGCACATTTTCGTAGCGCCTGGCCAGCAATTCCCGAGCCGTGGTGTAGCTCTCCTCCGAGAGGTCGAGGTGCCGCACCAAATCCAGGGCCTCGCCCTGTAGCGAGGACAGTAAGTATGTCAGCTTCTGGGTGGGGGACAGGTCCTTCCTGGCGTGGACCAGACTGTCAAATAACGCCAGGAAGCCCATCCACTCTTGAAGCTGCCCACCGAATTTGGGCAGCTCGATCGTGGGCAGTTTCCCGAGTAATGCCGGCTGTGTGGGCGGTCGGCTGGGGGAGTCCCTAAAAGCGCCACTTCGACGCCTTTCATCAGCGGCGGTCCGGATCCCATGGGCGGCCTCCACCACCGTCAGTCCATCAGTTCGAAGAACTGGTCGTAATCGGCCTGAGCCGTCCTCAGTACCTCCTGTTCGGGACCGAGGGTGAGCAGGTCTTGAAAGGCCTGCTCCACGGAGGCCTGCCGAGTCCGCACCTGGTCCGCTCGGTGTAATAGGGCGGCGGATCTATCTTCGCGGCCTATCAAACCCGCGGCGGACGTCGCCCAGCGAAGCTCAGACTGTATCTGTACAGCTAGCTTTTTAATGTTCGCGGACATTCTAACAAATTAAATGTAAACAAAAGCAAAAATAAAGCAACAATAAATTGAAAAGGCGGCCGGCAAGTCGGCGGGCGGCGAGTGCAAGCAATAATAAAATTAAAGCAATAGTAAACAAGTCGTATCGCGGTCGCGGTCGTACCGTAGTCGCAATGAACAAAGCGGCGCGACCGTAGTAGATACGCGTGTTAAATTACGGCGAGCGGGCGGTACCGGCACGCAAGCAAAACTAAAAATAAAAATTAAACTTATAATTATAATAAGCGGAACGCGGCCGAAACGCGGCCGAAACGCGGCGTTAACGCAGCGGAACTGGCGGCGATTGCGGAATTTCCGCTAACAGCGCGGCGAACGACACGGCGCGTGGCGGAAAGCGGGATTTATGCCAGCGGCGCAGAAAACGAACGGCGCGGCGGGCAAAACCAGCGCAAAACGCAAAGCGAGGTGTAGACAAACCGCGCTCGTTGCTACCAAAAATGATTACGCACCGCGCCTGTGCACGATGAATCAGCGGGCAACTGCCGGGCCCATCAGAGCAGTCCAGCGGATTCTCACAGGCAGCGGCGGTGGCGGGTCGAAAAAGGCCCGCCAAAAAAAAGGAAATGGCGATTTGCACTGGGTTTAATCCCGCGGCACAGAGTGACTTACTACTAGGTACTTACCGGCGCATGGAGACAGCCAGCACGTGGAATCCGGGGAGTGTGTTCGTGTAGGATGAAATGTGGTGTGTGGTGCCTGCTGTGTTAAATGCAAATAGGAACACACTCGCCCTCCTTGAGGGATCTTTCGCGGCGGCGGTACGAATTCGCGGGTAGCGAAGCGGCTCCGCGGCGGCGTGATTTCCAGGTGGCGCGGGAGCACAAAAAACAGTATTCCGGATAGCCAAAGGGGCCCGCGGCGTTAGAATGACGCGGCGGACAACACAGCAAACGAAGTAGCACAAGAAATCGGGCTCGTAAGAAGGCGAGATGCGGCGTGGCGGGCGACTTCACGCGGGCGAACGCGGCACGCACAGTCAATCGACTCCGTCGGGATTTTGCACCGGACTGGGGGTGGCGGCGTGGCCGGCAAACAACACGCGGGCGAACGCGGCACACACGGTCGACCGACTCCGTCGGGATTTTGCATCGAACTGCGTACAGCAAGTGGCGGCGTGGCCGGCAAACAACACGCGGGCGACGCGGCACAAAATGGTACGCGATAAATAGCTCCGCATAAATAATAAGACGGCGCGATGCGGCGTGGCGGGCGACTTTACGCGGGCGAACGCGGCACACACACCGACCGACTCCGTCGGGATTTTGCACCGGACTGCGCGCGCGTCGCCGATGCGGGGAGGCGCGATGCGCGGGGGGCAGTGATAGCCGACCGACGCGAGGCGGTCTAGCATAAACCGGAGAGTGCTAGCGTAAAGCGCAAACATAGCCTTTAACGTGAAATCAACGGGTATGCCCGCGAAATTCAAAATTTTCGTGGTTTTTTGCAATTTGTACGCTAATTAGACATGATAGGCTTATGGCAATCAATTTGCGAGAATGGCAGTATCATCTTTACATGATTATATCAAAATCTTTGCATAAAAATGTAGGAAATTAGTCCGAGTATCGAGTTTTATGTGAGTAACTCGCAAATCTCGGACTAATTTCTTTAACTCGACACTTTCGAGCAGAGATTTTTATATAAACACGTGAAGAAGATATTGAGATTATCGCAATTTTACGGTCATAAGCCTATTATGTCTTATTAGCATAAAAATCGCGAAAAACCACGAAAAATTTGAATTTCGCGGGCACACCCGTGGCTGAGTCAAATTAGCCCACGGAATTCAAATTTTATTCCGGTTTTCGCAGTTTATAACCTAATATCGTATACTTGCGACAGTAAAATTGCGGAATGGCAGCGTCACATGTATATATAAAATCTTTGCTTGATAGTGACCGGTAAAGAAATTTACTCTAAGAATTGACTATTTTGTTTAAACTCGAAACTTAGACTAATTTTTTATAATGGACATTTATAAGCAAAGGTTTTGACATGTAAAGACAATACTGCTATATCAGCAATTTTACTACCATAAGCGTATTGTCTTATTAACTTACAAATTGCGAAAAACCACAAAAAATCGAGTCCAATTATTAAGCTAAAAATCTTTTGAGTTGTAACAAATTTCACTAAACATTAAAAACTTGAGAACAATATTAAGTAACTAGTTGACAATGGAAAATTATCTAAAATCTGTGAAATTATCCAAAAGAATTCTTACTTATTACACTTAATAATTAAAATACAGACTTTTACTTATCTTAAATTAAAGGCTATATATTATATTTAAAAGATTTATTATATTACTGAATAGGAATTATGAATATAATTTTCAAATGTTAATCAAACAACTAATCACTCAATCAAAGTATTTTTATTTCATATAGGCTTTACAGACACTAAAGAGCAAATCACTATCACTCCCAAGGATATCCTTGTATTGTTCTATCATTTTAAAATACCAACAATATTAAGTTTAAGTCAAATATCTGATAAGTAATTTAATCCAATGCAGTTTACAATATAGGTACAATAATAGTATAATCAAATCAATCAAGTACTAATACACACTTGACTTGATTTATCGTGAGTATCGGGTAGTGAGTCGTATGGTTCATTACAAGTCTCATCGATTGACATATGCGAAAACAGGCTTTTTATTTTTACAGCTATATATAGTTCTAATAAAAACTCATTCGCTGGTCTGTGGTTCTATTCATAAAGATTGTCAAAGCCAATCATTCATAAATGATAAAACAATAATAATCTGTACATTATACATATAAATAAAATTGGAGTGTCTGTTTTTAATATTGAAATACCCATTTTTTACTACATGTATAAGAATATAACTAGTCCAGCCATAAGTTCTGTTACAAACGACAAGGCTTTTTTTTTTTAAATGAAGTAATGTAATATTAATAAAATTTATACCTACATATTTATTAAAGTCTCAGCAAAAAATAAAAAAAATATTCTATTCGAAATGGCCACCTTTGGCTTTTATACAGGCCTTTAATCTGTTTGGCCACGAATCTATGGATTTACGCACTGTTTCCAAGGGAAATTTTGCCACTGCTTGCTCCAATGATTTTTTAAGAGACTCAATGTCGCCGTGTCGTTTAGAGCAGGCCATGTCCTCTAAAACTGACCATAATTTGAAGTCTAAAGGGTTGAGGTCTGGGCTAGATGAGGGCCAGTCTTCAGCTCTTATAAAGTCCAGAACATTGGTTTCAAGCCAGGCTTGGGTAGTTCGTGCCTTGTGACCAGGTGCAGAGTCCTGTTGGAAAGTCCACGGTATATTTTTAAAAAGAGTATTGCTGAGAGGTTTCACAACTTGATCCAAGACTGTATCTTGATATACTTTGGCTGAAGTTTTCACTCCTTTTTCACTAAAATGCAGTTTTGTGACTCCTTGATAAGACACGCCCCACCAAACCATCACTAACGCAGGATGATGACCACGTTGTACCTTCCTGACCACTTGAGCAGCTTCTTTAGAACTGTGAGCGTACACTTTATCATTTAGCTTGTTGTAGTGTTCTTCAATCGTGAAAATTTTTTCATCGGTAAAGAGGATATTTCTGTGCCTTTTACCTGCGTATCGCGACAGAAGGCGTTTTGATCGATCCACTCACTTTAATTGTAAAGATTGATTTAGGGCATGACCTGTATATCGACGATCACTCGAATCGAAAATGGAACTCTTGACACTAGTCTATTTCCATCACTAGCCTGTTCCACATTCTGTAAATAATAAAAAATTGTTACAAATAATTACATACCATAAATGCACAAAAATATTATTCACACAATAGTCTTTAAAACCTGGTTAAAAACATTTTCTCTCTCATTTAACAGAATATCGACTTCAGATGAATGAGGAATAGCAAATCTGCTTAATTTTTACCTGTTATTGTCATAAAACTGAGATGAGTTGAAATGCCTTCCACATAATACTTTACTTGTTGTGTGAAGTTTGTTTAAGACGTCTAGATTTCATTTGGCCAGCAAAATTTTGCCCAAGCAAGAGCCCTGAAAGTAATACACAGAGAATATTCAGTACTAATATGAAAAAATTACAACAATTATATCCTCTTAGCTTAAGGTGTTGCGGCCCTACCAGCCCGCGAACTTCAAATTTTATTTCGTTTATCGCAAATATTAGACTAACTACACATTGTAGACTTAATATGGCAATGCATTTTGCAGGCCTACTTTTTATGCATCTACATGTTTTTAATAAAAACTGCTCGAAAGTTCCCACTCATCTCATATTGGTTCCCGAAGGATAATTTTTTGTAGTTTCACTGATTTCGAGCTATCGGGAACCAATATGAAGTAAATGAGTATTGTTGAGCAGTTTTTATTAAAAACATGTAGATGCATAAATGTTGTGCCCGCAAAACTCATTGCCATTAGCCTTCGATGTATAGTTAGCCCACTATGAGCGAAAAACTAAATAAAATTTGAATTTTTGCACCCGGATGGTACCCATCGCCCTTAATAGACACTTGTGTGATAAGTATAATAACATAATAAACAACCAAGTGGCTGAGCTAGAGACCAATCTGTCCATAAAAATCAACACCAACAACTGTAGTCTGTTACTTTTAAAGCTGAAACTGGTTGGACAGGAATTTTACCAGATAGGTACATGTGAAGAACAGGACCAACAGCTTTATAAAATTCTCTGGGCCCGACCTGTTACTAAGGTTTTGGAACACATCATGCGGACAAAGTCGTAGGCATCAGCTAGTTATTTAATATTTTAAAATATAACATAAAAAATACTTACTTAGTAAAATTAGCCTTTCCTGGTTTTGGAAATCTATGATACGTCACTGTCGTATCTTCGGCGCGTGTTCTGCCCTTTGAGGTATATTATAGATCAATGGTTCTGCCACATTTCACATATTTTCTATGATCATTTTCCTTCATTTTCAGACATTTTTGAAATGATTTTCCCAAATCATACGAATTAAACTATAAACTTAATCACTTTAAAAACGTCCTATCGTCCTGCACTTAATTAAATATTAAACGTCTTTTCGTAACATAAATACAACACAAGATAATAATATCACAAGTTTATTAGGTACATACAATTTATTGTGAGAGTTTAGCGATGCAATTATGATGCAATTCTAACTTTAAAAACTGCAATGGCTGCCCCCATAGAGTAATAGTATATTGAATGGCTGCCGCCCGCGAAGCAGTGTTGCCAAGCTATTTATCTGACATATTTATATTTTTTTCCATGGTATGGTTTATCAATACACACAACGAAAATACGCATGTGTGCAAAGGCAAAATCTCCTGTACAGAAGATAACAGACCCTGAAAGAAACTAAACTAAACCAATCTGGGTTTTAATTTACTATAACTCTTCTTCTTGTTTCTTCGTCAACTTCGGAACGTACAAAACTAAACGTCAAACGTCAAAGTCTAACTCAACTGTCATATTTAGTGACACATGTCATTGTCAGCTGTTGTTGACACTTGGTGTAATAATGTTCTGTGCACATGGTTGGGGAAAAAACTTAAAAACATTTAAAAAATTGCGGAAAGAGAAAGTTCATAACATACCTAAATATTAATAAAATGTCGCTAACATTACTTCTGGAGAAGTACGACGTGTCCACTGAAGAAGGTCTTCAGAAAGCGCTCAGTGAAATTGAACTGGAAGAGGTATTTATACAAATTACATCCAGACGTGTAGAAAGACGCGTCAGCACGAAAGAAACATTATTCGCTTGTAAATATTGTTTATTATGAAGTTTAGAATGAATCTTGTAAGTTGTAATATTATGAAGATCTCGTTGGCAGTTGCTGTTTGCTAGAATTTGAGCAGGAAGTCGCGGTTTCTACACAAGTAACTGGAATTTTAAAATTATTAAGTGTAGGCTGGCCGGTCAGCAACAAAGCACCGTCTGTAGAGCCACCAAACGATGTAACGTTCGGGAGGGATACCGTGTTGTATGAACAGTGTTGAATACCCTTTCATAGTTAATATGATGACATCTTTGGGCGCATCACAATCAGGTGAAATTGCAGTCTAGCCAACACATAACCCGGTTACAATATCTGTGGACCTCGCTGGAATGCGTACCCCCTTCCCGTTCTCCTTTCACCTCCCCGCGCTCGCTCCGGCGCTTTTGTTTTGCGCACCATATCAGAGCGCTGACACGACGTGACGTCATCGAGCCAGGTCCACAGATATTGTAACCGGGTTACCTATATTATACATCTCTTGCATGGTTGAATTCTTAATTTTTGATTCAGAGTGAAGTAAATGACGCCCTCTGCAATGCTCTATCTCGAGCCTGCACCCTGGAGGGCCGGCTGCGAGCTGCAAGCCATGCGTACACCAAGCTGGGGGAAGTGCGGAGCGACGCACAGGTTGCCACTGACATGGTGGACAGGACTGCTGCCCTGGCCAGGGACGTCAGCGCCAAAGTGCGTCAGCTGGACCTTGCTAGAGTGAGTATCACCATCATTACAAAATGTTGCTGTAATGTAAGATGTTATGGGCAAGGTGGTGCACTTGCACCACCCCTGGTTGACATAACTATATAAATGTCATGTTGACAGTTGTCATGCTACTTAGCCAATAGAAGTCATCGTAAATTATGTGCGAGTTTTATTAATGTTTTGCCAAAATATAATAGAGGACATGACAGAGAAAGTAACTTTATTTTATTCGGGGCCCTTGCAGTGAAATGACATACTGAGTCTTATTGATTTAGGGATTCTCTGAGCAATAATGCAAACCTAGAGAGATAAGTATTTTTTGCTGAGCAGAATACATGTCACTCTCCTGAAAGAAGTACTGGCAGCTCCCTCATTAATTTTTTTTTTTACACTATACAAGTTAGTACTTGACTGCGATCTCACCTGATGGTAAGTGATGATGGCTGATGCAGTTGAAGATGTTAGTGTACTAACTTGGAGGGGGTAAGTTATGTCACCCCAACGGTTTCTACACACCATAGTACAGGAACGCTAAATTGCTTGGCGGTACTTTTTTGCTGGTAGGGTGGTAACTAGCCACGGCCAAGCCTCCCACCAGACCAGACCTGAGCCAATTTAGAAATTATAAATTAAAAAGTGGCCCGTAGCAGGAATCGAACCCGCGACCTCCCACTCGAATCCGAGCGCGCGTCCCCTGCGCCACGGAGGTCGTCAAAAATACAATAAACAAAAAATAAATTGTACAAAAATATGAAATGGAAACCTGTAGCTACAGCAGAAACTAGCAGAGATGCAGCATTTGGGAGCAACAGCAGCAGAATTTGGGGTTTCTGCTTGATCGCACATTATGGGGGCTCACTTTTGTCGTCAGTCCCGGGTGGCGGAGTGCCAGCGCCGCGTGCATGACCTCATCGACCTGCGCGTGTGCAGCGCGGGCGTGGACGCGGCTATCAAAGCGCATGACTATGAAACTGGTATGAATGGACTCTTGAACAGCTTTATTTTACTTTTAATGTAGTTTGGCATATTCATTATTAGGTAATCATGTGCAAGATAGTTGTTTTTTTATTATTGTCAAAAATTTGGTAACAAAGATTTTTATATATTTTTTTATACAGGGTTATTTTAAAAATACCAAATCGCTTTCGGCCTGTAGTTATTTACCTTAACACTAACAACTTATGTTCTACGACTTTTTTTTAACTCGATATTTTGAGAAATATCAAATTTTCAACATTTTACACAGATACTCTACCCGTAACTACTCTTTACGTTGTACATGTACATACCTACGTGCTACATAGACCCTGACCCGACTACGCGATGGTTTCACAGTGTAATGTCACTTTACAGAAATAACATGAGTTATTATTTTTTTGTGTGAAATAAATTAATACTGTATTTTGAAAAGTCGTAGAACAAAAGTTGTTAGTTTTAATGAAAATAACTACAGGCCGAGAGCGATTTGGTATTTTTAAAATAACCCTGTATAAAGAACAAAAAATTTTATATATTAGGAGAGATAGAAGATGGACTTGGGTAATTTCAGCGGCGGGACACGTGGCGCGGTTCCTCAGCATGGAGCCGGGTTCGGTGGCGGCGGCGCGCGCACGCGGCGCGCCCGACCCGCGCCAGGACATGGACGCTGCAGCTAACACTCTGCGAGATCACTTGGTTCGCAAGTAAGTTTTGTCTACCTGCAGACCTGCACTCTGAGAGATCACTTGGTTCGCAAGTAAGTTTTGTCTACCTGCAGACCTGCACTCTGAGAGATCACTTGGTTCCCAAGTAAGTTTTGTCTACCTGCAGACCTGCACTCTGAGAGATCACTTGGTTCGCAAGTAAGTTTTGTCTACCTGCAGACCTGCACTCTGAGAGATCACTTGGTTCGCAAGTAAGTTTTGTCTACCTGCAGACCTGCACTCTGAGAGATCACTTGGTTCGCAAGTAAGTTTTGTCTACCTGCAGACCTGCACTCTGAGAGATCACTTGGTTCGCAAGTAAGTTTTGTCTACCTGCAGACCTGCACTCTGAGAGATCACTTGGTTCGCAAGTAAGTTTTGTCTACCTGCAGACCTGCACTCTGAGAGATCACTTGGTTCGCAAGTAAGTTTTGTCTACCTGCAGACCTGCACTCTGAGAGATCACTTTGTTCGCAAGTAAGTTTTGTCTACCTGCAGACCTGCACTCTGAGAGATCACTTGGTTCGCAAGTAAGTTTTGTCTACCTGCAGACCTGCGTTCCGAACCTGGTGGTAGAGTTTTGACTTTTCATGGGTGCCTATTATTTAGGACTATGTGAAAAATAAAGATTTTCATTTTTCTTTTCTACAAGTGGAAGGAAATCCTCATGGATACTGCAAATTCTATAATGAATGCCCAACTTTCTTTGTGTTCTTGTGGCCTCCAGAGATGTGCATCATTAATTTTAATCAAACGCGCAAATATAGAATGGTTTTGTTTCATTTGATTTCTAACTTCAAAAATCAAGCAATTGATATGTTTGACACACAAACTGCTACGATGCATTATTGGTAAATATTACTAAGTCCCAAGAGATGTTGACTTCACAATGCAGCGATAAGGATGAGGATGTCCAGTGTCGGGACCAAATGTACATTGAAGAAAGTGTTGGAAAATTGTGTGGTGTTTCATGTGGGCATGTTCCTGCATATTGTACCATACAGAATCTTTTATAGTAGCGGATTATAGCAAAACAAATTAATCTGAACTACTTATTATGGCTTTCCGCAAAATAACGCCTGCTTCTATACTTTAATATTGGTAAAGCTTTCGGATTGAATTAAAGATTTGAAGAAGCATCCAAGAAAGAGGACGACGCCGCCGTCGAGAGGCTGTTCAAGCTGTTTCCTCAGATCGGTCGTGCTGAGGAGGGCGTCGACTTGCTAGCCAAGTATTTAGCCTCACAGGTGAGTCGTTCAAGTTATGACTCAATGAGTTTCTACGCATGGATCACATAACAGCTAGTCAAATTTTTTAATACTGTTTTAATCAAGAAGCTTAATTTTTATTGTTGTTTTAAAAATTTTCCAAAATCAGCTCAACAAAAACAACACAAAACTGAAGTTAAGCTCAAATTGCAAGGAACCATATCACACCATACAACCTTCATTTTCAAATCTGGTGAAGCCTAAATAAATCACAGATTTTTAAATAGTCTTACTGTTGTTGGTCCATCTTTGGTATCACTCTACTTAGGCCGGTTTCCACCAAAGCTGAGCGGAACGGAGCTTTGTTTAACCAATCAGATTTCGTCATTTTGACATCTCCTCTCCCCTCAGTTTCGGAGATGTCGACATGACGAAATCTGATTGGTTACTTAAATACAGCTCCGCTTTGGTGGAAACCGGGTCTTATCCTTGAGATATTGGGGATCTCTTTAGCCTTGTTACGCGACTGCCCAAAAAAAGGAGTGTAATGTTTTTAGGGTTCATGTATGTATGTGTGCATGTATTTTTTGGTTACTTTTAGCTCGAAGTGTCAATCCGACGCGCTGCCACAGTGTCAGAACTGCGCCTTGACGCGGCCGTGTTCGCGGACTCGCTCACTCGCGTGCTGGAGTGCGGCGCCGCGGCGGTGGAGCGAGCGAGAAAGCTGCTGGCGGGCGCCACGGCCCCGCCTACCGTGCACACGCACTCGCTGTTGCCGCGCGCCATCGCTCTCATGCAGCCCGCGGTGAGAACGCAACAATAAACTCAAGCCAAATGAGCTCAGTGGATATCAACAACATGAGCCAACTTGGTACAACTCAATTACCAAATACGCTACGCTAAGAGGACGGGAAAGAAATTTCTCACTGGGAGGCTTCGGCCGTGGCTAGTTACCACCAGCAAAGACGTGCCGCTAAACGGTTTAGCGTTCCGGTGCGATGCTGTGTAGAAACCGTTGGGGTGACTTTACTTACCCCTTCCAAGTTAGTACGTTAACATCTTCGGCTGCATCATCACTTACCATCAGGTGAGATCGCAGTCAAGTACTAACTTGCATCCTTTTTCATTCGCTGGGGTCGTCGGATTAAAAGCGGTCCGGTATTTTCTTCTGTGTCGGAATTCACAACCATTTATTTTTTGCCATGTCGAGTCAACCCTCCTCATTTATCCGGGCTTGGGACCGGCTTTGTTGTGGTCAAGACTTCTGGAGCACTTGTAATCACCACAGCATACGCTGGGTATACTAACTTGTGTAGTGTAATAAAACAGATATGCGCGGGCGCGCGGCGCGTGTGCCAGGAGATGATCGCGGCGCGGAAGCTGGTGGCGACGGAGAAGAGCGACCCGCTGTCCGTGGAGCACGCCCTTAACGAGCTCGCGTTGGCGCACTCGCGGCTGCAGCTCTACTTCGCCTTCCTCAGGCGGCGCGCCGAGGTGACTACGAACTTTTACACGACTGCCCAAAATAAAAGATTTTAAATTTTTAGGGTTCCATACCAAAATGGTAAAAATGGAACCCTTGTGATGAGAGTTTCTCCGTCCGTCCGTCCGTCCGTCTGTCCGTCTGTCACACTCGATTATTTCAGTAACTATTAAAGCTATCGACCTGAAATTTAGAATCGTTATAGATAATAGTGACGCGACGTCATAGCAATCGTAAAAATTTGAAAATTGTTTTTATTTTTATTTAAAAAAGGGGGAAAACGGGGATATTGAAATTTCATAATGAGATAACAATATTGAGGGGGTATCATAAAAACCGGCCAAGTGCGAGTCGGACTCTCGCACCGAGGGTTCCATACCATAAAAGAAGTAAAACATTAAAAGAATCACTTTTGTTCATGAATTTACGAGTATAATGTACATGTAGGTACTTTTGTTAGCGAACCGCAAACGTAACTTTGTTTTTGGTGGTTTATTGTTATTTTCAAAAAAAAGTATAAAAGTTAGGAAGTTGATTTTATTTTACCTGTAAAATATACATTAATGTCTATTGATCATAATTATTTCAGATTTTTCGATCCATAAACATCGGAGATAAGGGGAGGGGGAACGGTATTTTTTTCGACAGTGCTCAATAAATCAAAAACTATCGCGCATAAAAATAAATAAAAATCGGTTTAAGAAAACACAAGTAACGCCCTTTCATATGATACCCCACTCAATATTCTTATTTCATTTTTAAAATTCGAAGCCCCGGTTTTTTCCCCCCTTTTAAAATAAAAATAAAATCAATTTTCAACGTTTTATGATTGCAATGGCGTCGGGTCACTATTACCTAAAACTATTCTAAATTTCAAGTCGATAGCTTCGATAGTTACTGAAATAATCGAGTGTGACAGACGGACGGACGGACGGACGGAGAAAGTCTCACCATAAGGGTTCCATTTATACCATTTTGGTATGGAACCCTAAAAAGCAATAAGAACTGTGGATTTTTCCGAAAACAAATTTGTTTGTTAATCTTAAACTGATTTTTTCCAAATAATTGAACAGCTGGATACAAATATGGAGGAACCCGTAAAGGCTACTTGTTTGGAGGCCATCGAGAAGATAATATCGGAGTGTGAGATGACGCGGACTGCGCAAGACGTGCTCAGTCATTACTTGACTCTTGAGAGGTAACCATTTTTGTCTCTTCACCAACCTGAGCCACACTCGAGCTTCTTTTACCGGTTAATGACATTATGATTTTTATGGCGGCACCACACTGCGCTATTTGTTTTTCGTTGTGCGCCATATTCGGCCGCATACGACCAAGTGTGGGCGGTTCATTCGTCTATATTTGCTTTATTTGCACGAAAAACGCATAAGCGCGAATAGCAAATATGCGTATCCGTCCTCTTGTCGGTTTTTAGCACACTTCTAAGGACACGTATTGGCAATATTTGGCACATAGCACCAAGTGTGGATAGCATGTTTGTTGTTTGCTCACATAAACACATAATATCTGGGTGACCGAGCTTCGCTCGGTAGTTTAAGGTGTTGCGGCCCTACCAGCCCGCGAAATTCAAATTTTATTTAGTTTTTCGCAAATCTTAGACAAACTACACATTGAAGATTTATGACTATGCATTTTGCGGGCCTACTTTTAATGCATCTACATGTTTTTAATAGAAACTTTGCTCGAAATGAAATAAATGAGTACTGTTGAGCAGAGTTTTTGTTAAAAACATGTAGATGCATAAACGTTGTGCCCGCAAAACACATTGCCATTAGCCTTGAATGTATAATTAGCCCACTATGAGCGAAAAACTAAATAAAATTTGAATTTTCGCGCCCAGATGGTACCCATCGCCCTTAACTACTGGCTAATAGATGGCAGCTGCAGGAGTGCTTCGCTCGGTAGTTTAACTACTGGCTAATAGATGGCAGCAGTAGTCATATTTTTATTTTTTTTTCGTAAATTTGTCATTTTCTAAAAATGAATCCTAGCTAGATCGATTTATCGCCCCCAAAACCCCCTGTATACTAAATTTCATTAAAATCGTTTAAGCCGTTTCCGAGATCCAGATTATATAGAAATATATATACAAGAACTGCTCGTTTAAAGGTATAAGATTGGACAAATACAGCGTAGCTGCATAACGAATAACAAATAACGCAGTCTGGTTCCGGCATAAGAACTGGCAATTCATTGCTTTGCCTTTTTTACAATTTTAAACAGCTGCCTTAATATTTTGTTGTTCTATATTTAAATGATGGGATTAACATCGAAAAATCTGTCATTCTCATAAATATTTTGAATTTT
This sequence comes from Coenonympha glycerion, assembly GCA_963855885.1. Taxonomy (NCBI): domain Eukaryota; kingdom Metazoa; phylum Arthropoda; class Insecta; order Lepidoptera; family Nymphalidae; genus Coenonympha; species Coenonympha glycerion. The sequence continues at coordinate 18,534,770 of OY979629.1, forward strand.
GTTTCATGTATTATTCGGCCGTTCAGAGAATGCGTTCCTGACACCTATTGTTAGCCTGTCACTACCAATATAAAACGCTGACATAACCTTGTAATAGCGCAGTTTAGATTTAGAAAAATATTTGACAAACAATTGAAAAAAAAATTACCAAGTTATTTGACACTCAGTTTGGCACAAATTTATAACATTAATTGATTATTGATATAATAATGTTGTTTTAATGCTCATCAATTGTTAAAACGGTAAACAACCAGCAATAATATTTTTATCGTAACTGCAACCCCATTACAAAGTTACGTCGTCAGTTCAATCGCGATGTGTCAGGAACGCATTCTCTGAACGGCCGTATAATAGGTATGTAACACATATATGGAATGAGCGACTCACATTGTATAATGACCTTAGATAAGTCATAATATGCCTAAGGCTGATGAAGGGTTCTATTTCCCCATGGGAAACAACCCGCTTGGAGAATTGTTCTTAATATATACAATTCTTCAAGTGGGTTGCTATGTATTATGTTTATCATTTTTGTATACATCCAGGACATGGACACATAACTAGCAAATTGTAGATAACTCGTGTAAACTTTTAATGAACTCCGCAGGTACTTCCTGGAAGAGAGTGTGAACAAAGCTCTGAAGATGTCCACCCCGCAGCCCGGAGCCACCTCCTCCAGTCTGGTGGATGACGTGTTCTTCATCGCCAGGAAAGTCATTAGGTAATGGCATCGTTATACTCAGTGGCGCCTGTTTGGCTTGGGAGATTCTTTAAGAATTTTAACAAATTCTCCCCAATATCAAAAGGGAATCTCTGCTAAAAATTTCAATTTTCAAGGAGTTTTTCTGGTTCTGTCTTTTATTTTTCGAAGGGAAGTCTTAATTTATTGGAATTTAAAATTTAAAATTGGTGGTGGTTGGTTAAAATAACCTCAGCTCGTATAGACAAGGTGGTCTTCTTTTTGGTTGGATGAATAAGGCTTAGCGTTTGCACGACGGCGTCCGTCGGAGCAGATCCCGTCACAACAGTGCCCCATCACATCAGAGCAAGTACCGAACGGGCGCCCTCCCGCGATTCGGCCCCCATAACCGCGAGGTTGATTGGGCCATGGGATGGTGGAGGGTTGTCACTTGTCCCTACATCAGTGGCCCATCCCATCATTGGGCGTGTATGGTCATGATAATATCTGCGCATTGTGCAGGCGCAGCATATCGACGGGCAGCGTGGACGGCGCGTGCGCGGTGCTGAACGAGGCGGGCGCGGCGCTGGAGCGCTGCGGCGCCGCGCTGAGACGGCGCCTCACCTCCCCGCCGCTCGACCCGCTGCCCTTCCCCGCGCCGCCCTCGCACCAGCAGAACGCGCTGGCGCCGCTCAGCAGGCTCGCCGCCGCCAGGGACCTGGACGCGCAGCGAGCGCTCTATCTGGTACGTGTCGCTGACCGCCCCCCTCGCACCAGCAGAACGCGCTGGCGCCGCTCAGCAGGCTCGCCGCCGCCAGGGACCTGGACGCGCAGCGAGCGCTCTATCTGGTACGTGTCGCTGACCGCCCCCTCGCACCAGCAGAACGCGCTGGCGCCGCTCAGCAGGCTCGCCGCCGCCAGGGACCTGGACGCGCAGCGAGCGCTCTATCTGGTACGTGTCGCTGACCGCCCCCTCGCACCAGCAGAACGCGCTGGCGCCGCTCAGCAGGCTCGCCGCCGCCAGGGACCTGGACGCGCAGCGAGCGCTCTATCTGGTACGTGTCGCTGACCGCCCCCTCGCACCAGCAGAACGCGCTGGCGCCGCTCAGCAGGCTCGCCGCCGCCAGGGACCTGGACGCGCAGCGAGCGCTCTATCTGGTACGTGTCGCTGACCGCCCCCTCGCACCAGCAGAACGCGCTGGCGCCGCTCAGCAGGCTCGCCGCCGCCAGGGACCTGGACGCGCAGCGAGCGCTCTATCTGGTACGCGTCGCTGACCGCCCTCCGTCCTGTCGGCGCGGCTGCCAGTGCAAGCGATCATCCCATCGCGACCCGACATGTTGCAGGCGCACGTGAACGAGGCGGAGGCGGGCGCGGAGTGGTCGGAGCGGCTGGCGGACGAGGCGTGCCGCGAGGCGGAGAGCATCTGCCGCGCGGACAGCGCGCGCGCCAAGCTGCGCTCGTGCGCGGGCGGGCTGGGCGCGGCGGCGGCGGCCTTCCGCGCCGCGCACGACCTGGCGCTGGCCGCGCTGCGCGCCGCGCTCGCGCCCGCCGCCGCCGCGTGGGGCGACGCGCTCGTCGACCCCGACACCGACATCGGTGAGTCGCGTCGCTCTTGTGGCCTGAATAATTCAGGTACCACTACCCCCGCAATTTTAAATGTTCTGTCGTAAACCTATTGTTATTCAAAACTATATTCAGTGTGAGATCACTGCAACTGGCAACATTACAATACAAAAGGTGGTGCTTTGGGATGAACACAGCTTCTAGTGCGTCGTATAACATTTCCGTTGATGCGTTAGACTGGAACAGGCGGACACCGTCTCTATATTATTTCAGAGGAGCTGGAGGAGGAGGCGGGCGCGCTGCCGGCCGCGCTGGAGGCGCTGGCGGAGCAGGCGCGCGCGCAGCTGCCCAGCGCCGCGGACGCGCTGCTGGCGGCCGTGCTCGCCGACTTGCTGGCCCGGGCCGAGAAGACCATGCTGAAGAACCACTACGACAGGGTGAGCGAGCGAGCGAGTACAGTAGACAGTTGATGCGCGTGAAGCGTCCACGGTTCATAACGTAGTGTTGTCACAGCGCGGCGGCGTGTGCGTGGAGCGGCGCTGCCGGCGCGTGGCGGCGTGGGCGGGGGGCGGCGCGCCCGCGGCCCGCGAGCGAGCGGGCGCGCTGTGCGCCGCGGCCGCGCTGCTGGCGGTGGAGCGCCTGGCGCACGCGGCGGACGCGCTGCCGCCCAACGCGCCGCTGTCGCCCGCCAGGGTGCGCGACGTGCTGGCGCGCAGGTACGTGACGTGAACATGACCCGCTGCGGTGCACAGGTTCCGCTCACAGCACGGCGGCCGCTGTCCACCACGCTTCACCAGCCAAGATATCGCGCGTCACACCCCTTTAGGAACATTAATTCATGAAATCGCAAGCATGGGTTCCCCACGATGTCTTCCTACACCGTTAAGGGAACGATGTTTATAGTTTCGACAAACACATTCTACTGACAAGCCAGAGGTGCGTGCTCAAGCCAAATTAGTAGAACCTTGAGAACGAAGGCGATTTCTAGTTACATTGAATTGTAATAGTTTTTTTTATTTACAGGACGGACTTCAGATTAGAAGACATCAAACGCCTAAAACTGTAAAAAAAATATTTAAAAATTTGAATGAATACATTTTTATCATTATTTAACCACTTTAATAAATGTAATATTTTACTAAGTATATTTATTTTTTTTTTTGCTTATTATTAAGAAAAGCTTTTTGAAACCTCTAAATTAATTTAAAATCTTACACTAAGAAAAGTTTTTTTTTTGTTATATTTTTCAAAGCTGGGCAAAAAAAAATTAAAATTAAAATAAAACATTTCATTCTTAAATATTAGTTTATTTTGAACAGTTATTTATAATTCAATGATAAAATATTTTAATAATTGCAATATTACAAAATGCACGTGTCAAGCAATATTAAAGTGTTAAACATTTAGAAACATTAACATTATAGAAAAATACTTTCTACCCTTTGAGGTAGATATTTTTAAAACGTGTCAAAAGTGATTAAATTAATTAATAAAAGTGATATAGAAGCCTAAAAAGTACATTTACAGCAAATCCTAATATCGGTCTTACCACAAAAAAACGGGGTTCCCATGACAACCGAGCTTAAACACGTGTTAAAGCGTTAAAACTTGGTTATGTTAAATTTTTGGTGTTAAGGAGCACACCACGGCTGTGCCCGCGAAATTCAAATTTTTCGTGGTTTTTCGCGATTTTTAAGCTAATAAGATATAATAGGCTTATGGCCGTCAAATTGCGATAATCCCAATATCTTCTTCACGTGTTTATATAAAAATCTCTGCCCGAAAGTGTCGAGTTAAAGAAAATAGTCCAAGATTTGCGAGTTACTTACATAAAACTCGATATTCGGATTAATTTCCTAGGATACACATTTTTATGCAAAGATTTTGATATAATCATGTAAAGATGATACTGCCACTCTCGCAAATTGATTGCCATAAGCCTATCATGTCTAATTATCGTACAAATTGCAAAAAACCACGAAAATTTTGAATTTCGCGGGCAGACCCGTTGAGTTCACGTTAAGAACATCTATGTTCAGGCTAATCGATAAGGCACTTGAGCGAAAACTAGATACTTTTTATCATCTATGCATATAACCCTTAAAATATTTTACAAAAACATCTTAGGCATGGGTTTTAACCAAGCGATAACCTATGTTAGTGAAACGTTACTCGTATTGTACCTATATCTTTTAGAAAATTAATTACCATAAAAGGACGGCATTACAATGATTAAATAAACAGAGGTTAAACGCTTGGTTACTTGGGTCTTATAACCCGGTTACAATATCTGTGGACCTGGCTCGATGACGTCACGTCGTGTCAGCGCTCTGATATGGTGCGCAAAACAATCACGCCGGGGCGAGCGCGGGGAGGTGAAAGGAGAACGGGAAGGGGGTACGCATTGCAGCGAGGTCCACAGATATTGTAACCGAGTTATAGAACATTATTACTAAAGTACATTCCATAACGACAGATTATTTAAACACTGAATCCTTCATAATAGGTATTAGTACGTAATAAAAACGACATAATAAGCCTTTACAGAATGTAGTTAAGTAACCAACAACAATACACTTCTTTTAGTATAAGTATAAAAACATTAGCAATTTACAAAATTAACATTAACAAAAACCTAAATGTAGCAAAAATACTAAATAAAAATAAGGTACTTTAAACAGTTCAGAGGTAGCCTTGGAAACAATTACTAAGAAAGTGATCAAAATACAAAATCACTGAAATAATTTGACTAATAATAATATCCTTTTTACACGACTGCCCAAAAAGGAGTGTAATGTTTTTAGGGTTCATGTATGTATGTATGTGAGCTTCTTTATTCCGCCATTACTTCCGAACGGCCGAATAAGATTTGCACATATGGGGTATCGTTAGAATCCTTACATCATTCCGATTAACATAGGCTATATTTTTTTGGAAAAAATCGTTTTACCACAGGGCAGTCGTGTTTCATTAATTTTAAATTGCTTACTTGTTGTGAAGTGTAGTAAAAACTCGTATTTGCTTTTTACAGTTAATGTGCATTAGTTAAAAGGTTCTGTAACAGTTAACGCAACTATAATAATATTATCTACTATTCATTATTTAAGTTATTAATTTTTAAATTTCTGCACTCGTTTTGTAAATTTTCAAATATAATTCTCCACAAGGTATTTTTTCAATTATATAGAATATCAAAATTTTCTCATATCAATCAACACGGTTATCTTTGTGGTAATAAGTACATAAAGGCGCAACTTGTTAGTCTTAAATTAATAAACTTAAACTTAACCTAATAAGCCTTAGTTTAAATCTCGTAAATTCGATTAAATATTAAAACAAATTAACAAAATTCGGAATCAAGGGTGAAACGAATATTACTAATACTTTCTGTTGATCAATATTGATATTAAATTATTTCAAAATTGACACTTATATTGATTATAGTTTTGTCATGTGTTTTGTTCAAATTTTTAAATACATCTAAAAATACAAAAACAACAAAAAGCATAGGCAATTCATTAAAAAAAAAAAATCTTCCTAAAATTCATCGAAAGACGAGGCTCCAGCAGTCCTAAAGGTTTGCTCAATTATATAAGCTTTTTTTTAACTTTCGTTGGGAATACTCAACATCTAAGTTGATATCTGTCACCTCATACAAACAAACAAACAAACATTTTAACTTAATAATAAAATTGTTGTTCATGTCCATAATCACTGTATTAAGGAGCACACCACGGGTGTGCCCGCGAAATTCAAATTTTTCGTGGTTTTTCGCGATTTTTTAGCTAATAAGACATAATAGGCTTATGGCCGTCAAATTGCGATAATCTCAATATCTTCTTCACGCGTTTATATAGAAATCTCTGCTCGAAAGTGTCGAGTTAAAGAAATTAGTCCGAGATTTGCGAGTTACATAAAACTCGATACTCGGACTAATTTCCTAGGAAAGACATTTTTATGCAAAGATTTTGATATAATCATGTAAAGATGATACTGCCATTCTCGCAAATTGATTGCCATAAGCCTATCATGTCTAATTAGCGTACAAATTGCAAAAAACCACGAAAATTTTGAATTTCGCGGGCAGACCCGTTGATTTCACGTTAATATTAAACTGTGTATGTACTAGGCTTTCAATAAAAAAAGGCAGTGGTAGCGATTCGGTTTGAGTCTCTAACGACCGTTCCCAATATCCTATCTATTCATGGTTTCCCTTACTAGAGAAATTTGACATAACTCGTATGGAGCTTAGTCACATTGAAATGAAATGAAATGAAATTCTTTATTTCACATAGGCCTAAATAATAGGCGCCCATGAAATGTCAAAAACTCTACCGCCAAGTTCGGAATGCAGGTTTGCACCGAGAAGAACTGGCAAGAAACTCGGCACTTGCTCTTTGCAAAATGTCATGATATACAATTATTCTTATATATTATGAAAAGTTATTACATCTTTTAGGATATCTCATGAGGAGATGGAAATATATCCCTATCATTCCAAGAATCTTTGTCATTGAAAAATTCTTCAATATTTATATCTCTAGTAGGGCAAAATAGAAGATAGATAGGTTATTAATTTCGGCCGTAAATCGGGTCTATAAATCCACGCGCGCGTCATATTAAACATCGCAAGTCCACAGCACATAGTATGAGAACTGAATGTCGATTTTTGAGCAAAATGTGTAAATGTGTAAATGTTATTAATTGTGCGCTCATTGCTACTACTCTACAATCTGTTATTAGAACATCCGTCATAAACTGAGCACACGCTGTGCTCGATGCGCGCGAGAACATTAAGGCTCGGTCTCCACCAAAGCGGAGCTGTGTTTGAGTAACTAATCAGATTTCGATTTCTGCTCCCCTCCCTCAGTTTCGGAAATGTCAAAGTGACGAAATCTGGCCACAGATTGTCTAAGAAATACGTATTCATCGTTATCCTAATCGTTTACTAATTCTGCCCGCTGATTGGGTTCCTGATTGGCGTCAGCCAATCGCGGCGCAGAATTCGCTAGCGGTTACGATAACGATGAATACGTTTTTCTTACGCAATCAGGGGCCGTACCATCAACTCTTATAGCGATATTATTATAATATTGTTTTAAATTTTTCATACTGACATTGTATGAAAATGCCAAAACAATATTACAATAATACTGCTATAAGAGTTGGTGGTACGGCCCCTGATCCCAGGTTGTTACTCAAACACAGCTCAGCTCTGCTTTGGTGGAAACCGGATCTAAAGTTTGAAGCACGTGATCGTGCTCGTATCACGCAACAGGTTAAAGTGTTACTGAACAAAATTCGAACTTGGCGGAGTTGTCTTGCCACCGCAGTGACGCGTCCACATTGGTGTCATGCTCGTTATCGCCAGTCCATACAGTCACGTCACACATGGGATGACTAGTAGCCCTCCCGGGGGGGCGGGCTGACGGAGGTGGTCTGCTTGGAGACGACGCGCGAGCCCTGCGCCAGGCCGCCCGCGCGCACCGCCGAGAACTTGAGGAACGCGTCCAGCGCGTACGCGATCGTCGCCACCGACCCGAAGAACTGGAGACAAGGACAATACTCTTACTGTCACGCTTTTGAAGTGAAAGCTTCTTGAAGCATTCAAAAAACCATTGCACTCACGACAGTTTTGTGATAAGTAACTTGTTAACCTTGAAGTGAAGACTTCCAACCGTGTTGGGGATTTTTGAGATGATTAATCCTATACCTTTAAACGAGCAATTCTTGTATATATATTTCTATATAATCTGTATCTCGGGAACGGCTTTAACGATTTTCATGGAATTTAGCATACAGGGGGTTTTGGGGGCGATAAATCGATCTAGCTAGGATTCATTTTTATAAAATGGCGCATTTACCAAAAAAATAAAAATATTACTACTGCTGCCATCTATTGGCCACCGAGTGAAACTCGGTGACCCAGATATTAAGCATTTAACTCGTTACCGTATGGTAACCGACACCACACACTGCTCCGTAACTCAACATATCACGTAATTGTTCGACTTTTTACTTGATTTCTGTCAGCATTCCCAGAGTGCCATATGTCGTCAGCACTCCCAGAGTGCCATATGTCGTCAGCACTCCCAGAGTGCCATATGTCGTCAGCACTTCCAGAGTGCCATATGTCGTCAGCACTCCCAGAGTGCCATATGTCGTCAGCACTCCCAGAGTGCCATATGTCGTCAGCACTCCCAGAGTGCCATATGTTGTCAGCACTCCCAGAGTGCCATATGTCGTCAGCACTCCCAGAGTGCCATATGTCGTCAGCACTCCCAGAGTGCCATATGTCTTCATCGGCGGCGATCATGTACAGCAGCGTCCACACCACTCGAATCACTCACCGTGGCGGCAGTGTGCGCGTTGTCGTAGTACGCGGTGCCCACGAGGATGGCGGCGATCATGTACAGCAGCGTCCACACCACTCGAATCACTCACCGTGGCGGCAGTGTGCGCGTTGTCGTAGTACGCGGTGCCCACGAGGATGGCGGCGATCATGTACAGCAGCGTCCACACCACTCGAATCACTCACCGTGGCGGCAGTGTGCGCGTTGTCGTAGTACGCGGTGCCCACGAGGATGGCGGCGATCATGTACAGCAGCGTCCACACCACTCGAATCACTCACCGTGGCGGCAGTGTGCGCGTTGTCGTAGTACGCGGTGCCCACGAGGATGGCGGCGATCATGTACAGCAGCGTCCACACCACTCGAATCACTCACCGTGGCGGCAGTGTGCGCGTTGTCGTAGTACGCGGTGCCCACGAGGATGGCGGCGATCATGTACAGCAGCGTCCACACCACTCGAATCACTCACCGTGGCGGCAGTGTGCGCGTTGTCGTAGTACGCGGTGCCCACGAGGATGGCGGCGATCATGTACAGCAGCGTCCACACCACTCGAATCACTCACCGTGGCGGCAGTGTGCGCGTTGTCGTAGTACGCGGTGCCCACGAGGATGGCGGCGATCATGTACAGCAGCGTCCACACCACTCGAATCACTCACCGTGGCGGCAGTGTGCGCGTTGTCGTAGTACGCGGTGCCCACGAGGATGGCGGCGATCATGTACAGCAGCGTCCACACCACTCGAATCACTCACCGTGGCGGCAGTGTGCGCGTTGTCGTAGTACGCGGTGCCCACGAGGATGGCGGCGATCATGTACAGCAGCGTCCACACCACTCGAATCACTCACCGTGGCGGCAGTGTGCGCGTTGTCGTAGTACGCGGTGCCCACGAGGATGGCGGCGATCATGTACAGCAGCGTCCACACCACTCGAATCACTCACCGTGGCGGCAGTGTGCGCGTTGTCGTAGTACGCGGTGCCCACGAGGATGGCGGCGATCATGTACAGCAGCGTCCACACCACTCGAATCACTCACCGTGGCGGCAGTGTGCGCGTTGTCGTAGTACGCGGTGCCCACGAGGATGGCGGCGATCATGTACAGCAGCGTCCACACCACTCGAATCACTCACCGTGGCGGCAGTGTGCGCGTTGTCGTAGTACGCGGTGCCCACGAGGATGGCGGCGATCATGTACAGCAGCGTCCACACCACTCGAATCACTCACCGTGGCGGCAGTGTGCGCGTTGTCGTAGTACGCGGTGCCCACGAGGATGGCGGCGATCATGTACAGCAGCGTCCACACCACTCGAATCACTCACCGTGGCGGCAGTGTGCGCGTTGTCGTAGTACGCGGTGCCCACGAGGATGGCGGCGATCATGTACAGCAGCGTCCACACCACTCGAATCACTCACCGTGGCGGCAGTGTGCGCGTTGTCGTAGTACGCGGTGCCCACGAGGATGGCGGCGATCATGTACAGCAGCGTCCACACCACTCGAATCACTCACCGTGGCGGCAGTGTGCGCGTTGTCGTAGTACGCGGTGCCCACGAGGATGGCGGCGATCATGTACAGCAGCGTCCACACCGCTCGAATCACTCACCGTGGCGGCAGTGTGGGCGTTGTCGTAGTACGCGGTGCCCAAGAGGATGGCGGCGATCATGTACAGCAGCGTCCACACCGCTCGAATCACTCACCGTGGCGGCAGTGTGCGCGTTGTCGTAGTACGCGGTGCCCACGAGGATGGCGGCGATCATGTACAGCAGCGTCCACACCGCTCGAATCACTCACCGTGGCGGCAGTGTGCGCGTTGTCGTAGTACGCGGTGCCAACGAGGATGGCGGCGATCATGTACAGCAGCGTCCACACCACTCGAATCACTCACCGTGGCGGCAGTGTGCGCGTTGTCGTAGTACGCGGTGCCCACGAGGATGGCGGCGATCATGTACAGCAGCGTCCACACCACTCGAATCACTCACCGTGGCGGCAGTGTGCGCGTTGTCGTAGTACGCGGTGCCCACGAGGATGGCGGCGATCATGTACAGCAGCGTCCACACCGCTCGAATCACTCACCGTGGCGGCAGTGTGCGCGTTGTCGTAGTACGCGGTGCCAACGAGGATGGCGGCGATCATGTACAGCAGCGTCCACACCACTCGAATCACTCACCGTGGCGGCAGTGTGCGCGTTGTCGTAGTACGCGGTGCCCACGAGGATGGCGGCGATCATGTACAGCAGCGTCCACACCACTCGAATCACTCACCGTGGCGGCAGTGTGCGCGTTGTCGTAGTACGCGGTGCCCACGAGGATGGCGGCGATCATGTACAGCAGCGTCCACACCACTCGAATCACTCACCGTGGCGGCAGTGTGCGCGTTGTCGTAGTACGCGGTGCCCACGAGGATGGCGGCGATCATGTACAGCAGCGTCCACACCACTCGAATCACTCACCGTGGCGGCAGTGTGCGCGTTGTCGTAGTACGCGGTGCCCACGAGGATGGCGGCGATCATGTACAGCAGCGTCCACACCACTCGAATCACTCACCGTGGCGGCAGTGTGCGCGTTGTCGTAGTACGCGGTGCCCACGAGGATGGCGGCGATCATGTACAGCAGCGTCCACACCACTCGAATCACTCACCGTGGCGGCAGTGTGCGCGTTGTCGTAGTACGCGGTGCCCACGAGGATGGCGGCGATCATGTACAGCAGCGTCCACACCACTCGAATCACTCACCGTGGCGGCAGTGTGCGCGTTGTCGTAGTACGCGGTGCCCACGAGGATGGCGGCGATCATGTACAGCAGCGTCCACACCACTCGAATCACTCACCGTGGCGGCAGTGTGCGCGTTGTCGTAGTACGCGGTGCCCACGAGGATGGCGGCGATCATGTACAGCAGCGTCCACACCACTCGAATCACTCACCGTGGCGGCAGTGTGCGCGTTGTCGTAGTACGCGGTGCCCACGAGGATGGCGGCGATCATGTACAGCAGCGTCCACACCACTCGAATCACTCACCGTGGCGGCAGTGTGCGCGTTGTCGTAGTACGCGGTGCCCACGAGGATGGCGGCGATCATGTACAGCAGCGTCCACACCACTCGAATCACTCACCGTGGCGGCAGTGTGCGCGTTGTCGTAGTACGCGGTGCCCACGAGGATGGCGGCGATCATGTACAGCAGCGTCCACACCGCTCGAATCACTCACCGTGGCGGCAGTGTGGGCGTTGTCGTAGTACGCGGTGCCCACGAGGATGGCGGCGATCATGTACAGCAGCGTCCACACCGCTCGAATCACTCACCGTGGCGGCAGTGTGCGCGTTGTCGTAGTACGCGGTGCCCACGAGGATGGCGGCGATCATGTACAGCAGCGTCCACACCGCTCGAATCACTCACCGTGGCGGCAGTGTGCGCGTTGTCGTAGTACGCGGTGCCCACGAGGATGGCGGCGATCATGTACAGCAGCGTCCACACCGCTCGAATCACTCACCGTGGCGGCAGTGTGCGCGTTGTCGTAGTACGCGGTGCCCACGAGGATGGCGGCGATCATGTACAGCAGCGTCCACACCACTCGAATCACTCACCGTGGCGGCAGTGTGCGCGTTGTCGTAGTACGCGGTGCCCACGAGGATGGCGGCGATCATGTACAGCAGCGTCCACACCACTCGAATCACTCACCGTGGCGGCAGTGTGCGCGTTGTCGTAGTACGCGGTGCCCACGAGGATGGCGGCGATCATGTACAGCAGCGTCCACACCACTCGAATCACTCACCGTGGCGGCAGTGTGCGCGTTGTCGTAGTACGCGGTGCCCACGAGGATGGCGGCGATCATGTACAGCAGCGTCCACACCACTCGAATCACTCACCGTGGCGGCAGTGTGCGCGTTGTCGTAGTACGCGGTGCCCACGAGGATGGCGGCGATCATGTACAGCAGCGTCCACACCACTCGAATCACTCACCGTGGCGGCAGTGTGCGCGTTGTCGTAGTACGCGGTGCCCACGAGGATGGCGGCGATCATGTACAGCAGCGTCCACACCACTCGAATCACTCACCGTGGCGGCAGTGTGCGCGTTGTCGTAGTACGCGGTGCCCACGAGGATGGCGGCGATCATGTACAGCAGCGTCCACACCACTCGAATCACTCACCGTGGCGGCAGTGTGCGCGTTGTCGTAGTACGCGGTGCCCACGAGGATGGCGGCGATCATGTACAGCAGCGTCCACACCACTCGAATCACTCACCGTGGCGGCAGTGTGCGCGTTGTCGTAGTACGCGGTGCCCACGAGGATGGCGGCGATCATGTACAGCAGCGTCCACACCACTCGAATCACTCACCGTGGCGGCAGTGTGCGCGTTGTCGTAGTACGCGGTGCCCACGAGGATGGCGGCGATCATGTACAGCAGCGTCCACACCACTCGAATCACTCACCGTGGCGGCAGTGTGCGCGTTGTCGTAGTACGCGGTGCCCACGAGGATGGCGGCGATCATGTACAGCAGCGTCCACACCACTCGAATCACTCACCGTGGCGGCAGTGTGCGCGTTGTCGTAGTACGCGGTGCCCACGAGGATGGCGGCGATCATGTACAGCAGCGTCCACACCACTCGAATCACTCACCGTGGCGGCAGTGTGCGCGTTGTCGTAGTACGCGGTGCCCACGAGGATGGCGGCGATCATGTACAGCAGCGTCCACACCACTCGAATCACTCACCGTGGCGGCAGTGTGCGCGTTGTCGTAGTACGCGGTGCCCACGAGGATGGCGGCGATCATGTACAGCAGCGTCCACACCACTCGAATCACTCACCGTGGCGGCAGTGTGCGCGTTGTCGTAGTACGCGGTGCCCACGAGGATGGCGGCGATCATGTACAGCAGCGTCCACACCACTCGAATCACTCACCGTGGCGGCAGTGTGCGCGTTGTCGTAGTACGCGGTGCCCACGAGGATGGCGGCGATCATGTACAGCAGCGTCCACACCACTCGAATCACTCACCGTGGCGGCAGTGTGCGCGTTGTCGTAGTACGCGGTGCCCACGAGGATGGCGGCGATCATGTACAGCAGCGTCCACACCACTCGAATCACTCACCGTGGCGGCAGTGTGCGCGTTGTCGTAGTACGCGGTGCCCACGAGGATGGCGGCGATCATGTACAGCAGCGTCCACACCACTCGAATCACTCACCGTGGCGGCAGTGTGCGCGTTGTCGTAGTACGCGGTGCCCACGAGGATGGCGGCGATCATGTACAGCAGCGTCCACAGCGCCGTGAACACGAACTCGATCTTCAGCCACGGGATCTGGAATGCATGAATAAAGGGTTATTTTGGTATATGGAATAATATGTAGAGTTTCCTTTAAAAGGCTAGTATGAGCTGTAATTGTGTATACCTACTATATAAATTGTGTAAAGCAGGTTCACTCCGCAAGATGATTTAAAGAAATAACGCTGACATAAAAAAGAGCAATTCAGTTCGCAACAGCGCCTGACTCCGCCTCCGTTATTCATCTAACGTTGTGCTCTTTCTATCGCGTAACTTTATCTCTTTCGACGTACTAAGGCTGTCTCGTAATTGGGCACACACAGCGCGTGAAATAGACCATGCACGAACGAACGCGTGCAACCTAGCCGGCGCGCGGCAGTCGTCTGAAATCGGTCCGTCGTGACAGCTACCTTGTTCACTTGCTAACCTGGTTAGGCCAGGCTTGCTAATAACAAACTCAATCTATCAATGAAGCGCTAAGGGGGCATACCTTATAGAACTTCTCGACGATGTGGAACAGGTACAGGCCCAGCAGGATGCCCGTGAACCAGAACGCGATCATGGCGATCCAGTTGAAGTACGTGCCCTGGCTGAGCGCGCCGAACTTCGACACCAGGATGCAGATGAACCCCAGCAAACTGCACGACTGGAAACAATACACACAATGATACGACTCGCTTCGGAGGATCGTCTAGCTGAAAGCTTTTAGAAATGTTGTAGAAACAATAAAGTACTATGCTTAAAAGTTTTTAGAGTCTAAATATCCATATTTTTGACCTAAAAACTTTTTTCTTTAAATAAGCTAAAATACTAAAAAATAAAAGGTACGAGCCAAGATTAAGGTGTACCGAATCTATTGAGATTAGAGATATTAGTATTTATTACACTAATAATATAATATTATGTCAGCGGTGAGCGAAATCTGTATTTGTGAACGCCTATTTGGTGTTATTTCCAGAAACAGGAAGAATGTGTAGGCTTTTCAAGAATGCATGTAAGTACACAATCTTTAGCGGTCAGCCAGAGTGTATGCGAAATGCTTATTAAACATACCTATGGCATGGTTTATTCTTATCGTAACGTTGTTATAGTAACAAGCTATTGTTATAGTAACGATAGAACCACTTGCAACCGCTGCGTTTTTATTACCTATGGTGTAGTTGCTCAAACGTATTACATGAGTAAGGAATTTTTAAAATCTGCAGCTGCTAAGTAAAACGTCAACATTTTATCTTACTTATTGTTTTATTAAATAACTAAATAAATTTAATAAATACCTGGGGCCGGTATTTTTTTTCGGTAAATATGTTCTAAAAAACGAATCGATTATTGACCCCAAAATCCCCTTTTCTACTAAAATTCACGAAAATCTTCCGAGTTTCAGATTATATAGATATAATATATTATACAGGAATTGCTCGTTTAAAGGTGTAATTATAATAATAACAATAAGTATAAAGAAGATAATTAGTGGATCATTAAAGGTTTGTAAATAATTTTTGTTTATTTATAATTACCTACACTACTCATATATTTTATTTGTATAAAGCCATTTATTAGTAATTTAGGAGTAACGAACTTATAACTATGTATGTACTCTTTAAATAGTAATCGTTTTATTTGTGTGTAGCCTATGATTTAACAAGAGAAAAAATGAGGCTAATCTATGTGTGATGGCAAGTTTAATTCCTTATTTCGGTGCAACACAGCTTCGGATTGTGGCGGAAGAGAAGACATTTCATAATAGCTTATAAGTTGAGCCTGTGACAGAGCAGAGCCGCCCGTCACCTCAGCATGTGAAAGAATAAACATTTTGTTATTTTTAAGGGTGAGTTACTAACCCCTTATAACTTAGTACGATAACATCTTCGGCTGCATCATTACATACCATCAGCTGAGATCACAGTACTAACTTGTTGCGAATAAAGAAGGATGTGGCACCCCAGGAATGCAGACAGAAGTGAAAACTCAAACAGTATCCAACACAAGAAGTATCCATTTAAAAAAAATTCATTGAGTTTTGTATAACACTAGTGTTCTTCGCAGGCGCAATGGGCTTGGGTGCGTTTTTGGTCAGCTGCTTGGCAGGGTTGTTGGTGTGCACGGGCCGAGTGCTATGGCTCCTCTTCAAACTGGCCTTCGCTGTAACCGGCATCTTCCTTGGCTGCCTGGCCGCAGCGGGCATGTCCTTCTTTAGCCCCGTGGCCGCTAGCGGCATCATAGCGCTGGCCACCTCTATTTCGATAAAATTGCTTTGACAGGCGCGCCGAAGTGATGCGCATCAGTGAATTAAATATAAAAGTAGTCCTATATTATTAAGTAAATTGGAAATACATTTTGAGTTTGTTTTTTCTAATATAGTCGCAGAATGAAAAGGTTCGTCACCTTAGTGTCGATTTTCGCTTGCACTAGTACTGCAAACGAATCAAGTTGAAAATTGAGGAACCTTTTCATTCCGTGACTGCACTTGTATGGCGCCAATAAAATATCTATCTACGATTTGCCCTATAGTCTATACTCTATACCATAGATATCAATGTGACATAAGCTCCATAAAAGTTATGTCAAATTTCTTTATGTATCTAGTAGGACAAACTGTGGCTTTATAGGATATTGGAAACCAGCTTTAGGTAATTGGGCGCTTATGCTAAACTCACCACTTGCACAACTTTGAGAATTCCAGGGATGGTCTTGAGGTAGGAGGGGTCGAAGCGTATGTTGGTCTGCACAGTGGTGCTGGACGTCACTGTGGTGGTTGTGTGCTGGCCCGGGAATCCTGCCTCTGCCATCTTTGATATACCTTATCTGTAACAATACTGACTACTACAGACACACTCCTACACAGTGGTGTGTAGACCACGGTGAGTAAGTAGAATTTCTTCTGTAAAAGTTCTAAAAAAAACATGCAATAGTATATTGGCTATCTTTTCAAAATGGCTCATTACAATATTTTTTATTATTTTTAAGGTCATTAAATTATTGACTTAATAAAGTGTACCCCATCAATTTATTAATCACTTTTTCAGCCTTCAAGGGATTTCTAATTTTTTTGGTTTAGAAAAATGGGTGTTTGCGCTTTAGAAGATATCTAAACACCTAGAAACTGTACATAAAATTATGTATGTAATGAAATGAGTGACATTTCATTCATTTGAATTTGCCGCGCTTCGCGTATCAGCTGTCTGTACCTATGATTAGTGATCTGTGTCGAGGATTTAAAATGGCGAGGGACGCTGAAATTGTTTTGTGCATTGTTATCGTAATAAAAACTCATAGAAAGAATGTGATTGAGGACTCGAGATATAGTGAACTTTAAATGTCGTTTCTTTGTTATTTCAGGTGAGATAGAAGTGTAATTGTCGTAACTTGATAATAACTAGATAATTGTAAAATAAAACAAAACTTGTAATAAAACAAAACTTTGTTATTTCAGAGAAACAATTTGTGGTTTAATTTTGGAGATCCTCAATGTCTTATAAAACGACATTTTTGTGAACTAAGAGAATATGGACCGGCTTCAGTTTGAGTTTACGATGATAGCCTCAAATGATGGCAAATCAAATGTATTAGCCATAACTTCAATATGTACTGAAGAAGGAAAATGTTATGTTTTACCCGAGGAACTGAAGCCGGTGAGTCATCATACATATACAACGTGTTCAGGACGAATACGAACAACTCTAGGGTTAGGTTCCTTATCGAAAAGTAATCAAAAATGGCTAAGGAACATAAGTTCTAAAATGGATATTTTCGGAGAAAATAATTTTTCTTTTGTAAATAGATCCAAAAATGTGTCCCATATGCCGCACTCTTATTTTTGCGACGTTGCCAAACTTAAATCATTCAAAAATACTACAACTACGGTCTGAGTAGTGATGTGCCAGTAGAAGCTATCTTGTCGGCATCGATAAAGTCTTACCGCGAACGATAGAATATAAATTTTCCTTAGATTTCAATGTTTTACATTTTGGCAATATTGAAAATAATTAATTTTAAACTTTATGATTGTAACCGAAATCATTATGTACTTACCTACTTCCTGCCAATAAAAAGACTTTATTTACACCGTTAGTAGGTACTCGTAAAAGGTAGAATACCGAAGTAAGCTGAATCTATTTAAATTCACTCAAGCTTACATACTGTCTACATTACATTTACCATACTCAAAAATACAAACATACTTTTGTCGGCGTAAACGTAGGTCAGCAAGCTCGTATAAGTTCATAACTGAATAGTTAGGTAAACAATTAAGTTCATCAGTAAGATTCTCAGTATCGATTGTCGATATTGTTAAAAATTGTAACAAGAGCGCGCCGCAAGTTCATAAGCTCCTGAAGTTTTTTGTAGAACTTCGGGTCTCTCTTTCTCTCAGGTATACGTATCCCTTAGTTAAACTGCGATCGAAATACTAATTGTTTCCTTATCTTTATTGTTGAAGCCCCTTTGAGTGTGCGACGGTCCAGTCGGTGTTATCAGGGTTGTAGCTTTAAAGTACAATGTGAAATTGACTTTTTTTAGTTACAATTTACATGCATAATATGATATTATGTTATTAATTAGGTACAGGTATTAATAAAATTATTAAACATCGAGCTAAGCAATGTTATAAGCGAAAATTGTAGTAAATTCCCTACGATGATTTTCAAATACGAGTGATCATAGGGAATTTTCTATCGATGTAGGTATGTGTAATATGCCAATCCATATTTGCCAATCTGCATGAGGCCAGCGTGATGGACTGTTGGCCTATCTCTTCGAGAATCGAGGGGAAACTCGAACTCGTGTTCAGCAGATTGCTACTATTGATCCTGAATTTCTTTTCTTCCACATTCATATTTTTTAAATTTACACATAGATGACTGTTTAAATCACTTTACTAAACCCATTCTTTAAAACGATGCGAATCGTTGATAAAATTCTGACAAATAATTTTTTTTTTAATTTTTCATTAAATTCTTATTGTGACAACCCTCGCTTGTGGCAACAAACAGTGTTCATTGTTTAGTAAAATTAAGACCATTCATAAGTTATGTTTTAAAATGCGACGATGTCAGTTTTTGCATAAAGGTGTGTGTAACATGGATAGTTGGAAATAGTTGAATTACTTTGTATGAAAACTGAATTTTATTTTTTTATTTTATTTAAAAATTATTTCTTATGTGGTTCGATTCCTATAAGTGGTCTGTTCAATACCTCGAAGTTGTTCGTATTCGTCCTGAACACGTTGTATTGTTAAAACGAACACTTTCGCAAAAGTAAAAAATAGCATTAAAAAAAGACACCAGAGTAGAAAAGTATGGATAAAGTTGGATGAAAATCTAAAGAAGACATATGTAGATGAGGAAGGTAATATGCAATTTTTAGATCAATATTTAGATGAAGTGAGCACAACACAAGCAAAGGACAAAAATGACACTTTGCAACAAATCTTGGAACAATTAATAGAAACTACAACTAAGAAAGAAAATCAACATAACTTAAAACATATCTCAGAAAAATTTATTATTGAAAAATTCACAAGCAAAAATCCTAATGCGATGCAATGGATAGAAATTTTTGAAAAAGAGTGTGCGCGCTTTAATATAACAAAAGATGAGAGAGATATTAGAACCGCATGTAATGAAATGAGTGACATTTCATTCATTTGAATTTGCCGCGCTTCGCGTATCAGCTGTCGCGTATCTATGATATTGATCTGTGTCGATGATTTAAAATGGCGAGGGACGCTGAAATTGTTGTGTGCATTTTTGTCGTAATAAAAACTCATAGAAAGAATGTGATTGAGGACTCGAGATATAGTGAACTTTAAATGTCGTTTCTTTGTTATTTCAGGGAAACAATTTGTGTTTAATTTTGGAGATCCTCAATGTCTTATAAAACGACATTTTTGTGAACTAAAAGAAGATGGACCGGCTTCAATTTGAGTTTACAATAATAGCCTCAAATGATGGCAAATCAAATGTATTAGCTATAACCTCAATATCTACTGAAGAAGGAAAATGTTATGTTTTACCCGAGGAACTGAAGCCGGTGAGTCATCATACATATATTGTTAAAACGAACACTTTCACAAAAGTAAAAAATAGCATTAAAAAAAGACACCAGAGTAGAAAAGTATGGATAAAGTTGGATGAAAATCTAAAGAAGACATATGTAGATGAGGAAGGTAATATGCAATTTTTAGATCAATATTTAGATGAAGTGAGCACAACACAAGCAAAGGACAAAAATGACACTTTGCAACAAATCTTGGAACAATTAATAGAAACTACAACTAAGAAAGAAAGTCAACATAACTTAAAACATATCTCAGAAAAATTTATTATTGAAAAATTCACAAGCAAAAATCCTAATGCGATGCAATGGATAGAAATTTTTGAAAAAGAGTGTGCGCGCTTTAATATAACAAAAGATGAGACAAAAATAGATATTTTGAGGTTATTTTTAGATAAACCTTGTTTGGATTGGTATAGCTCGATGATCATAAAACTAACAATAAATTCTGAATGGAGTGAATGGAAAGACAAGTTTTTAGAAACTTTTAAAAACCAAGGATGGGACATAGTCACATATGCTCTCGCATTTAGGTATAAAGAAGGACAGTTAATTGATTATGCCATAAAAAAAGAACGGCTTTTATTAGATATAAACAAATCTATAGATTCCAAAACAATGATAGATCTTATTGCAACTGGTTTACCTGGATTTATCTTAAATAAGTTAAACAGGGATGAACTCAACAACACTACTGACTTGTTCAACGAGATAAGAAAATATGAAGGCACGATGTATAAGAAAAACTCAACTAACATAAAGAGCAGTACATTTTATAATAAAAATAAAACTTATGAGAAGAAGTCATGTAAGACTTGTGAGTCTTTGGACAAAGGGATTAGATATCATCCGGAGGAGTCATGTTGGTTCAAGAAAAATAAAAATGAACCTGAAAAAGATCTTAAAACTAAAAATGTAAACAATAACTCCATAATTGAAGTAGACATAAATACTGAGAAAAAAAACTAGTAAGCACACCATTAATCAAAATCAAGCTTTTATTAGAAAATAAACTAGAAGTGAGTGGTATTTATGATTCAGGCTCACAGATTTCTATAATAAATTCAAGATTAATAAAAGTAAAAGAAAAAAAAGATGATGTGAACATAGCATACATGAGAACGGTTAATGGTGTGAAGAAGATGGATGGCTTGATAACAATAAAAATTAAAATATTTGATTTAGAAGAAGAGGTGGATGTATACATAGTAGAAAATGAAGATTTTGATGATTTCATAATCGGATTAGATATGATAAAGAAATTCAGATTAACCCAAAATGAGAACTTGCAGATAGAACAAAAGAAAATAACAAATAAAATAGACAGGATGTCTAAAGATAACAGAAATGAAGATAATAATATAAAAAAATATACAGTAAATTTCAATGAACACATACAAACAGAGGAATTTATAAGTATGACAGACCATTTAGATAATCAAAAGAAAATTGAGATAGAGAAAATTATAAAGGAATATAAAACAATATTTGCTAAGGACAAGTATGATATAGGTTCAGTTAAAGATTATGAAGCTCGCATAGATTTACAAGTAAATAAATATTGTAGTAAAAGACCATACAGATGTACAATACAAGATAGATTAGAAATTGAAGAGCAAATATCAATGTTACTAAAGAACAATTTAATAGAAGAATCATACAGTCCTTTCGCTGCTCCAGTGACATTGGCGTTTAAAAAAGGTGAAAATAGAAAATCCCGTTTATGTGTAGATTTCAGAGAGTTAAACAAAATAGTTATACCACAAGCTCAACCATTTCCTTTGATAGATGATCTAATTATTAAAACTAGAAATTGCAAGTATTTTACTACACTAGATATAAACTCAGCATTTTGGGCAATACCATTACGGGTGGAAGACAGAAGTAAAACAGGATTTGTCACACAAGATGGCCACTTCCAGTGGACCTGCCTCCCTTTTGGCTTGAAAACATCACCAGCAATTTTCCAGAGAATCTTAAGCAATATTCTAAGAAAACACAATCTCACAGGATACTCTGTTAACTATATCGATGATATTTTGATATACTCGTCTACCTTTGAAGAACATATAAGGCACATTAGAAATGTATTAGAGGCAATAATTAAAGAAGGCTTTAGACTGAAGTTTAAGAAATGTACCTTTGCTTCAGACTCAGTAAAATACCTCGGCCATATAATTCAGAACAATTCAGTAAGACCACTAAAAGACAATTTGATTTCAATAAGGAACTTCCCAACTCCTAAGACGCAAAAGAACATCAGACAATTTTTGGGAAAAATAAACTTCTACCATGACTATATACCAAGAAGTGCAATTATTTTAGATCCATTACACAATTTATTACGAAAAAACGAGAAATTTGTATGGTCAGAGAAATGTGAAGAAGCATTCAATCTGATAAAAAGATATTTATGTTCGCAACCGGTCTTGGAAATATTCGACAAAGACTTACCAATCAAAATCTTTACCGATGCATCTTTGGAGGGCATTGGAGCAATATTAAAACAGACACAACTAGATGGTAAAGACAAACCGGTGGCATATTTCTCAAAAAAATTGAATGAACATCAAAAACGGAAAAAGGCTATATATTTAGAATGTCTTGCTATGAAAGAAGCTGTTAAATATTGGCAGCACTGGCTCATCGGAAAACAATTCACCATTTACTCAGATCACAAACCTCTAGAGAACATGAACATTAAATGCAGGACAGATGAAGAATTGGGTGATCTCACATACTACCTATCTCAGTATGACTTTACCGTAAAATATATACCGTAAAATATGTAATTTTCAATACTTTAGTCCTTTCATGTACTATATCAAAAGCATTATAGTGTCAATCCACATTTATGTTCTAACGAGAGGTCTAAAACAGTATTGTCCTTTGTATTTGACCAGACTGTGAAAAAGAGCATTTCTATAGAAATTAAAATTGATAAATATGCACAACATACTTGATATAAATTAAGCCACTGAAACTCACATCAAATAAGCAAAAATCAAATTTCATTAGTAACATCAGTAATTTAATACTCAGCAGTATCAGATTAATGGGGTAGTTCTGGTTTTGTGATAAAACCACACCACACAGATAATAATAATACTCTGTGAACACTAATAAAATTTCATTGAAATTGTAATTGGAGTACATGTATTTTATAATCTTCGAATGCTTTAAAACTTTTGCAGTAAGAGGTAACATGAAATCTCTTTGGCTGTAACAACAGGTTTATGATGAAAATTCTTCTCTTTCTTTCTCGAGTATTTTTCACATCAGCCCCGATAGACTGAGATATAATTATTGGTTATAATAGTTTATCGTACATATCTAGCATTAATGGATTTGATATGAGAAAAATGTTCCAGATAATTTGCTGATAAGCATTGATTGAAAAATATTATGATTTATATTACCATGATGACTAATCTTTAACTTATATTTCAATAGTGGCTCATTTTTTTGATTCAAAGGTTCAGGCCTTCAGCACAGGCCACTTTGGAATTTACTAATTTGAAGATAATTTTCAAATTGGATTAGGTCTGGTCTAGTGGGAGGCTTTAAGCCCCGATAAAGGCCAATCAGCAAAGATGCACCTCTAAGCCCAGTATTGAAACAATAATAAGGCCATGATGGATAAACACTCTGCGGTGTCCCAATTCGTCACTAAGATACTAACGATTGATAAAATATTCATAATTTTAGAGTTCTCTGTCAGTCATCCATAGATACCACATTATGCAAGCAGTTTCTACATATACTACACTAGTAAAATATTCTGGTTTTCTCGTACAAATGTTTCATTACACATCCAATACTACTTCATTGAGGATTTATACGTATTTAATATGAAACTGTACCTTGATTTAAGTTTATATAAAACTAGCAAAAACTATTCTGAAAAAAGTAAGTAGGTATTATAATCCATAGTTCCTCAGGACTCCTAGTAATTCGTCCATGAAAACCATTGGGCTTCACGACGCTGGAAATGCGATTAGAAATCAACATAAATTTATTACGTTATACGTACCTACCTAGTTTTTCCTGTAACTTCCGTGAATGAGGAAAATAATCAAGTCGGTAACTATATCACGTACAGAAACGGGAAAGCTTTCCGAGTTGCGGATATTACTATAAAACAACGTGGGAAACTTAATAGACAATAATAATTTATATTCTCAAGGACTAAACACAAATCGTCACCACCCAAAATAGAGTTTATTGAGCAATACTAGCGCTGAGCGCTAGAATATTGAAAATAACGCGCACGAAGAAATGATAGTAGGTATTACATAAAATCAAGCTGCTCAAACACTCACCTTTATTTCCAGATTTATATAAATCACTAAAGTCTAAACATGTACCTAATGAAAATATTTAAAGCAATTGTTTGAATTTGAAAATAATAAATACAAAATTGCATTTACGTTTCTAATAATGTCACTGTCATACCATAGCACACCATAGGGATAGTCACTGTCACCCATCTGTCAAAACAGACCAGGAACTGTCACTGTCAAGCCCTATAGTAGTATAATGTCATGGATGTGTCATGGTCAATGACAAAATACGCAACGCTTAGAGGACGGGAACTATGTGACGTATATTGCAACCAAAAACTCAACTGAGTAAATAGTTGATAAATGTTCAGGACTGGTAATACCAATTAATGCAAGATGGTGGTTTTTTCAAAAACAGCAATCATATTCTGTTGGGTAACCACGAATTATGTGGATCAAAGATTTTTCTACTCACGTATTAGTAGTGAGGTAAATACGGTACGGTAGACAAATTGGAGATGTATAATAGAAATATTTTTTTTTTTAATTTGATGGGCAGGGGTGGTTAGTATACTGTAATACTATTGAAAATTGGTCTTGATAGTATGAAACTCTCAGTGCGCGAGGCCGACTCGCACTTGAACAATATTTTTAATGAGTTCTTTTATAATCAGGAGATAGTTTGTGTTAAAAATATTATGCGTACTTTCAGAGGTTGTCATTAGGATTCGAAAATTAAATCTTACGCACAGACATCTTTCTTTTGCAATAGCCGTGTTTTTTTTTACGCTTGAACATTGCTTTTTTTATCTTTGTTGTTTGATTTTTATTTTTTTTTGTTTTTTATTTTTGTTTTTTGATTTTTTGTTTCTTTGATTTTTGATTTTTGATTTCTGATTTTAGATTTTTAATTTCTGATTTTTCATTTCGACTGACAGCTTTCTCACGCAACGATTTTCAATTTAGCGCGGCAATGCTGCCTGCATAATGGGCACCCTAGCCCCTAGCTACCCTAAATTTTAAGGTATATTAATTCTTAAAATCTAATTTAATTACATGTCTTAGTTTCGTTCTATAATGTATTGTTTATAATTTTTAAAACCACATTTATCATGAAAATAAATGTTGTCGTCATAGGAATTTGTCCTGTGTTCCGTTTCATCATGGTCACCTTAAATTAGAAAGGGACGCAGTACCTGCAGAACCCTCTCGCTTAGACCGGTTTATTCGTCATGGTGGACAGTCTTGTTATAATGATATAGGTACTACGTCTATGGTAACCATAGTTGATAGGTACCTACCTTGACATTGATAGTTAATGTTGGCAAATATGACATTGACATATGACATTTGAATTTTAATTTAAAAATCGAAGTTGTTTTCCATATTTTTTTTTCAATTGTAATTTAATTATTTCATAAACTATTGAAATTGCTCCAAGATTCGGAGAAAAATTTTACTAATTAATGTAGATGATTTATACTTTGTAACAGATTACAGACTAGATACCGCTATGTTAAGTGTACCAGCGCTTGATAGTTGATAATGACTGAGTATTAATTAGTTATAATAAAACGTGAAGTGTATTTGTAAACAATGGAAAACACGTTCGTTGCTCGTCAGTTGTTATAAGCCCATGAAGTGAACAAATCATTACGCTATTTAAATATGTGAGTCAGAGATGTATTTAACACATTTCGGTATTGGTTCGTGATTTAGTGTCAAGGAGAAACGGTGACTACATCCTTTCCTTATCTTCGCAACTGGAGTATTATTTAACTGCGGAGTTTGAAATAACGTCGTAAAATAATACCGGTCATAACGTAAGTATAAACAAATTTTGTTATTTTAATCAGCTGTATTCAGCTAAAGTATCCTGATTGAGATGTATGTAATGAACTGAGAACTACAAAGTTACTACAGTTTTGTACACCTACAATCTTGCCCAAGGAGTGTCTCTATTATTAATAGTAACACCACTGACTCAGCTGCCTCAGGGACTAAAGTAAACAAGATAAATATGTTACTCTTTCTATGGAAACAATATATGCTATGACATGAACATTAAAATTTCAGTTATATTAATTTTTGATAATCATCTTCTCAAAGCTGATGTAGCAGATATATACATTTTGTCTTGCACTGATTTTCTAAATACCTTATCAATTGTACAGTACTTCTCAACCCCCTTTTTACGTCCCACTGCTGGGCACGGGTCTCCCCTCAGACTGAGAGGGGTTTGGCCATAGCCCACCACGCTGGCCAAGTGAGGGTTGGCGGGCTTCACACACCTTCAAGAACATTTTTGTGAACTCACAGGCATGCAGGTTTCCTCACGATGTTTTCCTTCACCGCTAAGCAAGTTATATTTAGTTTCCTAAAACGCACATAACTCGGAAAAGTCAGAGGTGTGTGCCCAGGATCTGAACCTGCGACCTCCTTATGAGAGGCAGAGGTCAGAACCACTGAGCTATCACTGCTTCAATTCAATTGTACAGTAATTGATCATAATGCCAATGTTCCAGCTTACGATGGTGTCACAAGCTGCCAGTCCCCAACAGGACCTGGGGTCCACCAATGTGGTGTTTAGAACAGAGACCCGCTTTGATCCCTCATACCTAAAAACACCCCCTGGAATTATGAAAGCAATTGTTGTTGTAAGTAGTCTCTATAATAATCTGAATTATAATAAGGAAGGAGGACATTGATTCTATTTAACAGTTGTTACTACTTCTGATGCCGCTATAATAACTATTTGTTGTTATAATGGCAACAGAAATACATTATTTATGAAAATTTCAAGTGTCTAACTGTCATGGTTCAAGAGATACAGCCTGGTGACAGACGGATGGACAGCGAAGTGTTATAGGGTCACGTTTTTACCCCTTGGGTATGGAACCCTGAAAAGGGGGTAGAATATGCGAGCAAAGCTGCGAATACACTCTGATCTTGAGATACGTAAAAAAATATGATTAGAAGCATTGTAAGTAAATTTTAGTGCAATAACTCAGGTTTTCATATCTGGGGACACGGTAGTGTCCCCGCCAAGACGAGCCAAGCGAAGCGCGAGGGCACTACCTATCTTTTCTCGAAGTGTTTCGCCGTATTTTTAAACCCTTATAACTTAGGCCTGAATTATTTCAGATAATCAAAATTCTCGGAAAATGATGTCGCCACTGAACTTATTAAACCTATAAAGTTTCAATTTTATAGGTCTTATACTTTAGATTTTATTGACGTCTAAAAAACCCAAATTTCGTCACTGACTGACTGACTGACTGACTGACTGACTCACTGATGATCATCAAAATTCCTAGGTACTTCCTGAAGACCTAGAAAGCTGAAATTTGGTATATAAGCTAGTATTAGCACACAACCAACAAAAAAATTCCAAAAGTTGGAAATTTAACCCCCCAACCCCTTAAAATAGGGGATGGAAGTTTGTATGAAATTACCGCAAATATTGATGCTAGAGGTCTCAAAATTGATATAGGGACTCTTTGTAATAAACAATTAAATACGTGTTTGAGGATTTTTAGTTAATCACCCCACATCCATTAAATTAGGGGGTTGGAAGTTCGTATGGGGTTTCCCATAAGTATATAGGTATAATAAAAACTTAATTTCTGAAATTTGGTATATAAGCTAGTATTAGCACACAACCAACAAAAAAATTCCAAAAGTTGGAAATTTAACCCCCCAACCCCTTAAAATAGGGTATGGAAGTTTGTATGAAATTACCGCAAATATTGATGCTAGAGGTCTCAAAATTGATATAGGGACTCTTTGTAATAAACAATTAAATACGTGTTTCAGGATTTTTAGTTAATCACCCCACATCCATTAAATTAGGGGGTTGGAAGTTCGTATGGGGTTTCCCATAAGTATATAGGTATAATAAAAACTTAATTTCTGAAATTTGGTATATAAGCTAGTATTAGCACACAACCAACAAAAAAATTTCAAAAGTTGGAAATTTAACCCCCCCAACCCCTTAAAATAGGGGATGGAAGTTTGTATGAAATTACCGCAAATATTGATGCTAGAGGTCTCAAAATTGATATAGGGACTCTTTGTAATAAACTACAAATAAGGAAAAAAATAAACTATATGAACCAAGGAGGGTTCCCTCATTTAAATGATAGAGGGGGGGGGATACTTGATTCGGACAAATATCCACCTTGCAATGATATTCAAGAAATACACCAAAGAAAAGGAAATTAACCAAATAAAAAATATAGTCGTAAACAACTTACAAAAAGAAGTGAAATCCCAGCAAAAACATTTTCATGTAAAATGTTGCCAAGACGAGAACATGTGGCTCACACTATCAAAAAGTTATCAGATCTCATGTAGAGCAAGACTTCTAACTCTACACGCCCTAACTCTATACATCCTAACTTTATAAACTCTACACTTTAGTCAAAATATATTATGTCTTGGCTGTTTCGGTACTGTCACATGGGTGTAAAGTAAAAATATTATTCACTGACTTTGTACTTTTCTGATATACAATACCTAGTTTCTGTAGTAACGATTATTTATTAGATAGGTATTGAGTCTCCTCAGAAACTGCACTTAGGTTTTACTAACTTCATTGGTTTCAAATACTTCATCACACTTTGCAAAAGTGTGTTCCTTTGCTTTAGAGGATATTTTTAATAAATGGAAGTTTTTTCCCATAACAATGGTGATACCATTTAATTTTAATGTGAAATTTCTTGAATTTTGCATGGTCCATTATGCCACTTGCAAAACTCTATTAGAAAAGTACTGAACAGTGAATAAATTCTTCACTTTACGCCCATGTGACGGTACCGAAACAGCCAAGACATAATATATTTTGACTAAAGTGTAGAGTTTATAAAGTTAGGATGTATAGAGTTAGGGCGTGTAGAGTTAGAAGTCTTGCTCTACATGAGATCTGATAACTTTTTGATAGTGTGAGCCACATGTTCTCGTCTTGGCAACATTTTACATGAAAATGTTTTTGCTGGGATCAAAATTTACGTTTTTAATTTCAAAATTAGGGTTATTGAAATAATAATATCTAGTTAATTACCCATTGTTGGAAATTGCTGAATTCACACAACTGATTAACATCTTAGCATCTCCATCGCAGGTCCTTAACTTGCTGGGGTTCATTTGCATACAATCGTCTGCGTTCTGGTCGGACGGGCGCGGTGTGTACTTCAACATCGTGGCGCACGTCGGGCTGTGGTTCAGCGGCGCGCTGCTGCTGCTGTACCTGTTCCACGTGGTGGAGAAATACCACAACTTCATGTGGCTCAAGGTACGCAGCTTTACATGTGAAAGTTTATGAATACCACTGATCTCTATGCTATGGATCACTGAATGTCAACATAAAATGAAGTATTAATGAAGATACTACGTTGACTCTTCACTTTGCACTTTTACTTAACCGTTACTGCTCACGTTACTAAAATAAGACTGCCATTACTAACACAAGACTCGATCAAGACTGACCCGTTCTCCCCGTTTCGTCCTTTTTATACATTCGTACTATCCTTTGCACAAGTAAATAAACGGAAGTGGCGCCACTGCGCGCGAAAGTGGCGCCGCCGCACGCGTAAGTGGCGCCGCCGCGCGTGTAAGTGGCGCCGCTGGCCCAATGCTGCCATCTGCGTGACCGTAAACAAGGCACGCTAGTCATGGGCGACAACAGAAGACACTTAATTTTTGCCATTTTGGCGCTGATTGTTGCGTAACCTGGCGTGAACTATGGAACTAAAATAAAATGACATTCAAAACAACACTGTCACCTGAGCAGTCAATAGCAACAAATGTCAATGACTGTCGCAAGATGTATAGAATGTCAATCCATGGAATAGTGATCAGTGATGAATACTGTTCCATGTTCTATTCTGAAAATCAAATAAGTACTAGGTATAGGTTGCTGTGCTAAGTTTAATGTCAAACAGCACCAACAGAATTGCCTCTATACTAATATTATAAAGCTGAAGAGTTTACTTGTTTTAAGGTAATCTTTTGAACGAATGCTAAGCCTATATGAAATTAGAGGGATCCTATTAATATGACTTATGACACATAGGCCTCTTCCAGCTGCTTCCATTCTTGTCTGTTATTTGCTTTTCTGGTCCAAATTGGCCCTCCAATAACCTTAATATCATCAATCCATCTTTTGACTTGTCGCCCTCTTTTCCTTTCACCATCACATGGTTGCCATTCCGTTACGATTTTAGTCCATTTTATCTTGCTGTGAGGCCTATGTGTCACAAGACACGCTGATATCTAAAACAGAAAACTTGATGTGCTAGATTTTTACATAAACATTTAAAGTTGATTGTAACGTGTTGTACTGTAATCTATGAAATGTATTTTAGTTAGTATCAGCAATAAAGGCTATTAATAATAATAATAATTAATGTGACTGTTATCTCCACATGTGCACACAGATCAGAAGCATGCTTGTATTTGATCATGTTGATCAGAGGCAAGTTTTGATTTGTATGCCTACGACGGACGCAGAAGGTTTCAAAATCAAAGAAGTCTTTTTTCACTTCCAGGTAGAGATGATAGCGTGTGGCATCCTCACGTTCCTGAATTTGATCGCGTCTACGATAGTTGTGGCGTTCGGCTCGGCCGCGTACTCTGCCGCTGGAGTGAGTCAATAGATTACTTGATTGATTTCAAATATACAAGGTGAAAAATTTATGGTTTTTGATATTAAGCAGGGTAAATCATTATCAGCAGTACTATCGAATTACCTACACTGTTTCGGAAAAGTAAGCATTTTTATTTTTATTGCAAAAAAAATAATGGAGATAAACTCGAAAATGTGATAACCAATAGTAGTGGCTACGCTGTACGTGGCGTGTAGAGTAGATACCGCAGAGTAGGTACCGCACGCTGCGCTCGCGGCGTGCGGTACCTACTACTACTGGTTTGCGAATTTTTGGAAACAAAATTTCTCGAAAAAAAAAATTTTTAATTTACTACTGGGGTCAAAATAAATTGCAAAAATTTTAAGTACTGCGAATAGCGATTTACCTCGCCTCACATCGAAAACCATTTATTTTTCACGGTGTATAGTATCTTACAAAGTTTCGACCCAAGTAGTCCGCGAAATTCAAATTTTATTTACTTTGTTGCAAATATTAGTCTACAAATTGTAGGTTTATGGGCAATTAATTTTGCGGGCATAATATTGATGCATCTACATGTTTTTAATAGAAACGGCTCGGAAATTCCCACTCACCTCATATTGGTTCCCGAGAGATAATTTTTTGCAGTTTCCCAGATTTCGAGCAATTGATTGAAATATTGATTGATGATGAACTAATGATTCGAACCAATATGAAGTAAATAAGTATTGTTGAGCAAAGTTTTTACTAAAAACATGTATACATGCATAATTGTGCCCGCAATGTGTAGAATTTTGCCCGCAAAACTCATTGCCATAATTCTACGATATATAATTAGCCCACTATTAGCGAAAAACTGAATAAAATTAGAATTCTCGCGCTCGGATGGTACCCATCTCCCTTAAGGAGTTTGAGCACAAGTAGCCCGCGAATTTTAAATTTTATTTAGTTTTTCTCAAATAGTAGCGTAATAATACATCGTAGGTTATGGCAATGAATTTTGCGAGCCACTACTTGCGAAAATCTAAACAAAATTTGAATTTTCGCTTCCGGATGATATCCATCCATCTTAAAATAGAATGCACACATACATTATAACGGGATATGTAGAACCCAAAATTCATGCGGGCGACACCGCACGCAAGAGCTAACTAGTAAACTATAAACAGTGTTGCTATTTTTATAAATCTATATACTAATAATAAAACTGTAAAGGGTCGAATTCTGTACATTGAAGATATTTTGAAAATTTTTGTTGGAGGACACTATTTAGTCGATACTGAAGCCAAAACTGTAATTTGTTTAATTTTTGTCTGTCTGTCTGTCTGTCTGTCTGTCTGTCTGTCTGTCTGTCTGTTTCAAGACCGCGCATCACGGCTAATCCGCTGGATGGATTTAAATGAAACTTGACATGATTATAGCTCATACCCCGAGGTAGGACATAGGATACTTTTTGTCCCGAAATTCATCATGGTTTCTCTGGAAGACGGCATCAAAGTCAAAATGTGTATTTAGTTATAATTCAGTAACGCGTTGTCCGATTTCATTCATTCTGTCTTTGTTAGAGAGGAGGTTCTTTAAAGATTATTCCATACAAATTTTATCATCATCACTTTTGTAGTTCAGAAATTACAGGCATCAGAACCTTTAGCGATAAGTTCAAGTAGGTGACTCGGAATGGACAAAGAACCTAGGGCTAAGACGTAGAGCTAAAGTTAGACTGGACTACCCTTACAGCCGTAAATTAATAGGCTTAGCAGAAGATTTTGTATGGTTTAAGATTTTTCACTTTTAGGGTGAACAAAAATCATGAAACTCGCTACGTTATACCGTATAGCGCCATCTCTACAATTTATGTGGAACTTGAATGTAAAACTCTGAGATAGGTACTACCGAATTTTTTTATAATAATTAACTGTCATGTAATTTACTGTTTCCTGACTTTATATTAAGATGGCACTGTTAAGACAGATGGCAGATTAAAGTTTTCACTTCTGTCGACATTCCCGGAGTGCCGCGTCTTTTTTTGTCATCCGCAATATGGATAGGGTAATGAAGGTTCACAAATATTTTTAACTCTTAGGTCTTATCGATCCTAACCGACTGACTGTCATAGGTCTTTTTATACGTAAAGAAATATATAGCCATTGCCCATTCGGATATTTTGGATTGTATTGAGATAAAGCAAAGATTTTTAAATGACTCTTATGTTGGGCTGGGGAATATTGTTAGTAGAGTATTTTATCTCAGTGGTACCTACCCGGCCGAACCCTGAAAGAAGAGCTCTACCACCAGTACAAATTTTCACATGATTTTATGATTTTTGACATATTTCGTGGTTTCAGAATAAAAATCACATTGAAAAGGACGATTTTAACTGTCGATATTTCGACCCAGTGGCACAGGTCGTGGTCACTACGTGACCACGACTTGTACCAATGTATCGAAATATCGACAGTTAAAATCGTCCTTTTGTTCTTTCAACTACGTATTAATGAAACTTTATATTATGATTAAGAAAAAGGAGTTTTCAAAATCACCACGAGATAAACCGTGTGAAGTAAGAACAGGTTTCTGCATAACATCACACCAGAATCCCGCGAAAAATCAAGGATTTCCACGGTATATGTAATAAAATCGTAATTCACGCGGGCGGAGCCGCGGGCAACAGCTAGTATAAATATATTTTTTAAATAGTAAAGATTCTTGGAACGATAGTGATATGCTTCCATTTCCTCACGAGATATCTTTAAAATATTGTTTCATACTATGTACTAAAAATTGTATATTGAGACATTTTTTTGAAAAGAGTTTATTAAAAAAAATTACCGTGCAAACCTGCTTTCTGAACCTGGCGGTAATCTTGACATTTCATGAGAGATTATAGATCTAATATGCTTATTACAATGTGATATATATATATTGTTTGAAACAAAATTGTAAAAAAATATTATTTAAAAAAACCGACCAAGTGCGAGTCGAACTCGCGCACCGAGGGTTCCATACCATAAAAGAAGTTAAACATTAAAAGAACCACGTTTGTTCATGATTTTACTAGTTTAATTTACATATAAGTACTTTTGTTGGCAAACCGCAAACGTAACTTTGTTTTTGGCGGATTATTGTTATTATCAAAAAAAGTATATTAGTCAGTGAGTTGATTTTATTTTTCCTGTAAAATATACATTAACTTCTATTGATCACATTTATTTCAGATTTTTCGAATGTTAAACTTCGGAGATAAGGGGGGGAACGGTATTTTTTTCGACAGTTTGCCCAATAAATCCAAAACTATCAGGCATAAAAATAAATAAAAATCGGTTTTAGAATACAAAAGTAACGCCCTTTCATATGATACCCCACTCAATATTGTTATCTCATTTTGAAAGAACAATGGTGCGGGCCCATACATCGCTTTCGGTCACGTTACGCTATTGCAACTATAAATGAAAAAATATTTTTTTGGTTGGACCTGCAAGCCTGAACTCAATGCTAAAAGATTTTTCTTACAAAAAAGTGGAGAAAAAGTAATATTTATTTTCAAAATATTGTATCTGAGTATTATAACAACTGCAACCTCCGCCATGAAGCATCTGAGAGCATAGACAATACACTATATACTCTTTGATAAATACTTGTAACTTGTCCCAGAATTTGTCAATGTCGACAGTTGAGACCATGTAGCCATCATGTAGCTGTCGGACAATGTTGCGAGATGCCGGAATTAAAAAACTCCAATTGACTGAAAGAAAAATCTAATTGAGTTAATAAATTAATATTGAATTACAAAATCACAAATATTCAAACAGTTTATTTAAGTGAGACTGGCTCACACGGAAAAATAATATTCAGTTTTACTCCAACGCAATGGAAACCCCTAAACTAATTTAATCTTTTTATGTAAATATATTCGAATAAAATAAAATGCAAAAAAAGAACGATTGAAATCGACATTTATATTTATTATTTAAAAAAAAAAGCAAGTGCCGAGTTTCTTGCCCGTTCTTCTCGGTGCAGTGCTACTTTCCGAACGAGGCGGTAGAGTCTTAACGTTTCGCAAGAGCCTGTAAGTTAGGCCTATGTGAAAGAATACAATTTTTGAATTTTGAATTTGAATTTTGACACAGTTATTATTGTCTTGTATTCTACAGTCTGATCTAAGAATTAACGTAGTACTTGAAAATAGGTTTTTCTTTAGTATAGTCTGTTACATGTTGTTCTCGTATAAAAGTGGACCGATCGTCAAAAAGATGGAGCATAAAAGTGGAAAAGTTTGGCATCCGGCAACACTAGCAGTCAGGAATGTGGAAACGGAACCTATCAGTATCAATTGAATTTCTTTAAATATTTTATTTTTTTACCCGTCCTTTACAATAACCGGTGATACCTTGAAAAAATTCTGTTATTTATAAGAATCGTCTTGTAATAAATATTACATCTAGACGCTAAACTTTATTTGTGTACATTTCTGCCCATGTTCTTTCGGCGACCCGGTTTTCCCCCCTGTTTAAATAAAAATAAAAACAATTTTCAAATTTTTACGATTGCTATGACGTCGCGTCACTATTATCTATAACTATTCTAAATTTCAGGTCGATAGCTTGAATAGTTACTGAAATAATCGAGTGTGACAGACGGACGGACGGACGGACAGACGGACGGACGGACGGACGGACGGAGAAAATCTCACCATAAGGGTTCCATTTTTACCAAATTGGTATGGAACCCTAAAAAGCAAGTGCCAAGTTTTTTCCCCGTTTTTCTCGGTGCAGTGCTACTTTCCGAACGAGGCGGTAGAGTCTTAACGTTTCGCAAGCGCCTGTAAGTTAGGTCTATGTGAAAAAATAAAATGTTTGGATTTTTTTTTTGAATTTTAAGCCTATGCGAAATAAAGAATTTCATTTCATATTTCCAGTTGTTCGGCTACCTGGCGATGGTGGTGTACGGGTTCGACGCGTTCCTGAAGGCGCGCGCGCTCCAGGCGGGCGAGCTGGCGCAGGGCGCGCGCGTGCCCGCCAAGCAGCAGCACGTGACCACGCCGCCCGCCCTGCCGTGAGCGAGCGCCGTCTACCGTTAATTCAGTGGTCGAATTGAACGTTTTCACGAACCGGAACGCTGTACCTTCAGTGCTTCTATTATTTTTGGGTTTTTTTACGAACCGGAACGCTATGCCTTCACAGTACCTACTCATATTTTCACGAACTGGAACGGTGATTTCACGAACCGGAACGCCGTTCCGGTGCGTTCCGGTCCAATTCGAGCACAGGGGGCCTACCACCGTGACCTAAAGTAATATTATTGTAATATTGTTTTAAAATTTCCATACTAACATTGTATGAAAATGTCAAAACAATATTACAATAATATTGCTTTAAGTCACGGTGGTAGGCCCCCTGGTTACAACTCACAAGTAGGGTTGCTAACTCTTGAAAGTACCACCAACACCAACCTTCCTTCAACACCAACGGGCCTCCAGCCAAGAGGCGAGGCCTTAGCCCCTTACCGGAGCTAAAAGAGCAACACCAGGGCAGCAAGGCTCCCCTGCGACACATCGCCCGGGTAAGGAGGCATGCCTCGAGGCCCGTACCCCAATGGGGACTAGTCCCCAAGGAGAAGACCACGCGACGAAAGTACCAACCCCGTAGTCTTTTATGGACTTTATTTTGCTTTCGAACAGCATCCAATATTTGTCGGTTTTTCATCACGTATTCATAAAAATTTTAAATGGAAATCGAAGCCAGTTAAAGCCGTATTGATCGTTGCCTCTGAGAAGCACCCTTAATGAAACTCCCCAGATGATTCTAAATTACATCTATTAATGGTCTTCCTCAGATACGTCACTAATGGTTAATTTACACCGCGGAGCCCTACCCTCTAAGCCCGCTCGTCCACCACAGTCGCCGCCGGAATGTTACAGATTATTTATTTTTGTCTGAAATCAGTATGTAGTAACGGGCGCGAGATGACACACGGCTTTATATTCTTTTCTTCTCCTTGGTTATTCTCCGCGCTCGGAGTTCCGCTTCTAGACGGCTGAGGTCTAGGCTAAGGTGGACAAGCGGCCTTAAATGTCCCTATTTGATGACGTCTTTGAGGGCCATGTTAGTCATTTAAAAATATATGTACTTTTTAATTTATTAAGATTTAGTGAGATTAGTATCTTTTACACGTTAATTTGTACAAATAATATGTAAAATTAAGATGCATTTTCAAAGTTGTTTAAACTATTCTGATTTTTAAAATGATGTATATTTCCTAGTCTTTTATGTATAAAGATTGTCGAATATTATTATATTTATAGTCACTTAATGCGCTTTAAAAATGTATTTAATCATTAATTTTCTAAAACACTTTATATTGTTATACCGCCTTTTTACCTATGTAATTTTATGAAATGAAAAACTTGTGAAGGCAAAGATTAGTTGTAAGTTGATACTATTGTATTGTATTTAAGCCCACCGCACACAAACTGCTAATATGCACATACCTGTCTGCGTACTTACTATTTAAATACTATCTAATATACACACAAGTTATTATATTAATTGTATATTTTATAAATATGCTTTATATGATATAATCATTCATAATATTGAGGACCATTTTGTAATTATATTCCAATAATTACTAATTATTATAAAGTTCATAAATCAAACATATTATTTAAGGCTCAACTCAACGGTCTGTCTACGAATTCTTTTTTGTTTTTTCGTTATTTTTAATCTATTTAAACACTAGGCTTATGAGTAAAATTGCGGGAATGCCAGTTTTATCTTCACATGTGTACATAGAAATCTTAACTTTAAAGTATACAGTTTAGAAAATTAATCCGAGATTCGACTTTTTATTTTTTGAACTCGAATTGATTTCTTCAATGTTTCTTAAGATTTTAACATAAATATTAAATATCTGAAGATATGATACTACCATATCCGCAATTTAATAGGCATATATATACACACCTATTTTGTTTACAAGTGTGCAAAAAAAATATTTAAAAACCAAAAAGAATTTAGGGGGCAGACCAGTCTTATTCACTTTAATCACGTTAATAAGGTTTAGGTACTCGTGTACAATATACAACCACTATTCCTGGCGGTAGAGTCTTTACATTTCATGAGAGCTTATATATCTAAGCCTATGTGAAATAAAGAATTTCATTTCATTCTCCTATTATTATTATTGTTAAGTGTAAGTTAATAAATGTCCGTCCGAGACCGCATTCGCTCACGCTTGTGTCAAATTTATAATATTTTTTTGTAATTGTACGTTTTTAAAAATATCCTGATAAAGGAATTTAATACACAATTTATGGTATAATATATAAGTTAATATTATACAGTGTTGTTAAAATGATATAGGCTCATTATTCCT
The DNA here is from genome assembly GCA_963855885.1 of Coenonympha glycerion. Taxonomy (NCBI): domain Eukaryota; kingdom Metazoa; phylum Arthropoda; class Insecta; order Lepidoptera; family Nymphalidae; genus Coenonympha; species Coenonympha glycerion. The sequence continues at coordinate 18,572,948 of OY979629.1, forward strand.
TATAGAGATTATAGAGTCTAAGCTCTATCGAGAAAAGTATTGTGTAATAGTCTTGCTCATAAGCTGAGCCCCAACAAATCAGGCTTTTCACGAGACTGCCTCCAACTACCTGCGTGCAGGCTAAAAGTAGCCTAAATTACTTTGCTCAGCTTTCAAAATACAGTTTCAATCAACATATTGCTGTTTAAATCTTGTTTGAAAACGATTCTGCAAAGAAAAACATGTTAATAGAAACTCTATTAAACATGTTAATAGAATATTGCTTTTACTTTGTATATAACGCTAAACTGTTGAGTATAAACATTGTTAGACGTATTATTTGTTTCTATAATTCAGACTGAAATAAAACATTCTATGTAATAATGATTTGTGTTTTATTATTTTATCTTCATTGTGTCAGGTAACATTTAAACTTTAACAACATTACTAAAGTAGTGGTCATAAATTATTAATTAATAATATTAAATTACTTATAATACTAGAAGTCAGGCTCTAGTTATGCAAGAGATATCAAACCAAGTCCAACAGAGTTAATTTGAAAGAAATGTCTGTTTTTCACAAATCACAACTATATATTTAGAAATAATAAATTAATAATATATTTATTCACACCCAAAAAATCATAAGTATAGAATAATCATAGCAAGAACATAATTTAAGTCACAAGTTATAATATTGATGTTAACAAGGCCACTTCTGTTTAATCTTATTTTGACAATTGTAAAAACATAATTATTTTCTGATTTCATTGACTAACGTCGGTTCCCATTATTCGATCTATCCATAGTTTGTCTTACTAGAGATAGAAATTGTATGTCAAATTTCTACTAAATTTCTACCTCTAGTATGACAAACCATGGATAGATCGAATATTGGGAACCACCATGAGTAGATGATGGCGAACTGCCAATAGCCTATATGGCCATGCCCTGAAGTAGGCTTGTTCAACCATAGATACTATACTTATTTTATATTCAGCCTTCTAAGGCACATTAATAAAGCCACCATAAAATACCCCATCTTATAACAGTATCCTTCGATGCATAAAAACGCTTAATTAAAAAAACTTATGTAAGTCTCATTATGCCTGAATATTATAACTAATACATAATTTTTACATATTAACATTCTAATGTACTTGTATAATCTTTGTGTTTTTACAGCTATGAAATATCTAAAATAGACCAAGGCACCACTATCAATATATTCAAAATTCAATTGTTGCATTCAAAATACAATACTTTTAAAAATACTTAAGACTGTAAAAGATGTATAATGTAAGTACAAATATTTTCTTAAGTGTAATAAAATCTTAAATGTAATAAAATAAGTCACAAATATATAAAAATATTTCAAAGTTATTTAGTTCACCAGTGTTATAAGTGTAACAATTTACCTGCCTGGAAAAATGTATCTTTCAAAGCTAAGAGACACACTCAGTTTGGTCTACTAAGGGTCTGGACTGCAACTCAGAGTGACAAAATTGAAAGTATCTCTTTACTTTTCTTCAAACTGAATTGAAAGATGCACAACTCACTGTGGTAAGTTTCAGCTTAACCCTAAAAAATATATCCATTTTACAATAAATAAATTGTGCAACAAATACACAACCATAATACTTACAAAAATACAGTTAATTGATTGATATTAGAATAAATTCTTTTTCATTCTTTTCTGATAAAATGCTTGGCTGCAAACTTAATTATTATTATGATTTAATGATAATTAAATTTAAGACACGACAGTAAGGGCAGCCATTATACCTTTTAGTAATGAATGTGATGGCAAAAGTGTCAATAACATTAATATAAAACTAATAAAATGCCTATTAAAAGTCAAAAGTCTGTGTAAAGCTGTACGCCATCGTCACTGCGGCGGCAGCCCGCGTTTCCACGCCTTGTACTTGAGGTAACAATCGAATCCGTACGCAATGATAGCGCACAGACCGAAGAACTGGAAAACAAATGTATGAGTGTTATAAAAATTCTTGCCTCAATCCCATTTTGACTGACTTAAAAAATAGGCTATTAAGTGTGTTATCAGGCTTATTTTTTACACTACAAGTTAGTACTTAACTGCGATCTCACCTGATGGTGAGTGATGATGCAGAGTGAGGCATGTTAACATACTAACTTGGAAGGGGTAAGTAGTCACCCCAACGGTTTCTACACAGCATCGCACCGGAACGCTAAATCGCTTGGCGGCACGTCTTTGCTGGTAGGGTGGTAGGTAACTAGCCACAGCCGAAGCCTAGACCTGAGCCAATTAAGAAATTACAAAATTCCAAAGTGGCCCGTGGCGGGAATAGAACCCGCGATCTCCCACTCGAATCCGAGCGCGCGTCCCCTGCGCCAGGGATGTCGTTAACACACCTTTGACAACTTGCTGGTTTTCCCACTTCACCCTTACTTTCCTTTACCACTAAACATGAATAAGTTGTTATACATAATTATAATTCTGAAAAATCAGGATTCAAAGTGCATATGTGAAAGCAGTCCAGCCCATTCACATTGTATTAATCGTATAATCTCTCAAGTTGTTGTGAATATGGATGTGATACGCAATACCCCACAGTGGATGGAACCTTGCATTTCAACTCACCCCAGCAGCATAGCCTGTGTTCTCTCCAATGGTAGTCGCGAATATAGATGTGCCGATATATGTAAGACACATCACCCCACAGAACAGGAACTCGCATTTAAGCCACGGCAGACGGTCGTACTTCTCCACAAAGTGGAATGTGTACATGAGGAGTAGGAAGCCCGTGATGATGTTGCCCACCCAGTACAGGATGTTGAAGAATATCGCAGACAGCCACGCCCAGGATATCTTGATGCAGATGAATCCAGCTAGGTTGCACACCTGGGAACAGGATCATCAAATCAGAAATTGTAATTTCTGACCTTGCCTTAACATAAATGCATCTATAATAACATTTTGATGCTGGGGACACAAAGGAGTTGGACCACTAGTCTCATGGGTGGGCTTTTTAACCGCCTTCAAAAAAAAAAGGAGGAGGTTCTCAATTCGTCGGAATCTTTTTTTTGACAAAGTGTAAGTAGATATTTTTATTTGAATGATTTTTAATTTGAATATTAAAAATTATTTTTATTTGCATTAGGTAACTAAATGAGCCAAATTTGGAAAAAAAGGCATGTGGCACTCGGAAACTGCCGCGGTAAAGCTATTGCATAGAATTTAAAGTTTTGCCATCAATCGAAAAGTAGAACTTTTTGTACCAGGCTGGTTGCGCTCCCTGCTTTCATGGTAGCCTAGTACAAAAAGCTCTACTTCAGGAGTGCCAGGTTATTTTCATTACGGAATTTCTGGATTTGGTCTGCACCGTCAAAGCCCGCGATAGAAGCTATGCAATAGCTTAATAAAGAATGAAAATATCATTATATAATGATAGTATTCACCAATGCAACAATCTTCAGTATGCCAGGCAGGGTCTTCAGGTAGCCTTTGTCGAATCGGAGCACCTTTTGCGGCGGAGGAGGCTGGCTCGGTGGTGGCCCGGTGCGGGACATATTGTCAAACATTGTGATTGCCAAACACCTGGAATATTATACACCTACTTATGTACTTAATTTGGTTCTCCTGTCAAGCAAGTCATTCATTGTCTTATGTTCCTACATAGGCATACCAGAGACATGTACAAAGTGTTTTGGTTATTTGTTGTTGTTCCTGTTAAGCACCTCAAAGGTTTGGAATACCCACCCAGCCTCGTTCTCTTCGCCACCTACAACTTGGGTATCTTCAAAGGTGTTTTCTTGGGAAATTCACATAGGTTGTATCATCACTTTCTTTCAGGTGTGATAACAGTTGAGTGCTAGTATATGCGTTTATAAGGCATTCAATCAACGTTATCATACATAACACATTAATTCATTGATCTACAATATTGTACCTACCTACTACTACAGCTGTTACCTCTTATTAGCATTAATTATTACAGGATATGACAATTGACAGCACTAAATTCTTAATTATTAATATGATAATTTTGAAGTTATCTATATAATATATGAGGGAATATAGGGCTGAGGCTTTGGCAGAAAAAATTATACTTATTGTAAATAAATGGAGTGTACTCACCTGCTATAAAGTTTTATTTACTTTTTTCAATTCAATTTAATATTTTTCACTTATAAACACATACCTACTTGGCTTAGGTATAATGAGAGCTTTTAGTTTGGGCACAATTATTAAAAATACTTATTATTTTTAGATAAGAACCTACTTAAGGAGCACACCACGGCTGTGCCCGCGAAATTCAAATTTTTTGTGGTTTTTCGCGATTTTTAAGCTAATAAGATATAATAGGCTTATGGCCGTCAAATTGCGATAATCCCAATATCTTCTTCACGTGTTTATATAAAAATCTCTGCTCGAAAGTGTCGAGTTAAAGAAATTAGTCCAAGATTTGCGAGTTACTTACATAAAACTCGATACTCGGATTAATTTCCTAGGATATACATTTTTATGCAAAGATTTTGATATAATCATGTAAAGATGATACTGCCATTCTCGCAAATTGATTGCCGTAAGCCTATCATGTCTAATTAGCGTACAAATTGCAAAAAACCACGAAAATTTTGAATTTCGCGGGCAGACCCGTTGAGTTCACGTTAAGTAGGTACCTAAAACTTTATCAGGCAAAAAAATATGTAAACAACCAAAGAGAAAAGAGTTAAGTTACCTAGGTAGGTATAGTCCTTTTCATGAAAGAAGTCCCGCAGACGCGGCGCTGTAATCACATTATTAAATATTGCCCTCTCACTCGCACTCGTAATTCGTAAACAGCTGTCAATTTTAGTTCATGTTTTTGCCGCGGGACTTCTTTCGTGAAAAGGACTATACTTACTTGATCACTACCTACACACATGAACCCGTGAACCATAGACATCGTTAGTAGTCCTAGTTGTCTATGATAGACATTCTATTCAATGACTAAAGAAGTAATGGACACAAAGTAGTGAGTCTTTTTGGCTGGGCATGTCCGCCATCTTGTGTCGCATCGAAAATAGCCAATCACAGCTATCAGCCAATCACAGATAGATACCAGTCAGCTGATCAGAAGGGCTGCTCAAGCTATCTATCGATATGGAAACATTATCGATGTAGTTTGTGGTTAGTAATTAAATATTTAAGAGCAAAATTGAATGAATTATTACTATTAAAAATTAAATTATAGTAAAACTAGGTTTTGCCAGCGGTGCCAATTATGTTTCCGGGTTAGATTTACGGCTATTTTTTGGTGACGTCACAACTTCAGTGTTGCCGAAATCAGAAAAAGCAAATATGTTACTATCTCGTTTAACGTAAACAATTTTGAATTATTTAGAAAGAGACAATGTAATGTTTGTTATAACTATGTCGATTTCACACAACATATATACGCATATGTGTGTGTAGAAAACTACAGCTGCTCCACTTGTAGTTTCCTTCCTCGTAGGTAGCATTACATTCGCGCCATTTTACTTACCCTTTGACTATGATTTATGCTTAAGGGCCCTACTCAAAGCACTGCCTGCTGGACCCTTCTTGCAGTGCCACTGCTGATCGTATTATATATTGTATGCATGCAGGGCAGATATTTTAATTGTTTACTCTGTCGCAGGGCTGCAGTATCATTCTGCCAGCCCGACACACGATCTCCCCACTCCGTAAACTGCAATCAGGGACATGTGTAACTCGGTCGGGCCGATTTAGGCCGTCATTTTGTTCATGTTTATACGATAAATTTTATATTAATTTATACATTCGCAATAAATCTTCAAAGACTGATTCATCTATTCTTAGATAGTGCTTATAGTCAACAAGTTCTAATTCCTTCAATAAATTGGCGCGACTCAATGTCTTACGCAGTAACCATTTTTTACACCAGTGCTTCCTTTTTTTCTTTTGAACGCTACAAGTACTCAATACACTCAAACCCAATGCTTTTTTTTTGGTGTTTGAATTATGTAGGCGCCATTTATAAAAACTGACGAATTTAGGCAAGAACACAAGTGAACACAACAACGTAGGCCGCGTTTAAGGAGCACACCACGGGTGTGCCCGCGAAATTCAAATTTTTCGTGGTTTTTCGCGATTTTGAAGCTGATAAGACATAATAGGCTTATGGCAGTCAAATTGCGATAATCCCAATATCATCTTCACGTGTTTATATAAAAATCTCTGCTCGAAAGTGTCGAGTTAAAGAAATTAGTCCGAGATTTGCGAGTTACTCTACTAAACTATAAAACTCGACACTCGGAATAATTTCCTAGGATACACATTTTTATGCAAAGATTTTGATATAATCATGTAAAGATGATACCGGCATTCCCTCTGATGTGTAATTAGCGTAGAAATTGCAAAAATCAACGAAAATTTTAAATTTTGCGGGCAGAGTCGTTGATTTCGCCATGATTTGCAGTGCTTTGTGGAGCAACATTCTCTGCGGCAGTAAGAGTAACTGCAAGCAGGCTCTGCAGGCATTGCTTTGAGTAGGGCCTTATGATTAATGTAGGATGTGAATATGTATTTGACATAGAAAGTACATAGGTACCTACCTACTTAAATGTGTTTTGTGAATTCTGATTTGACATTGACATTTGAAAATAAAGAAAATGCATGAAAAACTTAGCCTTGATTGATAGGTACTTATTCCAATTTCCAGTCTCGTCTTTCCGATTTCATATTATTATTTCTATTTAATCTTAATTACATACCTAACATACCTACTCAATACTTAGTGAAGGTGGATAAAAGAAAATTAATTATGCATTTTCTATTGCGGTAACTGTGTCATGGAAATGAAAAAGTAAACAAGTCCTGTGTGCTAAAGAGTATTATATTTTGACTTACTATACACTAGAAATTTATATTTTGGGTTAAATATATTATATGAATGTGATGGGAGATAGAGACTGGAGACCGTTTGTATACGGCGGCCTTGCGTCAATAGTCGCCGAATTTGGTAAGCCGATAATATATTTTTTGGCAGTATAATTCTAACCTCATAGGTGCGTTTCCTAGCCAAAAATTACTCTCGGAAAGTACGTAACAACTAACACTTTGACATAATTTACTTTATTAATTTCATAGTCTATTATCTACTATACTAAGTGAAGATATCATTAAAAGTGAAGAATTATAGATTAGAAATTAAGTTAGTTTCTCTATAAGTAAGAGACTATTAAGATGAAAGAAACTGTGGCATGGAGGATTTGTCCATACAAACTTCACCCTCATTCACTTTTAAAAATTCTTTCTTAGTGCACCCCTAGATCCCATAAGGAATCTAATGTGCCAAATTTGGAGTCTGTAGATCCAACGGTATGGGCTGTGTGTTGATATGTCAGACAATTAATCAGTTTCTTCTTTTATATATTTAGATTTGTTTCACTATAGGCACATTCCCGATAGACACCACCAAGACTCGTCTGCAGATCCAGGGTCAGAAGATAGACCCTCGTCATGTGCAGCTGAGATACACGGGCATGGTGGACTGCTTTGTGAAGACCTCGCAGCAGGAGGGCATCAAGGCACTGTATTGTGGGTAAGGTATAGCATTACTGCATTGCCAATAGCATTCCGAGATTATTCTGCTCTATCTAAAATAACAATGAGAGTTTTAAAGTATATTATAGTTAATTACCAAGCGTTTCTAAATCATAAACAACTTATCTATCTATTGAGATCTTAGGCAACCTCATTTCCTTTGTAGTTTAATAATGAAGTCATTAACAGATTATTGTAAACAATTACCTCTATTGCAATGCATGTGACTATTTCACTATAGGTTATCTTATCTATTTAAACGAGCAATTGTTATAAACATATTTGCTATAAATATATTTGCTACGCAATCTTTAGGATCTAGTGATTTTAATGAAAATATTTTCTATTTACGATTTTGGTGTATTTTTGTAAGTTTACTAGCTGCTAATTTATTATTCTTCTATTTTGCATATTGAGAGTATTTGCAAGGTCTCATCATTTTGCCCACCTAACCTAACTCTGAAATTTGGGTTAGTGAGGAACCTCTGTAATATCCTTGGATCTACAGCCTCACAGCGAGAAAGTTCAAGAAGTTCGCTGATACTTCTCGAAAAAACAAATTGTCCACACTCTCAATTTTCTCACTCGTGATTGGAAGAACAAAGAAGAAAAAGAATTTCTCGGGCCAAAATACCGACGCCAATCGTTTTTTTTTTATAGTCACGATCGCGATTGATATAGTTATACGATCGTCAGAACTTGAAGGCGGGAAACTCGTTCACGCTTCTCGGGTGTTCACGGGGGTTCTCGGCGTTAATCTGTAGGCGGCATAAGAGAAAAGAGATCTCGCCTCTTGAGCTCTCACTTTCCTAGTTTTGAGCATTCTATAGTTCTCCCGTTCCCTTCATAGAATCTGGCCTGCAGTGCTCCGTCAAGCCACATATGGCACAATCAAGTTTGGCACGTACTACTCGCTGAAGAAGGCGATAGCTGCCAGGAGAGTGGATGGAGGGTCCAAGGAGCACCTGCCCACCAACACGTTCTGCGCGGCCTTCGCCGGCGGTCTGTCCAGCGCCATCGCCAATCCCACTGATGTGCTCAAAGTGCGGATGCAGGTATGGCTGCTTTGCTGCTTACATTAATTTACCAGGGAAACAAGAAAGGTCTATGGTTTGTAAGATTCAAATGAATATATATGACGTAGATTTTGCCTATGTATGAATATACATGATATTTTAATTGAGTAACATAATATGAGAATACCTGATCAACTGAGATTCCATTTGTTTTGAGATTCCACAGTTAGAGTAGGACCTTATTTAATAACAATTGATACCTACTTTTATTAATTCAGCACAAATTTACGTTTGATTATTATATTGTAATGAAGTCTTTTTGTAAAGCATGAAGTACAGGAGTTCACCCAGCTGGTGTTATTGACATTTCCGAAAAGCTACCTAAGTATTGTGATAAAACCCACACTTTCAGGTTGGTGATGAAAAACGCAACATAGTTCGATGTTTCATCGACATGTATCGGCTAGAGGGCGTGCGCGGGCTGTGGCGCGGCGTGGGCCCGACGTCGCAGCGCGCCGCGCTCATCGCCGCCGTAGAGTTGCCCGTGTACGACGCGTGTAAACGACGGCTGATGGCGCCGCTAGGGGACGCGCCGCTCAACCACCTGGTGTCCAGTCTGCTGGCCAGCCTGGGCAGCGCGGTCGCTAGCACGCCGCTGGATGTGATACGGGTGAGTGCTGTGGCATGTGTCGAGCTGCCCGTGTACGACGCGTGTAAACGACGGCTGATGGCGCCGCTAGGGGACGCGCCGCTCAACCACCTGGTGTCCAGTCTGCTGGCCAGCCTGGGCAGCGCGGTCGCTAGCACGCCGCTGGATGTGATACGGGTGAGTGCTGTGGCATGTGTCGAGCTGCCCGTGTACGACGCGTGTAAACGACGGTTGATGGCGCCGCTAGGGGACGCGCCGCTCAACCACCTGGTGTCCAGTCTGCTGGCCAGCCTGGGCAGCGCGGTCGCTAGCACGCCGCTGGATGTGATACGGGTGAGTGCTGTGGCATGTGTCGAGCTGCCCGTGTACGACGCGTGTAAACGACGGCTGATGGCGCCGCTAGGGGACGCGCCGCTCAACCACCTGGTGTCCAGTCTGCTGGCCAGCCTGGGCAGCGCGGTCGCTAGCACGCCGCTGGATGTGATACGGGTGAGTGCTGTGGCATGTGTCGAGCTGCCCGTGTACGACGCGTGTAAACGACGGCTGATGGCGCCGCTAGGGGACGCGCCGCTCAACCACCTGGTGTCCAGTCTGCTGGCCAGCCTGGGCAGCGCGGTCGCTAGCACGCCGCTGGATGTGATACGGGTGAGTGCTGTGGCATGTGTCGAGCTGCCCGTGTACGACGCGTGTAAACGACGGCTGATGGCGCCGCTAGGGGACGCGCCGCTCAACCACCTGGTGTCCAGTCTGCTGGCCAGCCTGGGCAGCGCGGTCGCTAGCACGCCGCTGGATGTGATACGGGTGAGTGCTGTGGCATGTGTCGAGCTGCCCGTGTACGACGCGTGTAAACGACGGCTGATGGCGCCGCTAGGGGACGCGCCGCTCAACCACCTGGTGTCCAGTCTGCTGGCCAGCCTGGGCAGCGCGGTCGCTAGCACGCCGCTGGATGTGATACGGGTGAGTGCTGTGGCATGTGTCGAGCTGCCCGTGTACGACGCGTGTAAACGACGGCTGATGGCGCTGCTAGGGGACGCGCCGCTCAACCACCTGGTGTCCAGTCTGCTGGCCAGCCTGGGCAGCGCGGTCGCTAGCACGCCGCTGGATGTGATACGGGTGAGTGCTGTGGCATGTGTCGAGCTGCCCGTGTACGACGCGTGTAAACGACGGCTGATGGCGCTGCTAGGGGACGCGCCGCTCAACCACCTGGTGTCCAGTCTGCTGGCCAGCCTGGGCAGCGCGGTCGCTAGCACGCCGCTGGATGTGATACGGGTGAGTGCTGTGGCATGTGTCGAGCTGCCGGTTTTAGCAGCCACCCTTGCCGTGGCTAAAAGTAACAGCACCTTTTTATACATTTTATCCTGGCCATTTACTTCTGCCCATTTATGTCCCCAGGCACACCTCTGGGCACACAACACTCATTCAAGAAAAATCTTAATAGTTAATTTTAGTCTGATAAGATAAGATTTACTTTTGTTTCCAGACGCGGCTTATGAATCAAAGAAAAATGAGGGATCACATAGCGAAAGCAAATGAAAAGGTGTACAAGGGGACGGTTGACTGTTTTGTGCAGGTGAGAAAAGCTACAATTGTAAAATAATACCAATTACACGTTTTATTAGGATGGAAGCGGCCAGTTCCATCTTGAATTTTCACAGGAATGGTACAATGATTTTTCATGGAACGTGCACATGTTGAATAAAATTCTCGTAGCCCTTGCAAGTGAATATAAATCATGTGTTTTTACAGACGGTCCGCAACGAAGGTTTCCTGGCGTTGTACAAGGGCTTCGTGCCCACGTGGCTGCGCATGGGGCCCTGGAACATCATCTTCTTCCTCACCTACGAGCAGCTAAAGCGCGTGTACTAGCGCCTTGGCCGCACTCCGCGACGCGTCTGCGCGCCAGGCTCGTGCTGTACAGACGACGAGCGTCCTCAGAGCTGGTTGCAAGAATCTGTGTAAGGAGGTGAGTGCTGTACGACACAACTACGTGCTGCGACAAAAATCAAAGTTTGACAGTTTAACGTGAAATCAACGGGTCTGCCCGCGAAATTCAAAATTTTCGGGGTTTTTTGCAATTTGTACGCTAATTAGACATGATAGGCTTATGGAAATCAATTTGCGAGAGTGGCAATATCATCTTTACATGATTATATCAAAATCTTTGCATAAAAATGTATATCCTAGGAAATTAGTCCGAGTATCGAGTTTTATGTGAGTAACTCGCAAATTTCGGACTAATTTCTTTAACTCGACACTTTCGAGCAGAGATTTTCATATAAACAGTGAAGAAGATATTGGGATTATCGCAATTTGACGGCCATAAGCCTATCATGTCTTTTTAGCTTAAAAATCGCGAAAAACCACGAAAAAATTGAATTTCGCGGGCACACCCGTGGTGTGCTCCTTAAATGAGTTATCGGCTCGGGGATCAAAATATGCTTCCTTGAAAATTTCAGGCCAGGTTTCTCTTTTATCCTTTGAATTAATGTTCTAACCGTTCATCATCATCATTTATTTAAAAAAATAACTTCTTTCATTAATTGTTTCAGGTAAATAGTATAAAGGTGTCTATTACTGTAATAGTATAAAGGTGATTAGCTGAATTTAGTTGATAAGTATTACAAGTTATTTAATGTTTCTGCTTTGTTATTCTATTTATATTTGTACAGATCTTTAACATTGCAATGGGTGTTAAGTTTATTCTATAAGTGTATTTTTGAAGTCACAGTGAGATCTGAGATTTGTATATTTTTAATTCACATCTAATAAATATGGCACTTTGACTCAATACTTTTTCTATTCAAATGCGTAATTTTTAACATTACGTTAGAATCGTTTAACACAATTTTCAATTGATAAGATTTTGGTGATGAAATAGTGAAATTAAAGTAAAGAGATTTAATACCACGTCACACGTGTTCCACAGTTAATATTTGAAAATTGAAAAAGCAAAATCAGACCTGAGAATCAGAAGAATTTGTACGTTTAGTTTCTCGTTTAACTAACGGCCATGGGATGCAACCGTATCCGGGTTTAGTATTTTGATTGACCTTGCATACACCTTGCATACCCGCAAAATTTTAATTTTGTTTCAATTCAATATTAGACATTTTAGGTTTAGCCATTTGCGAAATGGGCTAATTTTTATGTTGGTGGTAGATAAGCAAGATGCATAAATGTTATGCTCACAAAACTCATTGCCATAACCCTACGATGTTATAACTAGCCTAATGGGCTACTTTGGCGAAGCACCTTAACTATTTCCTTAATTATAGAAGCTGTGTTTAAGTTGGTTGTAAGTGTTTAAGTATAACATGTAGCTGTGACATATCATGCTTACAAGATTTAGGCACCAAGTGCATTTACTCTGTTTCCTATTTATACTATTGGTATTTTTACTAACTACAACTATTAATTAAGTTAAAAGTTACGATTTCAAAGCGCGTAGATTTTTTTAGATTTTTTCAGTTTGCACCTCTCAATAATTGTTGGTCGTTCTTTTCTATTTTTATGTATGACTTTGTAATTTTTTAGCATTTAATATAGGACATGTAAAATCCTTGACTTTGTCCACGACGGCATCACAATTTTCTGTTGTTGTACTTGTATAGCATTCGTGAATAATGTTTAGCTATGATTGACTGGTCACCGCAGTTGTGCAGTTTTTTCTAGAAATTTCATTCTTAGATAGATTTAGGTTGGTATTCTGCGTTAGAAAATCTGTAAACTAATAGGGTAGCACTATTTTTAGAACTGTTTAGAGGTTAAACCATACGTTTATATCAGCATTTATTTTAAATTATGCCATGTTTGCCAAATATGGTCCACTTCTATTAAACTCTTCCAAATGTAAAAATATAATATTAACACGATATCTGTTATACTATTATGACTAAACAAGGGGGGCAGAATTTGCATACGATTACAATAACGATGAATACGTTTTTCTTAGGCAATTAGACTCCAGATCTGGTATATAATTGAATATTATATACTGACCGTGGCAATTAATTAAGAAACGAATTCAAAATTAATCGTGTTTTTACGATAACTCACGTTTTATTTTATGGTCGGTTAAGTATCGCGTGAGAATCGCTACGTGATTGGATCCCATCGCAACATCATTAGATTACAGAATTTAAATACTTCGAGCATTGTATTATTTTAAGAAATTAAAAAGGCTTCTTTATTAGAGAAACGTTTTTTGATAGTTGCATGTATTGGTTGCATAGGTTCGTGTTAAACACATTTTGTAAAAATATTTTTATTGTAAGTAGACCGTACAAAGAATAAGCCAAAATTATCGAATAAATATTTTGTTTGGTGTATTTATTGTTTTAATTGAACTCCCAATGTCATGATCAAATCATGAGGCATTCATTATAGGCTAAGGCCTAATAAGTATAGCTTACAAAATATTATGTATAGTCGGGGAATGAAAAAGTTCGTCACCTTAGTGCCGATTTTCATTTTCGCTTGCACTAGTACTGCAAGACTTTAAAATGTCAACATACCAGAACAATCGACTAGTGCAAACGAACCATGTTTAAAAATTGACGAACTGTACCTAATCTATAGAAGTTTGAAACAGGCCTTTTTAGTTTTTTTATATTCACTGACAATTTATCAGAAGAGTAAATAATTAGCTGGCATAAATATGTCCTGAGCATAATGACAGTCGATTAATTTATTTCCAAAACAATGCTATTTTAAGTTCAATAAGGTATTTTCCAGTTATTCTTTGTTCCAGTTATTCTTTGGTCTGTGGTATTTTCAGTGATATTTTGGAAAAAAAGTAATTGTGTTTAGACAAGTTTAGATCTGTACGTAACTGGTTTCCCTAGCACTAAACTTGTGTTCATTATAGCTATTTTACTTATTTTACTTATTTTATTTCGATTTTACTGGTAAGGTAGGTAATGGTGAGGTAGGTATCTCTCTTGCTAAAACTATCAATGTCCTAAGTGGCGAAGGTCTACCTAAATACCTCTGGTGTAAACTAAGTATAGCGTCTAAATATTCAAAATGTAACTGCATTTTTATCTACGGTTCATGAGGGTCAAAAAGTCTTCCTATTTGAGTCTGCCTTTTTATAATCGCTGAGCATACGAAAATTCTTTAGCATGCATTGCATTGTGTCAAAGGCAAATTATTATGACATTGTAGGCGGCGCTAGGGGTGCTAGTTAGTCATAATATCAGTGTCATATAAGCGAAGATGGAGGAACACGACAACACCGTGGACTGTGGCCCCGAGCGCTGCGTGTGCGAGGGCGGGCCCACGCTGGGCGTGCTGCGCGACGTGCAACGCGCGTACGAGGAGCGCATGGAGATCATCCTCAGAACCGGCGGCGCTAACAAGTTGCAGGTATTACTCGGTTACAATATCTGTGGACCTCCCCCCTTCCCGTTCTTCTTTCCCCGCGCTCGCCTCAGCTTGATTGTTTTGCGCACCATATCAGAGCGCTGACACGATGTGACGTCATCGAGCCAGGTCCACAGATATTGTAACCGGGCTATACGCTTGAAACGACAGCTCATATTTTAGTGTTAGTAGGTTTCGGACAACCGTTGTAAACTTAGTTCGCTATGTTTCCGCTTGGGACGCTGGCTGTAGATGTTTGGGAAAATCTGTTCCGTTTATTCGAAGCGAGTAGACTCGAAATTAATAGTACAAAACCTACATACATTTGCATACATAGTACCTTTTTATAAATGAAAAGTGTATCAAAATTAACGTCTTCCCGTTTTATTAAAATTCCAGTCATAGGCCGACCGCGGAGCCATCTATTGGGGAACTACGGTTTCACCAACTCAACTTGGCTCCGCGGTCGGCCTATGACTGGAAAAACAATGTGTATCGAAATTATCGTGCCAACGGTATTCGCTACCATAGCTCAGTTGGAAGAGCGTCCACTCGCGACAGGTGGTGGTCATGGGTTCGAATCCCGTTGGTAGCGTTAATTTTGATACACTTTTCATTTATAAAAATTATACGTAGTGTGTGAAGCACTATAACAATAAAGTACATTACATAGTCCCTCTATGAATTGAAGCAAAGAAACTAAATTGAAGTTTGTTTCGTAACAGAAGCAAGTGGAAGTGCTGCAGTCGTGGGTCAGCGACCTGGTGAGCCAGAACACGCTGCTAACGAGAACAGTCGAGGAGTTGGAGACGGAGATCACCTCTCGGTTGTTGCTGGAGCGGCGCCGACATTCAGAGGTATGTAACTCCGATGTTACTGATGTTTAATAACTAAACTGGGTTTATATGCTTGTCTGAAATCTCACCTGGAGATGAAAATATCTGATCTGATTGATAGTTTTAACGATACCTATAAGTATTATGTTACTTTTTGACGCTTGTGTGATCCTGTGGAAACTTCCTTATCCCTTGTCTACATCATGAAGGGACTGTCATCATCTTTGTCTGTTTGGGCTGGTTGATGATTGATAATGGTCAGTGAGAATAAGTTATTTAAGATTTTTTATTTAGTTAGTAACCTTCTTTTTTCGTTTTTTATCGCGTCAAAGTGTATCCCTTCCAGGAAACTTCTACTGATGTGATTTGTACCTACGAGGACTCGACATAACGGACAAAAGTGGCCTTCTTGAATATAATGACGCCAAGGATATTGAATCATTCCGAAAATACTGGAATTTGCGTGCAAGAATTGATAAAAACCTTGAACGCTGATTACAATCGTTTGGACTCAGATCGAGTGTGAACTTCGCGCGGAAGCGGCCATGCTCCGGAAGCGATTGGCGCGGAAGGACTCGGATGTTCGCGGCCTCCTGGAAGTTTTGCGGCGACTGCGAGAGTTCGATCACTGCACCATCGACGGGATTCACTTCAATGAAATCACCGAATCAGATATATTTGGATCAGGGCTATGGTAACTTCCTTTGACTTTGGACTATTCATCTTAAAATCGTATTGTGGCCATCTTCAACATGGTTATCACCTATCCTATCCTACCTATTTAATGCAGTCCAGAAGACATTTTTCTGAGTTTTTTTACGATTATCACTTGGAACATTGTTTTGGTTTTGCCTTGGTTTATTTGAATGAAAATTTGATCTTATCTCCATCATCAACCATTTTAAGGTGAATTGTTTTAAACCGTTCGTTCAAAGACTCCTTTGCTCTTTGCCGGAATCTTCACAGCCCTATAGGCTAATATTCAGGCATCATTAAAACCAATTTTAAACTAAGTTTCTTATTGTTACAGGCCCAACCAGAATCTCAATCAAGGAGACTCGAAACGGAATTATCTAAAACCAGAGCGCGGCAAAAGTACTAAGAACTACAAACTCATATAGCAACTTACCTAAAACATTTATTTATGTGTTATGACTTACTGATTCTTTTTTATACTTTTTTTTACCTTGTGTATAGTTTTTGATAGTGATATTGATTTTTATTTAGATCTTTATTTTTTTAATGTACCTTATATACATTTTTGAATTGATTATTTTGTTTAATTTTCTGTCCTTTGTCATTGATCAATCACAAAGCCCCAAGTGACGCAAGATTTGGTATCTGTAGAATCTGTATGCCCCTTTAGTTGTAAGCAATCAAGGCTTGAGAAGACAGTTACTCGTGATGATGATCACAGTGTGTTCGGTGGTGTCCGGGCAAAACGTGTGACACTTTAAGGAATCGTACTACATTCTTCCATTATTGCAGACTACGGTAAAAAAAAATAGTTTATCGATCGTTCGAATACATTAAGCTAAGTTGATGTGACACACAACAAGAAACAACGATACTATTAGTACATTGACTGTTGTTGTATTGTTATAGAGAGATAAGAGTGACAGTAGCAGAAAGATTTCCGACAAAGTAAACGAGATGAAGGCGCTGAACGAGTCTCTGAAGATGGAAAACGTCTCTAAGGAAAGGTGAGACAAGAAGCACTACCTATAGGTAGCGGCATAGGGTGGCGGCAATTATTTATCGGCGGTATCTTTAGTGGTCAGGGAACGTGGAGGGGATTTCGTCTGTGCATGATGGATCTGCGGAAAAGAGACGAAATGCGACCTCTAACCCGCACGTGCGAAAAATATCCGTGTCAGCCCCGACCCGCCGCGGATACCTTTTTTTCGACTCTGCGCAACCGCTAAAGTTAGTTCACACGACTGTACTGTGACAAATGAATTAAATATCAATTCATTAAAGTAAAAGTACAGAAATAGATATTTATCGGATCGGGTAACTGACGATAATGGTGAGATCAAAGAGATTGATCTGACATTAAGGAGTCTAGACCAACTCAACTTGTGGATTATGATGATGATCAGCTGTCAGTCGACAGTTATATTGCAGTAGGTATGATTGAAGCAAATAATCCAACAACGAATAATTTCGCAAATATGAAGTTGATACGAGTGCTTATGATGAGTAATATTTTTTGAATTATAATGGTTTGTTTAAGGGAAATAAGGCGGCTCAGTAAGGACATGCACCAGTATGAACAGACCATCATGGCGCTGAGGAGAGATTTATCCAGCAGCAAGTTCCACACGCCGTTCGTATCCCTTCCTTTTACATCCATGAGCTCTGATTGGCTGGAAATTCAAGGCGAATTCATGGCATTGGACTTTTATAATTAATTATGTCTTTATAGAGACGTCTCAAAGAAAGATGCGGAAGTAATGGCTGATATCTGCTGTTCAGGAAGACAAGAGGTACCTTTGTTTTTTTAGAAATATAAGTCTCATAAATAGCCCTTGCAAATATTGGTCCACACACATATAAGTTATCAGCAGACACAAAATTAAACATATTCTAAGTGGATTCAGATGAAAAAGCATAGGCACTGACATAAGGCATTCATCGATTTCTTTTATTTCACCTTTACGAAAGTGTACAGCATAGAAAGGTTGTAATTTGGTGTGGGCAGTGTCACGACGCTGAGCCTGTGAAGGAGTATGGCGTGGTTGTGCGCAAGGAAACCGAAGCCTACCAGGGACCTCTGCAGATGGAAGTAAGCATTAAGGTACCTACGTAAGATTTGGGACTTAGGTCGTCTAGATAATAAACATTATTCCATAATATGTGCTTAGTTGCTTAGAAGACAGATTTCTTTAAAAAATAAACGGCCAAGTGCGAGTCGGACTCGCGCACCAAGGGTTCCATACTATTAAAGAAGTAAAACATTAAAATAATCAATTATGTTCATGAATTTACGAGTATAATTTACATGTAGGTACTTTTATTGGCGAACCGCAAACGTAACTTCGTTTTTGGCGGTTTATTCTTATTATAAAAAAAAGTATAATAGTTAGAGAATTGATTTTATTTTTTCTGTAAAATATACATTAACTTCTATTGATCATAATTATTTCAGATTTTTCGATTGGTAAACTACGGAGATAAGGGGGGACACGGTATTTTTTTCGACAGTTTGCCCAATAAATCGAAAACTATCAGGCATAAAAATTAATAAAAATTGGTTTTAGAATACACAAGTAACGCCCTTTCATATGATACCCCACTCAATATTGTTATTTCATTGTGAAATTTCGGCGACCCGGTTTTTCCCCCTTTTTAAATTACCTATATTATAGCTACCATCTTGTACTACAGCCAAGCAACGAGAACGTCCTGTCCCTCCGTCAAGTGAACGTAGCCCTCAGGGAGGAGCTGCACGCGATGCAGCGAGTGTGCGCGGCGCTGGACGAGCAGTGCCACGTGGCAGCGCTGCGCGCGCAGTTCAAGGACGAGATCATACACGAGATGAGGCAGCAGCTGCGGAAGGCCAAAGCTAAGGTACTCGAATGACGTAGATACTTCTCGTAGATCTTCTTATGTAGCTCTTGTTATGGATCTAATTGCTCTTTTTGCAAATAAAAATTATTATATAGTTTGGATATCAGCAGAATTGCCCCACAATAAGATTCCATAGGGCATAATACGTACTTGAAAAAGCAGCCCTCGACAGCATCTGCCTAATTGCTCACTGCATAAGCAGCTGAATGCCAATGTCTCTATTATGAAATCTCCAAAGATCTATTTGTCTCAGCTGAGATGAAGTCAAACGTATTTTTAACAGCTCAAAGAAGTGTCAGAATCTAACAGCGTGAAAATCCAGAAAGAGAACGAGACCGATCGTAAAACGTCAGGATCCTTCGACTCCCTCACCATCTCCTGCGTGCAGCAGCAGCCTCGCAGGAGGAGACGGATGCGCCCCGAACATGACGTGACTGCCGCGTGGGAGCATCGCAGCCGTCACCACCACGCGTCCGAAGACAACGCGTCCGTGCGAGATGAGTGATTCAGTTGCCTTCACATTGAATATAGCCGATGTATCTTAAAAGCTATCTCTGCGCTGTTTTATTAAAGTCTAATAGATAGATAGATAGATAGATAGATAGATATAGATAGATAGACAGATAGCGGACAACATCACATACATTGCTCCGATCCCATATACTAAGTAGCTTATGCACTTGTGTTATGGAAATCAGAAACAACGAAGGTACCACAACACCCAGACCCGAGACAATGTAGAAAACTTATTTTTCTTCACTGGCCCGACCGGGGATCGATAGATATAGATAGATAGACAGATAGCGGACAACATCACATACATTGCTCCGATCCCATACTAAGTAGCCTATGCACTTGTGTTACGGAAATCAGAAACAACGAAGGTACCACAACACCCAGACCCGAGACAATGTAGAAAACTTATTTTTCTTCACTGGCCCGACCGGGGATCGAACCCGGAATCTCAGAGATGGCGGCGCCTTGAAAACCGGCACGCTAACCACTCAACCACTTAGGTGTTTATTGGAATCGATATTAGGATTTAATTAAATTCTAATAGGTTTTAATCATTTATGTACTCTATTAGTAAAGTAACCGACATAGCCCAACGGATTAGCAAGCTGAAGTGACAGTGGGTGGGCCATATTATTATCTGCCGTGGGGGCCGACGTGTTCTGGAGAGGAGACCGCGTACTGGTAAGCGCAGCGTAGGACGACCTCCTGTCCGCTGGACCGACGACCTGAAAAAAGTCGCTGTTAGCGGGTGGATGTGAAAGGCAGAAGACCGTGGGTGGAGGCGCGCTCTCGGAAAAGCCTATGTGGCAGTGGACGTCCATAGTCTGATTAAGTAAGTTACGAGTAAGAGCCTGTTTCACAACCGCCAGATAAACTTTATGTAACGAATAAACTTGATATTTTGACAGATTCCCGATCCAAAAATGTCACAACATCAAATATATTCGCTAGATAAAGTTTATCTGGTGATTGGGAAAGAGGCCCTAAGTATAATATTATACTGTATTCACCTTGCGAGGTAAATATTAAATATTAAAACAATGTTTTGACATACAGGATACAGGATAGCGATATTGTAATATATATCAATAATAATTCTTCCTGGAAATTATACACAGAATGCTCAGAACTCAGGTATACATAAAATGGTTATTTTATTTGGACTTTATGCTGTATGTGTTTGGACCAATCTGCTGACTTTTTTAACATTCGGTATGATTCTTATTAACTAAACCTCAACGAAAATTTTCTGTTTCATCTAGTTCGGAATGGTAACTTCTACGCCGAATACGAGTCAAGAGAAGATGCCTTTGAACGAAAGCGATTTGTCTATCGTTGAACAAGTGAGTTAAATAATAATTTATATAAAATAAAAAGATGCACTTCTCTACCCCTCTTACTCTATTATCCTCTATAATAATTTTAAATTCGTTAGGTAATTTATTGTTGTTTCTTTTTCTTGCTGCAGCCACCTTCACCACCTCTGCTGTTAACCGACACATCAATCAACGAAACGCATCATGAATTCCCTTGTCCATCGCATTCTCTATTGCAACAATCTTCAAGATCACTGGAAATCGATAGAAGAAAATCCACTGATGAAACTAGAAACGTGTCACGAAATATAAACAAAACTCAAAGTAAAGCATCAGAAAACGATGATGATCGTAATCGTTCAATTGTAATAGTAATTGAAGCAATGGAATGCGACTGTGATGAAGATGAAGCCGATAAAGAAGTGCGAAGTGTCTCAATGCTTCATAGTACAGAAGCATCAAATGAAAGAGCATCGAAATCTAATGAAGTGGCTACAACACATAAAAGAAATCCGAAAGACAGTGGTCAGAATACTTCAAGAGAATGTGGAAGCCATAAGCCTCTTGCGCAAATCACGGCTAGGCGTAGTAGCGATAGTAATAAAAATTCTCATAGAAAAAAGCGAGTTAAAAGGAAATCTGCTGATAGTGATAAGTGAGTAACTAAATGGCTATTCGTAAAACTTATCGAAACCAAAAATTTTAAAAGTCTCCTGTTTTTATTTGTAAGTAGCTGAATCTTAAACGCAATGATATACCTACGGGACAACATTAGGTTGTACCTTGCCGTGTAAAAATATGTGGATGTTTTAAATCAAAGTCTTGATTCTAATAAATAAATTAAAGGTTAATTCAATTCCATATTTTACAGAAATCCCACGAATACAAGGCCTTCGAATGATTCTGAAACCAAAACTAGCCCTAGACATATTGTGAGTACCTATGTATTTTTGCGACATTCATAGATAGGTGCCAGAGCTTTTCATAGATAGGCACCTACTTTGAAATGATTTTTTGAGTTTGAGCGGTCACCTAATTTCTGTACAGTCTCAAGTAATGCCTCAATTTTCATCTTACTCATTCGTTTCGTTTATTTGCAAAAACTAAAGACTTTGTAGTCTATAGGATCTGAACAGAAACGCTAAATCAATGTAATACTTATCTATACAAATGATAAAACGTAAACTCTATAGAATTATAGAAATGCAAGTCTCAAAACTTGAAGAGTTGGTTCATCGTTAGATTTCATAAATAAAGTAGTATAAAAGCTTAATATTAATACAATCCGGAAAGAAGTGCGACATCGCGATGAGAAATCTTGATTTATGCGGAGTTTTTCCGAGTATAGGCGAGCGTTCCTATCATAAAGTTGATAGTAAAAGTTATGGGCTGCGATACGACCTGTTTTCCGGAGCAGCAGAAAATTAGATAACCTGATCGTGGGTACACGCGTGGACAAAAGTCGAGTTTCGATAAAAATTATCGTGAATTTTTTTGAAATCCATTAGGCTTTACAGGCCAAACTTTTATAACAAACAATGGTATCTTGCCGGTATCTTGGGAGCAATAGGGAAATCTCTTTCCGAGAAGTTGTTGTAGGTACCGATCTCTTTCCGAAAAGGTGTTATGTCGATCTCTCTTCTAGAATGTATTCTGCCGATCTCTTTCCGAAAAGTTGTGCCGATCTCTCTCTGAGAAGGTATTCTGCCGATGCTATATCATTCCAAGAAAGAGTTAAGTCGATCTCTCTTCTAGAATGTATTCTGCCGATCTCTTTCCGAGAAGTTGCTCTGCCGATCTCTTTTCAAGAATATGAGTTCGATGGATTTTTCCCCATCACAAAAATGCCCATTGAACATGAAAGATGGGGCTACGTAAAAAGGGAAACATAAAATTTTGATTTCAATGTTAAACTTAAGTTAAATTAATTTTTGATTTTAATTGTTTCTGATTCTTGTTGTGACTGTACGTGCAGTTTTATTTAATGACCGGGTGTGACGAAAGGCGTGTCGTCGGAAACCGTCTCCACTTTCTAGCTGCTGCCTTTGCGGCTACGGGATAACGAAGCGCATTCCACGCCGCGCCGCTTCCCGCACGTCTGTTACAAAACCAATCTTTATCTCTTTCAGCCATTTTGTGAAAAATAAAGTTTTGAAATTCGTGGAATTAAAAACGTCGTGACGCCCACAAGTTGGAGAAATATCATAGAAAGAATTAAGTACTTTAACTGACCTCAAGAGAAATTCTTTCTATCTTAAAAGTCAAAACGCTTACGATTATCTCTACTCTCTAGAATGACTTTGATTTTGTTTTAGCATTATTGATGATTAAACGAACTTGCCTGTAAGTGAAGTTCTATCACAATTATGTGAATACTTACATTTTATTCGAATATAATAAACACAATCAGGTATACTTTCATTGTACTGGCAATTTCGCACTTTTATTTATTTTGTTTTTTAAAACTGACCACCCTGATGGACACGCGGTCCCCAGCCTACCTCCGCGCCATGCTTCATTCTTTAGAGAATATTTAACAAAATTTTCGTATTATACTCATGGGTTTTGGGTATGGGAGGGACCTTATATTATTATATTCGAATAAAATGTATTCACATAATTGTGATAGAACTTCACTTACAGGTAAGTTCGTTTAATCATCAATTATATTTCATACATTTTATTCTTCATATAATAAACACAATCAGGTAGATGTTTAGAGATGAAAATTTTTGTTAAATTATGGACATTAACAGATAGTAAATTATTTCCTATTATAATAGGAAATAGGTCCTCTTTATACCACAGAAGTATTTAATTAACACAATCTTTTCGTTCAATTCCTGGATCAATAACCCAGTCACATTATAAATAGGTTTAATTTATATTTAGATAGATTATAATGATTAATGATTAGAGAGCAAAAGAGCTATTGCGACAGAAGCATCATCGCTCAATAAGAGGTTATAAAACTTAGGTAACGTCCGTAATGGTTGTTACCAGCAGACTGCTTTTCTGATGAGGTCAAGCAACAAACTACGTGCTCGCCGAGGAAGTGTTGCTGAGTGCACTGAAACGCAGACCTCTCTCGTGAGAGATTATATTCCTCGGCAGACACGTTCTCACGGTGGTCTGCCTGCAGGCGACCTTATGAGGTCGCTTCAACATTATCAGGAGGTTGTCTATTATATATCTTGGTCTAAGATTTTGTAAACGACATATCGATTTGTTTTTTAAAGCTGTGGCAAATTTTTATACTTTCTCTTCAGTTTTAATTATGGTATAATTAAAACTGGTTCGCCCTGAGTAGTAGCTGGCGTTGTATAAACTCAATAATTCCCTTGAATTATATAAAAACAATAATACTAACTTTAACTAATGCTAATGTTCTCATTCTGTGCTGTGTCTACTGCCTAGAGCTAAAAAAGTTACAAGATCAGCAAAGCAAAGTTACGGAATGAATAAACTCTTATTAAGGCCCATTGAGCAATGTGTTAGCATACTATATTGTGTGCTACTATGTGGTGTTTGATGTTAATTTATCTATTCATTTTCGCAATATAATATACAACGTGTTCAGGACGAATACGAACAACTCTAGGGTTAGGTTCCTTATCGAAAAGTAATCAAAAATGGCTAAGGAACATAAGTTCTAAAATGGATATTTTCGGAGAAAATAATTTTTCTTTTGTAAATAGGTCCAAAAATGTGTCCCATATGCCGCACTCTTATTTTTGCGACGTTGCCAAACTTAAATCATTCAAAAATACTACAACTACGGTCTGAGTAGTGATGTGCCAGTAGAAGCTATCTTGTCGGCATCGATAAAGTCTTACCGCGAACGATAGAATATAAATTTTCCTTAGATTTCAATCTTTTACATTTTGGCAATATTGAAAATAATTAATTTTAAACTTTATGATTGTAACCGAAATCATTATGTCACTTCCTGCCAATAAAAAGACTTTATTTACACCGTTAGTAGGTACTCGTAAAAGGTAGAATAACGAAGTAAGCTGAATCTATTTAAATTCACTTAAGCTTACATACTGTCTACATTACATTTACCATACTCAAAAATACAAACATACTTTTGTCTGCGTAAACGTAGGTCAGCAAGCTCGTATAAGTTCATAACTGAATAGTTAGGTAAACAATTAAGTTCATCAGAAAGATTCTCAGTATCGATTGTCGATATTGTTAAAAATTATAACAAGAGCGCGCCGCAAGTTCATAAGCTTCTGAAGTTTTTTGTAGAACTTCGGGTCTCTCTTTCTCTCAGGTATACGTATCCCTTAGTTAAACTGCGATCGAAATACTAATTGTTTCCTTATCTTTATTGTTGAAGCTCCCTTGAGTGTGCGACGGTCCAGCCGGTTAAATCAGGGTTGTAGCTTTAAGGTACAATGTGAAATTGACTTTTTTTTATTTACAATTTACATGCATAATATGATATTATGTTATTAATTAGGTACAGGTATTAATAAAATTATTAAACATCGAGCTAAGCAATGTTATAAGCGAAAATTTTAGTAAATTCCCTACGATGATTTTCAAATACGAGTAATCTTAGGGAATTTTCTATCGATGTAGGTATGTGTAATATGCCAATCCATATTTTCCAATCTGAATGAGGCCAGCGTGATGGACGGTTGGCCTATCTCTTCGAGAATCGAGGGGAAACTCGAACTCGTGTTCAGCAGATTGCTACTATTGATCCTGAATTTCCTTTCTTCCACATTCATATTTTTTAAATTCACACATAGATAAATAAATAAATAAATAAATAAATACACTTTATTTGCACCACACAAGAAATTGTACAAAACAGAAGTAGGTACATAATAAACTAATTTTAATAGATGACTGTTTAAATCACTTTACTAAACCCATTCTTTAAAACGATACGAATCGTTGATAAAATTCTGACAAATAATTTTTTTTTTAATTTTTCATTAAATCCTTATTGTGACAACCCTCGCTTGTGGCCACAAACAGTGTTCATTGTTTAGTAAAATTAAGACCATTCATAAGTTATGTTTTAAAATGCGACGATGTCAGTTTTTGCATAAAGGTCACTAACATGGATAGTTGGAAATAGTTGAATTACTTTGTATGAAAACTGAATTTTATTTTTTTATTTTATTTAAAAATTATTTCTTATGTGGTTCGATTCCTATAAGTGGTCTGTTCAATACCTCGAAGTTGTTCGTATTCGTCCTGAACACGTTGTATATATATATATATATTTTTTTTTTTTATTTGACCCAAAATCATCAGCAGAAATTAAACTCAATGCCGAATGATAACAAGTAATCGTACCATATGCACTAGTTCCTTAATTTGTTCAATTCATTAAAATATTTTATTGAATGTACGTACATTTGTACACCTAGTGAAAGTCAAAAAATAGTCTTCACTTATTATAACTCCCGAAATTCTAGATCATGTTATAGATCGTGACGGATTCCTTGTCAGTGATATGTAACTAATAAACTTCAAAATGTTGAAGACAACTGGCATATAGGTACCTTAATGTCTAGCGTCGTCGATGAACCTGGTCCTTGTTGTGGCTGATGCTGGAAACTTGCTGTCACGTCGCATCTTCCTCGCGGCTGATCGCCAATACTCAAGTGTGTCACGCCCCCCCCTGCTGGCCGAGCCGTAACGAGAGGGGGCCAGCTAGTTTCTCGAGAAACGAGATTGCGCTGTCCCAGCGGTGGGTGTCGATAGCAAAGTCGCCCGCCGCGCCCTGCTGGTTTCTTTATTTACAACACCTGACGATCAGTAACCATTGAAACTAGTATAATGCCCGAAACTATTTCTCCGAAAAAACATCTGGTCCCGTTCGTGAACTTTAATTACTTGTCATTTGTCGAAACGAAATGTCATTTGTCAATACTTAAGCTTCTTCTCAGTTCAGGACGCGTTGTGGTTTAAGATTTTTATTAGTTTCAGAAAGAATTTAACAATTCACTTCAATGAAACTTTCAGACTAATGGTACATTATACATAATATTGTTGAGCTAACAGTTAAATTATCATCCCATTACACAATCTGAACATTAATTTTCGAAAGTAAGTAAAATTATTTTCCACCACAAAATCTAAACATTATTGTTGTAGGTACATAGTTAGAAAAGTTCGACGCGTTGGTACCCTCGTGGAATTAGTTTTTAAGTCGTGAAATAGTTATCACTGATAAAAGGCTATAACATTTAACTGGCTATTCATAAGCCAGGCAAGTATATCAAATAAACTATTTGATTCTTTGCAATGAAGGTCGGCTAGAATTTTACAACTGTCGGGACTAACCATTATAATATAGTTCTTGTGACTGAGCGCCGATAGCAATTCGGGATCAAAGTCCGTGAGGTCATGCGGAGCCACTTGTAGTGAAGCCGAGAACAGCGCCACACCGACATCGTCCCCCGTTGGTATCCGCAAAGTCCTTTGAGGTTTTTTAGAATCCTTCGTGTTGACCCGCAGTCAACCTCCAGGAGCATTGACGCATCATGCTATGCTTTCGTGGTATCCTCAACGTGATACCCTCCAAGCTAGCTTAGAGATGCCTGGACTATTTCGCGCATCATGCTATACTTTCGTGATAACCTCAATGTGATACCCTCCAAGTTAGCTTAGAGATGCCTTAGGATTTCAATTTTTGGACACACTTTCATCAGCATTGATATTTGAGTTGATGTGATATCTGGGAAAAAAGGTTAATTTTCACTTACCCTCTTTCCTCGGAGTCTGACGAAGATGAATGCACAGTTATATGATTTGATTTGATTTTATTTTTGTTATAATAATAAATTTTACTAGCGTCTAAGCATTATCAGTATAGAAAATTAAGCAAGTTTTAACACTGAACACTTAATTTTTTTTTTTACTTTGAACCTAAATTAACAAAAACGAGACGTGTTTTTGTAGTCGAGTGCTCATTGCCGCGCACAATAAAAGAATGAAGCATGGCGCGGAGGTAGGCTGGGGACCGCGTGTCCATCAGGGTGGTCAGTTTTAAAAAACAAAATAAATAAAAGTGCGAAATTGCCAGTACAATGAAAGTATACCTGATTGTGTTTATTATATGAAGAATAAAATGTATGAAATATAATCTTAATAATAATTATCTTCGTAGTGCGGCATTTGCAAAATCAGAAAGTGCTCTCTCAATTACTGATAAGGATAGACTACAGAGTCAATGCAGTAGGTTTAAAAGGACCTTCCAAGCAAATAGCTTTTATCCTTATTCTATATTTGAGGAAGTAAGTGAGCACGTCTATGGTTTATCATAATACCTAAGCATCTAAACAATTAAAAAATGTAATAAGTAGAGGGGACCACCTTGGATAGAGCTAGTCCTCTAATATGGAGTGGACATGGACAGTCATAAATCAAACAACGTCGCAACATCACAGATTTCACGCAAGTAGGACAGAGCCCTTCCGTCACAAATGTTTACAAAATAAGAAGCGCTAAAAATACATCTCCCACCCTCACTCAGTGCATCTTTGCACGCAGCATCGACGAGGTGTGCTGTGAAACGTTTTTTTTTCGAAATTACGTACTTATTTTCGTGATTTTCTTCATATTATTTTGTGCCGGATTTTTCTATAATCTTTTCCTCTGAATTATTATTGCCTTTTTGTCTGTGTACAATTCTTCTACCTGTGAGAATTGGACTTCATTTAATGCCTTGTGTTTAGCTAATTAAATTTTTATAGATTTTCGTAAAGTGAATTTGCAAGTTACGGTTTGTTGGTAATTAAAGTTTAGTCGGTTTTTTTTGACAATTTAACACGTGCATTAATTTATTGATTGTGCGTTTTTGTTTATGAATATTACCAAGCGTCTGAAGTTTATTTATGTTTTGGCGGCAAAATGATGTTCAACGGCCTCTTGATGAGCGGTGACTCGGACACCAGTGACTTTACCAAAGTGAGTTTCTTCAGCTATAGATGGTGCTTGGCGATTTTTACGACTTCCATGGCGCAGTCGATCGCGTTCAGATTCGAGTGGGAGGTCGCGGGTTCGATTCCCGCCACGGGCCATTTTATAATTACTGATTTCGCTCAGGTCTGGACTTGTGTGAGGCTTCAGGCGTGGTTCTAAGTTACCACCCTATCAACAAAGACGTACCGTCAAGCGATTAAGCATTCCGGTGTGATGCTGTGTAGAGTACCTTTAAGGGTTACTTAGCCTTGCTGCATCGTTACTTACCGCCAGGTGATATCGCAGTCAAGTACTAAATAGTGTGGTAAAAAAAGTTTTTTCATCATCTTTTTATCAGTTGTTTGGATTTCCTTATACATCTTTTTTCAGTTATTGCTAAAAATCTTAATAATTGGATTCATAAAACCCTAATTTTCTACAAATGTAGTTGTAAATGTTGAATACGTATATTAATCTGTTGTAAATACAACAGATTAATATACGTATTCAACATACGGACTGAATTGTTAGACAGCAAGGGATATAAAGCTTTTCGAGTCCAGTAAAAATTTTACCCTTACTAACTACTACGACTATGGTGAGACTTTCTCCATCCGTCCGTCCGTCGGTCTCCCTCGATTATTAAAATTATTCTTTATTAATACTCCCTACAAATGTAGTTGTAAATGTTGAATACGTATATTAATCTGGTGTAAATACAACAGATTAATATACGTATTCAACATACGGACTGAATTGTTAGACAGCAAGGGATAATATAAAGCTTTTCGAGTCCAGTAAAAATTTTACCCTTACTAACTACTACGACTATGGTGAGACTTTCTCCATCCGTCCGTCCGTCGGTCTCCCTCGATTATTAAAATTATTCTTTATTAATACTCCCAGTATTTATAAAACCTATCGTTATGAAATTTCGAATAGTGGTGTATAATAGTGGCCCAATATCATCTAAATAAAAAATTGGAAATTATATTTATTTTTGTTTAAAAAAGGAGGAAAAATTTGAGTGATAACATCTCAAAATGAGATAACTAAGAAGAAACTATATTCTGTGAGATATCATTAGAATTTTTATTTGCATAATAGTTTTTGACCCCGGCAAACCTTATCCCACTTTATCTCCGAAGTTTTCCATAAAAAAAATCTGAATTTTTTTTTGTCAGGAAAGCCTAGGAGCGCACAGCGCGGCAGACAGCAGCGCGAGCGACGCTGCGCGCGCGCGCTTTCTGGAGAGTAAACTACTCGCCACGATGCAGATCGTGAGTGCTAAGTGTTGTCTATGTTTACATTGCTCTCAAATGCTCTCAATGGACGATATTTATAGCGGACTATCTGTTATTGTGGATGATAGAAGTTCTGTTTCATTGATGGGGATGTAACTACATTGTTAACTTATTGTATTCTTGTATATTAGTATTTGCACCCGAGATATTTGCAGGCACGAGCGCAGCGGCGCGAAGGCGTTCGGGCTCGATTTAGTTAGGTAGGTACTGCTTTTTAGGGTTCCATACCAATTTGGTAAAAATGGAACCCTAATGGTGAGACTTTCTCCGTCCGTCCGTCCGTCCGTCCGTCCGTCCGTCCGTCCGTCCGTCTGTCACACTCGATTATTTCAGTAACTATCGAAGCTATCGACTTGAAATTTAGAATAGTTTTAGGTAATAGTGACCCGACGTCATAACGTAATCGTAAAAATTTGAAAATTGTTTTTAATTTTATTTAAAAAGGGGGGAAAACCGGGGCTTCGAATTTTCAAAATGAAGTAACAATATTGAGTGGGGTATCATATGAAAGGGCGTTACTTGTGTATTCTAAAACCGATTTTTATTTATTTTTATGCCTGATAGTTTTTGATTTATTGGGCAAACTGTCGAAAAAAATACCGTTCCCCCCCCTTATCTCCGAAGTTTACCTATTGAAAAATCTGAAATAATTATGATCTATAGACATTAATGTATATTTAACAGGAAAAATAAAATCAACTCCCTAACTATTATACTTTTTTTGACAATAACAATAAACCACCAAAAACAAAGTTACGTTTGCGGTTCGCCAACAAAAGTACCTACATGTAAATTTAACTCGTAAATTCATGAACAAAAGTGATTCTTTCAATGTTTTTACTTCTTTTATGGTATGGAACCCTCGGTGCGCGAGTCCGACTCGCACTTGGCCGGTTTTTTTATCGATGGTGTCTGCATATGGTAAAACCATGTCAAACAAATAAATTGAAAAAATTAATGACATTGTAGGAACATTTACATGTAAGTCATTTTACATTATTTTGAAGTTTGCAGTGAAAGAACAGTGGTAGAAATGTACACAAACAAAGTTTAGCGTCTAGATGTAACATTTATTATAAGACGATTCTAGTAAATAACTGAATTTTTTCAAGGTATCACCAGTTATTGTACAGGACGGGTCAAAAAATAAAATATTTAAAGAAATTCAATTGATTACTGATAGGTTCCGTTTCCACACTCCTGACAGCTAGTGTTGCCGGATGACAAACTTTTCCACTTTTATACTCCATCTTTTTGACAATCGGTCCACTTTTATACCAGAACAACATGTAACAGATACTAAAGAAAAACTTACTTTCAGGTACTACGTTAATTCTTAGATCAGAATGTAGAATACAAGCCAATAACTGTATCGATTTCAATAGTTCCTTTTTTGCATTTTATTTTACTCGAATATATTATTTACATAAAAAGATTACATTAGTTTAGGGTTTTCCACTGCATTGGAGTAAATCTGAATATTATTATTCCGCGTGAGCTAGTCTCACTTAAATAAACTGCTTAAAGATTTGAGATTATTTGACAGAAGACTACACTTTCTAATAATACTGAAATCTATTACAACCGATTATTTTGAGCATAGATTATTTTGTCTTGGTTGTTTAGCGTTTCCGAAACATTCTTGTAATTCAATATTGATTTATTAACTCAATTAGAATTTTCTTTCAGTCGAGTTTTTTAATTCCGGCATCTCGCAACACTGTCCGTCAGCTACATGGCTACCAACTGTCAACAGTGACAAATTCTTGGACAAGTGAAAAGTATTTATCAAAAAGTATTTAGTGTATTGTCTATGCTCTTGGATGCTTCATGGCGGAGGTCGTTGTTGTTATAATACTCAGATACAATATTTTGAAAATAAATATTAATTTTTCTCCACTTTTTTGTAAGAAAAATCTTTTAGCATTGAGTTCAGGCTTGCAGGCCCAATCAAAAAAATATTTTTTCATTTATAGTTGCAATAGCGTAACGTGAGCGAAAGCGATGTATGGGCCCACACCATTGTTCTTTGGAACAATGCGCAAAATATGATTGTCATTCTATAATTTTCTTTTGTCTGTATAAGTATTTGCTAAATTTGACGCTAGACAATTTAAAGAATCACTAACGGCTGAAATAAATAACCTATCTATCTTCTATTTTGCCCTACTATAGAGAAATCAATCTGACATAAGCTCCATACAAGTTATGTCAAATTTCTATCTCTAGTAAGGGAAACCATGGATAGATAGGATATTGGGAACGGCCGTAAGTATACTGGGTGGATGTACTTATCTGGGTGTTTTCAAGAGCTTTTTCTAGGCAAGCGCGCTCCACCTTCCATGATTGCTTTTCAGCTTTCCATCAGGCTTGATTGTACTCAAACCCAAGCTGATCAATACAAAAAAATGTGAGAGCTTTGAATGATTTGAGTAAACTAAAAGCTATAGCTGTACTACACTCTCAAAATAACTCCTCCAAACTAATCCCCAATAAGCCCATTAAACAGCCATAGTTAATTATTGTGCTCCTATAATACCGATGGGGGGATTGCCCGCTTAAGTGTTGAGCAACATCCGTTGTCGTCTCCAGTCTCCAGTCTCCAGTCTCCACTTCTAAGTACTTGTACCGGATACGCGCAGACAGGAGGCGAGCTTAGTTTTTTATTTGGTCTTTAATTTTGTTTGGGTGTCGCGTTTGTCCGACGTAAACAAATCGGTCTGGGCTCTGGAACAAACTTCCGAAAATATCGATGCTATTTTCAAATCTAAAGTGAATATAAAGTCAAAATATCTTTATTTCACATAGGCCTAATTTACAGGCTCTCGTAAAACATCAATATGATACTCGTATTCGTCGCATAGGTATGGCGATGACTACAAGTCGACTTAAAACTAAGTTTACGAGGGTTTCGAACGCGCCCTGCACTGAGAAGAAGCCCACAACAAACACAGCCGGATATTAGAATTTGTCATCATCCTTTCCATAATTGTGTCCAAATAGTCCAGCGGTTAAATACTCTTTAAATTTACCCAAACACCATGTTTGGGTATACCTGCTACCCGTTCACAGAAGCTTTGTCGATGACTTCCCCTCCCAGTGCATTCGGCCGCGGCCTACGTTCGTCTGATGACAGAAATGGGAAGGGAAGTCATCGAAAAAGTTCCTGGAAACGGGTAGTACCTAATTATCGAACAAAACTAGTCGGGCACACTTGTAGGGAGTCAAGAAGGCGCCCCGGGAACACGCCAAGAGCAAGTACGAACGGGCGCCCTCCCGCGATTCGGTCCCCATAACCGCGAGGTTGATTGGGCCATGGGTGGTGGAGGGTTGTCCCTATGTTAGTCGGGCACACTACCTCTGACTTTTCGGAGACCTGACGTGCATAAGACTAAAAACTCAGATTCAATCACCTTTAGTGATGTTCTTACAGTTGAAGAACAAGGAAGAAACGATGCGCGTGCAAGCTGAGAGCCTGGCGCTAGCGGAGGCGCGTATTGCGGCGCTCACCGCCAAGACGCAGCAGGCCTCGCAGAAGCTGCACCAGGCTCAACAAACACCGGTCAGTAGACGTTAGGTTAGGTAGGTGCAGCAAAGAATGCCTTGAGCAAAAGCCTAATCGATACGCGTACCCATGATACAGAGCCTCCAAGGACTTTGGATTGCAAGGTCATAAGGCGCAATGGAAGGTCCTGAAATGTACTGCATCTCTCTCGGGCAAACGTAGGACCACTTAACATCAAGTGAACATTTTTCGCGTTATTCCCATTAAAAAGCAGGATGTAAGTTAGAATTTCCCTAAATCGTCCTAGAAACGTCGATCGCTCTTTCCATTAGTAGGACAGATGTTACGCTATCCACTACGGCTATGGAAATTACCGACACCGATAGACAAATTGACTTTTCAAAGACAACTGCCATTCTCACAAATTGATAAATTGCCATATCCAGTCTTATCCATCCACACTTGTTTGAGTTACCTACTAAAGCGTAGCGCATAAGTTTGAGCGAAAGTCCAAAAATTTAACAATTAGAAACGAATTATGGTGTGTTTTTGCAACTTTATCCATCGTCTGTGTAACCGGATTTATCGATATAAAAATCTATCAAAATGTATGTATTTTTAGTGAAATCATTGACTTATACTCGAGACGGGGCGGACCGCGCGAAAAAATGTCGCCAGTTTTTGGGAGCAAATTGTCTATTGTGACTCCCTCCGGCGTCAGTAGTAAGCTGTAAGCCTTAGCAGTATTTCGCAGGAGTTTCGACAGGTGGCGCTACATTTTATTGTATGAAGAAGGTCGTGTGAGTGTCGGTTTAATCTCGAGGGGTTGGTTTCAGCCGCGCAGCACGCGGAGCGCGTCGGCCGACTGCCGCGTCGTCATGACGGATGTGTCTTCCACGGCCGACTTGCAGGTACGCTATATTGACTTACAGAGGGAATCTATACTATTATTATAAAGCTGACGACCTCTCTGGCACAGGCGCGCGCTTCGATTATCGAGTGGGAGGTCGCGGGTTCGATTCTCGCCACGTGCCTCTTTGGAATTTTATAATGTCTAAAATGGTCTGGTCTGGTGGGAGGCTTCGGTTGTGGCTAGTTACCACCCTATCAGCAAAGACGCACCGCCAAGCGATTTAGCGTTCCGGTGCTATGCTGTGTGGAAACCGTTAGGGGTGAGTTTACCTACCCCTACCAAGTTAGTACGATGACATCTTCGGCTGCATCATCACTTACCATCAGGTGAGATCGCTGTCAAGTACTAACTTGTAAAGTGTAAAAAAGCTGAAGAGTTTACTTGTTTGAACGCGCTAATTTCAGGAACTATCGGTCAAAATCGAATTTTTTTGTGTTAGAAATTTTAAAGAGCAAGTGCAGTGTTTTTTATTACTCGTCCTTCTCGGTGCAAAACAACTTTACTGAGAGCATTTATTAAAACCAATTAATTCCTCAGAAATGATAATGTTGTTAAGAACACCGTAAGTAACGTTTAAGTAATCTACTGAAAGATAAAGTAAAATTTTTGATGTTTTAAAATTTGGAAAAAATGATTGTGACTAATTGTAGGACATGGACCACAAAATCGTAGACACTCTCAGAGACAACCTCTCGGTCATCGAGGAACTGTATCGAGAATGTTTTTATGAAGTAAGTACCTAAAATATCAATTATTATTATTTGATAATTATTACTAAAAACTTTTCCAATAAAACTTGTAATGTTATTATTTAGATATAGTAGCAAACGCAGTCACTTTACCTGTTCTATTTCTTGACACGCTTTTGAAAAATGTAAGAGTAGACAGACTAGAAAAGAAAAGTAATATTAGTTAAGAAGATAAGGCAGTGCGTATAGAACTCTTCTAGTAGAGCCCGTCCGGATGGTAACCACCGCAGTTATTGCTCTTTTAACGCTGTGGCCGTTGAAATTACAGAGCATAACGAGACTGCATAAGAACTGATGTCTCAGGATGATGAGTGCAGTGCAGTCTCTGATCTCTATTCTATGGATCGCTGACTGTCAACGTGAAAATGAAGACGCTAATTTTTCGCTGATCGTTGCGTAACCTGGCGTGAGCGTCCATGGAACTAAAATAAAATGAAATTCTAAACGGCGGTCACTACCAACAAATGTCAATTTAGTACCATGGACGTTCGAAGGTGGCGCTTCAAATTGGCCCAAAAAAGGAACTGTCAGATGTATAGAATGATTAATCCATAGAATAGAGATCAGTGAGTGCAGTGCTTTGTAAGAGCTATGGCAGTGCCATATTACAAAGGAGAGTGCCAGAAAATGGGCTAGATTTGCGTCACTCTGCGTCTGAAGCACTTAGGTATGCATGAAGAATCTTCTTTCAAATGTTAATATCGCATATATTTATTTTAGTGAAATGTTCAAAAGTACTATAAAAAAAGTAATTCAACTTTTCGAAACATGTGAAAGCGCCATGCCACTTATAAAACTTAGAAAATTAACCACTCAGCAAATCAGATTATTACAAATTCCCTGTTAATATCTTACTAATCTTTCTTTTTACATAATATTGAGAATATTTCTAATGTTTTACCGATGATTTGGTTAAGACGCAAGGTATAGCCCAATTTTCATACCAGAATCGGCATTCTTCTTTACAAAGTTGTTTTACATTGATTTGTAGCCTGGTGAGTGTGTATTTCAGTCGGTGAAGCAGGACGAGCTGATAACGATGCTGCGGCGCTCGTACCTCGACATGCGTCTCATGGAGAAGCAGCGCTCACAACAGATCGGCTGGCGCCAGGATGTGGTGCACTCGCAGCGATGTTCGTTAGAACGATGCCAGGTCAGTAGGTAGTATAATATATGTAGATTGTATTTATTTATTAATTATGGTAAATAGTTGAAATGAGATAAAATAAATAATTAAAAAAATCAAAAAACCCGACTGCAAAAATGTCAACTAAAATGCAATAACTTAAAAGACTGAAACAAGGTGGACAACGAAAACAAAATTATAATAAACTTAAAAAGATGCAATTTTTACTTCATTTTAACAAACAACATTATGAGCTGAAAGCTTTAGTTAAATTTTCGCATTCAATTTAAAAATATAGAAGGCGGGACCTATTTTCGCAAATTATAAATTAACATAGAGAAAATTAATAGGTCCCGCCTGCTTTATTTTTAAATTGAATGCGAAATTTTAACTAAAGCTTTCAGCTCATAATATTGTTTGTTAAAATGAAGTAAAAATTGCATCTTTTTAAGTTTATTATAATTTTGTTTTCGTTGTCCGCCTTGTTTCAGTCTTTTAAGCTATTGCATTTTATTTGACATTTTTGCAGTCGGGTTTTTTGATTTTTTTAATTATTTATTATATTTCAGGCTTTTTAGTTGCCACACTTTACGAGCGAAACCTAAGCACTTTTATCTACACAATGTCAAAGACGTAAAGTGGGTATATTTGGTTATATATTATATTATGTCGGTTCAAGTCAGTCAGTCACTTGGAAGAAGTAAAAGTTGTAAACAGTGTCGTCAAACGCAAACCTGGATTTTATCCCGGAAATATATAAGCTGACCAGTAACATTTCATAGGTGTAGTTTGTGTACGTTTAGGGCTCAGGCGTATCTAACTCACGTCGCTTTAAGCGGATCGTTCGGGAAAAACTGATATTACAAATAGAAATAGAAAAAATCTTTATTTCACATAGGCCTAACTTACAGACTTATGAAAGGTCATTTATATTATTTAATATAAAACGATATGGTGATAACTATTATTCGACTTAAAACTAAGTTTACCCTCGGTTCCAACGCGCCCTGCACTGAGAAGAAGCCCACAACAAACTCAGCCGGGTTTTCTTTTATTTGTTTTCACCATTTTACATAGGTAATCTCTTAAAAATTAATTGAGCTAATAAAATAGCAGTAAAAATGCACAATATAAAGTACGACACACATTTGGTCAATACAAGATTAACGCTATCAAAAACTACAAATATTACCATTTTGAACGCATTGATCGACTGTTTATAATTCCAAATTAATTCGAAACATATGACTTATATATATTTTTGTAATCTCCTTGTAATTCCCTTCATTTTAATACCCCACTCGATAGGTTTGGTTATAAATATTTTGTAGATGACTGACAATTTTAGGCCCAAAATCCGCCATTTTGCTTTTTATTTTCAAAAACCTATCTAAGAACACTTGGGTTAATGAGACGAATCTAACGATACCATTAACGTCAAAATCCATCCAGCCGTTTGGAAGATACGTGGTCATAAAGAAATTTACATGCATACATACATACAAGATACGCGCAAAAAACATAACCCTTCTTGCAGTCGGGTAAAAATAAACAGTACAATCTCGACCACAACACACATTTGACAGGTCTACACGCATAGTGGCGCTGCCCAAGCGGATTACAAAAGAACTACTCAGATTAGACCTCATTAACAATATAGGTACATCGATAAAGATTTTGGTTCTTTAGGTTGGAAATTCAACCTAAACATCTCGCAACGCATTCAACTCGCAAGCATCTGGGCTTGTTACTTTTCAATGTGTCCAATGCAGTTCACATGACTGCATACGGAACACGTTGGGAGGAAATCATACTCCGCAGGATTACTCGCCGTGGTTGATAGTCACGATCCTCAGTCATGAGGGACCGACCGAAGAGAGAGAGAGAGCGAGAGAGAGAGAGTCAGATCAGTTTTATTGCTCTTAGCCCTTAGCCGGCTGCTACGACTATGATATTGGGGGATTTAGTTTGGTTTGATTCAAAGATTTAAAGATCAAGATTAATCGCAAGATGGGCCCTAAGCCTACATTGCGCGCATTAAAAATGTCCACAAACATGTTGAGTGAACGCTCTCATAATTCTATAGTTTCACTTGTGACAGAGAGAATGACAACGTGTCGCAAACAAGACAAAAACGTGGACGTTATTGGAGGTTTCGGGCTCATCCAGCGATTTAAATCTTTGGTTTGGTTGTTTAGTTGGCGCAGTGGCGCAGGCTCGGATTCGAGTGGGAGGTCGCAAGTTTAATGCCCACCACGGGCCTTTTAAGAATTTCTATATTGGCTCAGGTTTGGGTTGGTGAAAGGATAGATTTAAGGAGCGTCTCACAATATGTTCAATATGTACTGTTTAACCCATCAGCTTATTTTCGTTTCAGGAAATCGCATTGGAAGTAGAGACTCTTAAATCGGAGATAACAAACTTCTTGAACAGCTCCCAGAACAATGACTCGGTACAAACTTGAGATGAGACGAATCTAACAACACTAACGTTTGCTGTGATCCACTAACTAGCGCGGAAAGGTGGTGCGTTGATGATGTCACTTAACCATAGATTATACTGAGCTTTCTTATGAGATACAAAGATACTTAATAAAACCTGGTCAAGATATGGTCGTCCGGACAAAACAGGCTCCGAATCATAGTGCCATCGACCGTATAGTATACAGGATGTAGCATGATTCAAGCTTCCCTGGTGACGAAATTTTTCGTCAGGATATTCATGAAATTTTCAATATATTTTACCATTTTTTTACCTGAACATTATAATATGTATTAATCATTGTTACTATCTGATTTTATGCAAAATCGAATTCCGTCAGCTGAATACATTCAGATTTTTTACTTTTTAGCGCAACAAATAAATGCTCTTATTGGATTTTTTGTGTTTGATTGGGGCAGGGCGTGTGGGAGCGCGAAGATTACGCTGTGGATGCAACAGAAGACTTGCGCGACATCGCCGACCAACTGCGACGGCTGAGGGAAATGCTCAATGTACGTCGAAATGTATACTGCATGATGCATGTCGATTTGCACTTTTGAAACCTTCAGATAGCTGCGCAAATAGAGAAAATGTCCTATCAAATACAATAACATAATAATTAATGTCTCTCAACAAACGGTTTGGGCTTTTGACAACTGCATTAACTATGTATATATATTGTCTGATCTGTGATCAAGACGTGTGTGGACTAATTTGTAAATTAGAAACGAGTATTAATTACTTCAGTCTGTTAGCTTTTGCAAGCCTTTTTGAGTTATAAAAACTTCTCACTTGTTACAGACAGATTGTACCTGTGGATTAGAAGAAGAAAATATGAAACTCAAGAAAATCAACAAAAACATGGAGGTATGAAAAATGAAATATAAGAACTATGTGTTCACTATTCAGAGAAACTCTAAACTTCTTGATTTAGTGAACGCCTATAATTTTCCAGACACAAATAGGTGAACTACGTGAAAGGATAAATGACTTGGAAGAAGCGTTAGAGAACAAGGAAAATATGGACCAGAGATACCAAGCGCAAATACAAGAAAAGGAACGAGAGGTAATATAAATTATGGACCTCAGGAAAACTTAATTCACAGCCTTGCACCTCCGATACATTATTACCAGGAAGGAGGGCAAGACGCCGAGAGTGGTGGTATCCTTATGTGGTTGATATTCAACCAATTAGCACAAAACGGGTTTCTTCCACATCTGGATACAAACCGGTGTAAAAACGTCCTTCCAGCCTCCATGACTCCAGCCACGTAATTAATTTGATAGCAGATAGACTGTTTTAATTTACTTTACGAATTGAATGATTACCTAAATTCAATGTACCTACCAACTTACCCCGACCAAAATGGAACCATGGAAACCATGGAAATGGCTTATAAACCTTTTATAAATTTGGCGAAGCAGTTTATTACTTAAGATACAAAAGGAAGGAGCATTTAATGATCCTACAGAAAATTTTGTACTCCAGTCTGAAAACTTTTGACGCCGTAAAAACTCTGTCCAAAAGTTTTTTTAAAGTACCGAGGTCTATTGTAATGTTTCATAATCCCGCAGCTCCAGTACGTCAGGGTTCAGTTGGTTGCTTTTGAGGAAAGATCGCGAGAGCAAGACACCAAGTGTGATTCACTCCAGAGCAAGCTCCAACAAATAGATGGTAAATTCAATGACTAGCTATTAACAATATTTTGGTGCCGTATGATGGCGTCAGTAGATCCGGATACATTGTCACTACTACCTACTCCTCTTCCCGTATTTGGGAATATAACGGAGTACGGGCTGCAGCGGCCTCTGTCCTGCTAGTTACTGTTAACATCTACTACTGAACAGCTTCGTGATTATGGGCTTCCGTTAGGTGAGGCCTTTGGTACAGCAGTGAACTGTTATAGGCTATTGATGCAAATTTTTTGGAGGTTCTTCGACATTTTTCCGTCATATCCCTTTTATATCATATTTCTCCAATTTGTCTTCGTAAAAGGTTTTTAATGATGCTCCAGCTGTTCTGAAGGACAAGGCGTCAGAGCTGCTGAGTGCGAGGCAGCGCTGCGAGGCGCAGGACGCGACCATCGCAGAACTCCGCGAGGAGCTCCGCAAGGCTGAGCTAGCGGCCCAAGAAGTAAGTATCAACTCAGAATAGGAGGGGGTTCAGAAATTCCCCTTCTGAATTCTTTGATATCTCGTCATTGCTAAAATTATCTTTTTTGTCAAAAGAAGTCTGCAACGTCAAATAAATTTGTGTAGGCCCATTGCCCATATACAAATTCGTCTGAAGCCCCAATCTTGCCTGACAAAAAATATCTGTTAACAGAGTGGACAAGTTCGTGACGAGGTGTCGTGTCTGTCCGCGCAAGTGTCGCAGTGGCGCGAGCAGCTGACGACAACGAGACGACGCCTGCGAGCCTTGGAGACCGAGCTGCAAAGCGCTAGAGCACACTGCCAACATCTGGCGACGCATTACAGGTGAGTATCACAGCGCGCAGCTTCGCGACGAGGTGTCGTTTCTCTCCGCACAAGTGTCGCGACCAGCTGACGGCGACGAGACGACGCCTGCGACTTTTGTGTAGAATTTCTTCCACATTTGAGTATGAATATGTCTGCGCAGGGAGAAGGCTCAGCTGTCCGAGGAGCTGCATAGTCAGCTGGAGGAGGCGCAGACACGCGGCGCGGAGCTGTGCGGCGAGGCGCGGCGCGCGGTCTGCGGCGTGAGGCACTGGCTGCGCAAGCAGAGGCAGAAGAACAAGTATGTATCTAGTATTGTGGTAGTGTCTTCTTGAAAAAGACACATAGATTTGAGAAGCTGTAGATTCAGTTGTTGAATAAATCTAGTGCTAGTATGTTGTTACCATAGTGATAGTTATGAGGTGTTAGGCGCTAATTTGGAACGGTTGCTTTCATCACTGTATGAAAGCAACCGTTGAGCTTCCCATATAGTTCCTTGTCTATGGTTCTTAGTGAATTAAACAAAAATACAAAAACAGAGAATTCAGATAATTTAGGGGCAGAAGCTGCCGACTTTCCCGACTATGCTGACTATGTTAATTGGGTCGTGTTTCCTACGCAGGAAATTAATGCATCAACATGTTACGAACAACGAATTTAGTAAGTGATCCAGCACGAAGGTAGTAAAAGTACTTATATAATTTTACAGGGAACAAGAAGATAAGATCAAAGAGCAAGAATCAATGATACAAACATTACAACAAAGACTTGCATCAACGCCAGAAGGTCATATAACTAGTGACAATGAGCCTTGTTGCTCTAAGACATTAACACGCTGTGAAGTAAGACGCAGCGACCGTAGTTTCGTAAGTGCGGGCGAGACGGGATGCTCCAAGTGTGCGCCAAGGAGGCTTACGTTGAGGACGAGTGAAAGCGAGATCGCTAGCAGTCCCACGCCTCCTACTCCGCCCAGGCGGTTGTTAAGAAAGAAACCGTTTTGTGGCGACATTGTAAGTAATTTAATTTTATTTCGTTATCATCTCTAATATATTTAATGTTCCTAATGTAAATACCCCTTAAGTGATTTCCATGTCCACTCCAGTGTATTTGGAGATTGACGTTACGCCGTCACGTAATGTGCTTTTTTCGCGATTCGTCCAAAGCGTTTGATTGTGTTCAACATGAAACATTGGTCAAGAACTTATACCACTACGGCATACATTCCTATTTAAATTACATTTTAGACATGTAGCAAAAGAAGTTCCTTATTGTTCAAGTGTTGTCCATCCAAGTCGATGGTCATACTATGCTTCAAAATGCAGACATCCTATAGCTTTTGAGTGGAAATTGGGGTTCCTCAGGGATCCCTTTGGGGCCTTATCTATTCCTCATTTACATAAATGATCAACGTAACGCACCAACATTATAAGAGACACCTAAGCCCTTAAGTGATAGTTGTTGTAAGTGAAAACTGTCACCTATTGGCTTAGGTGTTTCTTTAAGTGTTGGTGAAAACGACATAAGTTTTGGATACTGTTTTATTTGCGACTATGCGTGTGTCTTTGTCCAGCATTGCCAGTGGCCGTCCACGCACGACTTGTCTGCGCAGCGCCCGGTGCGAAGCGACGCGACTGTCAACGTACGAATGTCGCAAGCTCGACTGTCTTCATACACGGCCACGCCTAACGTAACTATTTCTATTCCTATAAATTTAAATATGCATCAAAATTTCACTCGCGGTGGGACTCGAACCCACGTCCCCCAGCTATCGCGGCTGGGAGCTCATCCAACTGAGCTACGCGAGACTGTCTCACCACGACGAAATTCGGATGCATATTGTTTTTCGTTCTTAGGCAGAACTAACGCCAATTATTTGAAAACTTTACAGTTTTTCAAATATGCCGAAGTCCCATTATTTCTATTCCTATGAGTTATCTTTAATTGAAATGTGTTGCAAGTGCACAAAAAAGTTCACAATTCACTTTTCTGTGCACTGTATCTAGATAGAAATCCAGTGCAGATTCCTGTGTAAGAAATCCAGATAAACCGATTTTGAAGAGAGCTTCATTTCTGTAATGTTCCCGTCGGAGTTAGTGCCATAAACAGTTAGGCGATTGTATAAGAAAAATGTATTCATCGTTATCGTAATCGTAAACAAATTTTACCCGCTGATTGGTTCTCTGATTTACGTCAGCCAATCGGGGAGGAAGAATTTGCTATAACAATGAAAACGTTTTTTTTACGCAATCAGAGCGCTTATCATCCGGTAATGGTTTCAGTGTCTGCGTCGTATTTTGTTTTATTGGAACCGTCGCTACGTTAGATCCAATTTTGGCCACCGGACCAAAGTTGTGTGTGGCTCTATAAGGAGCACATCACAGGTGTGCCCGCGAAATTCAAATTTTTTGTGGTTTTTCGCGATTTTTAAGCTGATAAGACGTAATAGGCTTATGGCAGTCAAATTGCGATAATCCCAAGATCATCTTCA
Source organism: Coenonympha glycerion (assembly GCA_963855885.1). Taxonomy (NCBI): domain Eukaryota; kingdom Metazoa; phylum Arthropoda; class Insecta; order Lepidoptera; family Nymphalidae; genus Coenonympha; species Coenonympha glycerion. The sequence goes on from OY979629.1 coordinate 18,616,727, forward strand.
CGTATTTTAAATATAAAAATCTCTGCTTGAAAGTGTCTAGTAATCCAAGATTTGCGAGTTGCTCACTTAAAACTGTTTACTCGGACTAATTTCCTAGGACAGACATTTTTATGCCAAATTTTTGATATAAACATGTAAAGAAGTAACTGCCATTCTCGCAAAATGACTGCCATAAGCCTATTATGTGTAATTAGCGTACAAATAGCAAAAAACCACGAAAATTTAGAATTTCGCGGGCAGACCTGTTGAGTTCGCCCCCGTTTCACGCTGAGCAGTAGAGACACAGCGACGTGCATGTTCCAGAGAGAGATGTCACCATCGGACGAGCTGCTCGAGCGCGTGGAGAGGGCGCACGAGGCGCTCGCGGACGCGCACCGCCGCTGGGCGCGCGGGCCGGCCGCCAGGGACGTCGACAGGTGATACCAACGGAGTGATACCAACCGTCCGTGTACACTGTACAGTACGTCAGAATAACTATTGTGCATCTTCAAATGCCTGAACCACACTGCGTTATTTGTTATTCGTTATGCGCCTTATACGACCAAGTGTGGGCGGTTCATTCGTCTATAAACGACTTTATTTGCACGAATAACGCATAAGCGCGAATATTATCCGTCTTCTTGTCGGTTTTTAGCACACTTCAAAGCTATATAAAGACACGTATATCGTGCAACGTAAATTTAATTTCTTGATGCTCGACCATGTTGCGTTTTGAACGACATACAATTTAACGCTCTAGGTCAATTCTCAAAAAAATTTTTGGTTGAGAAACCCAAATGTCATGACCTTTTTACACTTTACTTCACGAAATATATCCGATGGGATACGCGAATCGCATACCAGCATCAGGTGTAGGAATACGTATTTTACTGATGCACAATAATAATTATTCTGAATACTTTAAGAATTTTGGAACACATGTACCTACATTATTTTAATTTATATAACTATATGCATTAATTTAATTTTTGAATAGTCTGATGTGCATTTACTTTTATTTTTATTATTAAAGTGTTATTTAATTTGAATATATTGTTACAATACCTAGATTTTTGTTTAAATTCTTCGCTTAGTAATTAGTACTAGTAGTAAGTAGTTTTAACAAAATATCACAATATTATCATCGTGACCAAGAAACAGACCCACTTACAATAAGAATGATAGATTAGCAATAAAACACATAAATAATATAAAATCTTCTTTATTACCTAAACTATTATTAACATTAAAATTTTATAACAACACAATTTCAATTAATCACAAACAACATAATATTCTAGTATAACAACAATTCTTCACAACTGGGAATGACTTTCGATTTAACTTTTGTAGGAGGAATAAAATTACTTGTCTTCCCATAGTTTATCTGTGGAACACCAAAGGCTTTGGCAAATAGACATAATATTTGTATCGCTTTGGTCCAAAGCGATACAAATATTATGTCTATTTCATTGGTATTTTTTAAAATGACTGAAAATAATTTAAGAACTTTAACCATCTAGTACGCTGCCTTTCTTCCAGGAAATTGCCAATTAAAATTCTATGATTTTAAAATTGAAGAAGCCTACTTACAGAAGGGTTATTCAGTGACGATTGTCTTGTAACTCGACGGACGACGTGGGTCTCAAATTCACCTATAGTCTCTTTATCTCCTATAGCCTCGCTTTAAAATTAGGAAAATCTAATTTTACGTCTCAAACTTTGGATCATAGTTAAAATCTAGCAATCGTTTAATACTTATTTGAGCAATGAAGAATTGAGAACCAAAAAATTCTATTTAATTATAGTTAAAAAAAAACTACGGTATACCACAAGGTATTATTTTGGGACCTCTGTTGTTTCTATAATATGCAAATGACTAACTCGACTTCTTTAATTCACTCATACCGCTTATTGAATTAATTAACAATGCAGCAAAGTAAATTATGTGAAGTTTAAATGTAAATGTTGGCGTTATGATCATTATACCATACGATTAACTGGCAAAATTTAACTTTGGTGCCGAAACCTGTAAGTTGCTACTTGGTCCACACTCGCCACATGGAGGCGATGGAAGCTGCCGCTGACGTCACCAGTGAGGGCGCGGGAGGAGGGGTGCTGCTCATCTCCTCCATCTGTAAAATCAACCAGAAACATCTCATTGAAATAAATAGGGTATTTGACTCCAATTTTTTTATTACTTTATTATAAAGTAGAATTAAAATAATGAGGTGCACTGAAAGAACTAATTAAATCGATCAAATAACAAAAAAGTTATAAGCATTTAAAGATTTGTGATTAGACAGAGATAGCAACATGAAATTGTGACGTCACACCTTACCAATGCCAAAGTAGCTTCGTGCGGCTTCATACAAATTTTCGTTTTGCGAGAAAGGGATAGAAGATCCCCCCACTCCAAAGTTTAAACGCCTGTAACTTTGTAAATCTTCGTTGGATTTTAATATTTCTTTCACTGCACGTTATTATTTTTATCCTAGTTTATAATAAAGTAATATTTTTTATCAAATTCAAAAGTAGTGCAAGACCCTATTATCATGGCGGGACATGCGATGTTCATCTGATGGTTTATATGCAATCGCGTACCTGAGCTGAATCAGGCCAGTGGAGGTGCTCGGGTGGCTCGGGATCTTCGAATTCCTCCACGCCGCACGCGTCCTGCCACGCCTCGTACGTCGACCAGCGGTGCGACCACGCCTCGACCCTATAGTAAAGAAAGAAATACCATTTATATACAAAACTACTCTCTGTTAGCGTGGTGTACACCCGCTGAAAGCATCAAAAAAAGATCGGTATATGTATAGTAGCTAGTCAATACATTTACATGCTCTCTTATGCAATACAGAAATGGTTTGCATATCAACAGCATTGCCCCAAAGAAGGATTCCATAGGACATGATGCTGTGAAACCAGGCAAGATGAGATACTGTACCTGCCCAGCTCCGGGTCATCGGCGCGCGCCTGCAGCGCTAGCGCGTGCAGGCCGGCGAGCGGCGCCAGCGGGGCGGCGGGCGCGGGGGCGGGGGGCACGCCGGCGCGCGCGCACAGCGCCGCCGCACCCGCGCGCAGTCGCCCCACGCAGCCGCGCCAGCTGCGCGGGTCGCTGTATTCACTGTGACACACACAAATACTATATTCAGTTCTAATGTATCAACGAAGTTTATGGGCATTCTAAGAAAGCGATGGGTTTGATTGCCACGCTTTGTCTCTACGTGTCTGTGATCACCTGAGCGTGATGGCGTGCGGCAGGCGCACGTCCAGCGTCCACGCCAGCAGCGCCACCAGCTGCGCCGCCAGCCCCAGCGCCGCGCTCGTCCTGTGCGCGGCGTTGGACGTGGGCACCGCGCTCACTGGAGCCTCCTTGTTGTGTCTCTACGTGTCTGTGATCACCTGAGCGTGATGGCGTGCGGCAGGCGCACGTCCAGCGTCCACGCCAGCAGCGCCACCAGCTGCGCCGCCAGCCCCAGCGCCGCGCTCGTCCTGTGCGCGGCGTTGGACGTGGGCACCGCGCTCACTGGCGCCTCCTTGTTTTGTGTCTCTACAGAGGCATAAAAGGAAATTATTAAATCAGCTAATTTAAAAATGAATGTCCATAAGTTTTAAGAAAACTGTAGGGTATTAAAATGTATTTCATTTATATTATAATACTAGCTGACCTGGAAAACGTTGTTTTGCCCTTAAGGATATAAAAAAAATAGATAAATTGTTAAGCTATCCTATCTTTCAAGTTAGAGCAAACTGCACATGGTGTGCGAATTTTATTATAATCGGTTAAGTGGTTTAGGAGTCCATTGAGGACAAACATTGTGACATGAGATTTATATATATTAAGAAGATTAGACAATCTCTATTAGGTTTATTATGAGTTCATTTGAATGGGTGTTGTGAAACAGTGAGTTGTGCTTAGGATATTTATGTGTATTACCTCTATTAGAGTTTAAAAAACTTTACTAATTATCTTTATGGTATACTATTTCATACAACAAGGATATTATTCCTATTCATTATTGTAATTTTGTTCTGCCTAAGAACTGAATATGATATGCATCATAATAATTATCGTCTCTGCAGATATCTCAGTTGGTCGAGATCCAAGCCGCCATAACTGGGAGACACGTGTTTAAATCGCGCTGTGTAGGATTATGTTGATACAATAATAGAATGGATAAGTAGACTGGAAAGACTCAAGGCATATCTCACCCCAGGCCTGCAAGTGTGAGTAGTCTGCGTCAATGTCGATCCAGGGTGACACGATGTGCAGCTGCGGTCGCTTAGGGGGCTCTTCCTCTGCATCCTCGCCCACAAACTCCATGTCCTCTATGCTGTCACTGACAAAACAAATAAAGTTTTTAATTCATGTAAAATCATTTTTTTTCTTTCAAATTTCATTGAAGTTTTTTGGCATCCCCAACTTCCCTGGGAGAGATCACCCAGTACACCCCGCAACCTATGGACTAAAAACCTTCTTACGCTCTCTGGCCATACTTCTAGATTTTTTTAAAACTTGAAACACCTGTATTCTAAAAGTATACTTTAGGGACTAGCAAGCACACCAAAAGGGGATTGCTGTGAAGATGACAAGTCGCAATTTTATCTCAGAGTATGTAGTAGAATTTTTATGGATATTATGAAAATAGTGTTCTGAATTGGCTCAAGTGGTCTGGAGGCTTTGGTCTATACCACCCTACTAAAAAGATGCACTGCTGAACTCATGATTAATATTATAACAGTGATTACAGTGTATAAATATTATAAAAAATTTCAATGTCTCAATTAGGGCAATTTGATGGGATCATTCAATTTTATAAAAAAAATTATGGATTCCTTTATCTTATAAATAAAAGAATCTTTAATTCAAATAATAGAAAAAAAATTGATCAAAATGAAAATACTGATAAGATTAATTGTGTGATGTTAAACATTATGGAAATGATAGAAAGAGCGAATATTTATGTTCATTGATAACATGTGACTAAATAAATAATTGATAATGAAACCTGTTCTAAATGAAAGATCATAAATAAATATACATCTAAATTTAATAAACTCACTTATGCATAAGCAGCCAGTTCCTATGTCAGCAAATAAAATAAATAATAGTGAAAAGAATAAGTTACAGAAAAATGACTTATTTTTAATATTTAACTAACTGGCTTACCTTAATAGAAATGGTACAATTAACAACAAAGATATTGCTGATTATTATTGTTTACCACAATTTTACAACTATCTGCAGGCGTATGACTTATCTCATTAATTTTAAGATTGCTTTTCGTACACTTATTGGAATGACTTCACGGGAAGTCCATGCAGACAGCTATCATTCCCATATATTTTTGAATTTAGTACCAACCATCTAAAATCCATATCATTTCCAAAAGCAATTTGAGAAATGGAATTCTTTGGTGATATATGGCTACAGCGCCTACAGCTGCTAAGATAGTTACTACAATGGGCAATATTAAGTCTCACCTGGAATCATAGCTTATATAAATGGGGAAGATACATCTATCTAGCTGCCGTATCCGTGATCTCCTCAATGCTGCCAGTGCTTGTGTCTGATCATTGTACAAGGTTATTTTATTCTGTAGCTCCATATGTTGCATCTGAGCATGCTTCCCTAAACTAGACACCCTTTTCTGATACCTTGGTAATTTAATTTTTAATTCACTATTATAAGCCACTAAATCTGCGAGTTCCTGCTTTTTTGAATGAATTATACTCCTCCGTTGCTCAATCGCTAGTCGTAGCAAGTCTAGTTTGTCTCTGGATTGTTTGGTTTCTGTGAGGAGTATATCTTTCTTTAGTTTTGGTGCCAATAACTTTTCGCAGCGCTCCAAAACATGCTGTCGGTTGACTTTCACTCGTAACAGTTTCATTTGTTTCTCGGAAAATCTGTAAATATAAAAAGATAAGTTGATTTCATCTTTATTCATGTTGGTTGTATGTTGTAACACAGTAAAAACATATTGATAGTAAACTATTTGACTATGTCTACTAAATTATTTTGCTTGTCAGCTTACATAACCCTGACTAATTACATTAAATTAAAAGCATATTGAAGTACTACAAATTATGTGTAAATGATAAAATGAAGTGTTATTTCTAGATTCCAAGAAAGTAGAAAGTTAAAAAGAACCAATAATAACTACTTCGTCTTAAACATATCACGCATGCTTTGTATACCAATACATTCAGGAAGTGTTTTTTAATAGTTACTTGCTCTAAAGCTAGCAACTAAATAGGTAAAGTGAGTCATAAAGATACCGTATTAGTGCAAAACCACTCACCTATCCGAGTAAGGCATCGAGGAATGGACAAAGTTACCGTTTCTGACGCACTCAGCACAGTAGAAGTTCTTCTTCACCGTGTAACACAGCACACACTTAGTATAGAGACCGTCGCTTTCTGTGGAAGACACTCTGAAGTCCCGCGGGGCCTCGCTTTCTGTTAGATAGCTCATCGCCATAGCTTTTGCGAAATAATTGATATTGAATTTGAATATTGCATCGCAATTCGCAATGAAATTGAACACAAAAACTTGTCATTGTCAGCTGAGTGAAAGTCTTGTCAAGTGTCATGTAGTTGTCAGTGTCAGATATTCCACAGATAAACTACTTATATCAAAACCTCACTTTTTTAAGGACAACATACACGCCACGACTACGACCTTCGAAATCGCTGATTTTGCGTTATTATAGTTAGATAGCTCATAGCATATTATTATTAATTAAACAGAGGTACCTATGTACTTAAATAAATCAATGACTCATAATGACTTGTCAACTACGATATTACGTTCACGTCATTTTCACGCCATGCGAAACTCTTTTGATCAACCATAGTAGCCAAATGCGGATTGGCAGAATTCACAGGCATTTAAAATCAATTTGGAAAAGGATTTAACTCTGCCCTCCATTTATTTACACCTAGTACCTAACAACAAAAACATGGCGGGGTCACGGCGTAAGGGTCGCCGTTCCCGTGAACGTGAATCAGCCAGATTGAATTACGTGCGCGGCGCGTGGCTAACGAGCCAGCTCATTTCGCTTTTTATTTCCTTCCTTCGCGATAAATTTTAGGGTCGAAGGTTATAGGTAGGAAGTTATACCTACGTTGTTTTAAAGGGAATTGTTTCTTTGCCCCACGACTGCGACTGTCTCTCCCGCAGGCTTCTTACGTGCAGGCAGATTTTCATAATATGATGTTTTTCGTGGGCGATTTAAAGACTTTAATAGTAGTTTATGGTACAAGTGAGTAAAGTTGGTGATTACCGCTGAGGCGCCATTGAGTTGGTCTTAAAATAGCCGAGGGCGATAATTATCAACACTCACGTGTATCATGCGACGTTTTTCATCACACTTGTGAATGAAATAGTACTAAAAATAATTTATTTGTATATTAAATTAAATAAAAAAATATCTAACTCACTGGTGAACAATAGTAATGAAAAAAAAAAGTCACAGTTTGCGATTATACGTGTCATTATGTGCTTAATTGCGGTGAAATTAGAGCCACTTTATGAGCGAGTGTGTTGATAATATACCTACTTATGTTATAAGTCACGTACGCGGGATTCGGTCGGCCTCCTGACAAGAGGCAGAGGCAGGGAGAAAGAGAGACCATTGGTTCGCTGGCCTTACTGCTTTTTATTCTGCCCCTCAGTAATTTTATCCACACCCTCACACACATGGTAAAGGAAAACATCGTGTGAGAGTCCTATTGCCGCATAGGTACCTTACAAAAATAAAGTGTGAGGTTCAATAATTAGGTGCCTATACACTATACTGGCTTTCCCCGTGGATTTTCCAAAAAAAAACTGTATACTTACCTATAGGCACCTACAGCACCGTTAAGAAACCTAATATGGACATTGGAATGATTTACGTATACTCTTTTCGTACAAGCAAACAGTAGCGCCCATTAATCAAGGTGGGTGGACCATGGAAGGCCACTCTAAAAAGTGAACAGTTATTATTCGTTTATTTACTGAATAAATGATACGAACAAATAATAAAGTAATACTTTGTTTTATTACGTAACATATAAACCACTTTTTTAAAGTTCAGATTTGATCAATATTGATTAAACTTAAGTTTCATTGAACTCTTCCAAATGGGGTTGCTAGGAACAAGGCTCCTTAGAAGGCCATTATAATAAAGCAGTCATTTAACACTAAAAGTTATTAAATAGCGATTAAAGCTACAATAAAAAGAATTGGTTTATATGTTACGTAATAAAACAAAGTATTACTTAGGTAAATATTTGTTAGTTTCATTTATCCAGTAAATAGATGAATAATAACTATTTATTTGTTAGAGTGGCCTTCCATGGTACACCCACCTTATTTTAACGTCGTCGATTTCCGATATCAATGAAGCGAGGGGCCGTACTGCCAAAATAGTGGCGCGACTCGCGAGCGATTCGCCGCCGCGTCTGTGATTTCTAGTTTGATGGACGTTTATGTAGATAGAAGGAATTTGTCATCACATGGCAATAACTACGAAATTTTAAAAATTGGCCTTCGAAGGAGCATGGCCTTCCATGGTCCACCCACCTCACTTGTACGAGTAGGTATACCGCGGCTGCTGAGCGAACTACATCGTGGTCTTACTGCTGGTGACAAAACCAGCATTTTTGGCACCATTAAACTGGCGACACTTTTTCGCGCCGCGCCGTCCTTCCTCTCCAGGGTAGGACATGTATTATACATTCTATTATATTATTAAGTATATTAGGCTCTGTGCATGGCCCTCTTTTAACTGCCCTGGATGAGTGGCGGACTTCAGCCTTAAGGGCGATGGGTACCATCAATTCAAATGGGAAAATTCCAATTTTATTTAGTTTTTCGCTCATAGTGGGCTAATTTAAATACATCAAAAGGTAATGGCAATGCGTTTTGCGGGCACAACATTTATGCATCTACATGTTTTTAATAAAAACTCTACTCAACAATACTCATTTATATATTGGTTCCCGATAGCTCGAAATCTGGGAAACTGCAAAAAATTATCTTTCGGGAACCAATATGAGATGAGTGGGAACTTTCGAGCAAAGTTTCTGTTAAAAACATGTAGGTGCATAAAAAGTAGGCCCGCAAAATGCATTGCCATAAATCTACAATGTGTAGTTAGTCTAATATCTGCGAAAAACTAAATAAAATTTGAATTTCGCGGGCTGGTAGGGTTTGCTTCATTGTAGGTATAGCAGCATACCGTTTACCGGTGGGTAGAAATTGGTAGGAAGGTATATTAGTGGTTGTTGGTAGACGTAGCCCGGAAATTCGGGGTAGGTACCTATTAGCCGCCTCATCATTCAACGTCAGAAAGGATTTAGCAATTTTTTTTATTACCTTAATAGCTATTTTTCTTTATTCACGGTTTATGAAAATCGTGCCTAATGGAAAGCAATGATGGACAATTCACTAGCGTTTACAATGGGGTCTTACACTACTTTTGAATTTGATAAAAAATATTACTTTATTATAAACTAGGATAAAAATAATAACGTGCAGTGAAAGAAATATTAAAATCCAACGAAGATTTACAAAGTTACAGGCGTTTAAACTTTGGAGTGGGGGGATCTTCTATCCCTTTCTCGCAAAACGAAAATTTGTATGAAGCCGCACGAAGCTACTATGGCATTGGTACGGTGTGACGTCACAATGTCATGTTGCTATCTCTGTCTAATCACAAATCTTTAAATGCTTATAACTTTTTTGTTATTTGATCGATTTAATTAGTTCTTTCAGTGCACGTCATTATTTTAATTCTACTTTATAATAAAGTAATAAAAAAATTGGAGTCAAATACCCTATTACGGCTGTTCCCAATATCCTATCTATCCACGGTTTCCCTATAATAATAATAAATCATTTAGGTATTTGCTTACTTATAATAATAATAAATCATTTATTTATAGGTACTAGAGATAAAAATTTGACATAACTTGTATGGAGCTTATGTCAAATTGATATAATAAGTAGGTACTAGGTAGTAGGGCACATAGAAAGATAGATCGGCTATTAATTTCGGCCGTTAGAGCGTAGAATTTTTAGATTTTCTTTAATTCCGTATACCTATCTAATAGTATCTAGGTAAGTACTCCTACGTAACTATCTCAGGGAACTCTCGACTTTCCTTAGATAAAAAATATTTTTTTGCAGTTTTCCTATGATCTGCTGCAGTCGCAGATTTTTTTGTAGGTATTTCTATACGAGAAAGTTAGTAAGTATTTTTCTGAGCAATTGTAAAAAAAATATAATGACTACAGCAGCTGTATATTATGCACGTTGTGCTTACTTAATTACCACAAACCAAACCTACAATGTGTTATTTATTTACAATTAGCGAAAAAAAAAATTGAATGGCTGGGCCGTGTTTACCACAAAAACAAATACGCACAGAATTTTGTTAGGTAGGTACGAGTACAATTAATTTGATCTCACAAAACCCCACGATCAATTTGATTGCTATCTTTCCGTTTGAAAAAACAATTTTTTAATTTCATTATTTCCGACCCGTGTGGGTTGTGGCCAGTGGTGCCAGATTAGGCGAATTATCGCCATTTAGGCTACCTCGGGGGGTCAATCGGCGACCAAAAATCCCTATTGGCTACCAGTAGCCATTTAGGCCTGGAAAATATAAACGGGCGATTTTAGGCTACCTGAGCAAAAATTATCTAATAATTTCTTTTACATATGTTTGTAACGAAAGTTTCGTTACAAACGTATGTAATATCAGGTTCATTGGTTTTCCATGCTGTTTGCGTTTTCATACGTTTTGCAATTACTATTTGTAGGAACGAGATAGGGATACATTAGTGCGTTTGACACAATAATCTTTTATTACACTTTATATTAGCTGGACAAATCGACTTCGATAAGACGCAATTGCCCAGAGTGAAGCAAAGTTAAGTCACGTATCCGTATCAACTTCATTCGTGTGGGTAGTAACTTTAGAATAAAATTTGAATTTTTGCGCCTGGAAAAAGTTTCGCCAACAAAAGTACCTACTTGTAAATTATAGGGACAAAAGTTATTGTTACATTTTACTTCTTTATAGTATGGAACCCTCGGTGCGCGAGTCTGACTTGGCACTTGGCAGTTGACTGGTTTTTTTATTTGGGTCTAAAATATAGGTCTGTTAGATAGTTCAGTTTTAGGCGAATTAAAATACTTGTGCAAAAAAAAGATTGGGCGAATTTAGGCTACTCAGCAGGCAAAATTGGGCGAATTCAATTGGCAAATATCTGGCAACCCTGGTTGTGGCTAACGAACGGACGCCACGGACGGCTGCCGTTGATATTGTTCCATTTTAATTAGAAAACCGTATACAATGGGACATACGCAATTGCTTCATTCATTTGCTACACTAGGTAGCTTACCCAGACTACAGGTACCTACTGTTGTCCAGGCAGGATTAATAAAAGAAAACATCCAATATTTACCAGCTTTATTGTAGGTACGAGTATGTAAAGCAGTGGTAGTGAGGATTGTCTGTCTATACTTATCTGAAGTGAGGTCATATTATTCGGTGGTCCGAGGTTCTGACCTCTGCAGCCGAAAAATCTGTGTGCAGCCATAGCCCATTGATCTATTGGATATATATTTTTCTAAATATTCAATAAATTGATCAATTGTCTATCTCTTATATTTTTTTTATTTTGATCCAATAGTAAACATAGAAACAGAATAGATAAGATAACATGGCCACAGCAGCTGAATTTAAATGTTCCGATCATAATTACCTGGCACTAGTTTCAATAAGTTATGGAGAAGATATTATTCATATTGTAGAAGATTTTTTTACTGAGTATATCTATGAAAATCTTACTGACTCTACGTACCCTGTAAATTTTATTATTAGGCACATGTGAATTGTAAAAGTATTGGTTTCAGATTGATAAGAAAGTAAATCACATTAAGTAATTAAGTATACTTAGCACGTCACAGATTTTTATAGAAAAAACCAAGTTTCCTCATCTTATTGTCGGGATCTTTTTGCAAGTTCAGTAAAGGACCATGCCTGGTCCTTGTAAAATAATAATTTATCTCGACTAAACTTATACCTATAGCACTGATAATGATTGAGTAACAAACTCGCGGCAGATCGGCGTTGAGCCTTATAATCCTGGCAGTCAGGTGCGATTTAAAGGATCTTCGTAACCAGAATACCCTCTTAAGGCGTAGGAATTTCGAAGGCAGACGCTTTTCGAATCCACAAGTAGGAACTTTACGGCTACCTAATTTTGTCGGATTCTCATCAATCTCAAACTTGGGTAAACGTGTTTGCACTTTGCATTTAAATACACTGTTATCTGTATACGGTATCTGTAACGTTTGGGGTTGTTTTAAGGGCGATTGTACAAATATTGCAATTTTCGTGGAGTTTTCTGTGCAAATTGTGACTAGGTTAAACAAAATATAATGGAACTAAAAATAACAACACAAATATTGGTCTTTTATCTACAATTCGTCGTAAAAAGTTTGGTTAAAAATGTTTATTTTTAGTACTATAAAAATAGTTAACATCATCTCTTCTCACAAAATTGACAGTTTAGGACCGAGTTTCATGCGATTTTTCTGTAAAAACATGCCGACTATATGTCTTTTAAAAATATCATCTGACAGTAGATATGTTCATCTCAAAAAGGTCGTAAAAAAATTAACAAAAAAAGTACAAACAGTCAATGAAAAAAAATGAACTTCGCGTGCATTGTTTTCACATATTTTGCTTACAAGCATAAATCTTAAAGTGGTTACAATAAGGGTTATTTTGATTTTACTCGGTCACATTTCAAAATTCAAATATCAATCAGTCAGCGTTTGGCTGCCATCGTGAGTGGACTCCACGTCGGTTGCGAGCAGTTGCTGGTATTGAAAAACATCGCTGTACGTACACGAATAGTTAGCAATTACTAACTTGATACTTTACGTCGTAATCTACTGTCCTGACATATTTTTGAAAAGGCACTAGGCACCTGTGGTACCTACAATATATATATTTTATTATAATTTGCTAGAATTGAGTTTATTTTTTTTATTCCACTTATTTTATTCGTTCCCCAAGCGTACTAGTGACCTGAAGGTATACTTCGAAGACCACTACTGGATCTCCTAGACGTATAGAGCTTGCTGTGTCGAGTTTGGGCTCGTTTTATTAGTTATGAGGAGACCTTACCACATGACCTGGTGGAGTGACCTGAAGGTATGCTTCGAAGAGTACTACTGGATCTCCTAGACGTATAGAGCTAGCTGTGTCGAGTTTGGGCTCGTTTTGTTAGTAATGATAAGACCTTACCACCTGACTTGGTGGAGTGACCTAACGGTATACTTCGAAGAGTACTACTGGATCTCCTAGACGTATAGAGCTAGCCATGTCAAGTTTGGGCTCGTTTTGTTAGTTATGAGGAGACCTTACCACATGACCTGGTGGAGTGACCTGAAGGTATACTTCGAAGAGTACTACAGCTGGATCTCCTAGACGTATAGAGCTAGTTGTGTCGAGTTTAGGCGCGTTTTGTTAGTAATGATAAGACCTTACCACCTGACTTGGTGGAGTGACCTGACGGTATACTTCGAAGATTACTACCGGATCTCCTAGACGTATAGAGCTAGCCATGTCGAGTTTGGGCTCGTTTTGTTAGTTATGAGGAGACCTTACCACATGACCTGGTGGAGTGACCTGAAGGTATACTTCGAAGAGTACTACTGGATCTCCTAGACGTATAGAGCTAGCCATGTCGAGTTTGGGCTCGTTTTGTTAGTTATGAGGAGACCTTACCACATGACCTGGTGGAGTGACCTGAAGGTATACTTCGAAGAGTACTACTGGATCTCCTAGACGTATAGAGCTAGCTGTGTCGAGTTTGGGCTCGTTTTGTTAGTTATGAGGAGACCTTACCACATGACCTGGTGGAGTGACCTGAAGGTATACTTCGAAGAGTACTACTGGATCTCCTAGACGTATAGAGCTAGCTGTGTCGAGTTTGGGCTCGTTTTGTTAGTTATGAGGAGACCTTACCACATGACCTGGTGGAGTGACCTGAAGGTATACTTCGAAGAGTACTACAGCTGGATCTCCTAGACGTATAGAGCTAGTTGTGTCGAGTTTAGGCGCGTTTTGTTAGTAATGATAAGACCTTACCACCTGACTTGGTGGAGTGACCTGACGGTATACTTCGAAGATTACTACCGGATCTCCTAGACGTATAGAGCTAGCCATGTCGAGTTTGGGCTCGTTTTGTTAGTTATGAGGAGACCTTACCACATGACCTGGTGGAGTGACCTGAAGGTATACTTCGAAGAGTACTACTGGATCTCCTAGACGTATAGAGCTAGCCATGTCGAGTTTGGGCTCGTTTTGTTAGTTATGAGGAGACCTTACCACATGACCTGGTGGAGTGACCTGAAGGTATACTTCGAAGAGTACTACTGGATCTCCTAGACGTATAGAGCTAGCTGTGTCGAGTTTGGGCTCGTTTTGTTAGTTATGAGGAGACCTTACCACATGACCTGGTGGAGTGACCTGAAGGTATACTTCGAAGAGTACTACTGGATCTCCTAGACGTATAGAGCTAGCTGTGTCGAGTTTGGGCTCGTTTTGTTAGTTATGAGGAGACCTTACCACATGACCTGGTGGAGTGACCTGAAGGTATACTTCGAAGAGTACTACAGCTGGATCTCCTAGACGTATAGAGCTAGTTGTGTCGAGTTTAGGCGCGTTTTGTTAGTAATGATAAGACCTTACCACCTGACTTGGTGGAGTGACCTGACGGTATACTTCGAAGATTACTACCGGATCTCCTAGACGTATAGAGCTAGCCATGTCGAGTTTGGGCTCGTTTTGTTAGTTATGAGGAGACCTTACCACATGACCTGGTGGAGTGACCTGAAGGTATACTTCGAAGAGTACTACTGGATCTCCTAGACGTATAGAGCTAGCCATGTCGAGTTTGGGCTCGTTTTGTTAGTTATGAGGAGACCTTACCACATGACCTGGTGGAGTGACCTGAAGGTATACTTCGAAGAGTACTACTGGATCTCCTAGACGTATAGAGCTAGCTGTGTCGAGTTTGGGCTCGTTTTGTTAGTTATGAGGAGACCTTACCACATGACCTGGTGGAGTGACCTGAAGGTATACTTCGAAGAGTACTACTGGATCTCCTAGACGTATAGAGCTAGCTGTGTCGAGTTTGGGCTCGTTTTGTTAGTTATGAGGAGACCTTACCACATGACCTGGAGGAGTGACCTGAAGGTATACTTCGAAGAGTACTACAGCTGGATCTCCTAGACGTATAGAGCTAGTTGTGTCGAGTTTAGGCGCGTTTTGTTAGTAATGATAAGACCTTACCACCTGACTTGGTGGAGTGACCTGACGGTATACTTTTGAAATGAAATGAAATGAAAAAGTTTATTGGTAATGCACATTAGGTACATATTAACAAGAGAGAAAAAATAAATAACAGGAAGTACAATGTGCACTCCCAAATGGGCCTCCACTCAGCATAAGCCTTGCTTTTTATGGCAAAGCGCTGGTCTTCCGTGAGGCCCACCTGAGACGTGGACGGCGACATGAAGATTACACAGAAAGAACATAACATAGCAAAAAAAGAAACAACACAAACAGAATTGAACAATTATTATCATATTAAACTAGTAATAAATTATATATATATATATATATATATATATATAGATCCGTTCACGGTAAATGTTGCTCCAGTGAGAAGCTAGAACAAATGTTGATCCACCTATTTCACGTGTTTACTCAGCTCTACCTCGGGCCAACTGATATACTTTGATCCGCCCCTAATGCGCGTGTGACGTCAGTGGATCTGCACGAACAGATTTTCGACATACTCGTCAGCGATTTAACCAATATTTGTTGATCCAAAAACGGCCGAAAAAATCATACTGAAAAAGCTTTCTTAGATCCAGAATATATTAAACTCATATGCGACATTTACTTATAATAAGTGGATCCGGAGCCAAAACTGACGAATTGGCATCTTACACTGAGCGGCAACGTCGCGTTCTACGTGTGACAAAGAACCCACTAGACTACTTCGTTAGAGAAATAAGGTAAGAAAGATGCGTTAGCTACTGCCTTTGTGAATCGAAAATCAAATTGAAAATCATTTTTGTTTTTATTTAAAAAGGGGGGAATACCGGGTCCTCAAAATTTCAATCGAAAAATCTGAAATAATTATGATTAATAGAAATTAACGTATATTTTACAGGAAAAATAAAATTAACTCTCTAACTATTATACTTTTTTACCCGACTGCAAGAAGGGTTATGTTTTTCGCGCGTATCTTGTATGTATGCATGTAAATTTCTTTATGACCACGTATCTTCCAAACGGCTGGATGGATTTTGACGTTAATGGTATCGTTAGATTTGTCTCATTAACCCAAGTGTTCTTAGATAGGTTTTTGAAAATAAAAAGCAAAATGGCGGATTTTGGGCCTAAAATTGTCAGTCATTTACAAAATATTTATAACCAAACCTATCGAGTGGGGTATCAAAATGAAGGGAATTACAATGAGATTACAAAAATATACATAAGTCATATGTTTCGAATTAATTTGGAATTATAAACAGTCGATCAATGCGTTCAAAATGGTAATATTTGTAGTTTTTGATAGCGTTAATCTTGTATTGACCAAATGTGTGTCGTACTTTATATTGTGCATTTTTACTGCTATTTTATTAGCTCAATTAATTTTTAAGAGATTACCTATGTAAAATGGTGAAAACAAATAAAAGAAAACCCGGCTGAGTTTGTTGTGGGCTTCTTCTCAGTGCAGGGCGCGTTGGAACCGAGGGTAAACTTAGTTTTAAGTCGAATAATAGTTATCACCATATCGTTTTATATTAAATAATATAAATGACCTTTCATAAGTCTGTAAGTTAGGCCTATGTGAAATAAAGATTTTTTCTATTTCTATTTGTAATCTCAGTTTTTCCCGAACAAACAACATTATGAGCTGAAAGCTTTAGTTAAATTTTCGCATTCAATTTAAAAATAAAGCAGGCGGGACCTATTAATTTTCTCTATGTTAATTTATAATTTGCGAAAATAGGTCCCGCCTTCTATATTTTTAAATTGAATGCGAAAATTTAACTAAAGCTTTCAGCTCATAATGTTGTTTGTTAAAATGAAGTAAAAATTGCATCTTTTTAAGTTTATTATAATTTTGTTTTCGTTGTCCGCCTTGTTTCAGTCTTTTAAGTTATTGCATTTTAGTTGACATTTTTGCAGTCGGGTTTTTTGATTTTTTTAATAAAAACAATAAACCGCCAAAAACAAAGTTATGTTTGCGGTTCGCCAAAAAAAGTACCTACATGTAAATTATACTCGTAAATTCATGAACAAAAGTAATTCTTTAAAAAATTTTACTTCTTTTGTAGTATGGAACCCTCGGTGCGCGAGTCCGACTCGCATTTGGCCGGTTTTTTTTTTATTTATAGACAGAAAATGCCTAAAGCATACCACTCCGGCAAGGGGAAACATATGGGTTAAGTTGCACCCACTAAAACTGTCTGTGTCCACGACGGACCCGCTGGCGGGAGTACGGGATTCACTTTTGTATGCACTACGCTCCCGCCAGGTCATAACCCACCGGTTTTGACGACGGACGGCTCCTAACGTCTGTCATCCGCAGGCCGGCAACTTATGGATGGCACACGGCAACGCCTAGTCACCTAGTGGGTATCCTTCGAGAGGGCTGCGTGACCTGCATTTCCATCTAACGCTCTGCCGCCTACTTTCAACATTCAAATTGCGACAATGGTAGTAGTATCTTCACAGGTTTATATAAAAATCATAGTCGAAAAAGTCCAACTTAGCGAATTAGTCGCAAAGTTACTGACCAAGCTCTATACTCAAACTAATTTCTTAAACTGGATACTTTCAAATAAAGATATTTGTATAAACCTACGAAGCGGCAACGTCGCGGATGCTTTTAGCCAATCCGATCGTTTGCCGTGCTCTGATTGGCTCATTTGAATTGGATCAACATTTTCCGTAACCATCGCAAGGTGGATTTGTATATCGGATCAACTTCTGCGAACGCTAGTAAAAAGTTCCATGAGTGTAGATGTTGATCCGGTTGGAGCCACATTAGTTACCAGAGATGCATATTGGATCAACAAAAGGCGTCGGATCAACATGTGTTTTCGGATCAACAAAGTACTCGCGTGACGTCGCGAATGATCAACATTTAGCGGGAAGAGATCTATATATATATATATATATATATATATGTAATATATACATATAATAATATTATATAGGTATTTTAATTTTATATTAAATAGTAAAACATTATATACTTACATCATAAACACATACATATAGTATATTAGTTAAAACCAGCCCTGTAAAGTCCTTGAAATAATAATCGACTATGCGGTATTTATTTGTTTTAATAACAGATACTTTTTGAGATTTTTCTTAAAAGTGATTTTGGATTTCCTAATGTCACGCAGCGGCGGGGGTAAATCGTTCCAACATTTACTAGCCGCGAACTTAAAACTGCCGCGAAAAGCAGCTCTAAAGTGACGCGGCATCTGGAGAGTCCATACTCGATTCGACCTAGTATCAGTAACTTTGCACCATGACAATTTTTCGTAGAGATAGGCAGGTTGCTGAGACTTTAATACTCCGAAAAGTAATGACGCCAGATGTAAGTTTCGTCTAACTTTCATATTCAGCAAATTGGCTTCGTTAATATACGGAGTAACATGTGTCCTGGGTGGAATGTAAAAACAAAAGCGTGCACATGCATTCTGAATGCGCTGTACCAGTCGCTGTGTACGGACAAGTAACCGCGGACCATATAGGGCATCAGCATAAGTTAGCTTAGAAAGTATCAAAGTCTCACATACTTCGAAGATTACTACCGGATCTCCTAGACGTATAGAGCTAGCCATGTCGAGTTTGGGCTCGTTTTGTTAGTTATGAGGAGACCTTACCACATGACCTGGTGGAGTGACCTGAAGGTATACTTCGAAGAGTACTACTGGATCTCCTAGACGTATAGAGCTAGCTGTGTCGAGTTTGGGCTCGTTTTGTTAGTTATGAGGAGACCTTACCACATGACCTGGTGGAGTGACCTGAAGGTATACTTCGAAGAGTACTACTGGATCTCCTAGACGTATAGAGCTAGCTGTGTCGAGTTTGGGCTCGTTTTGTTAGTTATGAGGAGACCTTACCACATGACCTGGTGGAGTGACCTGAAGGTATACTTCGAAGAGTACTACAGCTGGATCTCCTAGACGTATAGAGCTAGTTGTGTCGAGTTTAGGCGCGTTTTGTTAGTAATGATAAGACCTTACCACCTGACTTGGTGGAGTGACCTGACGGTATACTTCGAAGATTACTACCGGATCTCCTAGACGTATAGAGCTAGCCATGTCGAGTTTGGGCTCGTTTTGTTAGTTATGAGGAGACCTTACCACATGACCTGGTGGAGTGACCTGAAGGTATACTTCGAAGAGTACTACTGGATCTCCTAGACGTATAGAGCTAGCTGTGTCGAGTTTAGGCACGTTTTGTTAGTAATGATAAGACCTTACCACCTGACTTGGTGGAGTGACCTGACGGTATACTTCGAAGACTACTACCGGATCGCCTAGACGTATAGAGCTAGCCGTGTGGAGTTTGGGCTCGTTTTGTTAGTTATGAGGAGACCTTACCACTAACAAAACGAGCCCAAACTCGACATGGTTAGCTCTATACGTCTAGGAGATCCAGTAGTAGTCTTCGAAGTATACTTTCAGGTCACTTCACCGGGTCAAGTGGTAAGGTCTTCTCATAACTAACAAAACAAGCCCAAACTCGAGACGGCTAGCTCTTTACGTCTAGGAGATCCAGTAGTAGTCTTCGAAGTATACCTTCAGGTCACTCAACCAGGTCTAGTGGTATGGTCTCCTCATAACTAACAAAACGAGCCCAAACTCGACATGGCTAGCTCTATACGTCTAGGAGATCCAGTAGTAGTCTTCGAAGTATACCTTCAGGTCACTTCACCAGGTCAAGTGGTAAGGTCTTCTCATAACTAACAAAACAAGCCCAAACTCGAGACAGCTAGCTTTATACGTCTAGGAGATCCAGTAGTAGTCTTCGAAGTATACCTTCAGGTCACTCCACCAGGTCTAGTGGTAAGGTCTCCTCATAACTAACAAAACGAGCCCAAACTCGACATGGCTAGCTCTAAACGTCTAGGAGATCCAGTAGTACTCTTCGAAGTATGCCTTCAGGTCACTCAACCAGGTCATGTGGTAAGCTCTCCTCATAACTAACAAAACGAGCCCAAACTCGACACAGCTAGCTCTATACGTCTAGGAGATCCAGTAGTACTCTTCGAAGTATACCTTCAGGTCACTCAACCAGGTCATGTGGTAAGCTCTCCTCATAACTAACAAAACGAGCCCAAACTCGACACAGCTAGCTCTATACGTCTAGGAGATCCAGTAGTACTCTTCGAAGTATACCTTCAGGTCACTCCACCAGGTCATGTTATAAGGTCTCCTCATAACTAACAAAACGAGCCCAAACTCGACATGGCTAGCTCTATACGTCTAGGAGATCCAGTAGTACTCTTCGAAGTATACCTTCAGGTCACTCCACCAGGTCATGTGGTAAGCTCTCCTCATAACTAACAAAACGAGCCCAAACTCGACACAGCTAGCTCTATACGTCTAGGAGATCCAGTAGTACTCTTCGAAGTATACCTTCAGGTCACTCCACCAGGTCATGTGGTAAGCTCTCCTCATAACTAACAAAACGAGCCCAAACTCGACACAGCTAGCTCTATACGTCTAGGAGATCCAGTAGTACTCTTCGAAGTATACCTTCAGGTCACTCCACCAGGTCATGTTATAAGGTCTCCTCATAACTAACAAAACGAGCCCAAACTCGACATGGCTAGCTCTATACGTCTAGGAGATCCAGTAGTACTCTTCGAAGTATACCTTCAGGTCACTCCACCAGGTCATGTGGTAAGCTCTCCTCATAACTAACAAAACGAGCCCAAACTCGACACAGCTAGCTCTATACGTCTAGGAGATCCAGTAGTACTCTTCGAAGTATACCTTCAGGTCACTCAACCAGGTCATGTGGTAAGCTCTCCTCATAACTAACAAAACGAGCCCAAACTCGACACAGCTAGCTCTATACGTCTAGGAGATCCAGTAGTACTCTTCGAAGTATACCTTCAGGTCACTCCACCAGGTCATGTTATAAGGTCTCCTCATAACTAACAAAACGAGCCCAAACTCGACATGGCTAGCTCTATACGTCTAGGAGATCCAGTAGTACTCTTAGAAGTATACCTTCAGGTCACTCCACCAGGTCATGTGGTAAGGTCTCCTCATAACTAACAAAACGAGCCCAAACTCGACACAGCTAGCTCTATACGTCTAGGAGATCCAGTAGTACTCTTCGAAGTATACCTTCAGGTCACTCCACCAGGTCATGTGGTAAGGTCTCCTCATAACTAATAAAACGAGCCCAAACTCGACACAGCTAGCTCTATACGTCTAGGAGATCCAGTAGTACTCTTCGAAGTATACCGTCAGGTCACTCCGCCAAGTTTAGTGGTAAGGTAAAGGTCTTCTCAGAAATAACCAAAAGTCTAAACTCGGTAGCACTATTATTATGGTGACTTCGAGACGTGACTATTAGGTGACTATTTTATATTCCCTCATTCACTGTTCTAGTTATTGAGGATGCCCTAGCTCGAATATGAAAGGTACCTATAATTCGAACGCTTGAATTGAAACTTGAAAATATCACCAAAATATTCTGTTGGTCGCACTACAATACCATTAAAATTTGCATAATTGCGATATGCATTTGTGAGTGCGCCTTGCGAACGTGTGCTTGCTACAAAATACCTAAAACTGTCGACAAGCGAAATGTTTGAACGTCCTAAAAATCCCAAAGCTTCGAGCTCAAGTACTGTTCATATTGTAAAGCGTATGGAAATGCAATTGCGGAAACAATAGTATCATACCTACTTAATTCATAACAAAAAAAAATCACAATTATTTTCCCCAAAAATTCCATTCTCTCCATATTGGTTTCCAAGCGATCGTTTATGAGGAATTATGAACAAAGTTTTCATTAACGATTTATATGTATGTAGATAGCGACATCTATTATTATTTACACGAGGATTAACATCATTAAACAACAATGTGTAATTTATTTACTATTTGGAATACACAATTTACCTTAGATAAAGGTATCTATAATCTATCCACCTATTTTAATTTGGAGCGCTAATTTTACCAATCCACGTCACGAATTGGAACCAAACTCAATGATAAACTGCATTATGGTCTCGGCTAGAGAGTTAGAGACGCTAGAGTATGTCTAGACCGAGTTGAGAGCTAATAACCTAGTAATGCACCCTTAGCTATTCATGTAGGCTAGGTACACTGCAGCGAGGCTGATTTCCCCGAGGCTCCGAATCAACCTGCTATAATGTAATAACAACAAGCTCAAAAAGCTTAATATTAGGATTATAGTTAACGTAGATAAACCCAATACAATACTTACATTTTGAAGACGATTCTCGATGTATTCTATCGAAATGTTTTGTAAGAAAAGGTAACTCAATGATTGATCGGCCGGCTGACTGAACTATCACAGAAAATTGTTGGGCATAGCGAGCAGATTTTGTCGTAAAGATCGTATTTATATAATACAAGGACGTAGGCATCCGCTGAGAAAAGACTTTACAAAAAACCCCTTAGCGAGGTTATATATATGCGAATAAAGACGACCTCTACTTAAGGGGGATGGGAACCATCCGGGCGCGAAAATTACAATTTTATTTAGTTTTTCCATAATAGTGAGCTAATAATGAGTTTTTACAACATTTATGAAATGAAATGAAATTAAATTCTTTATTTCACTTAGGCTTAGATATAAGCTCTCATGAATGTCAAGACTATGCATCTACAATCTACATGTTTTTAATAGAAACTTTGCTCGTAAATTCCCACTCACCTCGTATTGGTTTCCGATAGCTCGAAATCTGGAAAACTGCAAAAAATTATCTTTCGGGAACCAATAGTAGGTAATTGGGAATTTTCGAGCAAAGTTTCTATTAAAAACATGTAGATGCTCATGGCTGTACCACTAGGTACACAATATACACTACTATGGTCTATGTGAGGTGTTTTATTGTCGTGATAACCCATTTCCTCGACACGACTAGCCCTAAGCCTGGCGCCTCACTCGATTGTCTCGAATATCCTGTGCCGCCGCCGATAATTACCTATCAGAGATGGCATCCGTTTTAATCGAAGTCTCCCATCGCCTTCCATTTTATCTTTCGACGTGACTAAGTTTCATAACAGTCTCACTTGGATGATAATAACTTACGGTTGAATCGTGTGAGGCTCTAAACCAGATAACAGTAATAACCTAATTTGATCTACTATTGCCCGAGACTAATTAAGAGTATTAGTAGGACAGATTAATTTGTTTTGCTATAATCCGCTACTTGAAAAGATTCTGTATGGTCCATTATGCAGGAACACTGCCCACATCAAACACCACACACACTTTTCCAACACTTTCTTCGACGCACGTATCGTTCCGAGAACGGGACATCCTCAGGAGATGTTGACTTCACAATGCGAAATCGTAAAACTCTACGATTTGTATTTCGGATTATGAAAAAACTCGAAAATGTCATTATTAGTCGAAAGGAGAATGACCAAAGGTGGTATCAAATTTTCTCATGAACCAAAACCAAAATAGTCTGGGAAAATATAAAAAAGTGTTTTTTAAGAACCACAGGCACTAGGAATTTGTTTCACATATCCGGAATTTAATTTTGCATACAAAAAGTTACCTACTTTTCGATGCACATTTCATGTCACACTGATTTTACTGAGAAGTACGACTTGTTTGTTTACCTATAACTTTAGAACCCGAATGTTATTTAAAAAAAATATTGGAGTTAATGTGGAGACCGTAGTGCGTAGTCTATAAAAATAAAGTTAGGGTTTGATTCAGCTTGATATGGGTAAATCCATGGTAATTATTCTAAATCAATACCTAGTACATTCTCCTACTCGGTCGTCAATCTTCATTACTGAAAGTCGTAGCTGCACTGCAGTTCTTTCGTAATGTTCTTAACTGTAATGTCCCTCCATAGGTCATACATTTCAATCTTCAGCTTTTCTGATGGCTGTTGCGAGAGGAAGACCCGTGAGTGACTTTACTTGGTCAGGCCAGGGGTTAGGTGATCGGTCGTGTCTGCCCCTCCACCTTGCCCACAACTATAATTTCATCCAAGTTATCGGAAAGGCGGCAGGTTATATGACCAAAGTAACTAAGTATTCTCTGGTAAAAGACTGTCGAGAGCCTATTGTTATAACATGAAGTTTATGGTTGAGGTATGCGAAGCATCCTCCTCCAACACTGCATCTCAAACGCATCAATTCTTGTCCTGTCAGCTGCCCTGATTTTCCATGCCTCAGAGCCATGGATTTTTTTAACACTATACAATTTAGTACTTGACTGTGATCTCACCTGATGGTAAGTGATGATGCAGCCGAAGATGTTAACGTACTAACTTGGAAGGGATAGGTAAGTAAAGTCACCCCAAGGGTTTCCATACAGCATCGCACCGGAACACTAAATCGCTTGGCGGCACGTCTTTACTGGTAAAGTGGTAACTAGCCACGGCCGAAGCCTCCCACCAGACCAGACCAAAAATTAATAAAAGCCAAAGTGGCCCGTGGCGGCAATCGAACCGCGACCTCCCACTCAAATCCGAGCGCGCTTCCCCTGCGCCAGGGAGGTCGTCGAGATTGAGAAGATTAAGGTTTTGACCAGTCTCATCTTGGTATTGTCAGAGACCTTTTTGCTCTGCCAGATTTTTGTCAGCTTGGTCATTTTCACCCTATTATCATATTTGTACCTATGCGTCGTCAACAATATCTACTTAAAATTTTACATATTATTATAATAACCACATAATGTAACTGCGAGGTTCGTGGAAACATTTTAATTATAATCTCACAACGTTATAAGACTGTCAATATTGGTAAGTTATAATTGATAACGTAGGTACTTACAGGGCTTCCAAGTTCAAAGATTAAAGACAAACTCCGTCGGGAGGCCTAAAGTGTTCCGAAAGCGTCGGCGGCGGCGGCTGTAACTTTAACAACTTCAGAATACTTTTCATTAAAAAGCTTTTAATATTCGTCTAGATTCGGATTAAGAGATAACGCCGAAGAAGTCAATTAATAAAGTTATTTCGGAGGTAGATACTTAGTTATAAGTATCCTGAAATAATGGCTCAGTCTAGAAGATGTAAGCAATGAAACTAAACTGGCCTTTCTCTGTTGTGCTAGATTGAGGGATTGACAGATTGACGACCTCTTGATGCCTCTTGCGCTCAAATTCGAGTGGGTGATCGGGGATTCGATTACCCAAAGGGCTAGTTTAGAATTTTATAATTTCCAAATTAAAATTGGTCTGGTGCAAAGCTTCGGCCGTAGCTATCTCCCTACCAGCAAAGACACACCGTCAAGCTATTTAGCGTACCGGCACGATATTGTGTTAGAAACCGTTATACGGGTGGGTTTACTTACATCTTCCAAATTAGTACGATAACATATTCGGTTGCATCATCACTTACCATCAGGTGAGATCGCAGTAAAGTACTAACATTCACCTATAGTGTAAAAATAAATCTATAACATAAGCCTCTGGGCTCTGCGTCATGGAGGTCATCAAAGATTTAGCTACAAATAAAATATCTGAGCAACAAAATGAGTTGAAGCAATAAACTTTAAAATAAGGCTGTTCCTGAGGGATACAATGCTCCGGATTCCTAATCCCGTCCGGCCGAGCTTGAGGCTGTGCGAAATATGCAGATTATATCATAAAAACGGGCGCTTTTTATTACTTGCTCATTCCGTGCTGTCAGCGGAGAATTAAACTCGCGATTTGATAACTGGGAACCATAAAATGGTTAAAAATCCTTGAGACTTTTGATAAAAGAAAGGTGAAGAATGAAGATATACCTACATCAAATCCATTACTGAAAACTAAATAAAAATAGGATCTCCGCAAACGAAACTCTAGCACGAAGCCAGTAACAGACTTGATGTTGCCTATCCACCTGACTGTGTTCTAGCATGGATCATAGTGTGGGCTTTCTAGAGTCGGTGCCAGAATCTAGACTTGACATTTAGGTGCTTTGGCCAACCACCAGCTTAATCTTTATAGCACGGATCTGTATACCTCCTTCACCTTTCTACCATAGAACCGCAAGACGCCGAGAGAATTGGCATCCTTATGTGGTTGATGTCCAGCAAGCTCGAACGAAACGATTTTCATCCACGTTTCTGATACGTACCGCTAAGGTGTGGAACACCCTTCCATCTTCTGTGTTCCCAGCCAAGTACAACCTGGGTGCCTTCAAGAGAAGAGTGAATAGGTATTTTCTAGGCAAGCGCGCTCCATCCTAGACCTCATCATTTCTGTCCATCAGATATGATTGTAGTCAAGCGCAAGCCTATCTATAATATTATAAAAAAAACGGATTATAATAACTTCTTTAAATCGCTTATTTAGTTTTATTAAACTTAATTAACTAAATAGTTACCTAATTAGGGCGCACAGCACTAAATGTTTAATTAGCAAACTTATAAAGCAAGTTGAGTGTCCAATCAGTGCTCGAGTACAGCGGAACACTTTAATTGCCTTTCTCTGCAGACCACTTCGAGGAGTGCCCTGCAGTCTAGAGTTCTAGACTCTAGGTACCCTACACGCTGTAGTGCGCTGGGATCTAGATAATTACAATTAGTGCATTCCGATGTTACTGGGGCGAGCTCCCTTTTGTTTATAATTGTATTTTGTAGTGCGTCTTCTCTTGATACTATTTTAAGTCTTCAAGATTTTTTTTTCTTCATTACCGCTAATGTCGTATTTTTTTAATCTTTATTTAAAGAGCTTAGTCACTTTGTTAACAAAAGCATTATACAATATACAATACAACATATAAACAACAACTTATAAATTAGTCATTTGTTACATTTTAAAGTTATAGCATGCTATTGAAAAGAATGTAGTAGATAAGTTGTTGTAGTGCCACACCGTTTGCGTAAGGTACAGAAGTCCTTTGTGGGGTTGAGTTTACGCTTCTACAATATGATCCCGAAGTCTGTCCTTCATGACTTACTTTTGCACCGGTTTTTAAAGATACCGTCAAAAACATCCAAAATAATAAATCAGGGTACACCATTGAATAATTTTTTAATAACGAGGATTCTTGGAGCGATAGTGATATTATACTTCCATCTCCTCACGAGATATTTTAAAAATATTGTATCATACTATATGTACTAGAAATTGTATATTAAGACATTTTTGAAAGCAAGTAGCCAGTACCGAGTTTGTTGCCAGTTCTTCTCGGTGTAAACGGTAGAGTTTTGACATTTCATGAGAGCTTATATCTAAGCCTATGTGGAAAAAAATAAAGAATTTCATTTAATTTCATTTCAATGACGATATGATGAAAACGGTCATCTCGTGAAAAGTTTTTTTTGAGTACATTCGTCAGGTATGGGAATAGGACTGTTTAACTATTTTTCATACCCCCTAAGTGAGAAATAATTTATAAAGCCAAACAATATTTGCCGGGTCACCTAGTAAAATATAACAAAGACAAATTCACCAGCCTTTGTGGATGCCCCATGCGACACAAAGCCGATTCCGCGTAGAATCAAATTCATTTTTAAAACGTCCATGACGGTCCTAAAACTGTTTTCATTTTAAAATTTTAAATCGAGTTGTCCGTGTTACGTCCGGGGAGCTAAACCGATTACGCGTCCAATTTATCTTGTATAGGTATATTATATTCAAACACACGATGTTAGGTTGGCCTCGCGATTCAGATTGGACGGTTTTATTCCGGTTTTAGAGAAAATGAGATTTTAATGAACGTTTTCGCTTTTTATCATAATATAATTAGAAATATTTTATTTGGAAAAAATATAAATTCATAGAGAGAGATAGAATTTTTTAAATCGCGTTTGAATGTTTCAAAGCTTTCAAATAAAATCGCAATCATATTTTAATCAGTCTATAAGAGAAATTACTGGTGGTAGGACCAGGGGGCGATTCATGTAAAGTTTTTAAGCTATTGCATAGCTTCTACCGCAGACGTGGAAACCGAATCCAGAAATTCCGTAACGAAAATAGCCTAACACCCCTAAAGTAGAGCTTTTGCCTTTGCATGAATGCAGGAGAGCGCACCTTCACAAACTTTTCAGTTTTGCCATCTATCGATGAATAGCAGAACTTTTAATGACTTTTTGAAATATCACGCTTTTTGGCGTTACGCAGCCGATACAAACAATTCCACCTAGAGGCGATTTGCAGAACTGAAGAGACAAGCGTGATATTTCAAAAAGTCATTAAAAGTTCTGCTATTCATCGATAGATGGCAAAACTAAAAACTAAAAATAGCTTAAAATGATACAATAGCTTTACCGCGGCAGTCTCCAAGTGCCACACGTCTTTATTTGGTTTTCACACACTGAGAGAAGTGAATCTAGAAATAAAATAAAAATGAACACTGAAATATTAACTTTACGTTTATTGGTTTAGAGCGCAAAATTGAATGTAATTCAACACAGGAAATACAATGCCACAACCGTATCGTGCAACGTAAATTCAATTTCACGATTCTCGACCATGTTGTGTTTTGAACTACATTGAATTTTACGCTCTATGTCAATAGTAGTAAAATTATTTTTTCAGTGATCTCCAAAAATGTTTCGGTTGCAATATCGTCTGTTTAAAAACCTAAATGTAAACTTTTTAAACATTTCACTTCATGAAATGAAGCCGATACGTTAAGCGAATCGCATACCTGTTCTTCATCATCATCATTTATTTATTTCCATAAAACATGGTAACAATTACAACAACAGATGTTTTTATTATTACTTTCCAACATCTCGCGGAGTTCATCCGAGTAGATAGGTACTAGGTACCACTGTGTGTCAGTTACTCTATCGTGAAGCAGTAATTAGTATTTATTGAGTTTTACTAAGCCAATTCTAACATAGGTAATATTACCTACAATCCCCGGATACACACCATCGCATGGACTCCCTATTCCATCCGTAATATGATTACCGAGTTTGGAAAACCTAAATGGAATGGGGTCTTACACTACTTTTGAATTTGATAAAAAATATTACTTTATTATAAACTAGGATAAAAATAATAACGTGCAGTGAAAGAAATATTAAAATCCAACGAAGATTTACAAAGTTATAGGCGTTTAAACTTTGGAGTGGGGGGATCTTCTATCCCTTTCTCGCAAAACGAAAATTTGTATGAAGCCGCACGAAGCTACTATGGCATTGGTACGGTGTGACGTCACAATGTCATGTTGCTATCTCTGTCTAATCACAAATCTTTAAATGCTTATAACTTTTTTGTTATTTGATCGATTTAATTAGTTCTTTCAGTGCACGTCATTATTTTAATTCTACTTTATAATAAAGTAATAAAAAAATTGGAGTCAAATACCCTATTAATGGTCAAAAATTTAATTCAATTATAATCGTTGGTCAGGCTTTTGTGAAAGACCCTGGGATTTATTCCTGGGATGGCCTGTTTAGGATTTTGTAGGTTTATGTGGGTACTACATGGGTACTAGCATATTAGAGCATAAAAAATAAAGATTCCGACGAATTGAGAACCTCCTCCTTTTTTTGAAGTCGGTTAAAAAGATTACTTTAATGAAACAATCTATCTAAATACTATTCTATCTTTTAAGTTGGACCAAATGACAGATATTCACGAAGTTTGAACTAAGTAAATCGGTTCAGTAGTTTAGGAGTCCATTGAGGACAAACATTGTGACACGAGATTTATATACATTAAGATTGTGAAATAATGATAACAAAAAAGAAAATACCCGGCTGAGTTAGTTGTGGGCTTGTTCTAAGTTCAGGGCGCGTTGGAACCCTCGTAAACTTAGTTTTTAAATGGTTTTTAAGTCGTTAAATAGTTATCACTGTTAATAAGTATATGTACCTACTTGACCTTTCATAAGTGCTAACAAGTAGTGGCCTATATGAAATAAATGATTTGAATCTTGAATCTTGAATCTTGACTGTATAGCCTGGCTTCGGCCGCGGCTGTCTAACACTAGCGTACCGGCAATCTCAGGTCTAGTTATAATATTATGCTAACCTCCTAGACATTAAATTCTTTTTTAACAAACAATGACGTCACAAATACGTCGTTGACAAAGCAAGTTGTGTTCTCTTTCTCTCGCATTACTTTATCTCCCCTCTATCTCTTTCCGGCTCGCGCGATCCTGGGTTAGTACACGTTTTTATACGCATTTCGAGTCGACTCGCATCACACAAACGAAGCGCAGTCCTCCATACATTTACAGCCAGCGCCATCTATTGACAGCCGAATGTCAGCGACTGTCCATAGATGGCGCTGCATGTAAATATTTGGCGGAATCCGATTCGTTTGTGCGCTGCGAGTCGACTCGAAATCCGTAAATCAAACCTGTACTAACCTCTCTGATAAAACCGCTGAGCGGTCGACGGTATGTACTTGTAGATTTTGTACCTACAGACCTACAGTGTCAATGAAAACCCGCTGGTTCTGCATAATAATGAGAGCAAATCACTCGGCTAATGGCTGATGCAGACTTAACTTCAAAGCTAGATCTTGCTACTTTATCTAGAGTCTAGACTGTTAGAGCAGCGGTAAATCTCCGACGATTTATTGCTCTTCTGCCCATTCCCTACTTTTCTATTTATTCTGTCTCTCCTTGGATTAGGGAAAAATCGCGGACCACTGTCGTTATAAGGGCTCTATACCGATCATGAACCATCACTGGATTAAATGCCACTGAAAGTCGGAATATACGGCCAAGTTTCAAACTTAATCTCACTAATATTATAAGGCGAAAGTTTTTAAATGTATTTAGGAGTATTTGTTAGTCCGGAAGTCTATAGTTTGGGAAAAAGCCGAGCCGCAGGCGTCTGCTTGTAGTATTATTATAAATGCGACAGTTTGAAAGTGTAAAGGGTTATTACTCCTTCACGCTTCCACTATTGAATCGATTTGGATGAAATTTGTAATGGAGATAGACCTTGGATTAACATTTACTTTTCATCCCGCAAAAATCCTCGGTTTCCCGGGGATTAAAAAAACCCGAGCTAGTTTTTGAATAAATGAAGGATGCCGACAACAAAACCATGTAACCTACCTTAACGAGTTTTTAGATTGATTTCATATCTAAAATATTGATATATTGGGAACAATAACTATTGGTTTTAAAATAATAAATAAATTGTTTTATAATATGATTTTGGATTAAAACTTTTCCTGAATGTGTGACTGGTGACAACGATTAAAAAAAATAATTGCTCCTTTTCAGGTTAACGCGAGTAATATTATTAGTATAACGAATTAACTACACTAATTAATATATTGTAACGTTGGTAACTACAGTAACCCTATTGTTTAGCGAGATTCTGGTCCGCCTTTTCTTCTACTCTAAGTCGGGGTCCGATTTTCTACTAAGCTCACACATGTTTTTCTAAGTTCGAGCTAAAAGCATTTTAGATTACTTAAAGAACGGGTAAAAATCTAGGTTTTGTCTTATAGAGGAAACGGGCTTTGAAGAATTTAAAGTTTTTCACTGTTGCAAGTTACAAAGAACTAGGATTTTTTTAGATTGGAATTTACAATAAGGAAAGATACCTAATTGTCGATCTTTTTCTGCATAGTTGTCGTATCGTCGTTGGTGTTTTCACACTTTTACTAATATCTAACAAATTGTGCTTGTGTGCTTAAATATCATAACGATGTGTATGTGACGATTACGATTATATGATAAAAGGATAATTTGCTCAAAGTTGCCTGTTAAACGAAAGGAAGGGATTTCCATGAATCCTTGGGAGTGATAATGAACTGCTGTAATTAAAATAGCTCAATTAGCTTTATGAGCCATTGTAAAATTGTGCTAACAAAAAAGAAAACCGGGCTGAGTTTGTTGTGGTGTTCTTCTCAGTGCAGGGAGTATAGAACCTAGTTAGTTTCAAGTCGACTAATAGTTATCACCATGTAAATAAAATTTACTATAATAAGTGTCTGTAAGTAAGGCCTTCCTTATGAAATAAAGATATTTTGAATTTAAATTGGAATTAATGAACCAAACGTAGTAACTCAATGCTCTCTATTTTAGAATCATTTCGGGCTTCTTTGAAACCACGATTTTATTAAAACGAGTCTTTATTTCTGTAACGCTTTTACACAAAGCTGGATTTTTGTGTAATGAAAGGCCGGGGGCGGCCGGGGTGGGGGGCGGCCTGAGGGCGAGCCCGGGGCGCCGAGGGAAATCTGTCCGCACATACGTTATTACGTCTCGGAAGATGACAGTTTTCTTACCCTGAATGTTTAATTATACAGGCTTCCGAAGTGCGCTGAGAGTTGGTATTATATAAATAATTTTTTCAAGTGATTATCTTCGCGAGCATGCAAATTATATTAGTTATTATTATTTATTTACTCAACGTTTTGCTTGTATTTTATCTTGACAAGGTAATTTTTACAGTTTATTTCACACTTAAAGTGTGAATACACATTTGTTTATGTACATTTCGACAATCCTTCCATGAACTTCAATAAAATCGTAAAAAAGTCCACCAAAGTATTATTTATTTTCACCAAAAAAAAAACTACCAATTTTCTAGTAAAAGTCAACAGCTCAGTTTATACAGCTTTGAACACAGCCATTATGAGTTTCCTTTGCCGCGTGTAATATGAGGGTATTCTACTCCTGGAGACAAACAGCCTTTAAGGAGCACACCACGGCTGTGCCCGCGAAATTCAAATTTTTCGTGGTTTTTCGCGATTTTTAAGCTAATAAGATATAATAGGCTTATGGCCGTCAAATTGCGATAATCCCAATATCTTCTTCACGTGTTTATATAAAAATCTCTGCTCGAAAGTGTCGAGTTAAAGAAATTAGTCCAAGATTTGCGAGTTACTTACATAAAACTCGATACTCGGATTAATTTCCTAGGATACACATTTTTATGCAAAGATTTTGGTATAATCATGTAAAGATGGTACTGCCATCCTCGCAAATTGATTGCCATAAGCCTATCATGTCTAATTAGCGTACAAATTGCAAAAAACCACGAAAATTTTGAATTTCGCGGGCAGACCCGTTGAGTTCACGTTAAGCACACACGAAAACAAACTTTCGCGCAATAATGGCTTTCACATATTAAGCTCTAAGCAGATACACCTACATTATATACGGTTTTCATTGTCGAGACATATAAGTTGAGTATCGTTGGACGAAAAATTCGTATCACAGCATCTTTTGCCGAAATATTATTATTAAAACATCTTGAAAATTTGGTATCTTTTCACTGCTATTGGCGATTTCGTTACTTGTGTGACAGATTTTAGCCATGAAGATGTCATTAAATGATCCTAAAAAAATATCATATCTTCGATGTCTAGTTGGAAAATATTGAAAAATAGCCATTTTTTTTCGTTTTTAGTTTTGGTTTTGATAAGTTAAAAAGACAGCTAATGATAAAGTTCATTAAGTAATTTAAATTCATAGATAACTTATAAATGATATGGTGGCAATAAAGAACTATTACTCCATTCAAAATTAGACACTTTTGTAATATTGATTCCCTGACTTTGTACACTGTTCGTGTGTTTTTCTTTCGCCCTTTTGAGCAATGTTTTTTAAATGAATATGTACTTCGATAAACGCTATTTGTCAAATAACAGGACACCGCACCATGTTTACACGAAGCTGCAAACTGCGCAGGTGCAGTTAGCTCCACCTCAGACCTCGAGCGGCTTAAAATTTCCCCAAACTAATATTTGTTGTTGAGCAATCTACGAGTTGATAACTTTTGTACAATATAAAGGCTTTTTCATGCTGATTTCATTTAAATGATAAATTAAATAAATATCAAGTGAAAACCTTCCTTCTGGATACAAAGGAATAGGTGACTGACTGGCTGATTTATCACCAACTATCTGCTAAAAGGATTTCAGATAATTTAACTAGTGAATGGCTCAAATACAGATTTTCCCCGCTTGAAGTCTTCCTCCCGTTGTATGTGGGCTCTAATTTTGACTCTCTGCTAGATCATTCGAGCCAGCCAAGTTCCCTCCAGAAGCCAAAGAGGTCATTTAGGTCACCTGCAGGGCGATCGGCTAAAATAACTGTATCAATGTCAAATTAATATGGGTGTTGTAATACCAATCACAATGCTTGAAAATCACATTTTGACATTGATACAGTTCGTTAATGATTGCTACATTTTAAGCCGATCGTCCTGCTAAGGCTTCCAAAGCGTAAAAGCTGTATCAAGTCGTGTGATATTATAATACACATCATTGGCGCAGATAAACAGAATCCCCGCGTTGTGAGGAAGGCTTATCGTGCCATCAAAACACGAGACCCTATAAACAGTCCCAGATTACAATCTCAGCCGCACAACACCAAATCGAATATACTCGAACGCCGCGGAGTTGCCACTGTAGACTGCATGCCAGACTTATGGTATTCTAAGGTACAGTCTAACAAAATTGCAAAGAGACAACTCGAACATTCGGAATAAATTATTTTGGTTGAGTTGACGTCGTAGATTTTGATACGATTCGTTTTGATACCTCTGCAGGGCTGTTTTGAAATATGAGGAGATGTACCTATCTGCGCAGACAGTCAGCATTTTGGGTCAACTTAATTTGACCCAAAATGCTAACTTAATTAGCTAAAACCGAATCAATACCTTAATAACAGTTGTAATTGAAAATTGTATTATTTGTGATGATGTATTTTTGCTAAAAAAAAAGGAATAAACCCAGAGTAGCAAGCGCTAAGTTTCTTATGAGTTATTTGAAGTGCGCCTTTTTTAAGTTAGTTGAATCCATCATAAATCAGCGACTGGTTTTTTTTATTAATTTCACTACTAAACACCACCTACTTTACTTGCCCAAATATTCTTCCGCAAAGGACCAGCAAAACTGATGATACCCGTGTTATGTTTGATCCAATATTCGAGTAGGTCTGGCTTGCACTGCCCATCCAAAGATCACAGTCAATAGGTAGCGGGAATCGGAGATGTTTTGCGCGGATTGTGTTGGAGGCTCGGAGCTCAGGGCCCGGGGCGCTATCTCCCTAACAGCGCAATAAACTGCCATTACGTCGACGAGTTACAATGCTATAGCTCTAGAACTCGCTAGTTACAGCAGATACAGGCTATATTTACTATTTAGGAGGAACGAGCAAATCCTGTGTGCACTCCACGAAAGGGAAGTCAGTGGTACCGAAATGTACGACGCGCGACGCCACATTTGAGAAATTTTTGGCTTTAACATACGACACATATTTCCCGTCCTCTTAGCGTAGCGTATTTCGTCACTGGGAATAAGTGATGGACAAGCCGAAGTATATGGCTAGAGACGCGACATATTTTATCAAAATTCAAAATTCAAAAATTTTATTCTTTCACATAGGCCTAACTTATAGGCTCTTGCAAAACGTTAAGACTCTACCACCTCGTTAGGAAAGTAGCACTGCACCGAGAAGAACAGGCAAGAAACTCGGCACTTGCTTTTTTTTAAAATAATAATTTTTTACAATTTTGTTTTAAACAATATAATACTTATCACATTATAATAAGCATCTTGTGAGCAGACGGAATATACACTTAGATCCAAGGGTCTTTGTCAATTAAAAATTCATTTATTGTACAGTAACCTTTACTTAGAAGATGATTTTTGACAGTTCTCTCTTGCTTTGTTCTTCTTTTTACATCCATCAATGTTTTCACACACGCTCTTCGATATTTTTGCGATAAAAACTATGTATTTTCAAAACGATTCGCGAGTTTAAAGTAATAAAAGCAATAGAGCGAAAAAAGATTGGAAATCTGCGAAAATTGGGCATTCAATGCAGTAATTTAGGCAACTGTGCAGCAGATGGCGGCAAGCGCTTTGCGACCGCCCAAATCCGGGAACCTATCCCGTCATGGCATCAAATGAAGCTATCCTGTCCGGAATTCTGCATAAGCGTGAAAACGATATTTTACTTGATACAATAACATAGAATAACGTTAGTTTTTCTATAAGTATAGAGATAACAACCCGGGTACCTTTATGAAAAGAGTGAATATAGACATCTTCTAGGTAAGCCCGCTTCATCTTCGACCACATCGTCACTTTCCATCAGGTGAGATTGTGTAAAGTAAAGTAAAGTAATTCTTTATTTGCCATAAAACATGGTATTTGTAGATGTTACATGTTATAGTAATATTAATGTATCCAAAATGTTTTGACCTAACATGGGTATGCAAATATTATAAAAGTAGGTATCTTATTATTCATTATATAATTAGTATATTTATTACATTAAATTATCATTATGTCAAAATTAAATCTATCCTTACTCTGTATACTCTAGGAACTCTTTAACTGAATAAAAGGCCTTCGAACTGAGCCATTCATATAACTTTGCCCCAAAAGATTTTTGTTGCAAGGCTCTTATGTGGCTTGGTATTTTATTAAAAATTTTAACGCTCATTCCAATGCAATTTTTCATGAAGTGCTCAGTTCTAGGGTTATGTGTAGCTCGTAAATTTAACCTATTATGATTTCTTATATTGACATTGCTCATATGTGCAAAAATGGCATCATTATTTTTAATAAAGACACAAATACTATGTATATATAAGCAAGGAAGAGTTAATAGATTAAGTTTCTTGAATAAAGGTTTACAAGTATCTATTGGCGCGGCACCACACATCGCTCGGACACACTTTTTTTGGGCGATAAATGCTCTGTTTACATTAGTACCATTTCCCCAAAATATCAGACCGTAGCGTAGAACAGAAGCTACGTATGCATGATATACCTGTAAGGTAGTTTCGGGGTCTACTATATTTTTAAGCCGTCTCATAACAAAGCAAAATTTATTTATTTTTTCGGAAACTTTATTAATGTGCTCTTCCCATGATACTTTTTTATCTACATAGACGCCTAAAAATTTAATATTGTTTAAACATTCTATTTTAGTGTCATTGAAGTTGATGTTCAAGCATGAGGTAGGGGTACTGTTGAACTGTATATATTTTGTTTTCGTCAAATTAATTTGAAGGTTATTTGTGTCAAGCCACTTAATAATTGATTGGATTGTATTATTAATGTCATTTTCATGAAAAGTAATGTCGGAATTTCTATTTGAGGTTACAATTACTGCAATATCGTCGGCGTATAACACTGTTTTAAATCTAGTAACATCCACTATGTCATTAATATAAATTAAGAATAAAAAGGGACCCAAAATGCTTCCTTGTGGTACACCAGTACGATTGTGTCTAAATTCCGACTGAAATTCTTGCAGTTCCATTTTTACGATCTTTGTTATCATAACACATTGTTTACGATTATCTAAGTAAGATTTTATCCACTGCAATACCAGTCCTCTTATACCAATTTTTTCGAGTTTTGTCAATAATATATGATGACTAACAAAATCGAAGGCTTTAGAGAGATCAAAAAATAGACCCGTAGTAATTTTCCTAATGTCTACATTTTTAAGAACTTCCTCTATGAGTGTAAATATTGCTAGTGTTGTCTATTTGTTTTTTTGGAAGCCGTACTGTTCTTTTCTTATTATATTAAATTTATCGCAATAGGTTAGTAAACGTTTTAACATACATTTCTCAAAAAGTTTGGAAAAGATAGGGATAAGAGTAATAGGCCTATAATTTCCGATATCTTGGCGATCTCCTTTTTTGTAAATGGGTTTGACAACAGATTGCTTTAAAGTCTCCGGAAAGCACCCCGTTTCAAATGACAAATTTATAAGGTGAGTCAGAATATGGATACAATATTTTTTAGAAGATTTTACTATTTTAGTGCTAATTTCATCATGGCCTACCGTTGTAGTATTATTTAGTGATGAAATTTCTTTATCCACTTCATTGGGTGTCATTGGCTTTAAGTACATAGAGTGCAGTGCACTGCTGATCTTATTTGCTGTGCCATTTCTAGATATATTCGTGTTATCGTGTGTTAACTCTATAAAGTAGTTATTGATTGCTTCTGCCATTTTTAAAGGTTCGTCAATAGTTTCATTTTTGTTTATTATGCTTTCAATAAAATTATTGTTGTCCTGTTTTGCAACTTCACTTTTAACTATATTCCAAGATGCTTTTGACTTGTTTTTGCTAGTTTGGATTCTATGCCTGTTTGTTAATATTTGTGCGTTACGGATACATTGTTTTAGTGTTTTAGTATATGTTTGGTACTTTTCCTTATCAATTTTATTTTTTTTGTTTTTGTAGTAAAGGAAACGTAGTGTTCTTTTTGATTTGCAGCTTGTTTTAAGACCACGTGTGATCCAGGTTTGTTTGGCACTTGAATTATCGATTTTTATTTTTATTTTAGGAAAGCAGAGTTTGTAAAAAAGGGTATAAAGTTCGTGAAATTTGTTAAATGCCGTGTTGAAATCCTGTTCGTGATAAACTTCGTCAAAGGTGAGACTTTTGATAGCGTTGTTGAATTTTTTGATGTTTTCATCGTTATAGTCTCGTTTGTAAATAAAGTATTTTTTTGTTTTATAAATGTTCTTTTTTATGGGATAGCTGAGCATTTGGGCTGTATCGTGGTCTGAGAGATTAAGAGGTAAAATGGATGATGAGGCATTTGAAATCGTGCTCAAAATGAGATCGATGCATGATGATTGCCTTGTAGGGTCATTGATATGCGATATGTAGTTATAGTTTTTAGCTAGGTCTTGTAACATTATAGTAGCTTTTGATTGAATTAAGGTGTTTATATTAAAATCACCAGTAATTACTATTTTTTTCTTATTATTTTTTTTATATTTGTTCGCTATAATATACATGAGTTGCTCAAGTTTGTTTAAGAATAGTGATACATCAGATTTGGGAGTGCGATAAATACAGATTATGATTAAACTAGCTTCTATTATTTCAATCCCACAGCACTCAAAATGTATGGGTACAGCTGTGTCGTTAACAAAGTTTAGTGATTTGTATTTTAACGCATCTTTAATTAGGATGCATACTCCACCTCTGGTGGTATTCCTAGAAAAGAATTCCTGTGGTCAAGCGTAAGCCTATATTGATTAAAAAAAAAAGATATTAACAGAAATGTTACGTATAACGATAACATTTCTGATTATGACTAAGTACCTATAGTCCAAGCAAGTGGCGCCGCAGAAAACATTGCACGCCGTAATACTTAGTAACCGGCGAATCCGTGAATTTTATTTTATCCCGGATTCCGCGGAACCTTATTTTGTTTTGGAGTGAATTACCTGAAATCGAAATACAACGTTCTAGCTCCAACGACGCACTGGATCTGATGATCTGACAGACGCAGACGTAGGTATCACTTAACATAGGGTGACATTAGCTTACGTTTCCATTCTCAGCTGAAGCATTTCAAACTCCTCTGGAACATGTACATACTACATACCCACATAGGTAGCTATATAAACTTTACCCTCTATGACATTGTATTGTGAGAGGGTACGAGTTAGAACATATTTTTAATTACACGAAGGAGGGTATTCATAAAGGAATTAATTACGACCTCTAAGCCGGGAGGCGTTAGTGCAAAACACACTAGCAGCGTGGTCTTCTCCGGATGAAAATCCATCCGGGAGTCCGGGCCTCGTGGCTCTTTACCCGGCGTTGGTCTTTAAGCCTTTTTGTAGGCAGATTAGGGAACTAATGCTCGTTTTCACCAACATTTTAAGAAACACCTAAGCAAGAACACCTAGGGGACAGTTTTCACTTAAAACAACTGTCACCTAAGGGCTTAGGTGACTCTTAAAATGTTATTGAAAACGAGCATAAAGCCTCGCCATCTTGATCGCTACAGTCTCTCTCTTTAGCACTTCTTATTTGCAAGCCCGTCAATCCATCAATCACATACCTTCATTTTCTTTGTTTGTGAGCCATTTGAACAGTGATATAGAGTAAATCTCTGAACGCCCGGCCGGCTGCAAAAATCAGCTGATCGATTTTGGCAATACGCAGCCGGACTGGTAGTTCTCAAAGAAACTTTCGCTTTGTGCACCTTAATTGAGACCCAAGTACCTATTATTGTCACAAGTTTACATCCGATCCAATCCGAAACAATTTACGCGAATTTAGTCTTTAAATTCATTTCACGAAAACGATTCTATTTCTGTAAATGAATTGTTTTGCTAACCCTAAATTATGTGGGGTGTACTGACCCTATACCAGAAGGTACTAGGTAGTGATTTTGAATATGTTAAAATTTATTTAACAATAATATAATAACCTATATAATATAATAACCTAGGTTAATATTTTGTTGATAAATAGTGTCCCAAAACGACATACCTCGATATGTCGCAAACCTGAAGTGGTCCTTTACCCATGGACGTTGGAGACCTGTAATGCTGGAGTCGCGACCTCGCACTAAATAGCGAAGTGTTGTCAGACCCAACCAGGTGGACTAGCGACATTAAGAGAGACTCCAAATTCAGGCAGATTGAAGTTCTTTTTAGGAGGCTAATGCTGAGCAGTGGATGTCTTACATTCTTTGATTATTATTGGTGGATGTTCAATGTTCATCTACATGAACAAAAGTATAGTCCTATCCTTTTTCACCGTATAGGACTCTTAAGACGATCTTTTTATTTATAGATTTAGCTAATAATTTGGTTTGGTTGAGTTAAAAAAATCCAATGGACATCCATCGCCTGAAGCGGACGAACTATTGTGATACGGCAGATTATAACGGCAGGCTGAAAATTTCTCATACAAAATTACCAATTTGTCTGAAAAACGTGGAAGCCTCGTTATTTTGTCAACAGAGACCCATTAGCGCAGAAGAGATAATTTGCTCACCCGAAAGGGCGCACTGTTGCGCTCACTTCGTCCATCTGTCTGGGAGTCAAGAAACACCAACAACATTGAACAGCGGCTCTCTGGCGATTCTTCTTCTTTAGGAGGCCCAGGTTCGGAAGCGATCTTGCGATTCGGTGCACATAAACAAAGCTGAAGTCACAGACTTGTATACTCAAGACAGGGCGAACAGCACGAAAAAATGTCGCCAGTTTATGGGTGTCATTAGTACCAACAGTATAAGGCCACGCGGTAGTTCGGTCAGCGGCGGCGGCGGGTATTTTGACAGATGACGCTACTGTTTGCTTGTATGAAGAAGGTTTACGTAAAATGTTCGGATCAGCCTATCTTTACTTTTTTTATCTATTGCTGAAGTAAATGAATTAATTGATTGATTGATTGATTGATTGATGATTGATTGATTGAGTAACAATGGGTGGAGCTATGTGCCCCTCGCAGATCCGATGGACTTTGGGGACCGAAAGTGGAATGATGTTGGCAGACCTGATTTTTGACTGAGATTTTTGAAGAACTCTGTGGCGCAGGGGACGCACGCTCGGATTCGAGTGGGAGGTCGCGGGTTCGATTCCCGCCACGGGCCACTTTGGAATTTTATAATTTCTAAATTGGCTCAGGTCTGGTCTGGTGGGAGGCTTTGGCCGTGGCTAGTTACCACCCTACCGGCAAAGACGTACCGCCAAGCGATTTAGCGTTCCGGTACGATGCTGTGTAGAAACCGTTGGGGTGACATAACTTACCCCATTCAAGTACGCTAACATCTTCGGCTGCATCATCACTTACCATCAGATGAGATCGCAGTCAAGTACTAACTTGTATAGCGTAAAAAAAAGAGCTGCGGTCATATGAACAGTCGACACGGTAAGATGCTGGATATATCTAAGTCGCGCATGACCGTGTCGGTTAGAAGTCATTGCAGAAGATCTTCATCCAGCAATGGACGTCTCTTGTCCATTATATGTCTACCCACATCGGACGTTCGAGTACTAACAAGCTTCTAGATTAAACTGACCTAAGATTTAAATATTTCAAAAGGTGGTTGAGTGCTCATAAAGTTCAGTTCGACTTGTCGGTGGTGATGGCTACCGAAGAGCAAATCAGAATTGAACGTACAGTACACCAAACGAGATTTATGATACCTGCGTGACCACGCAGCCTTCCCTCTGCAGGTGTGCCACGGACCAGCATGCCCGATAGACGATAATGATTTAAAATAGTAGCCCACATCTCCACCCATATGCATTTCGGTTTTTCACTAACACTGAAATAACGGGAGAACCGTAAGCTTTTCTGGAATAAAATCCAGGATATAATAATTTACCTCCATTCAAAATTGAAGCCAAATCTGTGCAGAAGTAAATACATGATGTGCGTTATATGCACAGACTTGTATACTACAGACAGGGCGAACAGCGCGAAAAAATGTCGCCAGTTTAAGGGAGCAAGAATGACTATTTTGCACCCCCCGGCAGTAGTCAGTATCTAAGGTAGATAGGTGAAGATCTATTTCTTTTTTTTTTGAATAAATAATAATATTGCAGGCACGGTGACCACAGACATATAGATAAAAAAATATTTAAAAAAATAAACATGTATTTCGCAGGAGTTTCGACAGATGACGCTACATTTTCTTGTATGAAGAACGTTTACGTAAAATGTTCGGATGGCCCTATCTTGACCTTGACATGAAGGAGTATTTCTTTTTACAAAATAGATTTTGAGTTTTGAAAAATCCTTTCTTAGTGCAACCCTAGACATTATAAGAAACCAGTGTGAAGCGTGAAGTCGGGGTATTTATTACAAAATAAAGAAGTATTATTAAGGTACTGTTTTGTGTTCTTTGCGGACTCGGAGCAATGGATTGGTCAAAACTCAAAGGTACAGTCTCAACACATACTCTAGACGTGTTTGGGTCTATTTTAGTATTCTTGGCCGATGTCTTGTGGCAAATCTCCTTTTATTGTAAATAAAACTTTATCACAAGGGATTAGGGTGGTATTTGAGTTGTGGTAAAGGCCGGGTTGTTGGTGTATACAGAGTGATTGAGTGCCTTTGACTCGGGTGTCCTAGCTTCGTCATACTAATGAGGTATGAGGGACGAAAAGTGTGTTATGTTGGTAACTGTAACCTTGAAGCTTTTGAAATATGAAGTTTTAAGGATCTAGTAAATGGCCAATGTCGTGGAACAAAGTCATGTAATATCTCCTAAGCCATTTTTTTGTTACCTTAATAAAGTGGTCGAATTGAACTTTTTCACGAACCGGAACGCTGTACCTTCAGTGCTTCTATTATTTTTTTGGACTTTTCTACGAACCGGAACGCTATGCCTTCACAGTACCTACTCATATTCAATTCTGAGGGTACAGATACATTTTTAGTAGTGCTCCTACCAAGAAGATCTCAATTATTTAAAAACCAGAGTTTGAAACGCTCTGAGAATAATTTTCACGAAACGGAAGCTGATTTCACGAACCGGAACGGTGATTTCACGAACCGGAACGCCGTTCCGGTGCGTTCCGGTCCAATTCGAGCACTTTTTTTCGTGATGTGATTTTCTGTTTAACCGACTTCAAAAAAAAGGAGGAGGTTCTCAATTCGTCAGAATCTTTTTTTTTTTATTATTAATTCGCACACCGTACCCACAATATTTAAGACAGAGGAGTATTACAAAGAAGAAACCACAGTCAAAGAGCTTGGAATTTCAGTCAAAGTTTAAAGAATTTTGCAACTATTTTTAGACTAAAATATCTTTGGTATATCTAGAGTGAAACGGTAGGAAAACCGTAGAACTATGCAGACCTAAAATTCCAACTACGACACTGAGATCACTAATATCATAAGATTTATATAAATAAGCTGTTCCTAGATACAATGGATCTTCTTCTAATATATAAAATTCTAGTGTCACAATGTTAAATCAAACTCCTCAAAAACATCTTGACCGATTTTTATGAAATCTATGTAATTAAATAGATTAGGTATATATATGGGCTATATACGCCTCTTGTAAAGAAAACATCCTATTACATAATTCTAAAAACTGATAGGTACAGACTTTTAGAGAAAACTGAGGAAAATTGCGAAATTCCTGTTTTTTTCTAAAAATGCAAACTTCCACGTTCCAACTTAATTTGATTCCATCTGAGGATATAATAAAACGTTTTTGTAAGTTTACAGGCGTTGTTACACAAACCCCCAGACAGCCATGAGAATGTGTACGCAGCATTTGAAGCGATGCTTAACATTCCGCCAGCACGGTGCGGCAGTAAAGGGTCTCTTCCACTCGGCGATGCTATTTATAGGAAATTTATGATATTTTTGTAGTTACTTACAAAATAACTACGATAACACTTTGACTGCATCTTAATTCTTAACCTACCATCAGGACGTGTTTGCAGTCAAATAGTAGATAATGATTTGTGAACCTAAATTAAAAAAAAAATTGGAGAGATTTTACATTTATGGGTAGGAATTTTTGAGCCAAATCTGTAAGCCTGCACTTTACTTTTACACCTAGATCTAGATAGACTTTTGAAATAAATAATTTAAGTTTAGCAAGAAAACATGCGTGCCATTTTGAAAAACACCTTTTTGATCAAAAGATTCCGACGAATTGAGAACCTCCTCCTTTTTTTTGAAGTCGGTTAAAAATCAGTGACAGTACTATTTTTAGGCTTTTATTTTGAAGTAATAGTGAGATTAGCACAAGTTGTTGGATAAATTTTGATTCGAATTTCGATCGTTTCACCCAACACCATACAATATCTAAGATATGGGGGAGATACCGAAAACGTGTAACGATATCGAATTGTTAACATTATTGCATCTTGTACTAGCCTCTCTGGACGTTTTTACAGTCGGGAAAAACGTTTAAA
The DNA here is from genome assembly GCA_963855885.1 of Coenonympha glycerion. Lineage (NCBI taxonomy): Eukaryota > Metazoa > Arthropoda > Insecta > Lepidoptera > Nymphalidae > Coenonympha > Coenonympha glycerion. Next base: position 18,661,598 of record OY979629.1, read on the forward strand.
AATTGCAATGAGCAATTACTGTGTATACCTATCACATTTTGTGCGGGTGAAGCAATCCCAGCTAAACCAAAGCTGAAAGCATCAAATCGTAAATGAGAAAACACATTAAGGCAATAAATTGCGTTGTAAAAATGAAAAGGAATGAAGGAAAATTGTTGAAACGTTAGCGCGCGGTGAGCTTGCTGAAAGGAGCAATTTAGAGCAAACGGAGCAGCGCGGAGCAACGCGGAGCAACGAGGAGCAACGAGGAGCTAGCGGGTAATGGGCTATAAAATCTGTACTTTTATTCCCGCAATCGATGTACTTAATGCGTTGAAAGGGCATAACTCTTTGAAGAAGAAGAAAAAAAGGACAGTGCTTTCATATTTTTGAAACGTGATAAAATAACTTAAAACGTCTTTGCGACTTCCTGTTGCCACTTGGCGTGACACGACGAGGAGATAAATGGGTAGTACTTCTTTTCACGTTCATTTTCGCTTTAAGTTTCTGAGAAAAATGTTTTCAGGACCTCTTTGTACTACTTAGTCTAGGTTCGAGAGACGGAAGGTGTATTATATGTATTATTAGTAGGTAAAGATAGTTAATAGATGGCTAGAGGCTTGAAAATTACCCCCGAGGCAATAAAATGGGGTAAACGTTCGCCTACTGAGATCTTATTGTCTCCTATGGGTAGAGCTTGTGATGATAAATATCAAGCAAAATGTCAAGTGACCATGTCGTCGAACAAAGTCGCTTACAAAAATACTACTTTTACACAGCGAGTGAACTTTGAGGTTTTTGAACAAATGTTTTTTTAAATACGTTTGCTCTAAAAGTGGACATTTCCATGTGTGTATTTCGTGTAAAAAGTTATTCATTTCCGCACTAGTGCTTTTTCGTTTTCCTCATGCGCGGCACCGGAGCGGGTACCATAGTGCTGCATCGAAGCTTGGCACGCAAACACGGAGCGGATACACCTAAAATCAATATTTTTTTCGTAAATGTATTAAAAACGTAGTTCAATGCCTCATCTCTAATGTTGATCCCCGCGCCTTCGGTTTGGGTCCACAAAGTACAAACCGAGACTCGTAAAGAAATGACATTCTTTCCGCACATAGGTATATTGAAATGCACTATTCTGCACACATGTTATTTTCTGCGAATTATTTTATGTAAAGTTCTTTGCAAGAAAGGCTAAATCTGTCTAATAAGAAGTATTAAACCCTAAAACCTGTATTACTTGAACTATTTTAATGATTTTAGAAATTATGTGTTTGTAAACTCAATTGTAGGAATTATTATTATAACTTGACTATGTTCCAGTTTTCAGATATAATGGAGTCTAGATATCTCCGAAGAATACCTAAAGAGCTCGATTGGAGATATCTTCAATAATAAAATAAGTAGGAAGTTCTGGGGCGGGTCGCGTAAGATCGGTGCCATGACAGTTCCCACCGATAGTGTCATTTATGATGTCCACAAGTGGCGGGGAATGCAGCTGTAAGGGTCGCCGCATACGGGTCACTGGAGGCCACAACTACTAACCGTCTCCACTGGCATCGACTTTTAATTTACTCAACTAAGGGATAGTTGAAAGTTCATGAAAATGGTAACAAGTTGAGTTGATAATTTGTAAGTCTGACAAATTATCTTGGTATCTAAGAAAAAATCATACATCATTTTATTTTAATTCTTTCACTTATTTATTTATCCATCGAATTAAATAATAGTGATGATCGGGCAAAGATGCACCGCTAAGCAATTTAGCGCTCCGATGGAATTCTGTGTAGAAACCGTTAAATCAATTCGAATCAAATCAATTTTTAAGCTATTGCATAGCTTCTATCGCGGGATTTGACGGTGCAGACCGAATCCAGAAATTTCGTAACGAAATCACGGCGTGATATTTCAAAAAGTCATAAAAAAGTTCTGCTATTTTTTGATAGATGGCAAACTAAAAATAACTTTAAATTCTACTACTATTAGTCACATAGGCCTAACGTGCGGGTTCTTGTAAAACGTCAATATAATATTTGTCGCGTATGGTGATAACTACAAGTCGACTTAGAGCTAAGTTTACGAGGGTTTACTAGGGGTTACATAGGGGTTGCTTAGTGCTTACCTCCTACCAAGTTCATACGATAAAATATTCAAGAAGAGATCGCATTAACTTGTAGTGTATAAAAAATATGCCCTCTACATGATTGTAATAACATATTTCATTTCACAAATAAATTAATAATAACCTAACACTCTGCTTCCAGGGTTTGCTCTTATTTGTTTGGCGAACTATTTGCGCTGCACTAGCACTATATCTGATTGAACCTGCGTTATTGCTGGATACACACTTATAACACACACCGTGCGTTGTTTGCTTTGATATCCATGTCAAGTGTGTTTCAATGCTAAGTTCAATATTGAATTTAATATTAATTTCTCTCCTCTGATTTACTAATTAGGTCGCAGGTTAGTTAATTAAGCATACGCTATAATCAACTATTTAAACTAATCATTTCTTTTTAGGGTTCTGTAGCCAAATAACAAGAGAACCCTGAAAATTATTCATCATGGTCATACTGTTCGTATGTCAAAGCTGAATAACAATAGCAAACCTCTAATCTTTAAGTGCTATTTAGTACTTAGAGTAAAAAATTAATAATAAAATAAAAATAAAAAACTTTTTTATAAAACGTTTTTGTCAATCGTTGCTAACTGAAGGAACAATAAAATAATAAATTTACTCGCTTTCTGTACCTTTTTGATTTATCAGGCTACGCAATCGTGTGGAAATATTGATTTCAATTAGAAGTAGGTAAACTCTGTTCTCTGATTGGTCGAAGTAGTTGCTTGTATTTTTTTATCCAATTAGAGAGTAACATTTGCTGCTGATTACGATTAATATTTAATACATTTTATCAAATCGGTTACAGGGTGCAGGGTCCTAATACTACTTTTGTTACCGGTAAGCTCTGAAGCAATGTTATACAATCTGGAGTTATCTTAATGGACTATAAGTTACAAGAAGAAATATAAATGTGACGCGACGGGAAAGTTGTCACAATACATTTGTTCAGGGTTGTCACAACGCTCCGTCTTCAGGCCTCTTGAGAGATGTGACAGGAGAGAAACCGCCATTGTATTTATTACTCAAAGATAAATGTAATACAGTTGTTTCTACACTTCTTATTGCATTATTTTCTCGCAACAATAGATTATTATGACTACAATACAATGGAGTGTGCTTTCGTACAATACTGGGATGTATAGCTATCTCCGTAACTGTGATAGACAGTTACTCAACTTACATTTTTTACGAAGTGACCATTAATAATTAAATAAATATTAAAGAGAAAATTAAGTTAAATAGAGGGCCAAACGTGAGATAAGTGACATGCTCTGGTATGGCACGGAACCCTCTTGCTGCAAGAATCCTACACGCGCTTGATTCGTTTTCTTGTGTGCCTTGGTTAGGGTTAGTACTATTCCATGGTTATTGTAAGTTTTAAGCGTGCCTTGTTGTTTAATAGTTAGGGTACGAGAGCGGGTAACGAGGTTTTGCATTCGATTCCCGGAATAATGCGATTTCCAAAATGTAGAGTTTATATAAATAACAAAATACACTAATTTACAAATAGACATCGTATTTTTACTCTATAGATGGAAGTATCAGACATAAACTGGCCAAGACAAATGCTAAGTAACAAACGATGGTTTGTAACCATTGAGTTATAAACTAAGGAGTTAGGGTCAGCGCTAAAAAGTGTCCGAACCGAATGGCATACATAACGCGAAAAGACATACAATCGCACTTCAGTCTCGTGTTTGAAAATTAGGCTTACAATGTTTTAGTTTGTTTATAAAAATACTGATGTACCCTCTTATATATAGGTTTTCTCGGGACACTTTTTTCGTGAATTTTGTATTACACCCGTCGTCCATAGATTTATAAGCCTATGTTTGTAACGATATTTTTGATAATATCATTTAGTATTCCTAAATCTATAACTACCTAGTACCACAACACAGTGATAACCGCAGCTCGCTAATCCTTCACCAGAGCCCTAATTACCGTGAATGCTAATTAACTTAATCTGTGATCGGCCATTAGGCCTCACTCCGCGGCCGTGATGTGCAGACATGTTGAAACCATTGCAGCCATAAGCTATCTGTAGCTACCTAGGTTTATTAGACTTAAAGGTGTTCAGTTGTACCTATATCCTACCCTTAAAATACCCGTTGTTCAACTTGTTTCTTGCAGGTTCAAATATCCACACGTTTCATAGCTGGTGATTGGAGAAAAGAGCAACTGAAACTCGAAGCAAACTGCATAGCACTTGTTATTTCTAGGAAAGAACAATTATTAATGTTTTTAAGTCCGCCATCACTATTTTGCACTGAGAAAAAGAATGTATCGACCGTATACCCACTAGACTCCACATAACAAAACATGCAATCCAATGGCTCACTCGTTGTGTTTTAGCATCAGAATGCCCTGGGTTCAATTCCTCGCATGGGACAGTTTGGTATTTTTAATTTATAAGTCCTAAATTTAAAAGATGCTTCTGCCGCATCTAGATACCACCCAACTGGCAAAGATGAACCATGAAGCAATTACTCGTAACTTTTCAATAAAATGCCGTGAAGCATCCGAGTATTTTTTTTTTATTGTAAATAGGCTTGCGCTTGACGACAATCATGCCTTATGGAAAGCAATGATGAAGTCTAGGTTGGAGCGCGCTTGCCTAGAAAATGCCTATTCACTCTTCTCTTGAAGGCACCCGGATTATACTTGGCTGGAAACACGGAGGCTGGAAGGGCGGCGTTCCATACCTTAGCGGTTCGTATCAGAAACGTGGAAGAATTAAACGTTTCGTGCGAGTTTGTTGGATGTCAACCACATAAGGATGCCACCCCTCTCGTATTTATTAACTCCTTGCAAGGTAGTGCAATTTTGTCTTCTAGTACCACTACGTATGTATTAGTAATACCACAAGTACGTATATAATACCACTACGTGAGACTGACTAAGGTAAGTCTACTAACTGACAATAATAATTTTTATTATAAACAATTAGTTCTAACTTAGTTTGACTCCATATTCACAGCTCCGGGGTATCGTTTATTATGATTATTTCGTAGACGTACTTAGTCTTTTTATCTGTGCTCACAGTTGATGTAGACACTAAAGGTCAAATGGATCTTTTGTTATCAAATCAAATCAAATCATTTATTTCATATAGGCCATTAATCAAATCATTTATTTCATATAGGTTATGTACGGAGTGTCCTTAACATTCCTTTAGGAACCATTGGTTATGTTCCAAAAATAATTCCATTGCACAAATGACACAAGCTTCTAACGGTGCAATGGTCGATGAACGAACGAAACATACTGCAGGTCTTAACTTTTAATGAGCACAGGTAGACTGAAATCGTAATAAACTGCAATTTTTATAGATAATGAGCCCCTTGGGACTTAATGATTCGCATTAAAACTGTTCTTTGTCGCTACCTCCGCGAATTAATGTTTTTATAATACCCGAGAGAGCCTGTTATATGTTACCGGGAGTAATGTATAGAAAAAGCGAAATGTGACGAAACAAAAAAAACCGGCCAAGTGCGAGTCGGACTCGCGCACCGAGGGTTCCATACCATAAAAGAAGTAAAACATTGAAAAAATCACTTTTGTTCATGAATTTACGAGTATAATTTACATGTAGATACTTTTGTTGGCAAACCGCAAACGTAACTTTGTTTTTGGCGAATTATTGTTAATATCAAAAAAGTATATTAGTCAGCAAGTTGATTTTATTTTTCCTGTAAAATATACATTAACTTCTATTGATCGTAATTATTTCAGATTTTTCGATTGGTAAACTTCGGAGATAAGGGGGGGGAACGGTATTTTTTTCGACAGTTTGCCCAATAAATCAAAAACTATTAGGCATAAAAATAAATAAAAATTAGTTTTAGAATACACAAGTAACGCCCTTTCATATGATACCCCACTCAATATTGTTATCTCATTTTGAAATTTTATCGACACGGTTTCCCCCCTTTTTAAATAAAAATAAAAACAATTTCCAAATTTTTACGATTGTTATGACGTCGCGTCACTATTACCTATAACTATTCTAAACAAGTCAATAGCTTGAATAGTTACTGAAATAATCGAGTGTGACAGACGGACGGACGGACGGACGGACGGAGAAAGTCTCACCATAAGGGTTCCATTTTTACCAAATTGGTATGGAACCCTTAAAACTAAGTATGCCTAACTTTGTTCCAATGAGTGGTACGGATTCTCTGTTCCACTCGATACCTACCACAATCCGACCAGTGGGCTGATTCTGTATCGTTAAGTTTGTTAGTTAGCAACCCTTACTGGATTGAAACCTACATTTATCCTTTGTGTACGAAACCCTAAAAACGCAGGAAAAAACCCTATTTTCGCATTCTTCTGCACAAGTTACCAACCTGGGTTGGTTTGGTATCATGTCAACATATCATGCTTGTTGCTAACTTGTGCAAAAATAATGCATAGGATTTTTGCCTCCGTTTTCTTAGTTGACAACCCAATGAGGATTGCTTGACAAACTGTATGATACAGAATCAGCTCACTGTTGGTTAGTACTCACGGCTGACGTGAGTCAATTTAAAAATTTATGACATTCGCTATCGATATGTGCGTAAATAATAATTAATATGCAATATAGACCTTTCCAATGGATATGACATACCCATAATTTTATATAGTTTCCAAAGCGTCAGCGATTACAGAAAGAGAATCGATATGTATCATGGTTATGGATGCTGGAGGTAAGACTCTCACCTGTACAAGTAATACTTGTTACGAGACCCGACTCTGTCGCAGCTGGGTGTCACCTGCCATTAATACAGGTTAAAACTCGGGGTTAAAAGTCTTATATCACAGAACGAGTAATGTTCATTGAAATTCGGAATGGCAACATATTTTTATTATATTGTCTGAAGGCTACCGCTTCGCAATCCCTCAGGAACCACGTATTTTTATGGGATAAAGACTACCCTGTATTATGTTAATCTAATCCAGGGTGTCTGTCTCTATTTCAAATTTCAGCCAAATCAGTAAAATATGACTCCTGCTGTCATCTATTGGTGAATGGTAGGTAATACTAACGAGCAAAGTACGCAATAAGGAAAACAGAATCTACAGAATCACTTTGTTGTCCGCCTGTCTGTATTCAAGTCCTTTTGACTCAGAAACTTTGTAGCGTTGAAATATTTAAACCTATAACTTATTCAATTATTTAAAAAAATCCCCTATGCTTATCATTTAACAAATATACTGACGCGTGAAGCATTTAATCGAGTAGTAACTCATACTCCAAAAATGGTGTATGAGTACTCGATTAAATGCTTCAAGCTTGCTTCATAATTCCATCATTTTGGATAACAGCAACATACCAAATAATGCTAAGAACAACCACAAAGAAACTGGCTTTCAAATAAAAAAACCCGCATCGCACACACACAGACATCAACCTCTTTTTGCGTCGGGGGTTTAAAAGGCTGCGGTGTGAGAATCCCACAATGACAGTGTATAGAGACGAATATGTTTATAATTATAGGCTAAAAATGTATCAATCATTAAAGAACTGTATCAATATCAAAACACGGATGTTGACCAATCACAGCACTTGAAAAACACGTTTTGACATTGATACAGTTCTTTAATGATTTAAACATTTTTAGCCGACCGCCTGCAGGTGTTTCGTAATACGGGCACAATTGGTATTCTGCGCCGCGTTCCGCTGATAAATACCGGCAGCTGCAGTTGCAACATCTTTGGTAAGTTAACTTGACGTTTTACTAACCACTTGGCTTAACAACGTGATAATCTACAGGTACAGACTACAGAGTAGGTACAGTGCATACGAGTAAGATAATATCGTTGCAATAAATAGAAACCCAACTTAATTTTTTGTTTCTAATATAAAGCAACAGTGGGCTTCTTACTACGAAGATTTCCTCTCAAATACAGTTGGCATGCTCTGATTTGAGTGGCAGATCTTAGATTCCAACAACGGGCTACTTTGCAATTTTATAGTTTTTCTATAAGTACTAAATTGACTCAGGTCTGGTCTGGTAGGAGGCTTCGGCCACTACTGTTAACCATACCAGTAAAGACGCAACGTCAAACGAATTAGCATTCCGGTGCGATGCTGTGTAGCGATCGCAGTCATCAGGTAGGATTGCAGTAGAGTACTAACTTGTAGTCGGTAACTGCACAGGTACACCGAATTTTTCATGGAAAAAATGAAAGTCAAGGAAGATGGAATAATTTCCCGAAATACCAACGGGATCATACATATTATACACCGGGGTTGATCGCCGCGCACACAGAATAATGGGGAAGAAATTGCTAACATCGGGCAAAATTGCTCAGTTTAGAACACCGACGCATAGTGTTGCCTGTTTAGCGGTTTTTTACAGGATATATTTTGGAGAGCGTGCTCAGGAACTCCACAACCTTGTACCTCCTTCACCTTTCTACCACAGAACCGCAAGACGTCGAGAGAAATGGCATCCTTATGTGGTTGATGTCCAGCGTACTCGAACGAATCGTTTTTCTTCCACGTTTCTGATACGAACCGCTAAGGTGTGGAATACCCTTTCAGCTTCCGTGTTCCCAGTCAAGTCCAATCTGGGTGTCTTCAAGAGAAGAGTGAATAGGCATTTTATAGGCAAACGCGCTCCATCTTAGACATCATCATTTCTGATGTCCATCGGACAAGATTCTGGTCAAGCGCAAGCCTATCAATTGTAAAAAAAAAATCATATACATACATCATACAACCGAAGCGTTGTGGCGTTGTGGAGTATAAAGAAGTTACAAATGTATACACTCACAAACTTTCGCCTTTGTGATTATTGTGTCCTTGCTTGTCTTTTTACTCTACTTCGAGCTGGAAAGTCTACGAACGCAGTTGGAAAAGACCTACCTCAGTCCTCACAAAAACAAAGCTGAGGCGCAGCTTTGTAAATCTCATTAATTTAAAAAAACCGGCCAAGTGCGAGTCGGACTCGCGCACCGAGGGTTCCATACCATAAAAGAAGTAAAACATTAAAATAATCACTTTTGTTCATGATTTTACGAGTATAATTTACTTATAGGTACTTTTATTGGCAAACCGCAAACCTAACTTTGTTTTCGGCGGATTATTGTTATTAGCAAAAAAAGTATAATAGTTAGAGGGTTGATTTGATTTTTCCTGTAAAATATACGTTTAATTCTATTGATCATATTTATTTCAGATTTTTCGAATGGTAAACTTCGGAGATAAGGGGGGGGGAATGGTATTTTTTTCGATAGTTTGCCCAATAAATCAAAAACTATCAGGCATAAAAATAAATAAAAATTGGTTTTAGAATATACAAGTGGCCCTTTCATATGATACCCCACTCAATATTGTTATCTCATTTTGAAATTTTGGCGACCCGGTTTTCCCCCCTTTTTAAATAAAAATAAAAACAATTTTCCAATTTTTACGATTGATATGACGTCGCGTCAGTATTATCTATAACTATTCTAAATTTCAGGTCGATAGCTTGAATAGTTACTGAAATAATCGAGTGTGACAGACGGACGCACGGACGGACGGATGGAGAAAGTCTCACCATTTTTACCAAATTGGTATGGAACCCTAAAAAACCGCTAAACCGATTCAGCAGCAACAATTATTCACAAACAAACTTTTCGCCTGTATAACATTGGCGCGATTCATATTCGTCATGCAGGGCGGGCGGAGTGCGGCGCCCATGCAGGTGCCTGCAATTCAATTACAGGCTCCGAGGGCGTCCTTTTGTGGCTTCGACGACATTTCGCCACCTTCAATACGAGCACAGGAGACACCCAGCGCGCATCAGATATTAGGGTGGTGTTGGGGATATTCTTGGTGATTTATTACTTCAGGTACTTTCATTTTCAGGACCTCTACGGGATGGGTACCATCCGGGCGCGAAAATGCAAATTTTATTTAGTTTTTCGCTGATAGTGGGCTAATTATACATCGTAGGTTTATGGCAATGAGTTTAGCCGGCACAAAGGATGCCAGAAAATGGGTTTGCGTCACTCTGCGTCTCAAGCACGTATGCATGAAGAATATTTTTCCAATTTTAATATTGCATACATTTATGTTAGTGTGTCCCGCCCATTGCCACTTCAGCTTCGCGATACGTTGAGCTATGTCGGTGACTCTGGTTCGTCTACGGATCTCCTCATTTCTGATTTGATCCCGCAGAGAAACTCCGAGCATAGCTCTCTCCATCGCCCGCTGAGTGACTCTGAGCCTTCTTATGAGGCCGGGACACATAGCTCGTAGGACCGACGGACGTTGGGGACCCAAAGTACTGGAATGGCGACCCCGCACGGGTAAGCGCAGTGTTGGCAGGCCTCCGACCAGATGGACTGACGACATTAAAAGAGTCGCAGGAAGGCGCTGGATACAGTTAGCGCAGGACCGTGCGGGCTGGAAATCATTGCAGGAGGCCTTTGTCCAGCAGTGGACGTCCGTCGGCTGAAACGAACGATACATTTATGTTAGTGAAATGTGAAAAAGGGTTCAAAAGTATTATAAAAAAAGTAATTAAACATTTCGAAATACGTAGAATCGCCATGCCACTTATAAAACTTAGAAAATTAACCACTTAGAAAATCAGATTATTACAATTTATCTTACTAATCTTTTTTTTACATAATGTTGAGAATATTTCTAATGTTTTACCGATGATTTGGTTAAGGCGCAAGGTATGGCCCAATTTTCATACAAGAATCGTCATTCTCTTTTATGCATCTACATGTTTTAATAAAAACTCAGTTCAATAATACTCATTTACTTCATAAATGTATATGGGTTAATATTATGGGTTTCCGATATCTCGGAATCTGGAACACTGCAAAAAATTATCTTTCGGGAACCAATAAGGTGAGTGGGAATTTTCGAGCAAAATTTCTATTTAAAAAATGTAGATGCAAAAATATTATGCTCGCAAAATTTATATTGCCATAAACTTACAATGAGTAGTTTTTGCGAAAAACTAAATAAGATTTGATTTCGCGGGCTGGTAGGGCCGTTACATTACTTTAAGAACTTCTTTTACACGATTAAATACAAGGTTTATTATTTTGTGTGGATTTTGGCTTCAGTTTATTTGTTAAAAGTTTTTTTTGTTAGAGTAGGTTCATTTATTTAGGACATTATTTCTAATACGTACAAAAATTGTCACACTCAGCAGGATTTGAACCCGCGGCTTCCCGCTATCGCAGCTTATGAATACGATAGTGAATCCCGTACTCCCGCCAGCAAGTTCGTCGAAGGCACAGACAGTTTTTAGTGGGTGCAAGCCCCATAATATAAACCCTTCGGGCCTTCGTTTCCCCTGTCGGAGGGGTATGCGTTAGGCCTTTCTGTCTATAAAAAAAGATTCAAATCATTTATTTCATATTGGCCACTACTTGTTAGCACAAGCTTGGTGTTCTACCAATAAGGCGACGAGAAATTGTTTATTTCCATTGGTGAAAATTAATTTATCACTCCATACGTGGCCGGAGCAAAAAACAGCAACTCTTATCGGCTGACGCAACACACTGCAAAAAGCGTCCGCCATTATTGAAACCGTTGGCACCTACAAAGTTTGGCAGTTTGTTATTTTTGCGTCGATTTTCCATTTGATCAGAGGGTGGTATTACGGCTCCTGTTCTGCGATGTTTTGTTTTCCATTAAAAAGTAAAGAAATAAAAAATAAAGGTTGCCTGTAAGAGACTGATATACCAACACGACCGTCTTTGTGCACTCTTTTATATTCTTTCATGTATCTTTTTTGTATTTCTTTTGTATCGCAAGTACAAATAGTTAGATTATCTTATCACCACGATATTATATCGATCATAAATGTTATTGAGACGTTTTTTAAGTAACTGTATTATATATGCCTATGTGCAATAATTAATTAATTAGTTACTTCTCTCTGTTTGCTGAACAGTTGCATATTTGTCGCGTTAAGCTCCGCCTCCCAGCTCTGTTTGTTCACATGGCGAAGTCCACAAGCATCGGCGTATTGAATATTAATATTTGATCAGAGCCCTTATGTAATTAATTAGCTCATAGCTGTACTTGATATACCCTTGGTGAAAATCGATTTATCAGGTCTTGGATTCCATTCCCAGGTCCGGTATAAAACACAGACTAAAAAGATAAATTCCTATCCAGTGGTGTCTTTTGAAATCAAAAGACCGGTTAAAGCTATTAAAGTCAAACGAATAGTTTAAATAGGAAATGGTAGATCACAGGCCGTTTTCATAAGATAACCTGAAACTAATCTATATTTTACCCAACTTCGCCGGGTGACGGTAATGTTTTCTATTCAACTTCTCATATCCCGCAAAGATTTGTTTCTTCAATTTCCCCGCAGCGGGAAGTCATATTTATGTCTGTAAGTCTAGTCTCACGCAATATTTTCATGCGACTACAGTATTTACGATTTGTTCCTGCATCCTGTTGAGGGAATGTGGTTCTAATTGTCTGAGGGATACGGGTGATAAGGAATGGCAGGTGGAAATACCTTCATAGTATCGTAAGTTTACTTTAGAAACACCATGTTTGAGTTCATAGTTTTAGAACAAAATATACAAGATTTTTCTTGTTATTAAGATCCATAATTCAAATAAACAGGACTACAAAAAACTTTTCATCTCACCCGCTCGGAAAAGCGATCTTTAATGCCAGAAATTCGGGCGGGAAATGCTATTATATTCCCTAGGCTGCCAAAGCATTTTCATTTTTCCCAAGGGAGACAAAGTAGTATGAAAATCCCTTCCGGCCCTAGGCTCGAAAGCATTTCCAAAGTCAAATTTGTTTGAGTTATCTGTGGCAGCTGCATCAAAGCTGAAGACTTCTTTTTTTTAATAACACATACGATCAGTAACGAAGTTCGTTCGTTAAAGTTTGTATAGGTAAATATTTTTTTAAATTTTACTTTTTCTTATAATATAAATTAAAATAATACTCTTATTTAGTTTTATTATTTATAAAAGAAATCTAATTAAATCCTTGATTTTTCCTCATTGCTTATGTATTTATTGTTCCTATATTTATATATATTATCTATGGTTCTTAGAAATTGTTATTTCAGAACGCATTCAAAATAAAACTACAGACATTTATACTGTTTACATATTTTTGTCATTACTGTAATTGAGAATCCATTTCTCCGAGACTCCTGCATCATCGTGGAAACCCTACAGCTGTGCTGAGGCCAGGTGAAGAGAATTGTGTGGATCGTTGTTCAACTGAGCAACATCCCTTTGTGCGAGCCCTGAAATAATATGTCGCCCTACGAGACCACTCAGTACTCCGGTGAAGGAGAGGAATTGAGCACCTTTGCAAAGAAGTATGTCACGTTCGGGGTCAAATGAATCATTTTCAGGGTGGTGCGGTCGGAAACGCGGTGATGTTACGGTATCATGATGATCACGGACCATGTTTCCACATTATTGCTAAATCATGCCTTAATTTTTAGGTCCAGCACCTATTATGATTAGAGTATTATAATTATTTTCAGTTTGTTACGCAGCATTGCACCAGAATGCTAAACCACTTGCCGCCAGTCATTAGGCTTAGTGTGGATTGTGGTAACCGGTTGATTATACAGAAGACAGAAGAATAAAACCGGCCACTATAAATAACACACATCGCACATTACACACATCACAATCTAGCAAAGTAATGTGTAATGGGAACTAGATTACTGATAAATATACATTAACGTTCATGCTTATAACACAAACATTTTACAGTAGTGGGAATTGAACCCACGACCGTATCGCTACCGCTTCGCCGTTTGTTCGTCAATTAAGCGTAACATTGGGAATACGATCGAACGCCATCGATTTGATGCTAATCTTTCCACTCCCATTGGCTAAGTATTTATTGCACGAGACGGATAGCAGGAAAACCTTTTGAAATCTTCATTTTTCTCTCGTATCTTCTTAGCGGGGCTTGGGCCTTATTTGTTACGATATTATTTGTGTTTCATTTTGTGTCATTGCTTGTGATGTGTTTATAGTATTACCATTATTTTCTTAAGAGATTATTATTTACTTACTTCTTAGTTCAGAATAGATATTATTTTTAGGTAGGTAAAAATACAAAAAATATGCGCTTTTCATAGCAAAAAAAAGGCGTATTGGGTTTTTAAAATATTGACCTGGCAGACGTTGTACTGCCAAATAAATTATTTTTGACGCTCTATTCTCAACTTACAAAATACACAAAATGCAGATTCATGATTCAAAATCGGTCAAGTCAATTCACAAAAGGTTGGTTATAAACACTATTAAAAGTTTTTTTTTTTTTTAATATATTACACTATATATTCGATTTATAGAAGATATAAGGTTGTGCAGCATCGGAAATGAACAAAAAGCCTCGTACCCTAAACCAGGGGCAGATACAAAACATCTTACAGCGGCCGCACCGCGTAATACTTACCGCATTAATTAAAACTACGAGCACAAAGCACACTCATTTACAACTAGTTCGAGCCACATTACAATTTTGTAACATTTGGTAACATGGAATACGTTTTTGCTGCCTTAACGCATGGTCTGTTTTGGGTGGTTAGTACGAGTACAGGTTTAAGTTTATCGCGTGAAAATGAAGTGCTGTGCTTAGCACTAGTGCTAGTGCATCATCGAGGACACAAGAACAGAGTGCCTACAATACTGCAACAGAGACTATGATAAGTCAATGGACAGATTCTTAGATATAAGGTTAAAATTAAGTTACTAATTAGCTTTTAAGCTAGATCGTAGCTAAACTAAAGTACCCTAAAGCAACGAATATATAATAAGGGACTTTCGTGAGAAAAAAAAGGTACAAAATTCAGAAAATTCTAAAATTTTATTCTTTCACATAGGCCTAACTTACAGGCTCTTGCGAAACGTAAAGACTCTACCGCCTCGTTCGGAAATTAGCACTGCACCGAGAAGAACGGGCAAGAACTCGGCACTTGTTTTTTTTTAAAATAATAATTTTTTAAAATTTTGTTTTAAACAATATAATATACAAGTACAGGCTACTATAGTTACTCTCTGCGTATAAAGATTGTATGCTGAAACCAAATCGAGATTCGAATCCAATCCAACAACTTGTACTAACAAAACTTCACCATAGTTTTGTTGGACAAAAAGGTTCATCCCAGCTGATATAGTGCAGGAATTTCTCATTCCCTTTCCCAGTATAGTAAAGTTTGGTCATAGTCCACACGTAAGCCGGGCACGAATTAGCTTTACAAACGTTTGAAAGAGTTGAGAACAATCATTGTAGCCAAGTGCGAATTGGCTTAACAAGTATTTCAGAACACCTATTGTGGCCAAATGAGAATTAGCATTACAAACATTTGAGATAAGTCCAACAATTGTGGCCAAGTGCGAATTGGTTGTAAAACGTTTGAGATGAGAACGATCATTGTTATCAAGTGCTAATTGGCTTTACAAATGTTTCAGAACAACCATTGTGGCCAAGGCTTTTAACGTTTGGTAATTGGTTTTTAAACGTTTTAGCACGTTATCGTAAATTTTCAGGCATGCAAGTATTCCTCAGGACGTTGTCCGTCACCGCAAAGTCATGGTTAGTTTTCACAATCAAAGATGACCGGTGAGACTTTCGCGAAATAATTCCAATTTAAATCAGATTTTATTAGAAATCGTTGAGTTTCCTCGTCTGTATTAGGTTTTGCTCCTATCCATTTGTTTTAGCGCTCAAACAGAGCGGTGACATGGCTACGGCGGGCGGAGGGCCGGGGGCGCAAACATGGTCCGGTGTGTTTGCCGCCCCGGAATAATATTTGCACACTTTTCCCCGGCAAACATAAATAAGGAGAGTTGTTTTTGCGCTGCGTTCAAACGGAGTGATTTCACGGGTCGAGAGCGATTCCCTGGATACCTATGGGTACAGAATGGCAGGGTACAGAATGCAAACGGGAAACATTGGATGGAAAATCGGGAGAAACGTTGTTTGACTGTCAATAAATTACTATTAAATTAATTCAATAAATAGTGACGAGGTCACCTATGAGATCATCAATTTTTCCAAATTACTCTTTATGGATGACAAAGAAAACATTATGATATCTTAAGTTTGGTCTAACAAATTCTTTTATTTCGAGCATGAAGTTAAAAACGAAAACGTGCGTTCTCGGTAGGTCTTAATAATATTTTTGGACCTGTATAATTTTCTCAAAGGTGTGTGAAGCATGTCAATCCGCAGTTTACTCAACGTGCTGCCATATTTCTCGTATTCTGAATATTTAGATTTCCAACCACCACAACTTTAAAGGACGCAAACCTAATGGTGGTAGGTATAATTATTATTGATACAGCAAGAAAAGTCAAGTCAAAAATGTTGACGAGTTGTTGTTTTAAAGGGATCATTCGGCACGGTTTTGGCGCATGTCTGCGGTATGTGGTACTAAAATATAATATGGTATGTTATGCTGTATGATCTGGGGCAGCTCGGCGGAGGCTTTACACTCAGAGCGTTTGCAGCTATTAGCACTAACAGCTTGGCACGCGGCGCCGCCACGCCCCTGTATTGCACTGCGCTAGGGTACCTATTAATGGGAAAATATTCCACTACTATACAGGCTCAAATCCTCATATTATTTTGATCACGTGGCCAAATGCAACAATATTTCCGTTGAATGTCTACGGCAACTCCGCGGCAGATCGCCCATGCGGACCAAATACTGGCGGCTGTAGACGTCCCATTGCTTCTAATTTCACGTGCTTCCGAAAAGCAGTTATACTGGAGATGAATGAAGAGGTATTGTCAAACGTATCAGTATTGCCAACTGATGATTACGACTACTCTGGAGAGTGTAGCGAAGATGAAGAATTCTACCGACTGGGCTTTAAATCCCATGTTATAATTAATTTGTTTTGTAACTTAAGTTCGCGTATATATAAACTTGTACAAAAGGTTAAAAACCAATTCAATGATTCAGCTATTTGTAACCGATTACACAAGAGCCTTACAATGTTTAGACTGCTAGAAACTAAAGACATTAACGTAGCTACAACGTAGCTGAAAAGAGACATTCTTTGTTCGTAACGAACTCTTTGCCTCAACGGAAAAGAAATAGGAATCCAAAGGCACAATGCCGTGAAAGAAATCTAATTCTAAATTAAATAGTAAATTGAAAGAGCCACAATAGGCTTTGTAAGCTCTGCAACTTTTCCAATAAATCGTATCTCTAGAACTGGCGAAAGGCGAATGTGGCCGGAGCCTTGTTTGTCCGTTACTAATCTAATAATAAAAGAAACGGTTAATCGTATAGTTAGTCGACTGAAACATTGTTGCGTTACTCTTTGTTCTTCTATAAGTATTTCCACTTAAAAGAAAAGGCTTTGATGGAACAAGTAATTTATAAACAAACCAATGATTTGTACGTCTACGTTGCTACGTTTAGCCCTCGACTCTCGAGTGGCGAATTAAATTTTGGATCTCGTAGCTTCTACACCAATTGAATAACCAAATTTTTTATTTGTTTTCTGAATTGCTACGAAAACAAAGACATTTAAATCACATTAAAATTGTGGGCAGAACTGAGGCAGAACCGCTAGACTAGGCTTTAGTCATTCTTTTTATAAATTTTGGTCAATAATGTATAGTTTGTCAAGTCACAGCGAACATATCTCTTCATTCAGGCGCGATAATAATCGGCTTGCGGTGTGTCTGAAGGCACTAGGCTGTGTTGCCGCCGCCATACTTGTAATTTCCATCTCGGTTTTGCGGCTTTTAAACGTACGCCTGGTTTACATTCAATTTACTGTGAATGTTAGTAAATTTACTGTGAACCCATTGTACTCGTAATTTTAATTCTTATACGGGTTTGTGTAACATGTTTTAGACAGTTTCATGCGTTTCGCATATTTGTAGAAGAGATATAAATTGAAAAACTACTTGTCAATGAAGAATAACTTAAACCAAAATACTTTTAAAGTCTGGTAGGCTGCCGTCAGAAGAAGTGTTCCCCATTGTCCTGATAGTATTTCAGGCAAAGATTTAAATCGTTAGATGGGCCCTAAACCACGTTTTTGTCTTGTGTGACACGGTGTCACTCTCTTTGACACATTAGTGAAACTATAGCATGTTGAGAGCACTCACTCAATATATTGTGGACGTTTTTGATGCCCATCTAGCGATTTAAATCTTCGATTTCAGGCACATGAGGTTTCAAGTCCAAAGGGGTCAGATAAGTCCCCAACTACCCACCAACTCCCCACTAAGTATCCATTCATGATTTTGAGCTCAAAATGCTTTAACAAGTACCCGCTATCCAGGGAGATATATTTATGCCTTTTGAGGTCTTCAGCAGATTCTGCCACTGCACCAGTCCTATTTTAGGGTTTAGTAAGATAGGACGGTTCCAACGCAAAATAATTTTGGTCGTCTGCCAGAGTTTTGGATTTATTTACTTTGCATTAAAGAATTTTGTGTAGCTTAAATACTTATTAAGAAATTTTTTATGAAAATGAAATTTACTTTTCTTCAAATTCACTGCCATCCTCGTCTAATTCCGAGAGAAAACAGAGGGTTCAATATTAATCAAGAATTGTCTGAAGACTGCGTCTACAATAGCGACTCGTTAATTTGCCGGCGCGGACGAGCGAGAGTAATCTAAATTGAAATATTTACACCGATCGGGACTAATGGCTATAGACCCGGAGATAACAATTTTTTCGTTTATTTAATATTACGGGCACATCATACTTATTTAGCTTGGCGATGTAGGGAGCTATGCTCAAGGTTTTTTCACGCGTTCGAAATACGAGACAGTTAAGAAATGAAATAACAGTCGTGGTCCGTGGAGTAAGTAATGATTGACCTAATAGGTAGAATAAAGAGCTGAAGTGGATGGTCGGTTGGTCGGGCATACACCTCGTAGGATCGAATGAATTTGTAGACCTAAAATGCTGAATATATACAATCCTACACAGAGAGAAACTGTATTTTCAGTCCCCCTACCAGGACCCCCAAATTTCCTCGTAATCCTCGTGAACGGATCTGTGCATCAGAATCCTCCTTTTAAAAAAGTAGGTAATTTTAAATAAATGCTATCACAATGAGTTCTATTCCATACCTGTTTCTATAGATTTTTGCAAAAAGCCTGTATTCAGCACTGGATGTCCATTGGCTGAAATGTCGAGCTGGACGCATTGTCTGGACAAAATCCCTTCAAAATTCCCCATACATTTTCTATGGAAAAATAAATTCCGCCATTTTGATTTTTTTTTCTATTCATAGCCGTAGACCTTTGGGTCCTGATCAACTCTTGTCAAGAAACTGTTCTTCCATCTTTTATACTTTCCGAGATATCGACGAAATTCGAATGGCGGCCATTTTGAATCCGCCATTTTGATTTTTTTTTCAGCTCGCTGGCAGTTGGATAACATTTCGAATGACATTTGGCCGAACACCTCCACCTTTCTGCAATACCCTTGGCTGTGCTCTTCATCCGTCTTCGATATCCTCAATCATCAGCTCTCTCCATATTTTTCCTCCGAATGAATTTTTCTCTTGTATACGAAATGGTAATTGAAAAATTTTTTTTTTAAGTTTCTGATAGTGGGAAAGTGCTTATTTGATTATTTATTCCGAAGTAAAACACTTTCAACTCCGGTCTTTTACTGATTTAATAAATAGTTTTGAAAACTAAACGAATAATCTCAGTGTTCGCAGTCGATTGTGTGAACCCGTAGATAAGAAGGAAGCTGTCGCGAAAACCTAAACTAAGCTAAATATTTGAACAGATGTGGTGAAGTCCTTTTAAGAGAGTTGTTTATTTTGAGTCCTTCTCCGAAATTCGAGAGCGTCTGTATTTTGATACAATTTTCTTGGTGCTCTTTTTGATCTTTTCGATGTCGATAGAAACTCGATATTAGGTTAGGATATTAGGTTTTATTTATACATGCCAATAAGATAACATGTATCTAAGTACCTACTTACTTTCTATAAAAAGTTTTCATTTTTAGATGTAGGTACTAAATACGAATCATTTGAAACTACACATTTAATTTGATTCACCTGAGTAGGTATTACTGAATTTCAAAATTAGTTCACTAAAACCACCGAATCCCTATCTACACAGAAGAGGTACAGTCAAACAACTGTTTTTATGCAAATGAAGCTATAGAGTTTTACCCAAGGCTTTGCAAAAATTCCGCTTTAGTAAAATATTATGTATATAATATTTTAACTTTCACACTTATAAAATTAGGATTGCACAGTAAACCGGCTGCCGGCAGTCGTCGCCAATAAATCTCCTCGTCCACTATCTACGACTTCGCCCGCGCTGCAGCAAGTCGCAGCGACAGGTGGAAAGATTTAAGATTTTTCCATTAAAAGCGGCGCGCGTCACTCCGCAGTCCTGGCGAGATAAGAAACTGTAACAAATCGCCGACTTAGCGCCGCCCGTGAGGAATTAAACCGATCGGTCTTGCTCTCACTCTCTCGCCTGCAGACAGCAAAAACCAACGCGACAATTCAAGATACAATTTTCTAACTTACTGGAACACAAAATTATGAATAG
Organism: Coenonympha glycerion; assembly: GCA_963855885.1. Taxonomy (NCBI): domain Eukaryota; kingdom Metazoa; phylum Arthropoda; class Insecta; order Lepidoptera; family Nymphalidae; genus Coenonympha; species Coenonympha glycerion. The sequence continues at coordinate 18,682,211 of OY979629.1, forward strand.
GAGTGCTTTCTACATTAGCGTATTAATGCGAATTTTTTACTGCGGCGTAATTTGGCGTGATTTTGAACATAATTTCAGATCAGTAATTATTCATCAGTCATTTTAATTTAAAAAAAAACCGGCCAAGTGCGAGTCGGACTCGCGCATCGAGGGTTCCATACCATAAAAGAAGTAAAACATTAAAAGAATCACTTTTGTTCACGATTTTACGTGTATAATTTACATATAATAGGTACTTTTGTTGGCAAACCGCAAACCTAACTTTGTTTTCGGCGGATTATTGTTATTAGCAAAAAAAGTATAATAGTTAGAGAGTTGATTTTATTTTTCCTGTAAAATATACGTTAGCTTCTATTGATCATTAAATATGATTTCAGATTTTTCGAATAGTAAACATCGGAGATAAGGGGGGGGGGAACGGTATTTTTTTCGACAGTTTGCCCTATAAATCAAAAACTATCAGGCATAAAAATAAATAAAAATTGGTTTTAGAATATAAAAGTAACGCCCTTTCATATGATACCCCACTCAATATTGTTATCTCATTTTGAAATTTTGGCGACCCAGTTTTCCCCCCTTTTTAAATAAAAATAAAAACAATTTTCAAATTTTTACGATTGCTATAATGTCGCGTCACTATTATCTATAACTATTCTAAATTTCCGTCGATAGCTTGAATAGTTACTGAAATAATCGAGTGTGACAGACGGACGGACGGACGGACGGACGGACGGACGGATGGACGGACGGAGAAAGTCTCACCATAAGGGTTCCATTTTTACCAAATTGGTATGGAACCCTAAAAAACCCTAACAATGAAATTAATGTAAATCTAACGTCACTTTTAATACTAATGTGAATGTCTTTTTTTTCTGTTTTTACTTTATTTGTTTTACTGTTGTGTTTGTTAGTCTGGTAAACCAGAATATATTACAACGTGAATTTTTAGCCAAGCAGTGACTGAAAACATATGACTCTATTGATTTTTTTTGCCTTATTGTATATTGTACTAGACTTGCAGCTTAACAGCGTAGACGGCGTATTTGAAAGTGATTTTTAGTGACCTGCAGTTTATAATATATAAAGACTTTCTCTAAAATCACTTATTTTGCTTTTTTTTATCTAAAATTTCCATTAACTAGAAACAGGACTGGATAAAACTTTTTCGTTAGAACGTCCCAAAAGTAGCTCGAAATCTCTATTTTCCAATTTTTATCGGGAACTGCAATGGATGTAATTGCAATTTATATTTAAAAGTATCGGCAATAATAATATCCAAAAATACTAAGATCGGATCTTTTATAACTGGTTTAATTTTTAAGTTATTAGGTAAAACGTTATTTTTCGTTTATATTCTTCCGCAGGGCTGCATGTCGCACGCACCAACGTATTCGTAAGAGTGAGAAAGACAAAAATAAATTCAGTGAATCCTCGTAAGCTCGAGTTTTTGCAGCTTGACGTTGCTTTGCAAGTTGCACGTAGGGCGGGCGGCGCGGGGCGGGCGGATAGTTTCGAGTCGCCGTTATTCGTGTCCTTCTGCTCGTTAGCATTGCATCGCAACCTCTTTGTGTCTGTATATTCAACCTTTGTGCCTATTTATTCAATGCAAGGTTTGTTTAACTTGAGTTGCAGCTTCCTGCAGAGTTGAGCACTTTTTTATTTACTTGTCTACTTTGTTTTGCTTAGAACACCTGCATAAATAATCACATATTTTTGTACTAGTAGGTTTTTCTATGTTGCTAGCTAATTAAGTACAATCGGACATTGATTTTACTCAGATGTCTATTCCCTACTTTCTACTTTTTAAATACGAAAGCAATTAATAATTAATAACAGTGAAATAACAAATATTGATTAGTATTTGATTTTGAGATGTAATAATTTATTGAAAATGATCGTATCCAGCGGGTTTCAAACCCGCGTCCCCCAGCTATCGGGTGTACGGCCACTGAGCTATTATTAAACTAAGTACTGAGATATTCAGTACTTAGTCACTTCTATCTTTAGCATAATTTTTTCTTTAGAATAATCGGCAAGGAATCGCTAACACGGGCAAAATTGCTCAGTTTAGAACACCGACGCAAGGTTGCCTGTTTAGCGGTTTTTTACAGGATATACTTTGGAGAGTGTGCTCAAGAACTCCACAATCTAGTACCTCCTTCACCTTTCTACCATAGAACCGCAAGACGCCGGGAGAAGTGGCATCCTTATGTGGTTGATGTCCAGCAAGCTCGAACGAAACGATTTTCTTCCACGTTTCTGATACGTACCGCTAAGGTGTGGAACACCCTTCCAGCTTCTGTGTTCCCTGCCAAGTACAACCTGGGTGCCTTCAAGAGAAGAGTGAATAGGCATTTTCTAGGCAAGCGCGCTCCATCCTAGACCTCATCATTTCTGTCCATCAGATATGATTGTAGTCAAGCGCAAGCCTATCTATAATAAAAAAAAAGCCAATTATTTGACTTCCAATTGGGTTTTAATTAATCCTTTCCAGTACAAAATTGTCTTTAAAAATATGTAATTGTCTTTTAAGTCGGGTTCTTGGAAAATCAGAGGCTTCAGGCTGAAGGAAGGATTTATGGAATCAGAGGTGTAATGTAATCATAACAGGGGTGTGAAACATGTTACAGAGGTGTAACGTTACAATCTCGCGCTGACACATTCGTGTCACAAAAGTAAATCCTTCTGTCATGTTTACACGCCTATTACTTGCGTGCATACGGGAATTAAATGTAACATAGAATTTAAATGAGCGGGATTAAGATATTTTTGGTTTGCTAGAACCAGTAATATAATCTGTTAGACCCAGTAAAATCTTCATAGAACAAAATGCAACATTTTCATAGTTATTGATGTTTATTTTACAATGCTTCACCTAATGCAGGAGTTGAACCCGAAACCTCGAAAAATTTTCCCATTGTTGTGTCCCTACAGCAGAGCATCTATTATGATCACAAAACTCATTTTATCCTGGATTTACATATTACAAGCTTTTATTTAGTTTGCCCCGATGTTTGTTTGCTTGTAGTTATCACCATTATTATGCAAGAAATGTCATGCCGACGTTCGCAAGTGCCTGTATGTTAGGCCTATGTGAAATAAAGACTTTGACTATTGACTATTGACTATTGTCTGTTATCGAATCTTGCAAGTAAAATTTGACCCACTTTCCGATCATTTATTGAGCTGAAAATTTGCATGCATGTGATAAACGGATGACAATGCAAAATTGCTATAAGCTCGTTTTCAAAAATATTTTTCAAATATTATTTTTTGAACTTGAAGCAGTTTTTCTGAAGTTTAGTGCCTTATCTTATAGTATACGCCTGTCAATATAAGACGCGCTCGTATAAAAAAAAAAAGATTCCGACGAATTGAGAACCTCCTCCTTTTTTTGAAGTCGGTTAAAAATGGCTTGTTTTGTGCCCTTGTATATGTGTAAACCACTGATTCTTTTTTTACATAAAAACTTATTAATAACGCACAATTATTCACTGTCAGAGATAAAGAAAAGGATATGAGAACAAAAACATCGAACAACAGATAATATCGGCGCGACGTGGCATGATCCGCGCTATTTGACGCGAATCCGATATCAGCCGATATTAACATCTTCTGTACATACTTCAAAAGCGCTTTCCCCTTAGTAACCCATTGATACGGAGAAGTACCCCCATCGAGGGAGAAGTACCCACAACAGACTAATTACCTCTCCTTCAAAGTATCAGACCATTGGGTCACATATTGTCGCAAATATTTATCCTTTATTATAATTATAGGATACTAGCTTACCTGGCAAACGTTGTTTTGCCCTTGGGGATTTAAAAAATAGTTGAATTGAGATTTAAACTATCCTATCTCTCAAGTTGGATCGAACTGCACATGGTGTGCGAATTTTATTATAATCGGTTACTTAAGTGGTTTAGGAGTCCATTGAGGACAAACATTGTGACACGAGATTTATATATATTAAGATTTTTACATGTGATTGACCAATTCAAAGACCACTAAGAACAGAAAAAAAAATTGATGACAATTTTATTAAAACCCCATAAAATGCTGATTAAGAATTATAATGCGAACTCCAACAATATCAACTATAAAGTCAATAATCATTGACTATGAAATACGAGTATAAAGGTAATCGAGATGAGGCAAAATATGGTTTAAGCCAAGCTCCAAAGATTATAATATAAGCTGGCACTAATGGACGTGTTTATGCAACATGACGATATGTTAATAATTTTTAATTAAAAAATAAAATATTTAATTGAGCCCAGGGACTACGATTTCTTCACTATCAAAGTGTATATTATCATGTGTGACACATTCACTTCCCGCAACGGTGGCAGAAAATTTGAAAACAACTTAGATATTCTATTCGACATCTAAATATCGCAGTTTATGTTTACGGCGGGTGACAGTGGGCCAACTCAGGCCATACCGGCGCGTCGCCATTTTAACTGCGCCGAACTTTGACGCGTGCCACAGCTGCCGAGCTGGCAACGCGGTGTTAATAGCGCAGAGCCGAGGATAAACTGGCAACAAATTATGATATTGCCCCATACTTTCACCATTAACTGATAAAAGGAGAGCCTCTATTTTTTTTGTATAACCCGGCAATAAATCATCTCAACCCCTTTTTATGTCCCACCGCTGGGCACGAGTCTCCTCTCAGACTAAGAGGGGTTTGGCCATAGCCTACCACGCTGGCCAAGTGCGGGCTGGCGGGCTTCACACGCCTTCAAAACATTTTTGTGAACTCTCAGGTATGCAAGTTTCCTCGCGATGTTTTCCTTCACCGCTAAGCAAGTGATATTTAGTTTCCTAAAAACGCACATACTCGTAACTCAGAAAAGTCAGAGGTGCGTGCCCAGGATTTGAACCCGCGACCTCCTTACCTCCTCCTTGTCCGGCAATAAATACCTGGATATAAAACACTTCACGACCTACCAAACATATACAGAAAAGTTCATAATAATCTGTCAAGCCGTTTAGATGGAATTTGGTAAATAACATTGGAACGAGAATTTTACATGTTATTAGAAATTGAATAAATACCTACCGTCATTTCATCATCTTGAATAAAGTCTACCTCACCTTTACTTTTTAGGGTTCCATACCAAAATGGTAAAAATGGAACCCTTATGGTGAGACTTTCTCCGTCCGTCCGTCCGTCCGTCCGTCACACTCGATTATTTCAATAACTATTGAAGCTATCGACTTGAAATTTAGAATAGTTATAGGAAATAGTGACCCGACGTCATAACAATCGTAAAAATTTGAAAATTGTTTTTAGCTTTATTTAAAAAGGGGGGAAAACCGGGTCGACAAAATTTCAAAATGAGATAACAATATTGAATGGGGTATCATATGAAAGGGCGTTACTTGTGTATTCTAAAACTGATTTTTATTTATTTTTATGCCAAATAGTTTTTTAATTATTGGGCAAACTGTCGAAAAAAATACCGTTCCCCCCCCCCCCCCTTATCTCCGAAGTTTACCAATCGAAAAATCTGAAATAATTACGATCAATAGAAGTAAACGTATATTTTACAGGAAAAATAAAATCAATTCTGTATCTATTATACTTTTTTTGATAATAACAATAAACCGCCAAAAACAAAGTTACGTTTGCGGTTTGCCAACAAAGGTACCTACATGTAAATTATACTCGTAAATTCATGAACCAAAGTGATTCTTTCAATGTTTTACTTCTTCTATGGTATGGAACCCTCAGTGCGCGAGTCCGACTCGCACTTGGCCGGTTTTTTTCCGTTACGCTTACGTTAATTTTTACGGGCTTGACCATACCTACTTTACAAAGCTAGCCGTATTGGTTAACGTGACTAAAAATATTTTGTAGATTTTTTAGGCGGATTTCTTCATATTGTTTCTTTTCACCGAGAAAACAGTAATTATTATAATGCCTCTATGCCTATCTGTATCTCTCATATTGATAACTCTGAAAATTCAGAAGAGTTGTCTTGGGTATTGAAGCTTTTGCCACGACCTTAGCTGTAACCTGTTTTTCTTTCCCCAGTCTCAATTCTTTTTGCTACATAAAATACTCATCCACAACTGCATAAAAAGTCTTGTACATGTTACTTTAAACGAATAAAATATTAAATACAGAAAACCGCTTAACGTACCCAATATTTTCTTGCGACGGAGTTGAGGGTTAAGGGAGTAAATAAACCCTCAGCTGCCGCATTGAGTTGTCGGCTGTCACACGCATGACGCGAGTTTCTTTGTGTTTTTGTGACACTGTGACACTTGTTGTGACATGTGTCATTTACTACGCATGCCCTCGGGGAAGTAAATGTTCATAGAGCGCGCTAATGCACACCTTTTTTCGGCCGGGATTCTAGGACTTAAGGTGTTACACTGATTTTATTGTTGTCCTTGTCACTCTCACGAATAGGTTGGTGAGTGGGACAAGCAGCGTCGCGGAAGAATATTACAGAAAAATATAATGTGGTTCTGCTTCAGAGGGAAAGATTAAAGACCCAAAATATCTACATGACGTTAAAATTTTAAAGTAATTATCTTTTTATAGTTCTCAACCTGCAAGTTACTTAAAAATTGCTAAAATAGCTCTTGTGTGCTGTTAATAAGCAGTGATAGACCAATGGTGCCTCCTCTTGTCATAGAGTCGGGGGTTCGAATTTGAAAATTCAACCTATATTGGGGGAAAATAGATGTCACGTGCGAAAAGTCCCGGGTTCCCTCTTCGAGCGCTTTTCTTTCCCCTGTGTATAATAAGACCGATATTTTACATTGGAAGTGGTCGAATATTACAGATACTTAATATCAATCTCATCAGTAGAAATAGCATTTGAGCCTTGCACTTGTAGCTTTGTGCAATAAATTTAAATTCTACAAACTCATCTAAATTTTATCACGCTGCGAATAGTGCATAAAGTTAATTTGCAGTAATTTCAGTAATTAGACCGCTACAAATGTAACTACATCATTGGGTATTCAGATAGCTGGAGCGGGAAAGACGAGTTCATCTGTGTGGATTTGGTGGTGTCAAAAGAGTTGAGAGACAATTTGCCGTGTGTATCTACTAATGTTACGCGTAGTGAATAGCCCGAACCACTGAATACCATAATAATACCTCCCGAACTAACAATAATTGTACATGTACATTTAAATATTAGGTGTTATTAACTTATAAATTGCAATATTTGTACGTATGTTTGGTTAAAACTTGCAACTGAATTTTTAAGATAAACGTTTGTATTTTTGATGACTACAATGCATGGCTAGAGTTAGGTCACGGCATTTTAAATTCAATATGAAGGTTGACCAAAGATGGCGAACTAGTTATTTTTTGTGCATTCCCAAGATAGAGCCGGCAGTAAATTCATAATTGTGCGCGGATTAAATCATTCTTACCTCTTCTCATTTCCCTTCCTGTGATCCAAATACTCGATGAGCTGCATCGGTAATAGAGACGAATGGGCAGCTGGCGGCAGCTTGTTTAAATTATTTCCGGGATATTCTAATTTCTAACTACCCTCAAGGATTTATCGCAGCGTTCGAGGCGCGAGGCTAAACTGCGCTATTACGGTGCTCTGTACGCTTTAATGCTCTGTTAGGAGTGATTAAGTTGAACTGCGAACGCTTTTGGGTTTATTTAATCGATTTTAAAATGCGAGTATATGTCTGTAAAGAATCGAATAATATCCAACCCAATATCAGGGCATTATGTTCAAAGTCGGCCTAACTTACAGGGATTTATGTAGAGACAGTAAGTTGAACTCTGAGTTGCTAAAATAGCTCTCAACAAATACGGCCAGGTATTTTTTTGTTATTTATTTATTTCTTCATTTTTACATGCACATGCTCAGATTTAATGCTCCACCACCATTTAAAACTGGAAACAAGAATTAATTAGGTGCTTAATTTTTTGCATTAGAGTCAAATTATGCGACTGAGTTTTCAAATAATTCTTGATTGAGCTGAAATATTTGATGTAATTTACTAATACTTCTGGCACGAATACCATAACAGTATCTTATGGCTATAAGTTTTACAGGCCTAAGTTCTTGGTGCTGCTAGAAGGAAACACAAGGAAAACATCTAGAAATAAAGGATCAATTAATGCTCTTTACTAATATTAATCTCTTATCTCAAAACCCAATCTTGTGAGACTCTAAATATAAAAGTGGATTAATACGTAATGGAAGTAGGTCTATTCTTTAAAAAGCTGTCACAAAAATTATAATAATCTTCTCGTTGGACATTGTTCAAACAATGTCGCCGATCGCCCGCTATCAATTTTAATTAATCAGAGGGACTCTTTTGTCGATCGCTTTAATGGGCCAAGGGCGGCCAAGCTTACTTTATGCTACCAGTTCTTAGAATCTTTTATTACCTATACTATAGCTTTTGCACGCGTCTGCGCTCGCGTGGAATTCTGTTTTCCACAAATTAACATTTGTTCTGAATAGGTACATCAATGTACTGTTTTCAAGATTTTTTTACAACCATCAAATCACCCAAAAAATCTATTCAATGACATCAGAATAGTAACCATTCGGAATCCACTAAAATATAGAGTTAACTTTATGTTACTTAGGGCTGATTTTTCAATCGCCAGATAATTAACAGAATAAATATTATGACGTTTTGACAGGTTTTGTATGGCATGTGTTTCTTTATTCCTCGGATAGTTTATGTAACGATTGAAAAAAGGCCTTTAACCAAATAAATAATATTAATTATGATGAAACCTAAGATCTTCAAGCCGCACTTGAAAAAACCCGGCAAGAGAAGAATTGTGCCCAGATGTGGGATGTAAGGGGTTGAGACGAGACGAGATTGTGTTATATCGGAGGAAGCTTCTGATAAAAGTTTTATCACTTGTAAACGAGTGTCAGAAGCAGCTAACACGATGTCAGCTTGTGCCGGTTATAAAAAATAAAAAAATTAGTGAAATAAAATATTAGGTGATAGAAAATAAAAATATAATTTATTTGGTAAGATTTACAAGTAGGTTTTCTAGTTCAGCGGAGGCACACAAATTTATTGTAGGGTCGTGGCGGCCAATCTGTTATTTTACTTCTGTTGCGGTTACGTAGTGGGACTCCCCTGGCTTGGACCTAAGATGGCGGGCGGCCCAAGGTCAGAGGGGACGCCGCCGCAGGTGACATCGCGGGGCGAGGTGGTTAAGGCGGGCGATGAGTGACGGGTCGGGATCCCAATACCCTAGCCCGTACAGTGCTAAGCTCGTACAGTGCTGAGCTCGTACAGCGCTCCCGTATAATCGGGAGCACTTACAATGTACTTTACATTTTAATAATGTTTAAAAGAAATTAAAATAAAAAAAATCCATCGCGACGAGCTAAGGCGCTCGCGCGATGGCTGAAAAATGACGTGTGGTCCCGCTAGGAACGCCGGTACCACACTGTAAGGTCAACTCGCGGTCAACCTCAGCGGTGCGCGGTGACAGAAACCAGCGCCGACGTTCCGTTAGCGAGCAAATTACATAAATTTTGCGTTAAATATAAAATGAATATAATAAAATAATAATTAATATACATTTAAAATATTAATAACATTATATTTTAAACAAATAATATTAAATATTAATAAAATGTGTAACGTTTCGTTACATTACCCCGTTTGCTTCGTAAGGATTTTATTTTTAAAATAAAATCCGTACTGAGAGATTAAAGTTCAACTTAGTACAATACCTTTCTTACCTTTCTATCACACAACCTTCCATATCCTATCAAACCTTCTTTCAAATACTTCTTACATACCTCATCTTTTAAACAAAACGTCTCAAAACTAGGCGCTTCGACCTACTAATGCGCAGAATCGAAACTAAAGCGTTGAGAGACGCGTTCTTACATAATAAAAGTCACATGCCTAATACGACTCATGACTCGGTTGCAAAAGTATAAAAATGATCTCTAAGACTTCAGAAGAATGTAACGAGAATAAAATATATAAATAACAATAAAGTATAAAATATGGACGCAATAATAGTCTACAAAATGTGACGTCTCTTAACTAGGCACCCTGGTCTAAGCTAATGCGCTTCGACCCAAGTAAAAACGTCAGGAGACAGCACAAAAATAAGCCATTTGCCTAATGCAGCCTATGACCTACCATAATTTAATAAATAAATAGTATAATAAAATGAGATGTCTCCAAACAAAACACCCTGGTGTAGGCTAGTGCGCTTTCACCCAAGCAAAACGTAAGGAAACACCTTTTAATAAATCATATGCCTAACGCAGCCTATGATTTTATAGCAAACATAAACAAATAATATAATGTTTAATGTCAATATGACATAATAAATAAAATAAAATGCTAATAGTATCATAAAATAATATTCGACAGTTAATGAAAAATCGGAAAAAAATTAAGGTATGTTGTGAATGGCACCAAAAAGAATACTCCGTTCTGTTACAATTAATTTACAGAACGCTTGGTTTGATAGAATGAAAGAAACTAATATTAGGGCAAAATTAAAAAAAATGATGATGATGACAAAAAGATTGTAACTGATGTGAACGCAGCTTAATATGGACGAAGTATGTACTTAAGCATACAAAAACTTCTAAAGCAAAACAATCGAAACAAAAATACATTTTTGTCTCTGACGGTACTTAGTACTAATGCGCACTAAGACCAGACATCAAAAAACACAAAATAAATGCATAAAAAAACATTATGTTAAAGAAATCGTCTAAGACGTTCAAATTAAGATGTAACAGATACATTGCGTTCACCTCAGTTACGGGCAAACCAAAAAATTTAGCGTTTTACAAAAAAAAATTGACACCGTACAAAAATAACTACTACGCAACAAAAGCAGAATAAACAGATATTAACCACGTGAAGGGCGCCAGTGTGCCGGTTTTAAAAAATAATATAAAGAAAATCAAAAATATAATTTAATTCGGTTAAAATTTTACATGTAGATGTTCTAGATCAGCGGAGGCACACAAATTTATTGTAGGGTCGTGGCGGCCAATCTGTTATTTTACTTCTGTTGCGGTTACGTAGCTGGTACTCCCCTGTCTTGGACCTAAGATGGCGGGCGGCCCAAGGTCAGAGGGGACGCCGCCGCAGGTGACATCGCGGGGCGAGATGGTGAAAGCGGGCGATGAGTGACGGGTCGGGATCCCAATACCCTAGCCCGTACAGTGCTCCTGGAAATGATACAAACCAAGCTAAGCAGGTTGCATCAAATTCCGTTCGCATTTGTCTACCCCGGCAAACGTAGGTACTTCCTACACGCAGTTATATTTGCCGGTGCAGAACAAATCAGAACGGAGTTTACAATGATAAAATTTAAAAGCAGAAGGCTAGGATGAAATGATTAAGTAATACAACTGTAATGAGTTACTACTGTGAAAGGGCAAAATTATGAAATTAAATTATTTTGAAGGTAGGTACAATGATATAGCAAAATATGCGTTCATTATGTTAAAATAGGAAAATTGGGTGCAATTCACAACTTACCCGTATAATCGGGAGCACTAACAATGTATTCAACATTTTAGTATATAATATTCAATTTAATTTGTAATATAAACCCCATCGCGACGAGCTAAGCGCGCTCGCGCGATGGCTGCGAAATGACGTGCGGTCACCTAGGAACGCCGGCGCCACACTGAAAGGTGAACTAGCGGTCAACCTCCGTGTGGTGTGCGATGACAGAAACCAGCTCCGTCGTTCCGTTCGCGAGCAAATTTTTCAATTAGTAATAAATACTTAAATTTTACGTAAAAATAAAATAAATAAAATAGAATAATAATAAATATACATTTAAAATATTAATAACATTGTATTTTAAATAAATAATAATAAATATTAACAAAATGTGTAACGTTTCGTTACAAGCTCATTTGAGCGTTCAAACGCGATGCCTTTGTTCCGGCGGACAAACTTACGCTAATGTATTATTAAGGAAAAGTTTAATCGCATCATTCCCACCTCATGGTGGCGTAAACGCAAAATTTATCAACAGAGATTTTGAAAAAGATTGTCTCGGCATAAACTTGCATACAACTTTTATTTACAAGCAATGATACAAAATTTTTTGCAAAATGTTCTTGAGTGAAAGTAAAATCAACTTGAGCTAACACTCCAGATAGTTATTTATTTGTACTTTTCATAATATCTATTAACTGTTCCAAAAATAATTTTGGTCCCAGACTGAAGCCCTTTGTCACTGACTATAATATGAAAACTGCAATGTATATAGTACTAAACAAATTAACGTTAATTACTACCACATGAGTAGATGAGTAGAGAAAGGCAACACATCTCGAATAGGATGCTTAACGGTGTAATGTGAGATGCGAATTCATCATCATCATATCTACCGCGGAGTCAGCATAATAATTTTTTTTAAATTTATTGAACGAAGTAAGCATTAACTTGAACTCTATCATACTATAATACCAACGATTTATGTTTTTAAACTTAAAAACGGTGATAATAAATATTATTATATAAGTTAGAATCATATTTCCCGAATTTAGATTTAAGTTTAACTTACCAACGAATTTGTGAAAGGTTACGAACCAGACAAGGAGTTCGAAACACAGATGGTGCATTTTGCGTATACGCCGTTTAGTGATATTCGCGGCATTTTCGAATTACCTCGTTCAGTAATGAGACAGTATTCGCTCCCCCGGGCGGGGGTAGGGGGTGGTACAGGGGTACCCACTAGGTACCTACCGGGGACTGTAAAATAATATCGCTTAGGGGTGATAAGGTTTTATAGTGTGGCTTTACGAGCTGGAGCACGCGTGCTGTGGCGGTGCTTGGATTCGTTTATTAAATTATGGCTATGAGCAAAGATAAAAAAGTCAAGATAGGCCCATCCGAACATTTTACGTAAACGTTCTTCATACAAGAAAATGTAGCGCCATCTGTCGAAACTCCTGCAAAATACATGTTTATTTTTTATATATTTTTTTATCTATGTGTCTGTGGTCACCTTGCCTGCAATATTATTATTAATTCAAAAAAAAAAAAAAGAAATAGATCTTCACCTATCTACCTATACTGACTACTGCCGGGGGGGTGCAAAATAGTCATTCTTGCTCCCTTAAACTGGCGACATTTTTACGCGCTGTTCGCCCTGTCCTTAGTATACAAGTCTGTGGCTATGAGATAATGCCTAGCTTTGTTTCGAACGTACCTAAAGTATCTTAGAACGATGCCCATGTAAAATCTGTTTTAGTTGCAGCACATAGTATGTCGAACCATTTAGTTTCGACGAGTAGTTTTATTCATACCTTACACTATATAAAATTATTTTACTTTTAGCTGAGACATTCACTTATCATGTAAACATGTAAATGTATTGCACAGACTTGGCAAGTTTTGACTTTTCAAAAGAGTCTGTAAGTTAGGTCTTTGTGAAAAATGAAGATTTTAATTTTCTTGAATAGTCAACGTGTAAATTTAGTTAGTTTAAGTAAGGCCGACAAACTAAGCTTAGTTACCTACCCACAATATCGCTAGTAAATTCAGTATCTGGTGAAGATACACACAAATAGTTTCCGGCAAATGTGTCCAGAAGGGCAAAGTTAATCCGAGTCCATTATTTACGCTCATCTCTATCACAGATGCGAAAACACCCCCAAGGGCCTTCGTGACCCTCCCGGCTCTTAGCAAAGATTTGTTCCCAACTTATGGGCACCGCGATAATTCGGCCAGCCTCGACAAACTCCGAGCAACAACTCGGTCGAACTGTCTCGAACTGTGAACAGTGCGGACGAGTTGTGGCTGCGGTGTTAAGTTGTTAACAATCTTGTAATTTACGCTAAGTAGCTGCTGAACATTGAAAATCGTTTCGTTCCCTTTGAGACATCTTTGTAATAAAGCTTATTTTCATAAACCTGACTACACAGATCTACGCGTATTTTTTTGTCAGTGATTCAATTTAAACGATCATTAGTTGCAAACTGCTGACCCATCTGATATCGAACTTGGAAAAAGCAAAAGTTTATTAAATAACTTAGAAACTGAATGTAACTTACTTATCTAGGTAAGTCAACCTAAGTAAATGTTTAATTAAAGTTGAACATTTTCATTCTTGGAGTATCTTCAAGAACGCGGATGGACAACCCTTGAAAAAGTCGTTTGCCTTGCTGAAAATTCGATAGAAAAATCACCATAGAACACATTAATAAAAGGAATTTAATAACTAATTAGCATCGTATCATTTGTACCTGTTCTTCCATAACGTCCCATTTCCTTCTGTCCCGCTTAATTTTTTCCATTTTTGCCTACGGCTCTGTGAATGGTCGAATGGTCGAGTTCCTATATTTGATCGATGAAATGCCGGAAGTCGCGGGAACCATGGATTTTTCTGAGATAAAATGTAACCTATGTGTCAATTCAGGGCATAATCGTTTTTCAAATCACGGCCATATTTCTCTGTTAGTTGCCGAGTAAAGGAGTAGCTATGGTAACAAACACAAACACGCAAATTTTCTCCGTTATTAATAAACCGTCTTCAAAAGTCCCAACGCATTGCATTCCCTCCAAGCCCTATACAAGTTATTAAGCGAAGCTGACACGACCCAACTTTGTTGTTCCCAACCGTCGGTAGGTACATACGTTTCTCCCGCGGTGCATTCCCCAAGCAACCGCGCGGCATTAGTTCCCGCAACTGCATTACTCTCTGCGTGTAATTATGCAGCTCGGCTATTTATCTCGCTGACTCGCTTTGGTACAGGGTATTCTTTACCCGGTGAAGTCACGTAGTGGGGCGATCTTGGCTGGAGCTTGAGTGTGCGAGTGCTCCAAAGACTCTTTATAGCACTCTTTAAGTCTTCATTATTATCTTCTTACTTGACAATATTCAAAAATACAAAAATATCGTCATTTTTAATTGAATTAAAATATCCTTTAGGATCAAACTTTAAATCTGTATATTAAACCTACTCGCATAGTTGTCCGCATGAGATTTTTAAAACACTGAATTTTAAATTATATTTAAAACTTTCTCGAAGTTTTTCCATTTCTGTGAAAAAAAAACTGATACCTAGTCGATATTATTGGTTGGGATAAAGGACAGAGTACCTAATGAACGTGCGTGAAAAATCTATGAAAAATATTTAGGACTTTTTTTTTGATTTCAGGACAAAGGAAGTCTTAGACTTTTATTAGTATCTTCTATACTGATACATGCGTAGGAACTGCGTTCCGAGAGCATTTTTAACCGACTTCAAAAAAAGGAGGAGGTTCTCAATTCGTCGGAACCTTTTTTTTTTTATCTATGTATGTTCACCGATTACTCGAAGACGCGTGGACCGATTTGAAAAATTCTTTTTTTGTTTAAAAGGGTATAGTTTTCAGATGGTCCCATTTTAATCAGGTCAGGATCTGATGACGGGATCCTGGAGAAATCGAGGGAACTCTTCAAATTTTATATGGACACTTGAAACAATTTGGGTATTATTTGAAAGAGTAATATTTTCCAAGTTGTCATATGGTCATTAGGTCAGGATCTGATTATGGAATCTTGGTGAAATCGAGGGAACTCTTCAAATTTTGCTAGTATACTTGAATCGAGTTGGGTATTTTATATAGTTACTGGTGCATTTGCTAGCAGATACTGATTTAATGACTAAAAACATCAAGTCAGGGTCTGATGATGGGATCTTGGTGAAATCGAGGGAACTCTTCAAATTTTGCTAGTATACTTGAAGCTAGTTGGGTATTTTATATAGTTACTGGTGCATTTGCTAGCAGATACTGATTTGATGACTAAAGTCATCAAGTCAGGGTCTGATGATGGGATCTTGGTGAAATTGAGGGATCTCTTCAGATTTTATGAACACACCTCAAGCGATTTGGGTATTTTTACAACGCCTTGTGCATTTTATTGTTTTCCACAAAAAAGTAAAAAATAAAAATGGGAAATGCTTTCCAAAAAACCAACTTCAAATGCCACTACAAAGAGTGAAATAATTTTTAATGTAGGTACCTACACCAATTCGAAGTCGGGCGATTATCTGTGACTTCGTCATTTCTTCGCACATCAAGTAAGTAAGAAGGACTATTAGGGATTGTATGAAACATTGCCCGACTTCGAATTGGTGTAGGTACCTACATTAAAAATTATTTCACTCTTTGTAGTGGCATTTGAAGTTGGTTTTTTCGAAAGCATTTCCCATTTTTATAGCATTTTCATATTACAAACAAATTACCTAATTCTGTAAGTAGATATAATAACAATATTATGTATGCATAATTTTTCCTCAAAGTAATTATCCCACAAAATAAACGCTACCCGCGGGATCCGAAATCCAAGAAGTTCCTGGCATCATCTAGTAAGTACCTAATTAATAAGGTTTCCAGTAAATTGAAGAACATTTCCAAATTGTAAGTGGGGTAATAACGACCCCGGCTTCATTACTCCATGAGTAATTACGTGATCCCGGAGTTATATTCCTTGATGAGGACGGGGTAATCTTAACCTCAGTGGAGCACTTCACAACTTGCATTAGACAGAACGATCTTACGACTTACGAGTGCTTAAAACCGCTGAAATATGTTAACCGCCTGTTATGGACACACATAGTGCGAGTTAAGGTGACCTAATTTTATAGTAACCAGGATCTGTAAAAGCTTTTTGAAAAAGATTACGCCAAATGTATGAAAAAATTGCTCCATTCGCGACAATTTCGCGAATGTAACGCGGAAAAATAATCTCATTTGTCATCTGAGTGATGCAGCGCTCGTTCACCGCTCCCCGTCCCATTCACTCAATCATTCAGCCCCGTGAGTGCACGGCTTTATATGGTTATTCAATTTCCGGATGACTGGAGAACGGAACGGTACAAAATGAAAAAGTGAGAATACATTATCCGTGTTTGCAATTGCGATGACGGTTTTTTTGCGCGAGAATTATATGATTTCGAGTTTTAAAAAATATCGCTGTTTTTTCAGTGTCGTGCGAAATAAGTCTAGTTTTTAGTTTCTTGCATTCTCGTCAGTTTCACAGCTGTGCAGTTCACAACTAGCTTTTTGTCGTGCAATGGGTAAAAACTAAAAAGTTGTGGTGAACCACAAATAAGTTTTAGAAGTGGGAAGTCACAAGGAAGTTCAATTCCAGGTAGAAAGTTTTACTCAAACTTGTTGGACAACAGTCACAAGCATCTACCTAAATCTCGAGTTTTCGAAATATTTTTGATAGAATGATGAAAAACAGCGATGAGGTCTAGGGTTGAGCGCGCTTACCTGGCCTTTCACTCTTTTCTTAAAGGCACTCAGATTATACTTGACTAGGAACATGGAAAGTGGAAGTTTCCACACCTTAGCGGGAACACGGAAAACGGAAGCTTCCATACCTTAGCGATTTGTATCAGAAACATGGAAGAAAAATGTTTCGTTTGAGTTCGCTGGATATCAACCACATAAGGATGCCACGTCTGTCAGCGTCTTGCGGTTCTGTGGTAGAACGGTGAAGAAGATACAAGGTTGTGGAGCACACTCTTCAAAGTGCACCTATCATGTAACCACTCAACAAGCAACATTGCTTCGGTGTCGTAAACTGTGCAATTTTCAACAAATAGTTTTTAACTAGTCAACAACCCAGTGCCGACAAAGACATACCATAAAACTGTAAGGCATCGGAAAGGTTTATAGTAGTAGGTACACCCTGGCATAGTTGACGTACCTACAAAAACATACTTACTGATGTTCTTTGATTCCTCATTCCTGGTACGCATCTCAAAGGTCTAGAATAACCTCCCTATACCTTGTATCTTCCTCATCACCTACAAACAAACAGTACCTACAAGCAAACAGTAGCGCCATCTGTTAAAATTTTATAAATGACTGCTGAGCGAACTTGAGCGTGGCCTTATCGTTGATGGTAAGTAATCAAGCCGGGAGAAGTGGCATCCTTATGTGGTTGATGTCCAGCAAGCTCGAACGAAACGATTTTCATCCACGTTTCTGATACGTACCGCTAAGGTGTGGAACACCCTTCCAGCTTCTGTGTTCCCAGCCAAGTACAACCTGAGTGCCTTCAAGAGAAGAGTGAATAGGCATTTTCTAGGCAAGCGCGCTCCATCCTAGACCTCATCATTTCTGTTCATCAGATATGATTGTAGTCAAGCGCAAGCCTATCCATAATAAAAAAAAAAAAAAGCATTTTTGGCACCGATAAACTGGCGACATTTTTTCGCGCCGTCCGCACTGTCCCAGGGTAGATACTTAATACATGTCTATTACAACTTATGGACAATCCCTTCTTGAGGTAGACGCACGAATTGAGTCGAAATAAGCGAACATTGGGCAACCTACTCAAGTAGATTTACTTTTAACCAAATTTACTTACTAATAATCCCGCCATTGAGAACATCGAGCATATAATTCGATTCAATAAATGCAATTATGATCAGTCCATGTGCTTGGCATATCGAAAATTCGCATTCCAGATTGGTTCCTAGCCGCAGAGCGCGCGGAAAATGCAGTCTAGACTAGACTGGATGATAATGTGGTTAACCGCAACAGACAGCTCGCCACCCCCTCTGCGTGTGCCCCCCTATAGGTATCCCGCATTTGAATAAGACTCGTGCACTAAACAGTTTGATGTGTATTCTATACCTATTCTTAATGATACAATCTACCGAAAAAAAATGAATGCTTTGAGTTTTCAAAGGAATTTGTAAAAGAGAAGGCTCTACCGTTTGGACTTTTTTTTCTTATATCTCTTGCCAATACACCAAAACAGTAGTTAGGTAGTATAAAAATATGATAGAAGTGGATAGAAGTATTATTTATTATCGCGTGCACAGACACTGATTTTCGTTCGAAAGCTAGCGTTGGTCGACGTTTTGTAGATAAAATTCAAGTGAGAATAGCTCTAAGATTTATCGCCTCTCTCTATCGACTATCGACTGTCGAGTGTCGTAAAGTCGCCGAGACGTGGTTAGCTCGTAATCGTGAGACATGGTGACAGTACACCGAGGAGATGACGTCTCCATTTTATGCTGGCTTCTATTCGCGCTAAATTGAATAGCAGTCGATTCAATCTATTGAAAAGTGAAGTGAACCATAATATTATTGTCAGTTGTCACCTACTATAAGCCTAGTAACTTCGATGCTATTTCCTGAGGAGTAGAGTTATCAAAGTCCAGCGGATTTCTTCTGATATAATGTAAGTAACTATGTGGCTTTTTATTTAGCTTTGTCTCAACATTAATAAGGTATGCTTTAAAATACTATTTCCCAGTTCCCTTCACACATGAAACATTAAAATTATGTATACTCTTTTTGAATGGAAGCAGGCGATTAGCAGGACAGATTAACCGGGACATCCTCAGGAGATGTTGACTTCACAATGCGAATCGTAGAGCAGAGAATGACTACGTTTTCGCAATGTGAAGTCAACATCTCCTGAGGATGTAACGGTGTCGGGACAAAATGTGCATCAAAGGAAGTGTTAGAAAATTGTGTGTGGTGTTTCATGTGGGTAGTGTTACTGCATATTGTACCATACAGAACTTTTCAAGTAGCGGATAATAGCAAAATAAATTAATCTGACCTGCTTATTAATGTATTAATGTAAACCATCTGGCTCATTTGACATGTATGTCAAATGAGCCAGATGGTTTTCACACAGGGAAGATGATTAACGAAATTATAAAATATTAAATATCATTTGGAGAGACCGTCAACCACAACGATCACGCTTGGTGGGATTATGAAAATGGGGGTTTACGTAGAACGGTACCTTTACTCACATAGCATTTTGCGAACCCCTAAAAAGATAGAAATGGAATAAAATTCGAAACTTTATGAAAATGATACCGAAATGAATTTCATGTTTTTGAATTTCGTTGAGAAGCGATTCCTATTGCTAAAACGCATATTATTATGGCCAAGAACTGGTATTCATTTACTTCATTGCCAAATTGGACTTGAATGTACTACTTACCGAACAGTCAAGTATTATTTCAAAGATTTTCCTTTTCTTCACCAATGCCCTCCACTCTAGATCCCATTTAAGCCCCAACTTTGTTTGATTTTCGCTTTAGGCCCTTGAGAACGTTTGGAGCCCAAATCACAGCTGCTAAAAGGGTTAAGACGTCGCGTGAACAAATACGGAAGTGCGACCGCCGCTCGCGAGAGGGTTAATGTGGCCACCAATGGTGACCCGATCGCCCTTCGTGTTGATGTCAATATTTGGTTAACAGGCATCTTTTGTTGTGGCTACTTACAGTCAAAATGTTTCTTCATATTATATAAGTATTTCATGACTATTCATAAGTGCTTGTAATATGAGCCTAGCTAAATGAAATAAATTAATTATTTGAATCTTGAATCATTATTTTAGAATAATAATATTAGGGTACCATGTCCTCTCAACCGATCCCGCCACAATGATCAATCTTAGGGCACGCTACCACAGCGGCGGTAAGACCCGTCATGGAGGATTGGCTGGGGCGTCAGCATGGCGCCCTTACCTTCCGGCTGACGCAGATACTTACTGGACACGGATGCTTCGGTAAGTATCTGCATCGCATAGGTCGGGAGCAATCGCCCGGTTGTCACCACTGCGGAAACCGCCTCGTGGGCACGGCGCAGCACACACTGGAGGAGTGCCCAGCTTGGGCGCAGCAGCGCCGTGTGCTCGATGCAGCAGTCGGTGGCCTCTCGCTCCCAAACATCGTTCAGGTGATGGTTCGCAGCGAGACAGCGTGGAACGCCGTCAACACCTTTTGCGAGGAGGTCATGTCAGCAAAGGAGGCGGCGGAGCGCGAGAGGGAAAATCAGACAGCTTATTCCTCTCGCAGGAGACGCACCGGGCGCCGGAGAGTGAATGATCTCCGGCCTCCATGAGTTGCCGGCCTGCGGATGGCGGGCGTTAGGGACCGCCCGTCGCCCGAAACATAAACAGGCCAGGAGGTGAGGTGAGGCCATATACGGGCGCACCTTTGAGATGGTTTCGGCAGCGGCCATCAGGCTGCCGACGATGATGTGACTCGCCGCTGCGGTGGCTGGTCGAGACCTGGCGGGAACGCGGTGAATGCGAAAGTGAATCCCGTGCTTCCGCCAGCGGGTCCGTCGTGGAAACAGACAGTTTTTAGTGGGTGCGAGCCCCACATAACCCTTCCGTTTCCCCTGACGGAAGGGTATGCGTTAGGCATTTTCTGTCTATAAAAAAAAAAATAACGATCAATCTCTATTACTTATTGTTAATTCATATTACGAACTGTGCACATGAGTGTGCGTGAACATAGGCGCACACTGCACAAATGGTGCACTCTCTATTTTCTAATTCTCACACGCATAGTGACTCTCCGGCACGACTAAAGAGAGAGATACGAGGGAGATACTCTCCTACGTATTCTTTTGCAATTATTAGTAGGTAATTTTGGTAAAAAATAAAAAATAAATACAAAATAACCATTAATGATATCATAATGTACATTATACATGCTATATAAGTAGGTATTTACATCATAAAACGGATTTAAGGTGTTTTAAATTATATAAATCAACCTCTCAAGTAACTCACTGTGTCAAGTGAATACCCATCCAATTAACTAATTAAATTAATTAGTGAATAATTTGACTCGCCTAATTAAATTAAAAAGAAACGCATTCGTAAAGAAACGCCACGCGAAGGAAATAATTAGTGAGCTAACGAGACGCGCGACATTCAAAGGAACGGGACAGGAGGAGTGAAATATATTTCCACTTCCTCAATTCACTCCCATCGCGCTTCACACCTTAGTACCTCCACTGCTAGCGATTCTAACACTAAGTATATAATGTACCTACTAACTCTTAAGAGGATCGTCTAGCTGCAAGCTTTCATACAATTCGCGATAATGTTTAGGTTTACCTACCAGTTAAAGTAGTCAGATTTTCATAATAATTTTTAGAAATGTTACAGATAGGTACAATGAAGTAATTAACTATATGCTTATACATTTTACTTTTTAAGAAGTATTGGTTATGTTAAAAGTTATTAGAGTCTAAGTAAATATCCATATTTTTGACCGTAAAACTTGCTCGACTATTTTTTTTTTAAATTAAAATAAACTTATTATTATTTTTTAATCGCTAGAGTTATTAGGAGGTACATTTGCTCACACATTGAACTGGAAAGGTTCTCCATGTTAACTCAACTGTGTTCATGTTTAATTTGGACTGGTCTGTAACCGCCAATCAAAGTATAATATCTGGGTGACCGAGCTTTGCTCGGTAGTATATCTATCGGCCAATAGATGGCAGCAGTAGTCACTTTTTTTTTTGGTAAATGTGACATTTACTAAAAAAATCCTAGCTAGATCGATTTATCGCCCCCAAAACCACTTGTACCTATACTAAATTTCAAGAAAATCGTTCGAGCCGTTTCCGAGATTCGGATTATATAGAAATATATTAATAGGTTGTTAGCTAGACGTGTGAACATAGAACAATTTGCTATCGCTCCTAATAATTTTATATTCCAGTGAATAGGTGACCATACCTACCCATAATATTGTACCTACGATCTTATAACAGATAGAAATTCAAAATCTAGACACGTGGTAGCGTGTCAAGCCAAGTTCAAAAACAGAACTGGCAAGCGCACCATGTGTGTTCTTGGCTAGTTTTCATATTATACGAATTATATTTTAGCTTTTGCAAGTTATAAACCTGTTACTTGTCGGTTTTTAATGATAGACGGGGCGCTGGTAGAAACTAGCGATCGAACATTCGTATATGAAAACCAGCCAAGACAGACCTTAGGCTTCAATATATTATCCTAAGTTATAAGAAGATATGATATTTTACGTTGTTTTAAAATTTCGGGATTGACCATTGAACTTGGCAGTTGGCACCCATTAAGATCTCACTTTCTTTTGTCGTTGAAGTCAACAACCAAGGCATACTATATTATTATCATAACATTGAACTTGGCTCTCATTTCACATTTATGTTTTTGATGGGATATTCTTCTTCAGGAGCTCTCAAATCATATCGGCAATTATTTTTAAATGAAACTTTCCCCATAGATAATAATATATTTTTGCCTGCGCTCATTTCTCCTCTTGCTAGTCAAGTACTAAAGATTCAAGACGACGGGTAACATCGTCTTCTACCACAATACTGTGATAAATAGCTTATTATTCGCGTTCTGTATGTCTCCACGTGGGAACAAATAAATCTGTCAGTTTGTGTGTAGGTTGGCCTGCCCTGTTATTCAGGCAAAGATAGTTGGTTGAGACTTCTATTACTTAATCTTAGTTAGGCGCGAGGTTCGAATCCCAGGCACGTACATATAATATACCTAACATTTTAGAGTTATGGTGAAGGAAAGATTTAATATTATACTATATTATATTCAGTAATAGTCTAGCTAGGTGCTCCATGGTGTTTGAAGTCTGCCTACCCGCGAATAATAAAAATCACCAAAATACCGGTTTTTTTTTGTGTGTTCTACTCAATGACGAAATACGCTACGCTAAGAGGACGGGAACTACTTATGTGACGTATGGTGAAACCAAAGATTTCTTAAATATGGCGTCGCGCGTCATAAATTTCGGTACCGCCGACAGCACATATACCGCTGTTGGTCGCATACATTAGCGCCATTTTATAGATTTGACAACTTAAAAATCCGACTTCAGGGCGGAGCCTAAAAATATATACGTGACGTCACTAAGGGCTCATCCTTTATATCACATCGATGATTCTACTTGTTTGGTAAATGGTAATCTAGGGAAGATGGAGTCGCGGCCAGCAGCTAGTCATAATAAATTCCACTTTAACTAAGGACTTACCAAGCGTACTCTATTATTATTTTCTCGCAAATCCCGTATTCAAGAGGCAATCTCCACGCGAGGTACTTTCTGAAGAACTTCAAAGGCTTTCCCGAACCCTATTACATTTGTGGTTAATACGAGTTTGCCTGCTTAAACTACTCAACCCGAGGAATTAACCCTTAAATATTCCACCAAACCCCGGGTAATGTATACCCTTTAGTCAAAATGTACCTATCTATCTATCTAATATTATTTACGCTCTAACAATTAATATTAGATATTATTATTTAACTAAACAAGCAGCGATAGCTTAGTGGTTCTGACCTCTGCATCTCATAAGTAGGTCGCGGGTTCGAATCCTGGGAACGCACTTCTGACTTTTTCGAGTTATGTGCGTTTTTAGGAAACTTAAATATCACTTGCAAACCTGCATGCCTGAGAGTACACAAAAATGTTTTCCAAGGTGTGTGAAGTCCGCCAACCCGCGCTTGGCCAGCGTGGTGGGCTATAGCCACACCCCTCTCAGTCTGAGAGGAGACCCGTGCCCAGCAGCGGGACTTAGCTATTAGGTATAATATGTATAAACGTTCTAATCAACCTAAGATTTTTTAGTATAAATAAAAAAAACACCTACCTGTACATGTGTGTAAATGAAGGTACCTACGCGCGTAACTTCAGATCGACTGCACCAAATTGGATATATTTTTTTTATTGTGTTCATTATTATCGGAACAAGATTTATAATATAGAAGAAAATTAAAAAAATAGCGGTACGAAGTTCGCTGGGTGATGGGTCAGCTAGTGAAATATATTATAATACCAGTTGGAGCAGCGATATCAGCGATATACCCTAGGGTCCACATACTGACATCTGATATAATAATTAAATTATTATTGTGTCGAGTTTTATATGCATCTCACATAATCTTAAATTGCTAAACTACCGAGTGCGGTAATATAGACACTTACTTAAACGTCAATGTGATTTCGTGTCAAAAAGTCAATGTCACTGTCGTCAGTTGTCAATTGTCAATTGTCAAACCACCCGCGATGCCGATGTTGCAGGCTGCAGCGTCTTGTGTCGGCATAAAATTACAAAAATAAAAATTGTTGTTACTCATACAATTAATTAGTGAAACAGAGTGTTGAGTGTGTTTGAAAGAGTAAATATGCTGGTGCTATTCGAGACCCCGGCGGGGTACGCACTATTCAAGGTGAATTACAACACGTGTGGATTCTAACCTAAAAGCGACGTTTTAAGGGCTTTAATTTAAAAAATACCTATTCTCCATGAAATCCGTTTTATAAACTCAGCAATAGTTTAATTTCCTACTTGTCATGTTCACATGTTTATTGTTAACTAATTGGTTTAGTGTACAAAAACTCTCAATACCTACTTGCTATATAGGTACATATTATATTTCCCTAAAACAATCCTAATATAACTGTTCAAGCTCAGTTTATCTTATGTCTCAGCTTAGTTTTAAAATATGGTAAAAATGTAACCATAATATTTTTGTTATAATTTAGTTTGATAACCTAAATCGCACCCCATAAAAACGTTGTACAGCATTTTGATATTTCCTGAACAGGGTATATTTCATGCAGTAGCCAGTAGCATACAGCCCAGTTCTTATTCAAGACCTATATTCTGAGGATGAGGGTTTGTACTCCAGACACATCTGACATTTCCAGGCTCATTTATTACAGTTATATACCACCATATTATATGGATATGACTCACTTAACAGTAATGGGAAAACATTTAGACAAGTACTATGTTCCTCTATGAGTCTTTCATGCCCTCAAAGTAGTGTGAATCCACGAGAATGCTTGCCGAAAACTAATTTGGAAAACTCTTCTCACTGATGATGAATGTTCTGTCAGTTGCCTGGTTGCTCCAATATGTTTTAAAAGCTAGATTCCTAAACATGGTGCCACAGCACAAATTGACATAGGAAGCTCCATGTTTAGTTGCTATGTGTATGTGAAATTTAGTTAGAGGTTTTCTAAAGGCACCCATATCATATAAATGATTTAAAAAAAAAAATGGTGTAGGGATTACCTATTCCTCCATACTTGTTTTCCACTCAAAGCTTGTATACAAGCAATAAATAATAACTTGCTTTGCTTTGTTACAGTTACTTGATGAGTCCAAGCTGTCTGAAATAGATAACTTATACCAAGAGTTTAACACTCCAGAGGGAGCTGCCTCAGTGTAAGTAAATCTATTGTTGCATTTCATCAAAGGTTTCTCTATTTTATGGTGATAATCTGAAAACCCATAGTTTTTACCATAAGATAGTCTGTTGGACGGATATTCAAACCGTCTATATGTAGTTTTCTATGAGTCAATGAATTTTTGTATGCGTACAGTAGGTTCAGAGAATGCCTATACTAAAATAAAACTAATTGTATCTTTTTATTCATATTGAATACATGAGTATCAATCAGGTTGCATCTGTGTTAGTTAAAGTGTGTTAGTTTTTTTCTAAAAAACTGTTCTTGTTCTCAGTGTAAAGCTAAAAAATTTCATCAAATTTGAAGACACGACAGAGGCCCTCGCAGCGACCACAGCAGCCATCGAAGGAAAACTATCAAAGACCTTAAAAAAAGCCCTCAAGAAACACGTCTGTAAAGACGTTCAGGACCAGTTATTAGTTGGAGATGCTAAGCTTGGCAGTGCCATCAAGGAAAAGTTCGACTTACAATGTGTATCAAACTCGAACGTTCAAGAGTTGTTGAGATGTATACGCTCCCAAATGGACAGTCTCCTCACTGGGTTACCAAAGAAAGAGATGACCGCTATGGCTTTAGGTCTCGCTCACTCCCTCTCTAGATACAAACTGAAGTTCTCTCCCGATAAAATCGATACTATGATAGTTCAAGCGCAGTGCCTATTAGATGACCTGGATAAAGAATTAAACAATTACATAATGAGATGTAGAGAATGGTACGGTTGGCATTTCCCTGAACTTGGGAAAATCATCACTGACAATACTTTGTTTGTTAAAATCGTTAAATTGGTTGGTACTAGGGATCACGCGGCTAAGACTGATCTATCAGATATTTTACCAGAAGATTTAGAGGAAAAAGTGAAAGAGGCAGCTGAAATATCTATGGGGACAGAAATCTCTGAAGATGACATAATGAATATACAGAATTTATGTGACGAAATCATCGCTATAACTGATTATAGAACACATTTGACTGATTATTTGAAAGCTAGGATGATGGCAATGGCTCCAAATTTGACAGTTTTGATCGGCGAGCATATTGGAGCTAGGTTAATCGCTCATGCAGGATCTTTAATGAATTTAGCAAAGCACCCTGCATCAACTATACAGATATTCGGTGCTGAGAAAGCTTTGTTTAGGGCTTTGAAAACTAAGAAGGATACACCAAAATATGGGTTGATATACCACGCAGCGTTGGTCGGTCAGTGCAGTACGAAGAATAAGGGGAAGATGTCACGAATGTTGGCTGCTAAAGCTGCACTTGCCACGAGGGTTGATGCTCTAGGAGATGAAGTATCGTTTGAGCTAGGTGCAGAACATAAAGTCAAATTGGAGAATAAACTACGTTTAATGGAAGAGGGGAATCTAAGAAGAATCAGTGGGACTGGCAAGGCAAAAATCAAGTTTGAAAAATACCATAGTAAATCGTAAGTTGTAATATAACTGTTTCTCTGGTTTATATTTTTCAAATTTAAGTTTACTTATCATAGGTTAATTTACCAGAATAGTTTTATTAACTCACTGGTTCAGGAAAAGGCCCCTGACTCAAATTTTCACGATTTTTGGATTTGTCTGTGCTCACTCTGAGTCTTCTCATTTAAAAGTACCTACGTTTTCTCTTTTCTAATTTAAATCATTTATTTTAGCCTACATTATTAATTTTATGGTGTCCTTCTGACCACTTATGACACAGAAGTTGATCTGTACATCTGATCTATGAATTTATGCCAAATTTCATGTAAAATTTATGCCTAAATTCACTCTTTCATACAAAAGGATCTAAAGTTCATGTATTAATGTAAATAATTATGTGTTGTCTATCAGTGAGGTGCACGAGTACCCGGTGGCAGCAGACAGCACGCTGGGCAAGAAGGCAGTCAAGAGGGAGCACTCGCCCGCGGAGGACGATGCCAGCGCTGGCTCTAGCAAGAAGATCAAATTGGAAGACGGACTCAACAATGTAAGCATTACTGTGTTTTGTTACTGTGTGTTACATGATATGCAGTGTGTGTTTGACGACCTCCGTGGCGCAGGGGACGCACGCTCGGAGGTCGCGGGTTCGATTCCCGCCACGGGCCACTTTGGAATTTTATAATTTCTAAATTGGCTCAGGTCTGGTCTGGTGGGAGGCTTTGGCGGTGGCTAGTTACCACCTTACTAGCAAAGACGTACCGCCAAGCGATTTAGCGTTCCGGTACGATGCTGTGTAGAAACCGTTAGGGTGACATAACTTACCCCCTTCCAAGTTAGTACGCTAACATCTTAGGCTGCATCATCACTTACCATCAGGTGAGATTGTAGTCAAGTACTAACCAAAGACTTCTATGTAGGTACTAGACGCGCTGTATGGTACTAAATAATTGCTCACTGAGTTGTGGTGCATGCTCTACTTTTCGTTTAGTCCACTGCGAGCTAGCTAGGAGATCAGTGCACTGTTTTGTGAGCAAGTTTGCAAGCAAGTTCCAGCTTTTCAGACTATAATATGGCGTTATCAGGTTTGGAACACAGTTTTTGTCCTACATCGCTTGTCTAGTAGGATACATAGAAGTCGTTGGTACTAACTTGTATAGCGTAAAAAAAGGGCACTGCAGCAGACGACAATACTGGTCATGTGACTTATGAATTGATGTCTCCAGGTGAAATTGCTTATGCACCGTTCTGGGTGTATCACTTAACTTGCTTGTCTGAAAAATACATATTAATAATACAGAATAATATAATATAATTTATATTGAAGACCCCGAGAACATTAATTTATACTGTGGAAATTATACAAAGATAGTAATTAGTATGTTCGATTTTTTGTTGATAATTTTTTAGTTCGATTTTGGTTAAATTGAATTTATCTTCTATGCTATTTGCTAATTACTATATTTTTAACATTACTACTGCTATGCCACAAAAGATGACAAAAAAGCGAAAAAAACGTTTGACTGCAGATCATGAGGTCCTGGGTTCAATGCTCGGGTTGGGCTAATCAAAAATATTGGGGTTTTCTATCAGGAAAATCTTAGTAGTTAGTTTCACTACCATACAGTGTCCCTTAAGAGGTAAGTACCTACCTTATCTCGCTCTGGTCGTGTTGGAGCTGTCAAACGGCAAACCATCGCATTATGAAAGAGAGGGAAAATAGAGTGCACCTAGGTTTGTACACACATTATTAGTAACTAGCATTTACTTCATCAACTTGTCAACAGGTGACACCCAAAAAAGAGAAGAAGGTCAAAACAGAAAAAGAAGTTAAGACAGAGCCGGAAGCAGATGAAGTAGACGGTCCCGGCAACGGAGACGCTTCCGTCTCAGAGAAGAAGAAGAAAAAGAAGAAGAAGTCCCTCCAACCTGATGCAGAGGTAGATGTCAGCGCAGAGGTCAAAGAAGAGCCGCAAGAGCCTAGAAGTGAAAAGAAGAAGAAGAAAAAAAGACAATCACAGAATATGGAGGAAGATTAGCTCTTTATTTCATCCAATTCATTGCTATCGAATAAAGATGCCAATGTGGGTATTTGAAAAAAGATTACGTATATTTTTGTAAAACAAAATACATTTTATAAAACCACGGGTATGTTTTTGTAAAAATATTATCCAAGCAGATAATAACATGATAATTATTACAAAAAAATAAGAACAATTTTTTGGAACCTACAATACCTTGGTTATTTCCAATTTTAATTAATGCAGTATATTGCCATAATGTTATTACGAGTAAGTGTACCTAAACTCAAAAGAAATGTTTTTTTTTTTATTAGTTAACGATAAAAGAAACGTTCAAACGTTCCTCGACTTGCTGTATTTAGTGGTTATTGTTTAACTTTTAGAATTAAGTATAAAATTATCTAGGTTTATTTTGTTTTAGCTTTAAGTAAATACGTTCTCGATTGCGAGGTTTTTTTTATTAAAATAGTTTAAGCCTCCTTCGCTCTTTCAATTTACCAATCCACATTTGGACTTTGGTCTTAGTTGTCGCCTGTCTGTATTCAGAGATGCAAGATCGAGCCAGTTCCGGAATTATGTATTGTCTCATGAGTCCAGACTCCAGACGGCAATCTCACCTGATGGTAAGTGAAGATGCAGCCGAAGATGGTATGGTATTTGGAAGGGTGTGTTACTTACAACGGAGCAGTACGGCACAGTGCAACGATCAAACCGCCACAGGTTTTTCGTAATTTGTTATCAAGTATCAACACAAGGGTTATCGCAGTAATTTTTTTTTTTTTTTTTGAAATGAAATGATTTATTTATTTTGCCAAATGTGAGTAATGAACAATATGGATAGTAGGTAAGATTTATAGTTTCTGTCACATTTTGCGAGAATAACTGCAAAAATCTGCTCAGTTTTCACAAAGAAATTAATCTGAGCATCTTGAGTTACGTCAAAATTTAAAATATGAGTAGATATACCTAGATATTTCAATTCACCAAGACGCAGCCAACTTTTTCAAAATGAAGTTTGACAATGGGGCGTGTCATCGTGGATTGTAATACCCTATGTAATACCTGTGGAAATACCTATCCATGCTTTATATTATGTGAAGATGATTATTCCCACAATTTAATACAGCTGATAAGCGTATACTATTAGGTGCCTATATCTTATTAGTGTACTAAATTACGATACCTAAAAACAATTTGGCAGGTAGGGACGTTTAGTTCAAATAAGCTTAAGCTTGGCGGTAGATACGCTTAGTCTGCTGGTAGGTAAAGAGTGGTAACCCCCAAACCAGAGTAAGAAAGATGTATTCATTAAAGTTAATAAGCACCTTCTAGGTGTTCTAGGTAAGCGCGCTCTATTATTTATTTCATATCGGCCATTATTTGTTAGCTCTTATGAAATGTCAGTTACAATAGGTAATTAAGTAGGTACCTAGGTACATAATATTATGCTTATTAATAGTGATAACTATTTACCGACTTAAAAACTAAGTTTACGAGGGTTCCAACGCGCCCTGAACTGAGAAGAAGCCCACAACAAATCAGCCGGGTACTGAAATTAATTAGATTTAAGAAATGAAAACCTTCTGCAATAATTAATTTAACTGCAGAACGTACTTACGTACAATAGTTCAATATGGCGGTACCAAGGTAAGGATAGACCGCCATATTTAACGGTTAGGCACGTGTCTGTTGAATTTATGAAACACCCGGGCCTGCAATGTGTGAGGTCGGATTATCCACATTGCGCGGGTCTCATCTGTCAGGCACAGCACTTTGTCAGGGACGTGAACTGACGCCGACGCGACGACGACGTGACGTTTATCCGCAGGGTCAACAACTGCAAATGGACGCCTACACACGGTTATTTAGCGGCCGTGCCTAAGCTTTACAAACTCGACGTCGTTATACCTTTCATCTGCCTTTGCTAAGCTGTGGAACGGTGGAAATTTTAAACGAATACGTACATGAGGAAATACGTAAAAAAAAATATACGTAAATACGTTATATGAGGAATAGGAGCAATTTTTTTCATCTCATCCGCTCGGAAAAGCGATCTTTAATGCCCGAAATGCGGGCGGGAAATGCTATTATATTCCCTAGGCCGCCAAAGCATTTTCATTTTTCCCAAGGGAGACAAAGTTGTATGAAAATCCTTTCCGGCCCTTTTCCATCCAATCTATAATTTGAACTACGATGTCAACTAAACTGTAACAAATAGGAGTCCATGTTACAATGGTTTTTTTTAAATCCTTAATTAATCATACCCTGGACTGAAATTTTTTAGGCAACCCACTTGCGATATATTTATTGACATATTTAATTGGATACAAAATAGTTTTCATCCAATAAACAGCTCGGTGAAGGTCGCTGTATAGCGGGATCCTAGACCATACCGCCATGTTCGAGAAGAAAGTGCGAGAATCTTGACATATTTTGATCTTGTATAAGAATTGCGTTGGAGGATTTTCTTTCAATTTAATTACCTTCTATAGGTACGTATTCGTTTAAAATGTACGTCTAACCACAGCGTCTAACGATGTCTCGTAACTCGTAGAGTGGTCACCGTCCTGTGTGACGTCATGCAGAGGAGGCTCGCTCGGCCGCCTCTCACGCTCCGAGAGTCCTCGCTTTGACTGCGTCGCTTCGCCACTCGCCTCAACCACTGACCGGCTCTCAGACCACAGCGCCACCTGTTAGGTATTTCGCCATTTCAGGGGAAAACTATCACTTCAAAATCACACTTGAAACTTAGCTTAGCAAGTTTATATAATGGAGAAGAAGTGCAAAAAGCATATCTGCATATCAACTAATTAAGGTCGAAAACCACGTTGTTCAGTGACGATGCATACTGCAGTTGAATATGGAAGGGCTTTGTATCACACGCCACCACCACAGTTGCTACACAGCATCACACCGGATCGCTTGGCGGTGCGTCCATACAGTATAGGGTAGTACCTACTGGTATTTTATAACTCTATGGTACTAGTAAGTAACCAGCCGCGGCAGAAGCCTCTTACATCAGACGACAACTTTTTCAGTTAGTAAGTAAGTAAGTAAGAAATTGTTTCAGTAAAAAAATAATACAGAAAATCTAAACTGGGGTCGGAAATCGGACTCAGACCTCACGTTTTAATCATCAGGGTGGCATGATCGTCAAAATATCTCTGTACTCTACAGCTACATTTGAGAAACCTACAAAGGAGAATTATGGTAAAACTGAAATTGGAAACAGCAACACCGAGAGTGGATTATTCATTAAGTACGGTGCCAAAGTCGATGGCACCTACGCGGAGCTGGCCGGTCCGCCCTGTGATTACGCCTTAACTCCTTTGAAGAACCGGCGAGTGGTGCTCTAGTCTCTACCCCTCTTTGTAATTAAGGGCACTTCCCAAATTTCGAGACCCATGTCCCTTTACTTACTTGATTGCTTTCAAGTTCCGAGTGTCCGAATCAAAGAGGTTGCGAAGTACAGCTCTTTATTTTGGAAATTAACGAACCTCCTGATTGGTTGGAATGTGTGAACGAAACACAACCAGTTACGTTTCATCATAACTAAGCAGCAATGGGCAGGACATTATAAAATCCTAAAATGACCTATCACTTGGGAACTTCAATAATAGGAAATTTAAGTTAGAATAATATTACTAATTAGCTCATAAGCTAGATTGTAGTATAATATTGTAAAGTATTCATTTGGCAATGGTGCTTTATAATAAGGAAAAAAAACTTGGGAACTTAAACCCAATCGCTTTAATCCAACAGTGTCAGGGAGGTAGTCAAAAACAACAAGGACCGGAACTGAGGTAACTCCACAAATGTCGGGGTCAAAACTCAAACTAAATAATAGGTCACATTTAGTCGTTAAAAGGAGATTATCAAAAACTAATGCGCCAGTCTGGATTTTCCACGAAATAACCACAATATCAGAGTTCAAAGAGAACATCTATTCTACTACAAAAATTTAGGTCGGTCTCTTTCAAAGTGGATTAATAAAACTAACGTAACTGTATCTCATTCGACGTACTAAGGTTGCCTCGAGATCGGGCGCACGCAGCGCGAGAAATAGACCGTACAAGAACTAACGCGAGCAAAGTAGCCGGCGCGCGGCGGTCTTCTGAAATTAGTACATCGAGACGGCTACCTGTAGTTTCCCAGGCTTTTAGTTGGCCAGGTTCACTTATCACGTGATCGAAGATCACGTGATAAGTGAACCTGGCCAGCTTAAAGGTGAATATCGACTGTTACAGATGTGGACTGACCACCACAATAAAGGTAAAAAATAAAAGAATACCATCCCAGTCCAGATCCTGATTAAAACCTTTGAAATGCTTTGTCTTTGACATTTAGGTACAACCTTTGAACTCTTTCGAATATTGGGGCTTTGATTAGACTCTTCAAAAACCGTCAAGTGTGATATCGAATCGCATAGGAGGTTCTGCATTCCACAAAATCAAGAGCGAAAGTTTAATTATTACCTACCTTTTATGGCTGAAAATCTGTCAGCAAATCATTATTGTTTGGTATATTATTTTCAAAGATTTTCATTTCTCGTATAGCCGGAAATCGGGTATTGTCTAATCCAGAAACTTCAGTTTTGATTCGAGATTGTAATGAAGGATTCATATCGAGTTCCCGCAAACTCCAACATAAATAATAATTATAATTACTTATCGTACAAACAAGGGTTTTAAGTTACTCTTCTGTAGATATTGTTAAGGCATACAATATACATATTAAGTACACGACTGTGTTAAACAGGTGGTACATTTAGCTGAGTCTGTCTGGATCGGTGTCACCGCAGTGTTAGATATTCTGCCTTGAAACAGTAATTGCTCACTGTGTTTTTGTTTACAGGGCACTTTAGTCGGCGAAAAATAGGAATAGGGGTGTCTCAGAATGACGAGTGCATTGCGTAGACTGCTGCAGCCAGCTATACGCACCAACGTAGCACCACCGTAGCACACTACGCTACGCACACTACGAGAAGCTACGAATTTTGCAATCCGTATCTAATAAATTACATTTCAAATAGCTAGTCACTCTTATAATATAATAATAACTAGCTGTTCCGGCCAACGTTGTTTTGCCATTTAAGGGCATTTAAAATAGCCTACGATCTATAAACCTACCGAATAATAGACAAAAAGAACGATCAAGCGGTCATGCCGTTTCAAAGGAGCTTGGTTACAAAATCTGTGACAAGAATTAATTATATTCGATAACGTTTTATTGCCCTCCGAAGTATTTAATAAATAGGTTTGTTTAAAACATAATGATAGGTAGGTACATAATATTTAAGTGTGGAAATTATATAAGCATTCCAGTGAAGCCGACTTACATAACATCAATCACTAAACCATTTCAGGGGGCCCTTATAATTTAGGGTCGCGTTACCTTAAACGTGAAGGTAAGTGGTGTAGTATAG
Source organism: Coenonympha glycerion (assembly GCA_963855885.1). Lineage (NCBI taxonomy): Eukaryota > Metazoa > Arthropoda > Insecta > Lepidoptera > Nymphalidae > Coenonympha > Coenonympha glycerion. The sequence goes on from OY979629.1 coordinate 18,717,072, forward strand.
TGTCGTATAGGTACACTAAGTAGGTACAGGTGATCACAATTTACGAGCCACTTGTGTTTGTGTTGTGAACACAACACGCCATGTTCATTTGCGAGATCTTCATTTTAACGTGAACACTTATTAAATATATTTATTTCTGAATCACAAAACTAGAGAGCTTTCGCCTATGCTTACATTGACTAGCAAAACAGTATAAAAATATAAAAATGTGATTTCTAATAAAATTGCATTGTATTTGACATATAAAATTATTATTATTGAAAAAAAAAATGAAAAAATGAAAAATATTTACTATCAAAAAAAACAACATACATAGTTCGAAATATCCGCTGGCACCCACACTAGGAGTTCCTGTATCGTGGGTGCCTGTTTTGGTTTACAAAAATACGGTTATGTTGTCGCTCGGTTAACAATTCATGAGTTACATTTGACAATATAACACAATATCTTAGCAATATATCGAAAAGCAATTAAGTACACACAATTAAGTGAACACTGAACACCTCGTCTCTTGTAGAATATTAACAACCTCATGTAAGCTCCATAAGCGTCTTCAGTTTAATAAAAAAACCGGCCAAGTGCGAGTTGGACTCGCGCACCGAGGTTTCCATACCATAAAAGAAGTTAAACATTAAAAGAATCCCTTTGGTTCGTAATTTACGAGTATAATTTACATGTAGGTACTTTTGTTGGCAAACCGCAAACATAACTTTGTTTTTGCCGGTTTATTGTTATTATCAAAAAAAGTATAATAGTTAGAGAGTTGATTTTATTTTTTCCTGTAAAATATACGTGTATTTCTATTGATCATAATTATTTCAAATTTTTCGATTGGTAAACTTCGGAGATAAAGGGGGGGAACGGTATTTTTTCGACAGTTTGCCCAATAAATCGAAAAATAAATAAAAATCGGTTTTAAAATACACAAGTAATGCCCTTTACTTTTAATGTTACCCTATTCAATATTGTTATCTCATTTTGAAATTTTGACATCCCGGTTTTCCCCCCTTTTTAAATAAAAATAAATCATTTCAATTTTTATGATTGCAATAACGTCGCGCCGCAATTACCTACAACTATCCCAAAGGAGTATGCCTCAAAATGGGCTATTTTGCGTCCACACTGCGTCTGAAGCACGTATGCATGAAAAATCTTATTTCAAATTATAATATCTAATATCACATATATTTTTTTCAGAGATGTGCGTACGGGGGTTTGAAAGTATTATGAAAATAAAAGTAATTAAACGTCTCGATAAAAGCGGAACTGCCATATAGGCACTGGAAACGTCACCAGTTTTTTATAAACTCACTTTTTTAGGGAAAAAGTAGGATAACTATTATAGGAAATAAATCAAATGAAAACCCAATTACAATTGTAGATATGTAAAACATAATAAAGAAACTATAATTAAATACCTAAATAATAAAGCCAAGCACACTGTACGGTATTGCTTACATTTAATTGAAATTGTCAAAAGATTTTTTCAATGAAAAAAAAAATCTTTATTGACTAGCAACTCCCTCCTGACAATGTCATTCAAGTACCAAGAGAGCCTTGTTGGACTGTACATATATCTCTACCACATCTATACAGATTAGATTTGCACCTTCTGTTCAAATTATTTTTATAGCTGTTTATTGAAAAGCAAGAAATGCTTCACTGAACATTTTAATTGCGGTAAACAAAAGCACTTGCAACACCACAGAGTACATCACGTTTATTGTGTTGTTTGATCATGTAATGTGCAGCTAATTATAACAAAAAGTAAGCACACCATCTTGATCGTGACAAAATCCTACGTGGCTTAAAACCTATTCATAAGTGTATTTAAATTATTAAGTATAATACTTTTATTTCCAGCAGAACCATCAGAGCTCATAATTATTGAAACGATTCTAATGTTATCTGTCGCTAGGTTCCTAGGTACAACAATATGGATGAGCCCCGTTTACAAAATAAGCGTGACTATTTTTAATGTGTAAAGTGGCGCATAAGATGGCGTCACCTAGGGAAGTACCACGAACATTTGACAGCAAATCTTGGCGCTCACCATGGCGCTGCATGTCACGTAAAGCTATGCTACAAATGGGGCGCCTCCTTAATTCTCTTATCTCAATAATCTGTCGCGGCGCCACCGTGGAAACTAGGGTCAAACCAAACTCGTAAATAGAAACACTGGTTTAAATGTCATCAACTCTTCAGTCGTAGTTGTCTATGGTCAGCGTCACTGTTAGTTGTCTATGTCACTAATCGTCAACAGCGACACCACACAGAAGTTTTAAGGAACTACGGGGTGGCCATTATAAAAAATAAATGCACAATAATATAATAAATACTATTAAATATTATATTACGTAGATAATAATATATATAAAGAAAAAAATATTAATAAACTTACATACTTTGGTAACGTTTCGTTACATAGGTACCTACCTACTATGATATACCAATGCCTACCTAGATACTTGTGAAGTAGATCTGCTTTATAGTAATGTAAACAGGTGTAGGTATGGCCGTAGGAATAATTATATCTATATGCATCATCCAGGGTTCCACGGTAATAACGAGGTCGCTTTAAATAAAGTAATCATTATGGGCAAAAATACCGATAAGTACTTATAGTGCGTGAAAACAACTAACCTAACCTTCAAAATATCAGAAAAATAGAAAATAAGATTGCTCCAAATTCCCGGTTTTTATCTTACTGATTTTTTTTTAACGTAATATTGGGAATATTTCCAATGTGTTACCGATGATTTGGTTAAGACGCAAGTATAGCCCAATTTTCATACAAGAATCGGCAATGTCCTTTCAGGTCGATAGCTTAAATAGTAACTGAAATAATCGAGTGTGACAGACGGACGGACGGACGGACGGACGGACGGACGGACGAAGAAAGTCTCACCATAAGGGTTCCATTTTTACCATTTTGGTATGAAACCCTAAAAATGTAACCACCCAAACTATAGGTAACCACCACCAGAGCGTCGACGCGCTTTTTATCATGAGAAAGGGAAGGGTTCGCATCCATTGATAATTTTATGTGGCGGGAGTTCGGGATTCATTTACGTACAGTATACGTTACGACAACGCAACATACTTAAGTTACGTTACAGCTGATTTTGTTGTGGGCTTCCATATAATATACTAGCAGATACCCGCGGCTTCGCACGCGTAAATTTTAGTTTTAACTATTCTACGGGAACCATCCATTTTCCGGAATAAAAAGAAGTTACCCGTTGTGTTAATTTTCATGAAATCTGTCTTCATTTCAACTTTAAACCAAAAATTTTCAGTAGTTGCGGCGTGAAGGAGTATTTTAACTTTGAAAAATACCAACTTCGGATCTCCATTTCACCCCTTTAGAGGGTGAATTTCGAAATATCCTTTCTTAGTGCTCCCCTAAACCTCAGAAGGTACCTGTGTGCCAAATTTGGAGTCTCTAGAGCCAGCGGTTTGGGCTGTGCGTTGATATGTCAGTCAGTCAGTCAGTCAGTCAGTTTCTTCTTTTATATATTTAGATTGAATATAGTTCTCTATTTCTCTAGACTTCTCAGTTCAGGGCTCGTTAAAACCCTCGTAAACTTAGTTTAGTCGATTAGTTATCACCATATACTCCTAAATATAACACAATATTATATTGTATTGACATTTTACAACAGCCTGTACGTTAGGCCTATGTGAAATAAAGGTACGAAGTTTGAAGTAGGTACTTTCCTCCTTAATAAACCGAAATGTAAACTGTTTCCGAAACCATTTTTCAAATTGCGCCTTCAAGTCGCGGCAAAGAATAACAAATCACAATCACAATATCACTCGCTTTAACTACAAATCTCGTCCCGGGAGCGCGGGCGGGCGGTCGGCAGGACTCAGGAGCGAGCAAATAATTCCTGTCAGATTAAGTAATGTCAATAGACACAGGCGCCGTTTGCCGGAATGAGAGATAAAAAACCATTTTTTGCGGGGCGGATTCATTTCGTAAGATTTTGCAATTCGAGGTCTTCCCGTTATTGTTTCTTTGTTTACTTGAATAAGCTGAAAGCTCGCCCCGAGTGGCTTTTGCGAAGATTTTGTTGGTTTCATTTCTTAGAGTTACTTTTCCTTTAAGCTATTTTACCTACTACTTAATAAATAAAGAAAGTCATACATCCATACTATTTTCTATTTTCCTGAGGCAGACTTTCAGCCATTACCACAAAAAAAATCTAGTTAGAATTATTAATACCCACCTGTCTAGTTTGGTATGGTTTTGTATACTTAATCAAAAAGGGCGGTCTTCTTACTCGTTTCTCTATATTCAGAACGTATTTCGCCTGTTTTATCTATTATTTTTCCGAAATTTTTGGGGAGCTTAAGAATGAGAAGCATCCCTTTTATATCAGTTTTTGTTATAATTGTTTATAATAACTGTAAGCATTCAGTGAAAAGTGCAAACCATTAATTCTTTCATTTATGATTTTCGAATAATGTATGCAAGCAGCGTTACATCTACCTAGGTACTTTTTAGAAATTCATACCCAAAGTAGGTATTTTCAAATTTGGAAAATTTAGAACGAAAACAACTTCGAGAGTATCATAATAGTGAAAAGGTCAAATTAATTTTGGCCCGCACCCGTCAAAACTATAAGTTTTAAGCTCACGAACCCTTTAAATCTGACAATTAAATATGTAAGTGAACAAACTGGGGCCATTAGCAGACCTTTTGAGTTGAACTCGGTTTAATTACAAGTTACATCTCGTTAACTGATGGGCGATAGTTACAGGGCGGGGAACGAGGCTAGTTTATTTCGGTATCCCATGAACGGTTCATTGACAGTGGCTCTATAAAGAGATTGATTAAAAAAATGGGAAATGCTTTCCAAAAAACCAACTTCAAATGCCACTACAAAGAGTGAAATAATTTTTATTTAAATTTTAGGTACCTACACCAATTCGAAGTCGGACAATGTTTCATACAATCCCTAATAGTCCTTCTTAATGAAATGACAAAGTCATAGACAATCGCCCGACTTCGAATTGGTGTAGGTACCTAAAATTTAAATAAAAATTATTTCACTCTTTGTAGTGGCATTTGAAATTGGTTTTTTGGAAAGCATTTCCCATTTTTATTTTATACTTTTTAGTGGAAAACAATAAAATGCACAAGGCGTTGTAAAATATCCAAATTGCTTGAGGTGTGTCATAAAATCTGAAGAGATACCTCAAATTCACCAAGTTCCCATCATCAGACCCTGACTTGATGACTTTAGTCATCAAATCAGTATCTGCTAGCAAATGCACCAGTAACTATAAAAAATACCCAACTCGCTTCAAGTATACTAGCAAAATTTGAAGAGTTCTCTCGATTTCACCAAGATCCCATGATCAAATCCTGACCTGATGACCATAGAACAACTTGGAAAATATTACTCTTTCTAATAATACTCAAATAGTTTCATGTGTCCATATAAAATTTGAAGAGTTCCCTCGATTTCTCCAGGATCCCATCATCAGATCCTGACCTGATTAAAATGGGACCATCTGGAAACAAAACCCTCTTAAACAAAAAAAGAATTTTTCAAATCGGTCCACGCGTCTCCGAGTAATCGGTGAACATAAATAGATAAAAAAAAAAAAAAAAAGATTCCGACGAATTGAGAACCTCCTCCTTTTTTTGAAGTCGGTTAAAAATTAGTGTGTCTCCTGTCAGAATAAGATGGGTTGGTAGGCTTCACACCTGTGACAACATTTTGGAGTATTCTCGGGAGTCGTTCTCGTCACGGTGTCTTCATTCCCTGCTAAGTGCTTACTGCAAAAAGTTGTATGATACTATACCATATTATGGCTGTCACGAGCGGTACGATACTGTGTAGCAACTAGCAACCATTCATGGTTACTAACCTCTTCACTTCCAAAGTATATAACATCTTCGGAATAGCCAAGTAGGTACTACATAATATACCTATCAATGTAACTAAAAAAACGTCTTTTGCGTTTTTTTTTATGATCAGGTAGAGACAAAAATTCTCAACTTTCTGATGCACTTGTGTTGCAACATCAACGTTCTTGGGTTCGATTCTCATATTGGGCAACTTTAAGGAGTTTGCAATTAAATTGTGCGCCATCAATATTCTGTTTGTTTAGTTTTCTGTGATGCCCCGAACGATGCCAAACAAATGCAATCTTAAAATGAAATTCCAGCGAAGTCCGCCGGGAGCAAGTGGGTGTAAAATATTAAGCAACTGTTCAGCAGCAGGTATTAACTTCGCGAGGAGCTGCATCCAGCCCGAGGGAGCTCAGGGAAGCTGTATCGCGCTACGACAGGTGTCAAGGTTACTCCAAGGTTATAAAGAAGCTCGTGGGAAGAAGAAGTACATTGTAGGCAATTGATTTTTTTTGCACTAGACAAGTTAGTACTAAACTGTGATCTCACTTGATGGTACGAGTCCGTCTCTGTTCGAAGGGTGGTAGCTGGCCATTGCCGAAGTATTCAGACCAGGCCGGAGCTAATTAAGAAATTCTAATCAGGCGGGAATCAAACCCGCGAGCTCTCACTCGTATCCGGAAGGTCATTCAATACCTCTTGCATCTATTGGATCCCCCGCGTCCTGGCAAATGGTTATCTGTGATCATCATAGATATGTGTAAAAATGTGTGGCAATGACAAATCCGATCGACAAATTGATCATTATAGGAGACAACTGTATATTTATTGAGGTTTTTGAGACGATCATAAATAAGCCATCATTTGGCTAAAACTACTGGACACACTAAGATTATCTAACTAACTTGTCAACTTACCAAGATTTTAAGAGAGCGGCTTTAAAACAAAAAGGTTTTTCGAATGTGGATTGCTAAGATGGCACTCAGTGATGATTACCGAGGAATGAGAGGAGTCAAGGAGGTGCCCCAGGAATTGCCAAGAGCAAGTATACTTCCAAGATTCGGCCATCGGCCACCATAACCGTGAGTTTGACTAAGCCATTGGATTGGGAAAATTGCTCGCTTCCCTACTTACTTCCCATCCCATCTCGGCTGAGTGTAGACTGTAGGCGAGAGTCACATCTCGGCGCGGAGTGTAGTGTCCTCAGCTGCGAGCGAAATGTGAACTACCGACCGGAAACCGCTGAGCTGACCCCCCACTGACCCGTTGACCTCCCGCAGTGACCGCCGCAAACCTCTCCCTACTTTGCTAGCTGCTGAGGTCATATAACAAGACGGAATTATTATTAAAGATCAACTCGTAAGTCATACAAATTTTTAGTACGTAAAAAGAATACATGATATGGATTGTCTTAGAAAGTATCTATTTTTGTGAAAATCGTTTTAATTTGCGTGAGTTTGTGTAAAGTGCAAGACTCGCTCGCGTACAATGGGGATGTAACTACCAATATCAAATAGCTCTATTTTGAGGTTTATATTGGACATATTACTTTTTAGATACTAGATTTTTTACACCTTCAAGGTGGAGGGAATACCTGTTCCTTAGTAAAAGATCTGTAGGTAAGTGACGGACACAAAAACATCAAAGCGATTTGTTTCGATTTTTTGTGTTCAGGTATGGAACTCTAAAAAAAGCTATTGATTTTAAATCTACTAATATCCATGTTCCCTATGTTTGCGTTGAAGGTTAAAACAGTCTGCAAAGTAGGTCTCCCCGAAAGAAATAAAGTGTGTCTAGCACATTTTCTTTATTGACATCGTTTAATCCAGAGAGCCGCATCGGCAGCGGCCGGAGCGCGAATATCTGAACAGCGCCGCTCGAGGCTCGCCGGGTATTCCCCGAAGTGTAAGCAAACTTTATTCGTTACCATTCCGCGAAGGAAATCCCCTCTTTATAGTTTATACATCTCTGTTGAGACTCGCGCGAGCTTGGATGCGATTTGTTTGGAATTAAGATACTTGTTTGAGCAACTAATTAATAGTATGGCTCTCGGCGTTGTATTGTCCAGTAGTCGTTTATAAACCGATTTTGTCAGCTAAAAACGTCCGTAAAGTGACACTGTGCCTTACGTCCAATTTTTTATATTTTGTAAAACCGAGTTGAAATGTCTGATTCAAAATTCGTCAGTATCTGAAAAGGCAGTTCAGTGTCAGATAAGTCTTCCATTGGCCGTCGTCATTTGGCTTAGTCTAATAGGTACTTAGTTAAATTTTAATTTCCTGACCGATTTGGTCAAAGCGCGGTCTCTATCATTTGCGTAAATGCAGGTGCATACTCTATTTCTCACTCTCATGTATCGATCACCGATTTGATGATCGACCTGCAAGATCTGCAAGCTAACATGTTCACTAGTAGAGCAACGAGGCAGTTAGTTACTTAAGGAGGTACGTAGTTATGAAGAGATTAAAGCTAAAAGTGAGGAATTACGGTAAAACCAATGGACTCGACCTCAAAAATAATGACTATTCTAACTGGAATAGTAACGAGGGACAGTTTTAATTCAAAGTTCGCAATTTTTTCGGGCATTTTGTAGAGAGCTTTGAAAGCGGCGCACAATCGAGCGCGTTTAATTGCTGGCTAATGAATAAACATGACTCGCTGTTGAGTATCAGCTAACAGGAGCAGAAAAGACTCAATTGTTTTCGTAGGGAACGTGCTTAGGTCATTGTAACATTGAAATTTGCCAGTTCTGAGTCAACAGGGAAATTTCCCTTTAGGCAGGTGTTACCCCAGACCGTATGACCCCAGAAGTTGTATTTATAGAACGCTCGTCGAAAACTTCGTCAGTGTATGCTATTATGCGCTGGATACACCATCTATCGAAAACCGCTACACATAACCGTGTTTATCGATTTTTTCTGGATATATTGCATTGTACTATAACTGTTGATGGCAATGCGTTCTAAGATTGAGCATTTTCATCTCAAGTCGTGGAGTGGGATTGAGTTACAGAACTGTGCAACATTTCTTAAGCGCGAGACGAATCCATCTTTGCGTGTTGGGCACGATAAGAAACAACTTTTAGGGAGCTAAGAAGGTGCCCCGGGAACACACGAAGACCAACTATAGTGAACGGGGCCCCTCCCGCGATTTAGCAATTAGCTGGGCCATTGGTCATTGGTTGGGCCATAGGTGTTGGAGGGTTCTCCCTACCTGTAGGTGAGTATTCAATGGGGTTCGGGTCTCGCTCCATTCCTCAAACCAATATCGCTTGCAATTAAACTGGATTTCCACGACGCTCTAACGCGAAACTCAAACTCCGAATATTCTTTGCGGGAACGGAGTTTTCGAAGCTCTTTTTAATTGACAATGCCCGATAGAATCTGACTTTTGGTTTGATGAAGTTAAATGGTACACTGTGCATTTTATCTGATTCCAAAAGATATACACTTACTAATATGAAATTTTGTTGGAATTTTAATTAGAATTTAGAATAGTTAAATTACAGTATCAGTTTGAACTTTCAATTAGATACAAAAACTAAAAAAAAGACGTGTTTTTAAACTATTGCATAGCTTTTATCGCGGGCCTTGAACGTGGAGACCGAATCCAGAAATTCCGTAACGAAAATAACCTAACACCCCCACTCCAACCGGCCCGCTCAATCGCGGGTCTTGAGCGTGGAGACCGAATCCAGAAATTCCGTAACGAAAATAACCTAACACCGCCCCCACTCCGACCGGCCCGCTCTATCGCGGGCCTTGAGTGTGGAGACCGAATCCAGAAATTCCGTAACGAAAATAACCTAACACCCCCCCACTCCGACCGGCCCGCTCTATCGCGGGCCTTGAGTGTGGAGACCGAATCCAGAAATTCCGTAACGAAAATAACCTAACACCCCCCCACTCCGACCGGCCCGCTCTATCGCGGGCCTTGAGTGTGGAGACCGAATCCAGAAATTCCGTAACGAAAATAATCTAACATCTAACACCCCCCACTGCGACCGGCCCGCTCTATCGCGGGCCTTGAGCGTGGAGACCGAATCCAGAAATTCCGTAACGAAAATAACCTCGTGTTAAATGTTGATAAAAAATAAGTTGAGCTTTACCGCGGCAGTCTCCGAGTTCCACACGTCTTTTTTTATCTCATCTTTTATTTCAGTGCAGTTTAATCAAAATCTCTTTATTAATTTTCACTATGACGATGACATAAAAAGATCTAGACGCAGTCAGAGCCGTGTGTTATGTGTACAAGGATATCCTAAAAGCCTATCCGAAACAATTTATCACGTGTATCCGGGATGCATCCGGGCATCTAATGTGTGTACTGTGTGTGTACCCACGACAACACCTATTGACAAACACCACCGAGGGAATATCACACTTATGAATATCACAATATAGTGTATTTTAGCGTATTGTTTTGCTGCTCTGTAGCTCGTTGGGAATTACCAGGGGAGTCTACAATACGTCAGAGGAAAAGATCGATGCATGTGTTGTTTTGTTTTAGAATAGTTACATCATTATCAGCACGGACGTAATGGACAAATTACAGACTTCCTCCAATTTGAGAAGCGCTTGATTATTTCACTAAGCTGAGCAAGTGTAGCTTAGCGGGCTTCACACACTTTATTTTTAGTTGTTCTATAAGACTGAATTTTATGATTCTGGGACAACGAGGTGCAAATAAACGACATAAATGAAAAACTCTATAGATGCAGGTGTTTACATGGGCAAAAATACTCCTGGAAGCTTAGGGTTTTGATTGTACGGAACCCAAATACATTGATTGGCGCAGGCCGCAGACAGTGGACATGGCTTTTGCTTCAGAGATCGTGGGTTCGATTCCCACTGTATTAAAATTAAATTCCAATGTATTAAAACGATCTATATGAATTCATCGCAGTGACTTCCACATTTTCATATACTTTACATTTTTTTAAGTGTCGGTTCGAATCGCAATGTCATATTATCCCAAAAGCTCCTGATGTCCTGATATATTTTTCACACGCATGATTTTACATAAATAATAACTTACTTTTCATTTAAAAACAACTTTGAAATCGAAATATCAACTTTTTAAGTCTGTTTACGTAAAAGCTCGCAGCTGAAGCCCGCACAAAGTAAGACGTAACTTGGGCGTCGCGTCGTCGTATGAAACGCTAAGCCGAAGCCAACATTTCAACATCCCCTCAATAACTACGCAATTTAAACTTGCGTAGGTTGCAAATACCCTTCGAGCACACACCCTGTAGACGTCGAGTGACGCTCGATGCTTAAGCGAGGTTGGATTAGCAAGAAAACTTGCAGAAGTTGACTTCTGCAAGCTATTACTCCTTTTTTTAGTAGCTTGAGTGACCTTATACATTATTTCAGAAATACTGTAAGTTTTCTTGCTAATTTAAACCTCGCTTACATATTTGTTGTCCATTTTATTATTAACAGTTTTTTCGACATATGAGATATAGCAATAGCGGGGGACCAGAGAGAGATAAACGGTGGTGATTCCTTGCTATTAGACAGACAAACTATAGTTTCTTTCTGTCTATAATATCTACGATTGATCCGCGATAATTGTGAATAAGTATCATTGATTTTTGATTGTAACATCTTCTTTGACTGTAACATCCAGCAGCCGAGAAGGTTGCTGGATTGAAACTAAGGCGAAAACAGCTGCCAAAAAACTGGGCATCCTGAACAAGGTTAAGCGGTACTTCACGCCCGAACAGCTTTTGACACTGTATGAAGCTCAGGTTCGTTTCGGCATGGAGTACTGCAGTCACCTCTGGGATGGATCTGCAAAATATCAGCTCGATGCATTGGACTCGGTTGATCGCCGCGCACGCAGAATAATCGGCAAGGAATCGCTAAACGGGGAAAATTGCTGAGTTTAGAACACCGACGCAAGGTTGCCTGTTTAGCGGTTTTTTACAGGATATACTTTGGAGAGTGTGCTCAAGAACTCCACAATCTAGTACCTCCTTCACCTTTACCATAGAACCGCAAGACGCCGGGAGAAGTGGCATCCTTATATTGTGGTTGATGTCCAGCAAGCTCGAACGAAACGATTTTCTTCCACGTTTCTGATACGTACCGCTAAGGTGTGGAACACCCTTCCAGCTTCTGTGTTCCCTGCCAAGTACAACCTGGGTGCCTTCAAGAGAAGAGTGAATAGGCATTTTTTAGGCAAGCGCGCTCCATCCTAGACCTCATCATTTCTGTCCATCAGATATGATTGTAGTCAAGCGCAAGCCTATCTATAATAAAAAAAAAACAGCAAAACCGGAGAAGCGCGTGCTATTTAATTTGACGAATGAGCGCGCGCGGATCCATTTTGCGTAAGATTGGTACCACGTCGTACTGTCAACTGATATAGTGTAGGTACAAAACAGTGAAAGCAAAAAACAAATAAAAATAAATCCTAAATCAGAGATGTCTGAACCCTTTATCTCGGACATGGACATCGCCGCTCTGAATAATCTTCAGATGCTCTTTCCAAGCTGCCTTTTCTACCTGGTTTAAATTTGATTAGCTAATACATCTCGGTTGCGCATATGTAATGTCCGAAATCACCAGGAGATTCTACAGGATATGTGGTCACTGGTCGATGAAAACACGTAATAAATCTAAACTATGAGCACGCAAATTGGAAATAAATTAAGTTTGTTTCATTACTAGTGATTTAATATTAATTACCCCTGACAATAGTATGCTACGTTATTTAAACAACAATTAACATTTAAATCACTTTTTCTCTCGGCCCCTTTTAACTTCCAGAACTAGAGATTTTTAGGTTAAATAACCCACCACCAAGTACAAATTAGTAGTCTTCACGCACATTAGAAAATATAATGTTGCACAATAACGCACATTAGAAATTAGAAAATATAACGCACATTAGAAAAATATATAATAGAAAATTATCGAAATTGTGCAAAAAATGATCATGTACTTAGACAATTCATAACACACATAATATTTTGCATGTCAATTGACGAAACATACTGGAAATTATTAATTTTATGTGAACATCTTATGTACAATGTTTCTTGCAAATAAAATTCATTTCATTTCATTTCATTTCAATGAACTACTCTCGAGTTAGTATACCTAGTTCCAAGACTCAAGAGACGCTGTGCCATGAACAGGTCAGCTGTAGGAAAACTGTCAAAGATTTGGAAAGACAGGAGAATTAAGAAAAATACAAAAGTTAGTCTCATGAGATGTCTAGTCTTTCTAATCTGTTTGTGTGCAGCTGAAACGTGGACTTTAAGGCGAACTCAACAGGTCTGCCCGCGAAATTCAAAATTTTCGTGGTTTTTTGCAATTTGTACGCTAATTACACATAATAGGCTTATGGCAGTCATTTTTGCGAGAATGGCAGTTACTTCTTTACATTTTTATATCAAAATTTTTGCATAAAAATGTCTATCCTAGGAAATTAGTCCGAGTAAAGAGTTTTAAGTGAGCAACTCGCAAATCTCGGATTAATTTCTTTAACTCGACACTTTCAAGCAGAAATTTTTATATAAATACGTGAAGATGATCTTGGGATTATCGCAATTTGACTGCCAAAAGCCTATTACGTCTTATCAGCTTAAAAATCGCGAAAAACCACAAAAAATTTGAATTTCGCGGGCACACCTGTGGTGTGCTCCTTAAGACAGTCTGACAGAAGAAAAATAGACACCTTAGAAATGTGGTGCTGGAGACGTCTATTGTGTATAAAGTGGACAGCACATCGTACGAACGGCTCCATCCTCAAGGAGTTAAATAAATAAACGTTTATTTCAGACGTTACCATCCATATGTTGTTAGTAGACATGTTAGTAACAATTAGTAAAAATTTACCAGAGGCTTTCGTCGCTTGTAAAATTGCGAATCCTTAAGTTTTTTGGCCACATTAAGAAGAACAGATACCATCGAACATCTGGTAGTTCAAGGGCGAGAAGGCACGCGTCCACGTGGTCGATCCCCAACGAGGTGGACGGATCTAATCCGGAGTGCTACAAGTTCCTCTATAATGAGTGCTCTCGCAATGCCGCTAACAAGAGCCGTTGGAAAAATATCGCTAAAGCAACGTCATTGAACATCGTACAAAGTATAACCACGACCACTCAAGTGAACAAGTCAAGAGTGAACGACTAAGAAGAAGAACTTCCAACTTTACACGAATGAATGAATGAATGAATGAATGAATGAATGAATGAATGTAAGAATGAATGAATGTAAGAATGAATGAATGTATGAATGAATGAATGAATTTATTTATTTGTCCACATAAGTAGTAACATGTAACCTAAATCACCGAAAGCCATGATTAAGGCTCGGTTGCTTGACTTGACTTTAACCGAAACGTTATAGTTAAATATGGCGGACTGACCCTTATTTCGAAAGTGATAAGTCAGGCCGCCATATTTAACTATAACGTTTCGGTTAAAGTCAAGTCAAGCAACCGAGCCTAAGTGGAATTTAAATAGGGTCATATTTGATTGAGAGATAATTTAATTGTAATGCTTTAGTATTTCGATGACCCTAGGAATCATAATGATATTATCGTTGTAGGTAAAGCTGCGCTGTTTTCGCGCCTGTATAATTGCACGCTTCGTAATTAAAAGCGCCATTATCGTAATAAGCTATAACTATATCTAACGCGGGGGCTCAAGCGATAGCCCATTAGCGCTCAATGGGTGTGGATATCGCATTTGGGGCCAGCGCACACCGACGGACGGCTAGCGATACTATCCGGGTTATAATATCTATGACCCGCGCGCTTCATTATTTAATTCAATATTAAGGAGCACACCACGGCTGTGCCCGCGAAATTCAAATTTTTCGTGGTTTTTCGCGATTTTTAAGCTAATAAGATATAATAGGCTTATGGCCGTCAAATTGCGATAATCCCAATATCTTCTTCACGTGTTTATATAAAAATCTCTGCCCGAAAGTGTCGAGTTAAAGAAAATAGTCCAAGATTTGCGAGTTACTTACATAAAACTCGATATTCGGATTAATTTCCTAGGATACACATTTTTATGCAAAGATTTTGATATAATCATGTAAAGATGATACTGCCACTCTCGCAAATTGATTGCCATAAGCCTATCATGTCTAATTATCGTACAAATTGCAAAAAACCACGAAAATTTTGAATTTCGCGGGCAGACCCGTTGAGTTCACGTTAATTAGCATATTATGTTTCAATCAAAACACCGATCGCCAGGGCCACGGAATACAATAGTATCGATCTCTCTGGAAATTCTGGAGGATTCTGGATTCTGGAGGGTGAAACCTATCCTATTACTATTACTACTGTGATCTGTGATACTACTATTACTACTGTGATATTACTATTACTACTGTGATCTGTGATACTGTGATTACTATTACTACTGTGATCTGTGATACTACTATTACTACTGTGATTGTGATAATACTAATACTACTGTGATCTGTGATACTACTATTACTACTGTGATATTACTATTACTACTGTGATCTGTGATACTGTTTCAATCAAAACACCGATCGCCAGGGCCACGGAATACAATAGTATCGATCTCTCTGGAAATTCTGGAGGATTCTGGATTCTGGAGGGTGAAACCTATCCTATTACTATTACTACTGTGATCTGTGATACTACTATTACTACTGTGATATTACTATTACTACTGTGATCTGTGATACTGTGATTACTATTACTACTGTGATCTGTGATACTACTATTACTACTGTGATTGTGATAATACTAATACTACTGTGATCTGTGATACTACTATTACTACTGTGATATTACTATTACTACTGTGATCTGTGATACTGTGATACTGTGTGTGGGTAATAGCGATCCTAGCGCTGACACAAAACGTGCAATTCTGTTCGCAACAGCGCCTGGCTCCGCCTACGCTATGCATTCAAACTTGTGCTTTCTTTCTATCGCGTAATCGGGCGCACGCAGCGCATGAAATATACCGTACAAGAACTAACGCGTGCCACCTAGCCGGCGCGCGGCAGACGTCTGCAACCGGTCCGTCGTGGCGGCTACTTGTAGTTTTCTTGATCACGTGACAAGTGAGCGTGGCCTGCCAGTGTGCAGCGGCCTTACCCGCTACGCAGCAATTGCCGCCATTTGCCGCACATAATATCGCGCTGAAACTGTGGCTAAAGTAGTATTTACAGCTCTAGGGAACACGGCTTTACACTATTTACAATTTCACTAATACATACTTAGCGTCAATTACGAAACATTAACGCTTTAGGTCTCATAACGCCTTGGACGATCTAACCTACATAACGCTCATATCGCAAATGATAAAGTAAATAGAATAATAGAATTTCCAGGTTTGACTCCCTGTATTTATACTCCACTATTTACCACTCTAGAAAGACGTAATTTACGCAACGATTTAGTAATTCATGTGCGGTGCTATGCAGGAAGCGATATACCCGCGAAGTGGGGTTAAACTTTTTTAGGTTTCATCTTGGATTTTTTTTCTGTGAAATTAATATCTCTTGAGGATGTTTCGGCGTCAGAGCAATCATGTGTTGAGTGCAGTATCTTGTTGTATATCTTGTGTATTCTGCATGTTTTTGCTGCTTGTTTAGGAATGTAATTGGTGCTTAGTTTTAATATTTTAAGTTTAATTCTACCACAAAATAAATAATTACCATACAATTATTGATTTTGTTTAAATATAGATAAATTAAAATAAATGAAACGGCACTTACTGCAAATGAATTCGAACAATGAACAGCGAATTTTGACATCGTATAATAGTAGATTGTTATACAAGGGACGTAAGTAAGCTATTACAGAACAAGATCCAATTTGGCGCCAGTGCGAGCGCAGCTCGCATAGGGCGCTAATGGATCGCGTGCACCCGAGATATTTAGTCATACGAGCGAGCGCAGCGAGCGAGGGTGAATATAGTTCGAGGGTGTAATAGCTACTTGCAACCGAGGTAAGCATTCTACTTTATATCATTCTTGCGAGGTAAATAATACATTGGAATGCAAAATGAAATTTTAATTAGAATAATTAGCAAATTTAGAGAAAAAAAAAATTAAAAAAAATAATAAAAAATAATAAAAAAATATAATTATTTTAAAAATTATATTAATTTAACATAGTGCGACCAAATGTTGCCCTTGAACTGTAATGTGAACATTACAATTCAAGCATAGTGCGATGTAATGTTGCCTTGAATTGCAAACACCAACTTACAAGGAGACTTTCCACCATAGTAATCCATACTTACTGAGCAAGTATGATATAAATGTGTAATACCCATTATATACATTCCGTTTCAACCCATTGTGTTTAAACAATGTTATAAACATAACAATCAATGTATGTACCTTATATAAGCCGTCTATTGTTTGACTGTGGCTAAAATACACGCGAATAATAATGAAACTGATAATTGTGACAATCTAACATCGGAGACATTTGAGTTTTGTATAGGGGTAATGGTAGGAATTTTTTAAATGTAGAGTCCGCCTGGATTGGTTAAACCTTAGTATCGGATATTCATCACTGAAGCACTACGATTAAGGACACTTAAGTGGAGGTAACTGGGTATGATGGACAGTATCATAGTATGGTACCTATTCACTGCACCTGACATGGACAATTGGCATGCATACCTCTTAATTTCTTGGTCTTCAGCATAAATCCATACGAATTATCTATGACAAAAGTGTATGAGAATTGAGAATATCATTAATTGTCGATATGATTTGCCATTCCCATACATTTTTTATTTTTTATTTTATTTTTTTTTTATTTATTTATTAAGGCACAATAACGTCACATACACGAAACATTGAAAATAAAGAATACAAAAGGCACCGGACAGCGTGGGTAGACATTTAGAACTGCGCACAGCGTTTACAAATAATAGTGCTCGAATTAAATTAAAAACTACTACAACCAAAAAAAAATGATAATAATATAAGAACGGAAGAACTAATAACATAATGAAGACAAAAATGATTTCCTAACATAAAAAAAAAACTTAATGATAATAATAAAATATAGGCTACTACAAATACAAACTAGCTACTGGTCAGATCCTCCCTCAAGGTCGAGACGGTGGAAAGGGCCACTCTTTTGAAGCACTTAAGGCTTTGGGAGAAGATGTCTAAATCACCGTTACAACGCACGAGATCGTTATAAGTGCGGTTCAATCGAATTAATGAGGAGTTCCTAGCTAAATTAGTTTTGAATCTAGCGACGCAGAAGGTTTTCCTTGTTATTATCCTTGGTTTCTTTAATACAGCACAAAAAGATAAAGCTTGCAACAAGGTAGGCGCGTCCAAGTTTCCATTAACAAGCTTATGCAAGAATGACATATCGGCAGTGCAGCGACGATCACTAAGGGTATGCATGTGGAAGTGGTTCAGTCTCGCACTATAATCAGCTCGGTAAGGGCACGTTTGATCCCGATAGGCCAGAAATTTCGTGAACTTGCGTTGCACCCTCTCTATTCTATCAATGTGAATTTTATATTGTGGATTCCATATTGATGAAGCGTACTCCAACAAACTGCGAATCATCGTATTATATAGTAGTTTCATCGTACTGATGTTGTTGAAGGTTTTGCATTGCCTTTTAATAAAGCCGGATATTTTATGTGTCTTCTTAACAATGTGGTCAACATGTTCTCTAAAACTGAGCTTAGAGTCTATAAGAACTCCAAGGTCTTTAATAACATTCACCTCTTGTATTAGGACATCTGGACCTAGAGTGTAGGCGGAGGGGATGATGCGCCTATTCCTGGTAAACTTTATGTGAAAACATTTACTAGGGTTCAACGCCATATTGTTATTTCTGCACCAATCCATAATACCATAAAGGTCAGCCTGTAATCTTAAGGAGTCGTCAAGTGATTTTATCTCTTTATAAATTTTTAAATCGTCCGCGAAGAGAGAGTAGTTACTAGATTTGATATTTAGGGTTATATCGTTTATAAAAATCAAGAACAGAATTGGGCCTAAGTGGGAACCCTGAGGCACACCAGACGAAGGCTCAACTGGATCTGAGTTGTATCCCGCAACCACAACGTTCATGACCCGGTTGCTTAAATATGATTTGAACCACTTCCACAGCGTGCCGTGAACACCATAGTGTTTAAGCTTCCTTAATAACACATTGTGATCCACTTTGTCAAAAGCACTGCTAAAATCGGTATAAAGAGCATCTACCTGCACGCGAGAGTCTACTGCTCTGGAGATATCGTGGATATACGTCATGAGGTTAGAAACAGTTGATTTGTTTCTTCGAAATCCGTGCTGAGCATCATTTAAAAAGGTTTTTGAGTGCCAGTTCAGAAAGGGGCAAATCATGGACTCAAATAATTTGGCTAGGGCAGATAATATTGAGACAGGACGATAGTTTCTAACATCAGACTTGTCTCCTTTTTTAAATATTGGGACTACATTAGCAGATTTCCAGAGAACAGGGAACTCTCCTAAGGCAAGAGATCTGTTAAATATCGTTTTTAGAGGAAAAGCCAATGCGGAAGCGGTCTTCTTTATAAAAATAGGTGGGATTCCATCGGGACCTGCTCCTTTGCAGGAATTGATAGACTTAAGGCACTTTAAAACATCCTTTTCTTGGACTTTAATGGAGGATAATAAATTGTATGGAATATCGGAATTACCACAGTCAATGTTGGATTGAGAAGAACAGGATGCACCACTAATTGTGAAGACAGAAGAGAAATGACTTGCAAACAAATTAGCTACCTCCTTACCACCGCTTGCCTTCATGCTATGTAGCATCATCTCTGACGGAATACTTGAACGGCCACCTCGCTGTGCTTTCATATAAGACCAGAACTTTTTAGGGTTCCTTAAAATGGATTTTTCTGCACCGATCTTATAATCCGAAAAACATTTAGCAGTCAATCTTTCTGCGCGCTCACTCAACAAATCGTATTCTAATTTATCGCGAGGATTCTTGTACTTTTTGAACTTCCTTCTAACTTTTTCCTTTTCGTTAAGAATTTTAACTAAGGCTCGTGAATACCACGATGGATAGCTCCTAAGAGTACTCGTCCTTAATGGAATATGTTCATTTATTATTTTGTAGAGTTCATCATAAAATAAGCTAACCATCTCATTCACATTATTGCTAGAATCCAAAATCATCGACCAATCAACTTTCTTCAACTTATCGTTTATTATAGAGTAATCAGCTTGTTTAAAATTACGAAAAGAAACCCGATTGGTTTGCAACATAGAAAGGGATTCAAATTTACACTCAACTTCAAGCGGGGGGTGATATTCATCCACTTTACTCAGTTTGTCAATGCTTTGAGAAACAATCGGACCAGTAAAATTACTAAATATGAGATCGAGAATTTTGTTGCTTTTATTTCTAACATTATTTAATTGAATTAAATTATTGGAAGACATAAAATCAACAAGAAGGTATCCTAGATTACAGTGATAATTGGAGGGCACTAAGCCCTGTTTGGTATCGTTGGGATTTTGAGACCAGTCAATGAAACCTAAATTAAAATCTCCGAACAGCAGAATGTCGTCATTGGAATTAACCATTACGTCGCTAAAGTTATTGAGAAAACAAGATAAATAGGAGCTTGATACAGGAGGATGCACGTAAACTGCACAAATTATAATAGTTCTGAGGTTGTTTCCATCCTTGACTTTCAGGGAGACCCATACATCTTCGCAAGAGCTGTTCCACTTATGCAGACTTATTGAGTCATGCGACTTATGTACTGCGATCATCACACCACCAGCTTCTTGCCCTGCGAGGGATGTATCACTACGATCTCTGCGGTATATTAAATAATTTGAGTGAAAGATTTCGGAGTCTTGTATGTTATCATTCAACCAGGTTTCCGTTGCGACAATAACGTCATATGAATGGCTTGCACTTGCCTGGTTGATAAGATCTAACTTTGTTCGCATTCCGCGAAAATTCTGGTAGTAAATCCTGAATGATATATCCGATGTGTACTGTCTTTTATCTGGAGCTATTATGAAAAATTAGGTAATTAGTTTCAGAGACTCCTTGTTTTTGATTTGCTTTGCCGGCGACGTATCATTCTTACGGATAAAAATTCGACCATTCCTTACCCAGGTGTATCTGTATCCCTTGTCACGAGCAATTTTCCTGGTCTCAGCATGTAGCGATTTAAAGTGGGGTGAGAGGTGTTCAGAAACAAAAACAGGTGACTTGTTACCTCCGTATCCTAGATGTTTTGAGTTGAGTTTATCGGTCGGGTTACTCTTGTTAAACTTCGCAACTGCAGCTATAATACAGTCACGCGTCTTAGAGTTCGGCAGTTTAACGATAACGGAGCGCGGACGGTTGGATGTAGGGTCAAGTTTACGGACACGCGTGCATGATAAGATCTCGTTCTCGGAGATGGTTTGGGAAATTGTGTTCCCCAATTGCTGAATGGTTTTGTATAGGTTCTCCTCTTTGTTCTCGGGGATACCGTTTATTTCAATATTGTTCTCTCTGGAATGCTGCTCCAGTAGGCAGACACGAGCACTAAGATCGCCGACCGTGGCTTTAAGTAATATGTTCTCCTTCAACAAGCTTGAATTTTCGTCCTTTAATTTCGAAAGACTAGCCTTAATATCATCCAACTCGCTCGAAACGAATCCGAGTGATTTTTGAATATCAGTCAGCAGTGACAATTCGGTCATGATTGGCTTTAATTCTTTAGTCATAATTTCTGAGACTACTGTCTCAACTGTAGAACGTATGACCTTTTTGATGGACTCCATGTCAGGTATATCCTCGGCGGAGGTTTGCTTGCCCGAACCAGGCTCTTTTGGGCGAATGGGCGTGTTGGTATTGTCGCCACCGGTGCGGAGACGCGCCTGGCAGGTAGGACATTTCCAAGTCGCCTTTGATGACCGATTCATCTTCCTGTATAATTCATCGGAGAGCCCGCAGCAAGATAGGTCATAGTATTTTTCGCAGAGATAACATACTATGGACTTTCTTCCAGATGTAATAGCCTTTAGGCAACCCGCACATTTGTTGACCGATTCCTCGTCAGACATGGTAGCAAACAATGTCACTGACGCACGTATAGGTAGTTTAGGTACCAAACAATGATTATGTCACGAGCCCCGCGCCGCGCGCTCGCGTCGTCAGCTGTTGTAACTAGAACTCGTACCGGAGCGTAGCACAGTGAGATTTCGTAGCCTTGGTAGAACGAAGCGTAGCTCGTGAAGCCCCGCCCCCTCGGCCGTCCGCCGACTGCCGCTGTAGCGGTGCTACGCGGAGCTAGTAGGCGAGAACCGGGCTAGCAACCGGTTTTGCACTCGACGACGCGGCGACAAGTCTTGGATCACGATGTGAATAATATATTCGCGCGGTAGTTTAAGAAATCACAAATAAATTCTTATAGGTCTTCGCAAATAACACAGATAATAACAATCCAAGTACAGTGAACAATAATGTAGGATAATTATCAAAAGTTTGCGTATTAAATACCGAAAAACTTGTAGCAAATATAGAAATTTTGAAATAAAATTCGGAGCACAATACAACGATGTTACTCGCTCGGGCGTCCGAGCGTTACATTTCACGACCAACAGATTTGTTTGACGATAGTAGATAAGTCGTAGTCGTTTTATAGAAGGGCGGTCTTTCTTTGATGTTAAAAAAGTAACTCTGAGGGCGGCTGTAAAAATTATTGATCTGTAAAAAGCTCTTATCAAATGTATCAGTAAGAACTTAGAAGCTTAAACTAGCGCAGTTTATGCATATTGAGAGCCCTCAATAGGGGCATGGACCAGAAAGCATTAATTGCTGCTGTGCCTCCCCCGTGCCTCTCACGCGCCGCTTGCGTGCCGCTTGTGCGCCGTCCGCGCGCCGATAATTGCCTGACACGGTTTCAGCTGAAAGAAATCCGATTTTGATGCTTTTAACCGCCATCAGAGCGGCAAGGTCGTACCTACCAACGTTACTATCGTTCATGATAGAGTAGGCCAAAATTAAAAAAAAAATGTTTGCACTCACAAATGAAGCTTTTTCTTAATTTACTTTACCAATGTTTTAAGTCAATTTGAAGATCAGTTATCATGACTTTTTTATTACGTGAACAAATTAATTTATTATTTATAGGGGTATGAAAAGTAGTTCTCCTACGTCCTATTCTCAGACCTATTAAATACGAAAAAAAAATATATAAATCGTTCAAGCCGGTTTTGGAGGACTTTTGTTACAAATACTAGTAGGTACCTACTATAGTACTATAACACGAGAATTTGAAACTCATTCACTAACTCAATACAAACACTTGCTCCTAGAAAGATGAAATTATGCTCCTTTCATGATGCAGCCAAGAAATAAGGAATACATTTTCAAATTCCCAAAAAGAAGCACAGGTAAGCAAATTGTGGAATGAACAATGAAAAAAATCCTTAAATAATAATTATTATTTTTCAAGACGATAATAATTTGCATATACTAGGCCGTACGATATATTTTGTAAGTTTTAATTATTATGAATTCACATTCATTTTTGCATTCGTAGATAATTATAATTACTTACCTATTCAGGTAACTATATTGAGGTGGTAAATAATCCTTTGAAAGGGTCACCAAATTGGAGCTGGTACCTTGTAATAAAGATTAAAGCGCATACACGATTATGAAGAGCGAAATTTTAATTTGATCCCTAACGGCGACCCCATCTCATTTGCAAGGTGTTCGCATTTTCACCAACGAGACAATTGCGTCCAAAATTAAACTTTAACACGAAAGCACAAGCGCTGATATTTCAAAAACTTGTCTTTTAAAAGATAATATTGTGCTGAAATTAAAACTGGGGATTATTATAAAAGTGGGACGGTTAAATGTTATTGTAGAAATAATACGTGTATGTAACACTTTTTATTTTCTATTTTGTATTAATATTCTTTGTTGGAAATACTTTCATGCTTATCGTATTTTGTACTTTTACAGTTTTTGCATGTAAGTCTTTCCATCCATAATTTATAGGTACCTATAACTGATGTATTTTTTCAAGCATTTTCCGGTGTTGTATTGTGCTAAGAGATAACAATGCTTAGTGCATTGTATATGGTATGATTTTCAGATAAAAATCTTGTTCCAACAGATCCGACTTTGACGGATTTTTTTGAAGACGGTTTGAGCCATCGATATTTCGCTGATTGACCGCGTGTCTATTGCCTAATACCACAGTTTAAAGATATTCTATCCTTCAATACAATTATCCGCAAAAGAACGGCATTGACTGATAGTGATTTGAAGGTGTCCCGATTCAAGAGAAAATGGATGGGGCATGTATGTTGGACTTTAGGCGATCGATGTACGGTGTAACCGTCTGCTACTTGAATGGTGACTCACCGACCGCAAAAGCATCGGCAGGTAACTAATATGTTGATCTGACGACATTGCTAAACTCTTGAGATTGTGGACAACAGTAGCCTAACTTGGGAAGGAAAGGCGTGCTTATGAGAATATATATCGCTATATTCAACAAAGGAAGAAAGGCTCCTGAAAAAGTATAACCTAATGTAATTAAAGGCATTCTTTCTTCTACCTCATTACCACTAATTACATACAAACTAGTTTATTTAGTAAAACAAGTTATTCGCGTCCGTGAGATGTGGCTAATTAGAGAGACAAACCCGAGG
This sequence comes from Coenonympha glycerion, assembly GCA_963855885.1. Taxonomy (NCBI): domain Eukaryota; kingdom Metazoa; phylum Arthropoda; class Insecta; order Lepidoptera; family Nymphalidae; genus Coenonympha; species Coenonympha glycerion. The sequence continues at coordinate 18,741,594 of OY979629.1, forward strand.
AGGCTGCATTAAACATCCATTACTGAGCGCGACACGAATAAGCAATATCCCCCCTCTACCCCTTGCCTCCCCCATTGCCCCAGCTCCCCCCTTTAGCACGTGATGGAGGGCTCTTCGGAGTCAAGGTCGAGAATAAAGTCGTACATGCCTCTTGCTTTAGTTATTACATTAGTGTACAACGAAACGTCACTTTTCTGTTGTAAATGCCACGTCATAAGAATTTCGTAACTGAACGTCATCTTTAGTAGGGGATCCCAAGTAAGGTCGACCTTCACTGAGCTGTTTATTGGATGAAAACTATTTTATATCCAATTAAATATGTCGCAAGTGGGTTGCCTAAAAAATTTCAGTCCAGGGTATGATTAATTAAGAATTAAAAAAATATCCATTGTAACATGAACTCCTATTTGTTAGAGTTCCGTTGACATCTTAGTTCAAATTAGATTGGATGAGTGATTCAGGTCGCAAATTGCAATTGTGCTTATTATTTACCTACGATTTTATTATCCGTTAACTTTCTTTTGCCAAAAAATATAGAGCAGAAATACTTTCCTCAGCCAGGAAAGTATTTCTGGCAAAAAGCACTATTTACAACATCCAATCTAATTTGAACTACGATGTCAACTTAACTGTAATAAATAGGAGTCCATGTTACAATGGTATTTTTTTTTTAATTCTTAATTAATCATACCCTGGACTGAAATTTTTTAGGCAACCCACTTACGATATATTTATTGACATATTAAATTGGATATAAAATAGTTTTCATCGAATAAACAGCTCGATGAAGGTCGTTATATAGCGGGATCCTAGACTACTTTGTATACTCACATGAGTCCGAAAAGCTAGAGGTCAGAGCCCGAGATGTCCGAACGTATAGGCTCTATTAATGCATTGAAAATGTGCCAACCTTAAATGAAATTAATTCTGGCGGGAGCGTATACCTACTTTTTATAATCTTAAAGGATACTTGCACGTACTCGTAAGTATCGTATATTCATTAAAAATTTCAGCCAAGTCAGTAATATAGCTATGTCGTAACATACACACTGTATAAAACACACATACACCTATCGTTGTCTCATGTCTGTCATGGTCGGAAGAAGAACGACTCAGAAGAAGAATGGTCTTCTTCTTCTGAGTCGTTCTTCTCTTTCGAGTGAAAATTGTCAGGTCTTGGTCATCACTTTTTAACCGACTTCAAATAAAAAGGAGGAGGTTCTCAATTCGACGCGTATGTTTTTTTTTCTTACCACATTTTCGGGAGTACACAACATGTACCTACTGGCTATTGAGACGTCCACTACAGCCTTAATTTGATTCGTCCATCTCATGAACGAACTCTGTGAAATCTGATTCCCTCTACACTTCCTTGAATTTTTATAATAATATTATAGTTTGAATATTAAATACATATAATATTCATAGATCCTTTAATCCACTCATGAATATTTCACCAGAAGTTACACAACTTATGAACCGACCATTTTATGGCGATTTAATTCTTAGTTTGCGATTCCTCTCCACGCAAAAATGACGAGTCTAACGACGGAGTTTCCGAACTTCCTAATGCTCCTGCATAATCAAATCTGACGTTGCGGAAACTCCTGGACCTTAAAATTACAATACTTTTTCCCCTCGCAGCGATTTGCATTACAAAGCCGTACTTGTTTTGTAATAACTTAAAACGACTGTTTCGTTTTAATCTTAGACTGTACCAAAGGTTTTCAAAATACTACAAGGAACTGTATGACTTATCTACGATTGTCACAGAAACCTAGTTTAGTGCTCAATGGAACGCGATTAAAAAATGTGCAGGAGTGACATATCCATTTTCATCACGTGAATTAACGAAGACAACTGTCATTAATATATGTTGTTTGAATTTCGCTCTACATAGAAGTAATGAAATGAAAGGATGAGAGTTATTCTCTAGAAAATAATAAGTACTTACCTAATGATCAATAAGGAGACAGCATTTTCAATAGTAACAATTACGCTAAACAAGTTTTTCTTGCAAAATGAGCCATTTACTGAACCAATTTAAAAAAACCTATAATATTAGATATCACAGCACACCTTAAAAACTTAAGTGCATGACACATAAAACTAAGGACACTGTATACTAGCAAAATTGGAGGTCGTCGTGTGTTTTATAAAAACGCCTCGTAATGTGAAGAAGCCCTTTGCCCTCGTAAACGTTTGAGCTCGCCGCCGGTTAATTAGGTCACGTGCACACTGGGCGACTGAATTGTTAAGACCGCTTCACACTAACCAAGTAACGACGCAATTTAACTTGGAACCAGTTAAATAGTTAAAGCGTTGCAAGAGGAAATTTTATACGGAAAAAACAATACCTACCGAGTTTAACAATTTGTACACTAACTTTGTAATGAAGAGATTTAAAGTTGCTTCTACTCGGGTGTTGAGATGTTAGCAGACTGCCGCTAAAACCGCAGGGTTTTTGTGCACAAAAACATTGATATTCTAATGCTGTTACTTTTATATTATTTAATATACAACATACTCGTAATATTGACGACCGAATGGCGCAGAGAGTAATGGTCCAACTCTCTGCTGGGTTTGATTCCCACAACTTTAAAATTTTGCGATACAAAGTGCAGCCTGTTTCCCCATATTTTATTGCATCGTGGGTAGCGATATATTGCGCTGACGATAGAAAACTTTGCAGGTAGGTCTCTTTCCATGAACAAAATATTATAATGGGTGAGAATGCAGAATATAGCATAGTGAAAACTTGATTTCTTTTTGGTTGAAGGAGTGCAGAAAGGCAAAATGAATTAATTAGAGAGTAATAATTGTCTACTTAAAAGCGAATTATGAGCTGATTGTGTAAAAACGAATCATCGTTCTTGTAAATATATTATGCTGGTCGCTGATTTCGATTTGTGAATCCTGTATTCAAATTCTATATTCAACCAATCACGGGGCAGGATTTAGCTCAGTTTGCTTATCAGGGTGATCCATATGTTACTGGTGCCAAGGCATATTTTATTTCAAAAGTGCCGCGATAATATTTTTTTGAGTTACGAAGAATTTTCTCATTAATACGCGTTGCCAAGTTGCTGGGACATATTTAGGGCTAATAAATTAAACGAGGCGCCATATTTCTGCCAAGAATTTTTAATACATTCATGTTTAAAATTTTAATAACAATGTTGGCGTTATAATGTAAGTTTTACGGCAAAATGTTTACCTTGATTTTTGATGGCATTCAAATTATACCCGGCTGATTTTGTTGTGGACTTCTTCTCATCGGCAGGGCGCGTTTGTGAACCCTTGGAAACTCTTAGTTTTAAGTCTTGAAATACACAGTTATTATCATTATTGACACAGTGTAAAATGAAATGACTTGTCATAAGAGCCTCCGTATGCTAGACCTAACTGAATGAAATCTAATATATTTTCTATTCTTTTCCATTCTAAAAGTCTTTTCAGTGGCAGAGCGTGTTCGCGAACCCTCGTAAATTTAGTTTAAAGTAGTGCAATAGTGATCTCCATACTAGCTGTTGGGCGAGCCGGCCGCCCGCGTGAATTTCGGTTTTTCGATAATCCCGTGGGAAAGATGGATTTTTCCGAGATAATAAGTAGCCTGTGTTAATACGGGTTACTAGCTATCTGTGTTCTAAATATCAGCCAAATCGGTTCAGTAGTTACACCGTGAAAGGGTAACAAAGATCCATCCGTTCATACTTACAATATTTCGCATTTATAATAGGTATTAGTAGGATTGTACCTCGTCATATTAAGGGCCCATGAGCTATATAAATTTCTTAATTGATTTTGATTTTGAAGTTCCTCCTTAGCCCAGTTGGCGCACGCTCGCATTCCATTGGGAGACCGTGGGTTCGATTCCAGCCTCGGGCCAATTCGGAAGTCTATAATTTTCAAATTGGCTCAGAGCTAATCTGGTCGGGAGGCATGAGTGGCCAAGTGAGTTACCGTTCCTGTGCGATGCTGTATAGCACCGTCGGCTGCATCTACACTTACCATGAGGTAAAATAGTAGCGTGTAAAAATTCTGCGCTCCACCTAAACCATGGGATTCATGTTTCCACATTTTTCCTCTTCGGTTTGCAGCGGACCCGAGATGTGGAGTGTGGAAACGCACCCCTAAAAGTTATTACCCATAATGGCCGATAAGATTGCCTTAATGGATATTGGAAAGCTCTTATTAAGCTCACTAAGTGCAGTGCGTCTTAGCGGGCTTGGTTGAGGACGATGCGTCTTAAGTCTCAAGATTTCTAGCATGGAGCTGATAAATTAGCTCTAATTTAAGATTTACGACTAGTTTCATTTAAGAGCATAAGCAGTGATAGCTCAGTGGTTCTGATCTCTACCTCTCATAAGGAGGTCGCGGGTTCGAATCCTGGGAATGCACCTCTGACTTTTCCGAGTTATGTGCGTTTTTAGGAAACCAAATATCACTTGCTTAGCGGTGAAGAAAAATATCGTGAGGAAACCTGCATGACTGAGAGTTCACAAAAATGTTCTCGAAGGTAAGAAAAACCCGCCAACCCGCACTTGGCCAGCGTGGTGGGCTATGGGCGCTATGGCCAAACACATATTCGATCGATAGATAAATTGATCATGTGACTTATCGAAGCCAACTTTCATTCTCATACATTTTTGAAGTTTGTAACATTTACATGTGGAATGAGTGATTGAGGTTTTATAAGGATTGTAGATAAGAACCTCAAACTATACAAGGCTGCTGGTATCAACCTCCTTCAAAGATTCGCTCTATCTAGATTTGTGAAAAAAGGCATTTTCCTAGGAAAATCTTATAAAACTAAGTTTAAGTTACCTAATATTTTTTCCAAAAATTCAAAACACCATTTTATGAAATAGTCAACCATGTTTTGGGCATGTCACGAAAACATCAATTCTTAGATAATAATCCACGACGATTAAACTGTTTTCTTTAATCCTTCTATATTTCAGCATCTATTTTACCAGATCTACTAAATGCTAGCTATCAGGCACTGTGCCGTTCAGTGATCGCTTCGGCACGTCTAATGAACAGCAGACGTGCGTAGCCTTAATTATACAACATTCGCACCCGACCGCATGTGCGCGCAGCTCCATTATACCAAGACATCTAAATCTTTATAGTACTTGACTATTATAGTGGGTACAATACGCGAAGGCTCGCCCCACTCCTTACTAACTCCTTACGAATCGCATGAAACATAAGCGATTAAGAAAGACTGGAGCGCGTCTTTGTGGATTGAACCCACTATATCCTAATCTACGAGTATACCGTTTAATAGACTGGCCTCCTGACAATTCGCCATACGTCGCAGCGTAATGCGTGAAACATATATATTTGGGGGATACTTACATAGGTAATTGGGTGAACTGACCCGAGGTCAGCCTACCCTGTGACATATTGTGATATGTGCCAATGACGTGACATGATTTAGAACAGGGTTAGAAACAAACTGTTTTAAATGGCATGTGTCAAGTAGCATATACAGTACAAGATTATATTCGTTACTTATAGCTTCAAAAACAAAAAGTATGTTACCAGCCGTTATAGTATAACCCACGAACGAAATAAATTTGTTTCGAGAGTCAGATATAGGGCCTGAGATACCATAAAGTATCTACCATAAATAAATGTCTATGTGTTTAATAATGATTCTAATAATCAAAGATTACCAAATGAATTGAATGTTTGTGATCAATAAGCCACGCTTTTATCCGTTAGCCAAGTTGGTGTTTATTGAAATGAATTGCCTTCAGTACATAATCCAGGCGGGAAGTTTCCAGAAGCACTAATGTGAAAACTTTCACCAGTATTGGCATTTTCAACGCGGCTCCAGCGGAAACTTTGACTGATTTATTTCTATTCGGCTTAATATAATTTCATAAGTTTCGAAGACTAATTTATATGTCAGCTTGAGAATTCGGAATATTAAAATATCTGAATGAGTATTTAATTAGCTTCGTACTTTTGTTGTAGGCTTACGAGTACCTTCTTCGAAACATGGTTGGTTTAGTGCTTTAGGGGTGTAACGTCGATTTCTCACTTTAAGTTGGTGCTTTATCTTTTAATTAAAAACTCATTGCTTGCTATAATTACGAGTTTCAAAAAAATATAACCATAGAAAATGGTTTAGCAGGATAGATTAATTAGTTTTGCTATAATCCGCTCTTTGGAAAGATTCTGTATGTTAGAATATGCAGGAACACCGCCCACATAAAACACAACGCCCAATTCTTCCAAAACTTTCGTCAACGCACGTTTTGTCCCTACACCGGGACATCCTCAGGAGATGTTGCCTTCACAATGCATTTAATTGTGTGTGGTGGTACATGTGGGCGGTGTTCCTGCATATTGAATCTTACCGATACTTTTCAAAAAGACAAATCAATATGTAATTTTTTTGATAAATTTTGACACTCTAGTTTGTATTCAAGTATTGAACAAACTTGATGTGATTAAGCCATTGTTTCTGTGATACATCTATGAAAGGCGTTATATTTCATGTAAGATTGGGCTCGATGGAATGGAAACGCGTACTGGCAGTGTTTATGAAGCAACCCTTACGCTGCGTTGTGATCTAAATACGCACATAACGCTTTATTGGCGATGCTGGCGCGACGCTCTACTGCGCACTGCCTATAGACCGATGGAATACAGAACGTTTTTCTGGATTTTACTAAATAATAAAAAGAATTGTGTGGTTTTATAAATCCACGGTAAAAATGAAACTTTTGTGGCCTTGGCTGCTCTGACGAGCGCCTTTCACTTTATCCCTACTCCGCAGCAGACCGTCACGCTACATGGAACCACCATGGAACACACATACGAAAAAGTTTGAGACGTGAACTAATAAAAATTTGACTTTAATAAGCATCAGGAGCAGCTGTTTGATCTGGGCTCTGATCACCCGCTTCGATACTCCTGTTTGAAAAAAGCTTGTATTCTTGATTACGAATAGTTAATCTTTGAACACTGAAGGCACTGCACTAGGTTTCTAGGCCCAAAATTTTGGGCTGGAATTGGACAATGATGAGTCAGTGAGTTAGGATTTTGCTTTTATTTACTACATTCTTATTTTTCATTCTTCATTCTTTTTTTAAAGTGAAACCTTTATTACATCGTCTCAAACTTTTTCGTCTGTGTGTTGCATGTCGCGTGACGGTCGGCCGCGGAGCAGGGATAAAGTGAAAAGCGCTCGTCAGAGCAGCCAAGGCCACAAAATTTTCACTTTTACGGTGGTTTCATAAAACCGCACAATCATTTTTCATTTATTTTCAGCCCATGAATGTCCCCGACTATCATAGTTATCAACGGTCATACCTTTTTTTTTATGCTATACAAGTTAGTACTTGACTGCGATCTCACCTGATGGTAAGTGATGATGCAGTCGAAGATGTTAGCGTACTAACTTGGAAGGGGTAAGTTAAGTCACCCCAACGGTTTCTACACAGCATCGTACCGGAATGCTAAATCGCTTGGCGGTACGTCTTTGCTGGTAGGGTGGTAACTAGCCACGGCCAAAGCCTCCCATCAGACCAGACGTGAGCCAATTTAGAAATTATAAAATTCCAAAGTGGCCCGTGGTGGGAATCGAACCCGCGACCTCCCACTCGAATCCGAGCGTGCGTCCCCTGCGCCACAGAGGTCGTCAAACCTATACCTATCTCTACTGCAGTGTTATAAGCTAAGCTTCCCGTATTAGACTGAAGACACTATTTATATGAGTTCTATTATGGGTTAATATAAAAGCGGAGGCTATTTCCTGCCACAGCCTACGATGACAATACCGTTTACTAGTTACCTGTCACTTGGTAGAGTCAGCGTAACAATGACTATTATACACCATGTGTTACGCTGTGGGGGAGAATGTAAGTCATTAGCGATATTTTAATAGAAAAACATGTAACTAGCAATCTCTTTTGATCATTATATTATGGAAACTTCGAAAGTAAATTATCGCGGACTTCTTTAAGAACTATTTGAGAGGAATCTTATTGCTCCATATATTTAATTAATGGCAGTTAGACTAAAACAACAGTGCCACAAACTTTTCTGGCCAAAACTGGAACTAAGATCGCAGACAGCGAGACTCACCATTTAACTATTTATCTACGTATGTTTTAGGCCTTTTTAACCACCTCCAAATAAATGTAGGAAAAACGTGAGTTTTCTCACTTTCTTACTTTGTGACACGGACAAAACTTGTGACTAATCTACCCAAAAGTTTTTTAGAGTCCCTTACGTTTTTCAACGATAGTTCACGAATGTCACTAGCTTATTTTTGGAAATCTGTATACTAATTATAAGATTTTATATTCTCTTTGATTGTATTCTATGTTTAAACCTCTCATAATTCGAATTTCCGATTAGCAGTCGATTACAAATGGGATATCAATCGATTTTCCGGTTGTTTCTTTTAACTGTATGCTGTTATAGCTCAAGTCAAATATTATCCTAAACTCACCCGTATTCTTTATTGGGTAAGGGCTACGATTAATATTCCATAACGTCTTATGATTATGGTTGGAGGCTTTTTGATAAAAGGGCGACTACCCGCAATTACGGCCGTAAAATATAACGCGGATGTTTGTTATTCAATGAGATCACCTTTACCGGGTTCCGTGGGGTGTTGCCGAAAGAGGAACCCTTTTAGCATAATTTTATGCCGCCTTTTCCATCATAGTGATGGAACCAGGAATTTATATTATATTTCCATCATAGTAATGTAATGGACAGTCTTTTCGTTAACCACGCACTTATTTCATAGGTCCAAGTTTTCCAACTACGACTGGATAAGAAAGCAGTATTTTAGTATCTTCTCACTTACTCAGTCTAAAATTGAAAAAAATAGTTTACCGTTCTTCTATGTGAAGAACGGTTAACTAAATTCACTTAAAATAAAATTCGTTCAATCACTCTAAAACAAAGATTTAAATCGCTAGATGAGCCTACATTGTGCACATCGAAAACGTCCAAAACATGCTGAGTGAGCGCTCTCAGCATGCTGTAGTGTGTGACAGAGAATGCGAGTTGAAATTCGGTTATGAGTAAGTAAGACATCATTTCTTATGTCGATGACAACGTGTTGCGTGTAAGACGTTTTGATTTACGTGTAAAACGTGGACAATTTAAAAAGTCTCATAAGTCATATTAAGAGCTACGTTCTGTAAAGTAACTGGCGACAACTCAAACAGTCGGATGTTATCACGTCATATGCAGACTGCAACGTTCGTTTGTGCAAGGAGTTAGTCGAAACAATACCATTCGAGCCTTATTTACTTACTTAGTTGCACTTGCGACTCCTTTCTCTTCCTATCCACCTGGCTTCTATAGATTATATCAATGCAGTAGGTATGCATATTTCATTGCTAAAACTAACGTCGTTGTCTTAAAGTTGCGTACACGCGACTTTAACGATTTTTAGGGTTCCATACCAATTTGGTAATAATGGAACCCTTATGGTGAGACTTTCTCCGTCCGTCCGTCCGTCCGTCCGTCCGTCTGTCACACTCGATTATTTCAGTAACTATTCAAGCTATCGACCTGAAATTTAGAATAGTTATAGATAATAGTGACGCGACGTCATAGCAATCGTAAAAATATGAAAATTGTTTTTATTTTTATTTAAAAAGGGGGGAAAACCGGGTCGATAAAATTTCAAAATGAGATAAAAATATTGAGTGGGGTATCATATGAAAGGGCGTTACTTGTGTATTCTAAAACCGATTTTTATTTATTTTTATGCCTGATAGTTTTGGATTTATTGAGCAAACTGTAGAAAAAAATACCGTTCCCCCCCCTTATCTCCGAAGTTTATCAATCGAAAAATCTGAAATAATTATGATTAATAGACATTAATGTATATTTTACAGGAAAAATAAAATCAACTCCCTAACTATTATACTTTTTTTGATAATAACAATAAACCACCAAAAACAAAGTTACGTTTGCGGTTTGCCAACAAAAGTACCTACATGAAAATTATACTCGTAAATTCATGAACAAAAGTGATTCTTTCAATGTTTTACTTCTTTTATGGTATGGAACCCTCGGTGCGTGAGTCCGACTCGCACTTGGCCGGTTTTTTTTTAATTCTTCAGGAGGGAGTTGAAAACTTGCAGTGATATTGCAGGTCATGTGGTAACTCTCTTTCATTTTTTTTGGGATATTAATAGAATACCTAAATACCATTTTGAAAGCAAGTTGAAAAATGAAAACCTCTAAAAGATATTTTATATTATTTTCAAGTTGATTGTAGTTCCTAGAATACGAGTAAAAATGCAATTGTAGTTGTAATTGTTATTGTAAGTGCAAAAGCCTTTAAGATACAGGACTTCGAAAATTAGCTATTAGTATAGAAAGTTCGTTATAGTATTGTAGTTTTACAATTATGCATCTTCCGAACTGGATATCAGATAAAATATTTAAAAGTTACAAAAAAAACAAATGTAAATTAGTGATTTGGGGCCAAACATATGTCTGTGGAACCGGGGATTCTAATTATCTTGATAAAAAGAATCTATTTTTTTATCGGATTATTCTGTAGATTTTTTCGTAATTTAATTATACTTTACAGTACTTTTGTATTGAATATTATAAAACAAACAGCAGAGATGTATGCGGGCAGCTTATATCGGAGAAGGAACAATGGAGTTAAGCCGAAAACAATGCGAACTTGCTTCACTTTGTTTGCGCAGCGAACTTCGCTTTTGTTGGGACTTGGGAGACTACAGTCTGCTTAGTATACGTAGGAATTAGCTAGGTACTCGCTATGGTAGGTACAACGATCCTCCGAAACTTCGTGCTTCATACAGCGCTCTTATTAGTGATATGAGACTTACAGCACTTGCAACTAGTTTAGACCAGAGTTCAGTAAACATAGTGAGAGAAGATGTCTTACCGTTCTTACTAAGCTGTCTTCTCTAGTTCCGGGTGGCCCCATCTACCCCGGTGTCTGACCCCGTTACCGAAGTAGATGGGAAAAAATCCCGTCCCGGTAGCCTCGGCGTGAGTGTTTGCCGGGGTGGATGGGAAAATTGGGTTGGGTTAGGTTAATCTACGGGTCAACTCTCTTGTTCAAAGAACTTCATTTGAATTGATGGGATTTTGGAATTAAATTAAAACTGCAATGTTTCCTACTAAATGGCATTACAGTTTTGCCTTAAGTGTAAATGTATAACATTTTTTTTAAATATGAGAATATTCGTTCACAGACCAAAGGTGCTATTATGGTATTCCATGCTTACGAGTACCTACATATATATATATATATATATTTCTATATAATCCGAATCTCGGAAACGGCTCGAACGATTTTCATGAAATCTAGTATACAGGGGATTTTGGGGGCGATAAACCGATCTAGCTAGGATTCATCTTTAGAAAATGTCACATTTACCAAAAAAAAGTGACTACTGCTGCCATCTATTGGCCGATGGATATACCACCGAGCAAAGCTCGGTCACCCAGATATTGTAGTCTGGGGTGCCACATTGACTGGAACAACTTTTGACTGTGTAACGCAAACTCAGACTACCAACATAAGGTCTGTGAAGGCAAATGAAACTACGAAAAAGATGTTTATTTGATAAGCTACGATAAATGAAATACCTAGTATATTGGTTCCCTATAACATTGTAAGTAATGCACTGACAAAAGATTCGTACAAGCCATTTCGATTCGCGAAATAATAAATCACATCGACCGTTTCGCCATTTTTATGGTCGTAGCACATAAACCGGTTAACGGTGCGGGGACTGCGCGCATAAACCTCTTTATGTGGCGGCTCCACGCATATAAACCGGAAGGGGGTCGACGAGAAGTTAACTGGCTAAAGAGTTAACGAGTGGTGTCATAATTTTACGACTTGTGTTCAATTTGGTATACTGTCATATTATGTGGTTGTTCCACATCATAATATTATGCTGATGAATTTGAAAAAAAAATTAACCATGCCGGCTTCTTTAACTCTTATACATGATGTTGTCCGAAACTCCTACAAGACGTCGAGAGAAGTGGCATTCTTATGTGGTCGATGTCCAGCATACTCGGACGAAACGTTTGTCTTCCACGTTTCTGATACGAACCGCTTAGGTGTGGAACTAGTAAAAGTACAATCTGGGTGCATTCACGAGAAGAGTGAATAGTTATTTTTTAGGCAAGCACGATCCATCATAGATCTATCTCATCATTTCTCCCCATCAGACATGATTGTAGTCAAGCGCAAGCCCATCAATTAAAAAAAAAACCTCTGACTTGGAGGCAGACATCTGAAAGATTGGCATATAAATATTGCATTCTTTCCATATTATAATAGTAATTAAACTAATGCGAAAATTGTTTGAGATCTGCGTACGCTGCTGTAAATTGTTAATTCCATCTTTGTCGCTATTGTAATACAAAACATAATGCTCTGTTCCGCAGGGACTTTGTAGATAGTAGACAGGTTGTATTTATATAGAAAAAAAAATATAATAGACATTTAAGTAGCTCCAGTAGAGTCTATTTACGCAATGTAGTCGCGGCGGGTATCTTTTGTATCGCATTGTATTGTATTGTGTAAGTAATGTCTCTCATATCTACGTGCAATCCAGCCCTCATCTCTCAAATAGAGTTCTATCTAAAAATACGAGTATTCCAAAAATAAATTGTTCGTAGTAACCACGAAAAAGGGTTCCCGAGGACGTCGCGTCAGTCAAGACGGTTGCTGGAGAATCCAGATACCACGACATCCTTCGTGAGTTTCCTGAAGTCACTCGGCCAGCCGGGACGGTACGTACGGTTCAACATAATACTGTCCATCATATCAAGACGACCCCCGGTCCACCAGTGGCTAGTAAACCTCGGCGGCTAGATCCAATACGCTTGAAGGCCGCAACCAAAGAATTCGAGGAAATGTTAGCTTGTGGCACCGCCAAATTGGTGCCGCCCGACGTGATTTCACCATTCACCACCAGAGGGCACACATCAACTGAAGAACACGCAACAAAAACAACGAAACCGCAACTGCAACAACCGCAACCGCAAGAACCACATCAACCGCTACAATATCGAAGAAGCAACCGCAAACCTCATTCCTCGCACCAGACTCCCAGTCTTCGCCGATCGACTCACTGGTCGCCGCGACACGTCTCACCGCCGATCGACTCACTGATCGCGCGCCGCCGCATCATCAACGGACTCCCGGTTCGAAGGTCACTCACACCTCGCCGGCACGCAGTCCACCCAAGTCAACCCGGTATCGCTGACGCACTTCCACGATGCTGCACGCTGTTGACACGCACCAGATGCACCACTACGACACACGACTTAAAAGTCTCAGAGGGGAGAGATTGTAGCGGTCTTCGATAGCTGACGACAGATGGCGTAACCCGCGCAATAGCACACGCTGACGGAGCATTCGACGAGCGTTCTATAAATACAACTTCTGACGTCACACGCTCGGATCACAAGCGGTCCCCAGGCATAACACCAGCCTGGAGGGAAATTTCCCTATTGCCCTCTGCACCGCTAAATCATAACAAAGATAAACATACGTAGTTATCTCTAGTATGTTGAAGTATTTTGTCTAGTATTTAGCTGTTACGAGAAGTTTAATTAAAAAGTACTATTAATAAACAAACAGTCAAGCCCCTCGATTCCTTCTAATCGGGGGTTGCGCAGTTTAGAGTTCCAGACGTGCATCTCTGAGTAAATAAATATAATTTATATAACGGCAAAGAAGAACGTAATCGAAAAACCTGTAACCCTGAGTCAGTTCTCAATAATTAAAAAAAAAAGATTGCCATAGAGTTCAAAGATAGTTGGCAAAAAGAAAAATTGTAAGATGCATTTTTATTATTTGAATGTGGTTTTAAAATTAGTACGAAGTAGTAAGTATCTTTGCGGATATAGTAAAAAGCTGTCGGCAATTTTGAATCAGAATTAAGTTTCAGATCACGTAAGGCTAAAACCACAGACAGCTGTTACCAGAAGTAAGGCTGGTTGCACATCTTCACGAGTCACTGTCTCAAAGAGGACTGTGACACCCGACATAGCATCATCGATTTTTTTCCATTTACAGCCAAGAAATAGCATTTAAGATCGGCGTCTTGACTGCCCTCTCTACTTTGTTTTTCCACGACCCAAAAAGTCGATCGACCTATTTGGGGTACTTTTCACTCGGTCATAGCAATTTGAATTCCATTCATTTCGTAGTTCGTATTCATTATTTTTATTCTGCAAAAATTCCCGACAAATTCACAATTTTTTACAAAAATGGGGAGACTCACCAAGCGCGAGCTTTTTAAATAAAGCCTCTTTTATTTTAAAAGGCATTGCCAATGTGTCGCCAGCCTAGGTTTCGCGCGGTTTCATCTTCAGCATAATATTTTAACGGAGTAAATGGAAATTGTAATTTTTTCGAGCTAATCCTTAATGGATTACTGCCGAAGTCTGCGCTGATCCCTCGCCGGATATTAGCGGCTTTTGTTCCGAACAATATATACGTAGAACTGTTAGAAAATTAATTTTGCAATTCTTGGATCTCCATTTAATCTAGGCGCTTTAGTTTAAAAATAATCTGCTGCAATTTTATAGCGAAGTGAGTGGAAGGTGATAAATGAAGGTTGGTACACAGCATCCCACTGAAATACTTTGTTGTTTCGCTGTGTATCTGCTGGAAGCAGATTTTTATGATTTTTTGTCAGTCTGAAAATAGTATTTTAAAGTATTTTACATACTCCTAAGTGAGGAATTAATTAAATGTACGAGTATACGGCAAAACATGGCTAGTAAATTACGTTATCTTATATTATATTATTTATTACTCTGTACCGGGAATCGATCCTAGGACTATCCTCTGAAATAAAAACGCCATCATCATAATAATAATGTTCAGCATTTTAATATTATTTTCATGATGTCGGTAATGTATCGGCTTAGGCCCAATCAATTTCAAGTAAAGGATCGGAATCATGATTGATAGTGATTTAGGATCCCTTACCTTTCAGGGAGGGTCCATATCCTATTTAAGAAGGGTTTTTAAAGGACCTTATTCAACATCGAAAGATTAATATCCCCATTTTATACGTATACAGGATTTATAAGTCAAGTACTCGTTATATGTCTATTGGCTTGATTGGAACTCTATGGATTCGTCTAGAGGTCATAAAAAGGTAGTAAGGAATAGGCGAAGGAGTCAGTACTCCTGATGTTGGATGCAGTGCATGATACGGACAATCGACATTGCATATCATTGAACGCATTGATAGAATAGAATAGAATATCAGCAAAAAAGGATGCCTATATTTGCATAATAGCAAGACATTAAAATGTCAACTAAATAGCTTGAAAAAAATCCTCAATTTACTTTTAGGGCGATTTTAGATTTAAGCTATATTTACCAAGTTTTTTTACTACTTTTTGTTGATACAGTTTAGTTTTGCTTCTCACAATTACTTAATTACTCTGATCCTATATTCTGGTCTGAAAACACCCATCTCATTGGACTGTGAGAGTGAAAAGTGCATCTTTGCATTTAGGTTAATGATCGCTAAATTAAAAAATATATATATAACTGCTTTTAACAACAGTTTAGCTAAGCTTAACGAAGTTTTGAAAACAAAACAAAAAAAAGGCAGTGTGGAAGGGAATTTCTATAAAATAGTTCACGCACATCTGCAGCGGAGCGGTTTTGATAGTTTTAAATCTTTTAATAGTTTGTTTTCACGCTCCCGTTCCTGTATGGTGAAAATGTCCCGTTTCATGTCATATGGTGATGGGTCATCTAAAGGGGGGTTGAAACCAAGTTACTTTGGAGTCCGTTTCAGAGTGGCACCTAAATATTATCCATTGCTTAGCTTTGAAAAGACGGGCACGATTGAGAGATCTTCGTCACTTTTTAAAAAAATTCTGTAGCAGCTCTACCTTCGCTGGCAAGCCTGGTATGATTTCTATCCAGTTTTTAAAAGGGTATCATTTCAAGCAGTGGCATGGTTCCCTTCGGCAATGGATGTCTTTAAGTGAAGAGTGAGGAGTTATTAATAATATTCCATCCTCTATCACGTACTTGACTCTCCTTCAGGCATGACTGGCATCAAGCGCAAGGCTATCGTTATAAAGAAAATGTGGCTGACGGACGGACTGAAAACACTAAACGGATCGGGCCGAAATTCATCAACTATGATACAACCAGCCTCTAAGGAAGGATCGTCACAAAATTTGTAAGTGGTGACGGGTTCTATATTCAATTAAAATTAAATAGTAAATGAGCTCAAAATAATTAAGATTTGGGCACGGAACTCTAAAAAGGTATGTGATTTTCGAGATCCAAAGCACAGTCAGAAGCAATGGATTTGGCTGATGACGTGATATAGAAAAACATTCATGTCATAAAAATAATTACGTGTGTTCATTTGCATTTTAGCGTAGAGTTCGGAGCACATAATTAAAATGGTCAGCTTTTACTAAAGCCGGTGCACTAGTCGGTAATCAACATAATATGGGGGGGGGGGTCACGGGGGGAGGGGGGTCAGACGTGTTGCAAAGCCGCCACTCGCGTTAAGTCAAACCGTAGGGCTTTGCGGAAATGTTAAATTATTTAATTGGTACAAGTAGCCATTAGTGCTTTTAGTGGGGTTTTCATATTTTTGAGTTCTTTGACTTCGCCGCTGGTAGTACCTTCGAGTGTACTAACATTTTATGGAGTCGCTGTGCGTTATAACCCGGTTACAATATCTGTGGACCTGGCTCGATGACGTCACGTCGTGTCAGCGCTCTGATATGGTGCGCAAAACAATCAAGCCGGGGCGAGCGCGGGGAGGTGAAAGGAGAACGGGAAGGGGGTACGCATTCCAGCGAGGTCCACAGATATTGTAACCGAGTTGTAGGTTGCTGTGCGTTACGAAGGGAAGTTGTACCATAACAGGTAACTAAGCTCCCTTGTTAGTTGTTAGTTATTACCTGTAAGCGAACTTTTTTTGTTTTTACGCTATTCAAGTAAGTACTTGACTGCGATCTCACCTGATGGTAAGTGATGATGCAGTCGAAGATGTTAGTGTACTAACTTGGAAAGGGTAAGTTAAGTCACCCCAATGGTTTCTACACAGCATCGTACCGGAACGCTAAATCGCTTGGCGGTACGTCTTTGCTGGTAGGGTGGTAACTAGCCACGGCCAAAGCCTCCCACCAGACCAGACGGTCTGGTCTGGTGGAAGGCTTTGGCCGTGGCCGTGATCTGGTCCAGACCTGAGCCAATTTAGAAATTATAAATTCGGAACTGTACTTGCCAAGTACAGTTCCGAAGATGTTGTTGTTTATTCTGAATCAGCCCTTTCGTTTCCCTTGGCGCGTTGTTTGTGAGATGTGAACGAATGGGCTTGTTTGTACCGCGTGGCTACTGACTGGCGGATCGCCAAGAGTTCAGCGACGATACGAGGGTTCCCGCCTTATGGAAACATATCCAATCCTTTCTCTTGACGACCTTCCTAGAACAGCAGTAATATTATATCGCGAAACGACGTTTCACGATCTCCCTGGCGCAGAGGTGCGTGCTCGGATTGGAGAAGGTCATGGGTTCGATTCCCGCCACGAATTTTTGGAATTCACTTTGGAATTTCATAATTTTTGGTTCAGGTCTGGTCTAGGCTTCAGTCATGGCTATAGTTACCACCCCACAAGATTAAGCGTTCAGGTCTGTAAAAACCGTTAAAGGTATATATACATACCACTTCAAGTCGGTCTTTTCAATTATTTAAAAAGAGTATACCAGAAACCTAGCTAGTGACTTATCTATCGATTCTATTGTTATCATTGCTAATGCAGTTATTAGTCGATAAGAAAGTTTTTATATGGACTTCATTAAGAGGAATTCATAATGCACCTATTGTTTGATCAAAAATAATAACAATATGAATATTAAACAAACTGGCATACTCATTTTAATGAAATACAGATTGCCACCGGCGTTATTTCGTATCACGGCGACAAACACCGCAATATGATTTAATGGACGTAAAATTAATTGTGGTTCACACAATCACAATATATCTACTGTTTATTGTAGTGAAATGTGCTGCCTGGCCGATATATGTTTGTCGAAAGATGACGGCTGAAGCCTCACGCTTTGCGAAAAAGCTTTACCGATAGTACGTTCGAATAATTGGGTCCTGGGTTCTATTACCGGCACGGGCAAAATACGATTTCATAAATTATCTAATAATTAGTAATTTAACTCAGGTCAGCCTTTGACCGCGGCTGGTTACCCTACCCCTTGGAAGGAGTACCCTACCGGCTCCCCTAAATGCATGTGCCGAATTTCTTACCAGTTCTTCTCGGTGCAAACCTGCTTTCTGGCGGTAGAGCCTGTGAATTTATGGCCTACGTGTAAAATAAAGATTTTCAATTTAATTTAATTTTTTTTTTTTTAATAAATAAATAGAAGACAGCATCACATACATTGCTCCGATTCCATAGTAAGTAGCTTATGCACTTGTGTTAAGGAAATAAAGAACAACGAAGGTACCACAACACCCACACCCGAGAAAATATAGAAAACTTATTTTTCTACTTTGCCCCGACCGGGGATCGAACCCGGAACCTCAGAGATGGCGGCACCTTGAAAACCGGCACGCTAACCGAGTGGTAACCACAGAGGTCGTTTTCATCTTAGCGTTCCAGTGCATGCCGCGTAGCTGCCGTGGTTATTTACCACTTCTAAGTTAGTACGATTAACGACCGGCTGCATCGTCACCTGAAAAAACTTCTCTATCGCATGGGTAGCTTAGAATAGATCCGTCCACATCTTTGTGTCTTCCAACCATTTACGTCGCATGCTTTTGGATTTTCGTTCCACATAGCTACGGAATAAGACAGATTTCTGTGTTCTAATTATCATACTATCATATTTGATAAGTTGCAGTGGCTAGGTTACCACCTGGCTACCTCCCGCGTTCTGCATCGATAAATCTGCTAGGTACCTGAAAAAATTCGTGGTACCTATATTGTAGATGAGGAAGGTGGCGAACTATGTGTGATGACGCGCTCTCAGAAACGCCTTTGTCCAGCTTTGTCTATAGACGTCTATAGACTCATCAAGTACATAAAATGTAACAGTAAAGTATTCCTTAAGAGCCGGCTACGTATTTACAGTTTCTCCGGTGCTGCAAATGTCCATGAGCGGCGGTGATCGCTTACAAACAGGTGACCCGTCCGCTCGTTTGCTCGCGATGACTAAAAAAAAAAGTAATAAAGAAAATAGTAAAAAGGTAGGATGATGTATAATATTATCATGGGAACAAAGGGAATTCTTCCCTGTTTGAAATCGTACGAGTAGATAGCAGTTGCACATATTTTGGCTGCAATTATGCAGACGCGGCTCACACGCGGCCCGCACCAGCCGGCGGGTTCGTAATGTAAACTAACAAAGAGTTATTTTTAAAATATTGTTGGTAACACTGCGAAATTGTTCAACGTATGGATATTCTCGGGATTGCTTTGAGGTTTACTATGTATGTTTTTTTTATAAAATCCTGGGGGAATTGCCATTTTTTTGGGATACAAGTAGATTATGTGTTAATCTAGAATACAATCAATCTATACTTACTTTAAAATATCTACCAAATTGCTTCAATAGATTGTAGCGGGAAAGAGGAGGAAACATTTCTACCTTAAGTAAGACCTTACTTCAATTTTCAGAACATTGCTCTTAAATTATTCTTAGGTATTCGACTGCAGATTGACCTTCTGATACTTTACCAACTAATGACATATTATGTTGAATTAATTTTTTTGTAAAAAAATTTAAAGTACTTATTTTGGATAGGAATTCCAAGTAAAATCAGATCACTGACGCCCGTGCAAATAGCTTCAACATTAGCATAAAACGAACACACAACACTGCGCCTCGTAGACCGAGAGCTAATGGGAAGCTTACAAGAGTGTTTTATAAAATACATAATTTTTGTTTTCAGATAAAACTTTCTTACTGATAATATTGTGTTAAGATTTTCTAACTGAAGTACAACCACGATTGGCAAGAAAATGAGTATTCCTTTTTATTAAATAGTCAAGTTAGCCGAGGTATTTATTTTTTTATTCGAAAAATGACACATTATAGCACAATTACTACAGTATCAGATTAAAAACATCAAACAACAACAAATGATCATTTTGATGTTTAAAATCCCTTTTCACTCATTGAAAGTAACAAATAAAAATTGTCTATTCATAGAAAGTTAGTAAAACAGTGCATACAATTGTTTGCATCATTTTGATTAGCATTTTGCGGTTGGCCTTGGATCTGCAGTCGTCACCGTATGATGTATCTATTGCGATTCCATTCCATATCACGCGTGGAATATGGCTCAAGGCAGTTCCAATGAGCGAGTAATGTAGATCTAGAATTTTTCAATGACAAAGATTCTTGGAATGATAGGGATATATGTCCATCTCCTCATGAGATATCCTAAGTTATGTAATAACATTTCATAATATAAGGAATAATTGTATATCATGACATTTTTTAAAAGAGCAAGTGCCGAGTTTCTTGCCAGTTCTTCTCGGTGCAAACCTGCATTCCGAACTTGGCGGTAGATTTTTTAACATTTCATGGGCGCCTATTATTTAGGCCTATGTGAAATAAAGAATTTCATTTCATTTCATTTCATCTGGCGTTATCAAGCACCCCCGTAAAATTCGCCACGAGCTCTTTCCGCATCGCCGCAGGAGAATTTTTCCGCAAAACCACTTTAGCTTCGGAAGTGTTTCACTCACTTACACTCCCCGTACGGCACTCATTGTTTACGAAAAACATCATTTTATGGAGTGCTTTTTTCTGAATTTTCTTTCGTATGTGTTTTTTCGGTTCGGTTTGATTTTAATAGATCTGAGATTTTCTGCGTCGTATTTTCATTCTGTTTTTGTATGAATTTTGTATATGTACAGCAGATACACTCCAGAAAACAGCTTTTATCCAGAAAAGATAACAACGATGTTGGTATAACTGAAAAAGTTTTACATTATATTTTGTAATCCGCTTAAGCTTTGCTTTAATACGTCTTTTTAATGAAATGAAATGAAATGAAATGAAATGAAATGAAATTCTTTATTTCACATAGGCTTAGATATAAGCTCTCATGAAATGTCGAGACTCTACCGCCAGGTTCGGAAAGCAGGATTGCACCGAGAAGAACTGGCAAGAAACTCGGTACTTGCTCTTTTCAAAAAAATGTCTCAATATACAATTTTTAGTACTTAGTATGAAACAATATTTTTAAGATATCTCGTGAGGAGATGGAAGCATATCACTATCGTTCCAAGAATCTTTGTTAAAATTCTTCAATGGTGTAGTAACCCTGATTTATTAGATGTTTTTTGACAGTATCTTTAAACCGGTGCAAAGGTAAGTCCAAGACAGACTTCGGGATCATATTGTAGAAGCGTACACTCAACCCCACAAAGGACTTTTGTACCTTACGCAAACGGTGTGGCACTACAACTAACTTATGTGCTCCACTTCTAATTGGACGGTTACTTATATCTATCCGTTTATTGTAATTATTAATATTTTGACGTACAAACAGTAGACAATTATAAATGTATTGACACGCCACTGTAAGAATGCCTATTTCTTTAAATTTTTGGCGAAGAGATTCGCGTGGCTTCATTTTGTATATGGATCTAATAGCTCTCTTTTGCAATACAAATATAGTTTGAATATCAGCAGCTTTGCCCCATAATAGAATACCATAGGACATAACACTGTGGAAGTAGGCGTAGTAAACAAGCTTGGCTGTATCAATGTCTGTAAATTGTCTAATTTTTCTCACAGCATAGGCAGCTGAACTAAGTTTACCTGCCAGAGTCTCAATATGAGCGCCCCATTGTAGTTTATCATCTAAGGTTACCCCCAGAAATACTGTAGAGTTCTCCATTTTTAGTGTTTCTCCATTCACAATCACCTTTTTGTTGCTAACTAATTTTTTTACGTTTGGAAGTGCGAACTCAATGCACTTAGTCTTTTTTGAATTTAAAACCAAATTGTTAACTGTGAACCAGTGCGATACGTGCGCGATAGCACAATTTACATCGTCATAATTTTCTTTACTTTTATCTATTTTAAAAACTAGGGAAGTGTCATCAGCAAACAATACTATCTCGCAAACACCATTTACATGGTGTGGCAAATCATTTATATACACTAAAAATAGAAAAGGGCCTAATATTGAACCTTGTGGCACACCCATAATGGGGGAACAACCCTGTGATTTTGTGTCATTTATGCATACCCTTTGTGTTCGATCACTTAAATAAGAGGCAACGAAATCAAGAGCTCTGTCTTTGATACCGTAATGGCTTAGTTTACATAGTAGCGTTTGATGTTCAACGCAATCAAAAGCCTTGGACAGGTCACAGAAGACTCCGATAGCATTCTGAGACTGTCCCCAGGCATCATAGATATGACTTAATAACTTGGCACCTGCGTCAGTGGTGTTCCTGCCTTTAGAAAAACCATACTGCTCGGAATGAAGAATTTTATTTGAGTTAAAATGACTTAGGAGTTGGTCCAGTATGATTTTTTCAAATATCTTGCTAAGTGTTGGTAAGATTGAAATTGGTCTATAGTTATTAAGATCTTGTTTATCCCCAGATTTAAATAGCGGTATCAATTTACTATGTTTCATTAAATTTGGAAAAATACCTAAATCAACACATTGGTTAAATATTATAGCCAAACATGGGGCAATAGTGTCAATTATGTTGAAAACCACTTGCACAGACATTCCCCAAAGGTCGCCAGTTCTTTTAATTTTTATCGACCGGGAGGTTTTCTTTATGTCTGCTGCAGTGATATGTTCAAATTTAAATACGATAGAGCACTCTTTCACGTTGTCCCTTAAAAGTTTTTGAGCTGTTGTTGGTGAGGACTTTAAAGAATCCGTTAACAAAACAGGAACATTCTGGAAGTAGTTTTCAAAGGTATTCGCGACCTCTATGTCTGATGTTAATTTATTACCATTAGCAACTATTTCGATCTTGGAGTTGCGAGATTTGATTTTTCCTGTTTCTCTATTAACTACATTCCATGTTGTTTTTATCTTGTTATCGGATTGAGTTATTTTTTCTTTAAAATGCAGAGATTTCGCTTGCATACAAACATTTTTAAAGATTTTTTATAAGTTTTAACCCGATCTATGGTAACCGGCATCTCAAAACAAGGATCTAGAGTCATAGCCAAGGACTCTAGGTACTTACTTTTCAAAAAATACTTGAACTGCAGTTATAGAACAACATATACATGATATTATGTACTCATTTATTTCAGCCGACGGACGTCCACTGCTGTACAACAGAATTCTGCAAGGATTTTCAATCTACACGGTCTTGCATCATGAGAGACTTCTCGTGAATTCTCATCATTCAATCTTTATAGTCCATCTGTTCGGAGGTGTGCAACACGGAACTTTCAAATCCATAACGTCTGTCGGTACCACGAGCTATGTGCTTAAAGTGCTACTTCAGCTTCACAATACGTCTACTTCGGTGACTCTGGTTCATCTACGGATCTCCTCATTCCTGCTTTGATCACGTAGGGATACTCCGAGCTCTCTCCATCGCTTGAGTGACTCTGACTCTTCTTTTGAGGCTCATAATAATCAATAACAAGTCATCACCATAGACCTCATCACATATAGCTACACGCACTGTTCGAAAACCTTACTTAGTTTTTAGGCACTGACGGGTATTGTTTTAAATTGGACTTACCTAACAGGACCATATGTCCGTATTCGCCAACAATTTCGAGTGAATAGGGGAACGTGATCATTCGACATAATTTTGGTCTTGCTCATGTCCATTTTGAAGTCCTCCTGTTAAGAATAATGTTGAGGAATCAGAAAGGTACTCAGTGCCAATATAATACGACTCGATGATAATCGTAACCCTTAAATGCCCACATCAGAAACACACTAAGCTCTTAATGTAATACTTCCATTCTGTTTATAATATAAGCTGTCATATATTATCTACTGAGCTTTACTCGTAAAACGAAAGCGGTTTCAAAGAAAAATATTAAAATACTCCGTTGAGTCTCACTCAAGTATCGAACGCTACTCGCATATTTCATAAACATTCTTCGCGACGCCGATAGCCCGCAGTGTGCAAACTGCAGATACGCGGAATCTGCATAATTGCAAAGCGGAATAATCTGAGTAAGCGGAATTTTTCACAACATACGACAGCACAGAGCGACATGCATAATGCATGCATGCTTTTGCTGCGAAAGTGGCGGGCGCATGTTACCCTCGCGTGATATTCAAAGCTTTCGACTTCAACAAAAATATTCCGAATATTACACTGTTTATGTAGTTTTTAACTGACTCCGTTCCTCGTGATGAAATATTACGAGCTACGAGTAAACCATATTTCCCTAAGCGAATTCTCATAACATTTTATGTGACTGGCCTGTGCTCTTTAGTCTCCCTATTTAAATTAAGTTTTTTATGTAGTTAACTCATAATAATGCATAATATTTCAAAATGACTTACACTTAGATTAGAAAAAACAATTTAATTTAATGCTATTTGAAAAAAAAACAATAAATAAGTTCCGTTTGAAGACGTCATTGAAATTACTATCAAACAACTTGTACTTACTCTGCTATGTCATCCTTGGCGGGAGTATGGGAGTCTCCCAGACAAGTAATAAGGTAAGTATTTACTATTTATTATCTTGCTTTGTCCTTTAGACAGTAGAAAGTTATAAAAACATAAAAAAAATAAACATTCTTATTTTATAATTAAATTTGTCACGCAGTAAGATGAGAAAATTCATAAAACTCTATATTTTATCAACGTTCGCCGCGACTCTGCCCGCGGCGCTGAGCTCGAATCTGCATAATTGCGGCGCGGAATATGCGGAATATGCGGAAACATGCGGAATGGCGGAATATGCGAATCCTTCCCCGCATATGACGGCCAGGCGGACGCGAGGAGGCGGGTGTGAAATGAATCATGCAAACTTTGCTGACATTGTAAAAACAACCTTCTTGAGGGAGATTTTAAATTGGGTATTTGACTCCAATTTTTTTATTACTTTATTATAAAGTAGAATTAAAATAATGACGTGCACTGAGAGAACTAATTAAATCGATCAAATAACAAAAAAGTTATAAGCATTTAAAGATTTGTGATTAGACAGAGATAGCAACATGAAATTGTGACGTCACACCTTACCAATGCCATAGTAGCTTCGTGCGGCTTCATACAAATTTTCGTTTTGCGAGAAAGGGATAGAAGATCCCCCCACTCCAAAGTTTAAACGCCTGTAACTTTGTAAATCTTTGTTGGATTTTAATATTTCTTTCACTGCACGTTATTATTTTTATCCTAGTTTATAATAAAGTAATATTTTTTATCAAATTCAAAAGTAGTGTGAGACCCAATTGTGTTTAATCATGCAAACTTTGCTCACATTGTAAAAACAAGCTTCTTGAGGGAGATTTTAAATTGTGTATATAACAGCTTAGCCTTTTTACTAAAATCCTGTAGTAAGTTTGGGGTCGCAGCTTCGTTTCCTGAAACCACGTTATCAACAAATGTGTGTACCTACCGTACCTACTACTAGTCTACTAAACTTTTGTTTACATTATAGTAAGTAGAAGATGTTTTTAAAAGGAACCCTATTAGCGAGACTTCGCTGTCCGTCTGTCTGTCCGTCTGTCAGACTTGAAATTTTCACAGATGATGTATTTCTGTTGCCGCTATAACAACAAATACTAAAAAATAGAATAAAATAAATATTTAAGGGGGCTCCCATGCAACAAATTGCACGATTTTTATGCACGGCTTTTGATTTAGTGGGCAGAGGTGTTTAGTTTACTTTAATATATGTATAGAGAAAGCGAATATACTCTTGATGGTATGGAACCCTCAGTGCGAGAGCCCGACTCGCACTCGACCAATTTTTATTTTAGTTTTCGAATATTGTACAAAAAACTCATTTACCTAATAACTACTTATATAGATAACCTTTACTTTATGCAGAAAAAGTAAGAAAAATGAAAAAAAAAACCTACTAAACAGAGCTTCAAAAGTATAAAACAAGCCCTTACTATCCCCGTAACGGCAACGGTAACGACTAACGGCGTTAACGACCAGTAACGGCTAATGGAAATTTTATAATCGCGTTACCACATTATGGGTCAACCCGATACGAACATGTCGACCATAAAAATTATGTTGTACCCACAGACGCGTGAAAACAGGTGGACGTAATCTCACTTGTACGTTATAATTATATTTATTACGTAATAATTATTATTCTGGCATTAATTACCTATGTTGTACTTGCTTAGTTTTAAATATAACGTACTCGTATATGGATTCAAATGTAGGTCATAGTAATAAACGCCGTAATTTTTCAGGGGTAGTTTATTCTTTATTACCACTAAAATGATTCAAAAATTCACTACCCGAAAGAAGAAAATTTTATTTTTCCCTTTAAATCCAGTCCTGCGTTATTTGTATGAATTCATGAACTGAATAAATTGTAATATGACAACGGATTATATTACTGACGAAAACATTTAGAATTTTTACTATTATGATTTAATCTATATTATGATTTTTACATATTGGAGAATTGTGTTTTATCTTTAAGAATTATATTGTTAATGAAAATCAACAGTTAATTACTGGTATAATGTAGGTTATTAGTTTATCCATAATATATGTAAAAATATCTTACCGTACGCAGATTTAATGAATAAACTTTAATTCATTCATAAATAGTATAAAATAACGTGTGTGTCTGTCATTGATCTACATATTATAGGTGTCTATTTAGTTGCCTCGTGGGTACAATATAAGCGACTTGAGAAACACCTATCATAGGAATCGATTCACTTGTGTCCGTCGTTTTTACACGTCCATGTGCCTAAAATATTATCAAAGAGATGCATTTTAATTATTCTGAGCGAAGCAGGTTAAAACAAAACTGAGTAAAATTCAACGGACGTAGGTAATGCAACAATAAAATCACGTAAAATAATGCTTTTCATTTTACATTTGCATTGCAAATAAGAAGGTATTATGAGGGGCTTTTTGTGAGAAAACGAATACAGAATTTCTTGATAATTAATTAATGATGAAGTTGGTAAGTATGTACTAATAGTAGGGGAGGTTTGTACTAATAAGAGGGGATTTTGGTAGTTACTCGAGTGTGTTACGTGGTTACCTATTGGATTTTGGATATTAGATCCTAAAATAAATAAGGTGGTATGATGTAGACTCTTTCAGTGGCGGGGGATGAAAAAATATCGTGACTTTGAAAATTTTTTGTCGAGCGAGAGAAATTAAAATTTTGAAAATTTTTGAAACCAGCAGATGAAAGCTCCTCAAAATATTTGTCAGCACATCAAAATAAAGCGTCTGTATAAAAATCTGACGCGCTCGAGTATACTCGTACTTTCATGGACAGTTTTTTTTTGATTTTTAGAAAACCTGTATTAGCTTCTACCACCACTGAAATAGCAAACTTCAAATAACCTCATTTTCATTACCTACCCAGACCTATTGCACTGCAAATATTATGTGCTGACCTAATATTTACATTGCAATACGTCATGACTACGTTCAAGTAACTACCGATTTAGCATCGTGGGCTCCTCTACTAATTTGTAGTTATGGTCTGGGGTTTTTAATAAACTGACAAAGTATAACCTAATATTTTTTTATACTCTCTACTATAATTGTTTAGAATATAATCGTTCACCCAAAAATTGTACTCGTTTTCGGATTTTTCTGAATTTTAGCAATTATAAGTGGTCACAAAAATGAGGTCACAAGGATTATGACGGAGCCTTCTTTAATTTTATTTCACTTTGACCTAAAATTAAACTAAGACAGTGTTTTAACTGTCATGATGCCTTTAATAATTGAATAAATAAAATGCCTGCCCGGTTAAATACACTAATAAAATAAAACACAAATAAGTAAGGAAAAGTTAATTTCTCATAATAATATGACGTGACAGCGCGCATCGCATTAGGTATGCAAGGCGGGCGCGTGCGAGCAACTTTATTAAAACAGTTAAAATAATGTGCTGCAGTTACAGCTGGGAGCTGGAAATTAAAAAAAACCTTATGGCATGAGATATTTTTTCGTATTCTAATGTAGATAAGCTAACTCTTGATTATTTATTCCTACTAGCTATTGCCGGCGGCTCCACCCACGTGAATTTCCCGGTTTTTTGCTAATCCCATGGGAACGATGTATTTTCCGGGATAAAAAGTATCCTATGTGTTAATCCGGCTTATATGCTACCTACGTTCCAAATTTAAGCCAAATTGGTTCATTAGTTGCGGCGTGAAACTGTAACAAAGATTCATCTATCCATTCATACTTACAAACTTTCGCGTTTTTAATATTATTAGTAGGATTTTCTCTGTCGTTGAACTTATTGGTGTTGTGTTGTGGTCAAAATTCCGCCAACATCGCTTACCAACAAACTTTAAGCGAAGCGACCGACATAGGCAAATATCGACCGTTATACTGGACGTCATGTGGATAGACGCGACATGTCGGTTGTCGGTCGGTAAACAAACCATGCTCTACCCTTTTGTGCCTTCAAATAAAGATGCTATTTTGTCTGAAACAAGGTAAAATGTAGCCACGATGTTCGTCTCGGTCACGAGATATCTTAAAATAGTTATTTGTTATGCAAGGGCGCAAAGTGGATTTTTGGGCCGAGTGTCAAATTTGAATGCTGAGCGGCGAAGGATTCTAGGGTTGAACCCTGAGCGCAGCGAGGGGTTCAAAGAATAGAATCCTGAGCATAGCGAGGCATTCAAAGACACGAGACCCAAAAAAATTTGCGCCCGTCCATAACACAAAATTTTTCATCTCACCACAGCGAGGAAAATCACCAGAAGAACACTTTAGATCGGCATTGCAATTTATGTTAAGTTGTTTTTGGTAACTCTGAATAATTTCCCTTACTGAAACCATCTTCAATCATCACTCACCAATAATGAATAAAGTAATAAAAATATTAGGTATTTTCATTTAATCACGATTGGGAACATAGACAACTAACACTAGACCAGAAAAAAAAATGAGAAACTTTTTTTTACTTTTTTTTAATGCGTTCTGAAATAGGAATTTCTAAGAACCAAAGATAATATAAAATTTTATAAATATTTTAACAATAATTACATAAACAACGAGGAAAAATCATGGATTTAATTAAATTTCTTTTATAATTAATAAAACTAAATAGGAGTTATTATATTTATCGATATTCTAAGAAAAAGTAAAAATAAAAAAACTAATGTACCTATACAAACTCTAAGGTCGAACTTTTTTACTGAACGTATGTGTTATTAGAAAAAAAAAGAAGTCTTAGCTTTGACATTGACATGACACGAAATTCGAGTTTGACGTTGGAAATGCTTTTCGGCCCAAGGGCCGGAAGGGATTTTCATACTACTTTGTCTCCCTTGGGAAAAATGAAAATGCTTTGGCGGCCTAGGGAATATAATAGCATTTCCCGCCCGCATTTCGGGCATTAAAAAACGCTTTTCCGAGCGGGTGAGATGAAAATATTGTTTCATACTAAGTACTAAAAATTGTATATTGAGACATTTTTTTGAAAAGAGCAAGTACCGAGTTTCTTGCCAGTTCTTATCGGTGCAAACCTGCTTTCCGAACCTGGCGGTAGAGTCTCGACATTTCATGAGAGCTTATATCTAAGCCTATGTGAAATAAAGAATTTCATTTCATTTAATTTAATTTCATTTAATTTAATTTCATTTAATTTAATTTCATTTAATTTCATTTAATTTCATTTAATTTCATTTAATTTCATTTCATTTAATTTCATTTAATTTAATTTAATTTAATTTCATTTCATTTAATTTCATTTAATTTCATTTAATTTCATTTAATTTCATTTAATTTCATTTAATTTCATTAAATTTCATTTAATTTCATTTAATTTAATTTAATTTAATTTAATTTAATTTAATTTAATTTAATTTAATTTCATTTCATTTCATTTCCATTTCGTTTCGGTGAAAGGCAGGGATTGCGACTGGAGCGCTGCCAAAAAACACTTCGTCGCGTGAAGCAGACTGCACGGAACCGCTGTGATAGCACTCCGATTTGACAATTGAAGAGGCAGCCATATAGTTAGTGACACAGCCAAGTTTTTGCAGGCGCATTCATTGAAAGGCCCTTCCTCCAACTTGCGTGCTACCGGACAAGAATTATCTGGGGGCTTTCAACAGAAGATTGGACAGGCGTTTCCTAGGCAAGCGCGCTCTAATCTAGACCACATCATTGCTTTCCACCAGACATGATTGCTGTCAATCGTAAGCGAAAATGTTACCTATAGCAAATAAAAGTTACTTATAATTACTAAGTCGGAAGGGGTTAGTTAACCTCCTTCCAGTTGATACACAGCATCGCACCAGAATGCTTAGGTCTGCCGCATGCTGGTCACGGTATGGCAAGGGATTTCAAGTTTTTACTAATGGATATTCAAACGTATTTACAGATTATAATTATATCAGATCCGATCCGATAATTTTTCTGGGAAAAATGAAGGTATTTTTCGGGATTTGTAAAAAACCGAACTTCACGCAGGTGGAGCCGTGGGCAACAGCTAGTTTCATTATTTTTTGGTTATTTAATTCTTTAAATTTAATTTTAATATTTTTAATTTTTAAATTTTATTTATTCGTTTAAATTGATTTTGATTTATACGTGATGCGTAGTTAGGTACCTACGCTTCTCTATAGAGGTGTTATTTACATTTCAGAAATTTACATTAAGTTATTCACAAGCATAACTGTAAATGTAAAGTACAACATATTCCAAAGTTATCCCTACGATAGAGATAACTTAGTGAAGTATGTCAAAGTTAAGGTAAGCGCTAAGTATGCGGCGTTCAGCGTTGTTCGCGACACCAACTGCACAAGTATTATAATGTCGTGCGGAATTTACGAGTGCGGAAAGCGTGCGGAGGACGTGCGGAATTTACGGCGGACGCGGAACTAGGAGTTTTACAACGTTGATCGTGTTGTTCCCGTTTACCGTACATTGAAATATTGGCGTGAGGAAAACATTATTCCATCATAGCAATAAAGTCGTTCAAACTGGTAATACAATTAGACAGAAGCCTAATTAAAGTAGCTAACGATTAATAGTTGCATGAAAAAATAACTCAAGAAGTGTAACTCATATCCTGAGGGAACTATAGGGAGTTCAAAAATGTACCATAAATTTTAAGAGACATCCCTAAAAACTGCTGGTTCAATATCAATGAACTGGGAATTAGGATTGCTAAATTTATTTTTCTAAATGAAATAATATTTTTGTAGTGAAAAAAAATTACATAATTTTGTTTCTAGGGCGGGCACAATAAATGAATTAACCCACACCTTGTTTAGGCGCAGAACTATAGGGAACTTCGTCTACATCGTTTCAGCTTATAGACGTTCACTGTCGAAGATACCTGTCGAAGCTACCTGGAAACCTAGCCATATTACATTGCGATACAATAGATTGGATGGAAACATAACGAAATTTGAAAAATTAATAAGAATTCATGGTGGGTCATAATTTTTATATTTCTTTCAAATTTCCATTCCATCTATCGTATCGCAATAAGTCATATGGCTAGGGCAGCATCCCTCTAATTTATTTATCATACCAATAGCTCACAAAAATACTGATATAGCTATTTTCCAATCTTCGATGCACCCAATAAAGGAATAATATATTTGAATAAATTAGTAGATTACACTCGTGTTTATTCAATCCATAACACATTATTCTTGAGCCTTAAACCTCAAAAAACGTCCACGTTTTTGTCTTGTGTTCGACTCGTAGTCACTCTCTCTGTCACAATTAAAACTATAGCATGATGAGAGCACTCACTCAATATGTTTGTGGACGTTTTTGATGTGCGCAATGTAGGCTTAGGGCCCATCTTGCATAATCTTGATATGAAGTATAACTTTTCACCATAATATCAATGAAATAGATCTAGGTAGTTACTATTGTGTAGTAGGACCCTCACAAAGCTGACCACGGCTCTGCATGTCTTCGCGTGATTAAACCATGATGCATTGTGTCGCAGTCCAGGCTATTGAGCGCACCTATTAGACACATTGTTGGTATTCTAGGGGACTCACGCTCAGCAGATTAGCGAGTCAATAGCTCTGTTGACACGGCTCATTACTAAGGCCAGGCTTCCATCACAGCGACGAGCGGAGGCGATGTGTTCTGGCCCATTCAACGTATCCGATGCGTCAAATAGCCTTTAGATGATAAGCGAGAGAATAACTTTCTTGACAAGTATTTTTGATAGTAAAATGTCCTCCAGACCAACCCAGTTATGCCAGTCTATTTCTGGCAAAATTTTCCATAGGTGCGTAGGCATAATTGAAAGAAAGAAAAGAAAGAAAAAACATTTATTTCCAAATTGTGCCACACATAACAAGCATACAGTATATACACCTATCACGTATGGCACAACCCGAAAAATGGTCCAGGCTCAGCATAATGCTGTATATCCAGTGCAAGCACAAAAACATACAGCGCTGATTTTCAGCCGGAACCGTTATTCAGGTGACGCCACGGAAACTACATGGATGTAAACAGCTATAGGAAGCTTATATACTATGGTATAAATAGAAAATTAAAGCACTAAACTTCTACAAAAAGCGACTAAAAAGTATTATTACTGCTACTACTACTGATATTAAGTATAAGTAATTCGTACCCAATTAATCTATTCTATTTATCGAACATCATACTACTGAGAATATCTATAATTATTATTGTTATATTATGTATTTAACTATATACTATTACCACTATAATATATATATTTATAATTAAACATAATACATATCATACCAATAAATAAATATTATAAAAGCTACAGAAAAGAGTACTCTGCCACATGATCTTGAAATTCCACTTGTTTTTCCAGAAGGAATTTTTTTAATTCGAGTTTGAACGAAACTATGCTTTTAGAATTCTTTATTGGAGGGGGAATATTATTCCAACATTTTGTGGCAGAGTAGGTAAAAGAGCCCCTAAAAGCAGCCGTGCGATGGAGTGGAATACGGAGCCGATTACGACAGCTTCGAAGGCGGCCTGTTTCACCATCGTCCACCCAATTCAATTTATGAGCTAGGTAAAAAGGCTTACCCAATTTAATTACTCCAAAAAGCAAACCAGCGAGATGCAGTTTCCTCCGTGATCTCATTCTTAATAACCTATGATTATTCAAATAGGGGGTGACGTGACTTCTCGGAGGAATATCAAAGCAAAAACGCGCACATGCATTCTGCACGCGTTGGATTATTATTATTAATTATAGTGCATAAGTTTGTGCGCCGTTACAGGTGCACTCTCTATTTTCTATCTCTCACATCCACACAATGGGACGACACCATCGACGCGACCCGATGGAGACCGATGGCTTAAAATGCTCTCCGAGGCACGGTAGTGAGACGCCGCCAGTTTCTAAATACTAAGAATTCTTATAATTTCTGAGGAAAAACCATGGCTCAACACGGGAATCGAACCCAGATCGTGCTCACCGCTTGACCAACAGCTTAGGTAACGGCCTCACCGAAGGCGACGAGCGAATGCGATAGCGATACCGGCGTGCTCACGTCCATAGCGCGAATTATATTCGTTGTTAATAGTTATAATAAAATTTTTAATTATCGCCTGACGCCTATACTTAGGCCACGACCTGAATGATAGCAACGAGGAGCGATAGTTACCATAAAAATAATTTATTTGTGAAAATAAAATGTAAGGTATTCTTTGATTTAGCAACAGAGTTCAACAGGCTATGTTCTTTACAAAATTCATTATTTAAAAAAAAACCTTAAGAAAATTAAATATAACAGGCATTTCGTCAACCAACGTAATAACTGAAATTGGAATTCATAAAGGAGTGCGATTCAAATAGGTGTTTTTAAAAATTATCTCTGAAAAATATTATATTACAGGCAAAAGCGATATTTTCTCATATTTTTATTCATAAAACTATTTTATTGGACACTAACAATACAGTTAATATTTATATCGTTTTGAACATCTAAATTGTTCGTTTATACACAACGGATGTAGTTAACGCTATTCAGTTTGAACTCAACATACTTTCACACAGCCGGTTCCAACATCCAAGCCTATAATTGAGATTAAAAATGTAAAGCCGACTTGTGTCATATAGCGGGTTATAGATTTACAATTTTAAGCTAAAGCTACCGATGTAACTCTATCTTATAGAAAAAAGTCATGAAATATTTTTTGTCAATTTCAAGTTAGTTCGCTTCGTTAGTTAGATCAAAAGTTTGAAGTCCTGAATCCAAAAAACAATATGCATCCGAATTTCGTCGTGGTGTCTCAGTCAAACAGTCTCGCGTAGCTCAGTTGGATGAGCTCCCAGCCGCGATAGCTGGGGGACGTGGGTTCGAGTCCCACCGTGAGTGAAATTTTAATGCATATTTAAATTTATAAAGTTTGAAGCTCTCAGATAAACGCAAGTGAGGTCATATTATTAAAAAAAAACACGCACTGAATTCGGAAAGTCTTCGTTATTTTTTTAGAAGTGAGTTAGGTTATCAAAAGAAAGTTTGTATGTGTGTGAAAGTGATATTTCTTTTGGTCCTCAAGAAAACTTCTAGCTAACGAAAAACAGCGGTAAAATTATGACAAAAAAAAAATTCTCAAAATTATTTTATACTAACACTTGTAGAAATTTCATAAAACAGTTGGATTAGTAATCAATCTTTAAACAATTTTTTATAAGTACTTTGTAAGTTTTCATGCAAAATACCCTACAATAAAACGTATTTTACTTGATTTGACTTGCACTATTGTAGTGTATTAATAGTTTCATACATCCTAAGTACATAATAGTAGTAAATATGAAATTTAGAACAGAAAATGTAACAGAATGTAGAAACAGAAATACTTATCAAATATTTCTTTCATAAAACTAAGTCTGAATAGAGATACGCAGTGCAGTAAATATTTCATGACGTCACTCTCTTATAATCAGGTCAAGTTTATTTAGAGATCATATTGTGTATCTACACGAGTTTATCTCGACAAGTTAAGTATCTAAATGAAGCTTATTTACCTTGGGTCTACATATCTGTCACCGCTTATATAAAGTTAGGTAATTAAATATTGTGTCTTAGATCAAGGGGAATTATATTATACAAGTTAGTACTTGACCGCGATGTCACCCGATGGTAAGTGATGATGTAGGTGTTATCGTACTAACATGGAAGGGGTAAGTAAACTCATCTTAACGGGTTGTAGCTACATTGTACCGAAACACTAATTATTATTCGCTTAATGATGCGTCTCTGCTGGTAGACAGTTTGGCCTCAGACTGGTAGCCATCAACTATCATAACTGTAGCGGCCAACAAAAGAGCCATTAGAATAGAATAGAATAGAATCTGATCTGAGGTTAAACCAGGACAGATAATTTATGTATGTTTGAGAAAGAAAAAAACAATTAATTAATATAATAGTTTAATATAAAATTCAGTAGTTACAAGCACCATATCCTCGTATTTACAAATGCAGCTCCCGTCGTATTATAGCCGTACGCCAGGTGAGCTCGTAAATAACATTACGGCGTAAACAAGAGGGCATAATGCTACCGTATTTACATAGCATATACATAGAACCTTCCTATAAGTGCTCTTTTATAATATGTAGAGCACGCTTAATTGCATTTCAAAAGGGTATTTTAAACGTTTACAGACATACAAGTAAGTTCGCACTTATTATATATATTAATTCGTGCATAAATGAAATTAGTAGCTACCTATTAAAACTTCAACAGGTAGGTTTCTATAGTTTACTGTGCGAGCAGATGTAAATAAAATTAAAAATAACATGAATTTAGGCTCTCCGTTGTATACATTGCCAGCAAGTGTTAAGTATATTAATAATAACTATATCACGCAAATAAATATATACTCGTACGTCGCAATCTAGCCCAAGTAAGCAATAGATTGTGTTATGAGTACTTACTAGATAACTGACAAATACATAAATAAATACAATTATATAAACCCAGACACTTGAAAACATTCATGCACATGATTACACAAACGTTTTCCAGTTGTGGGAATCAAACCACACACACACACAACACCAACTAATGTAATATCTAGCAGCCAGCAGTTTATTGGTTCGGACTTCCTTTCAGGAGGTCGGGGGTTCGAATCCGAGGGTCGGAGAGGCCCAACTCTAACTTTTCAGAGTAAGGTGCGTTTGCAGAAACTAAATTTTACTTGCTTAGCGGTGAAAGGAAACATTGTGAAGAAACCTGCATGCCAGAGGCTTGAAAATAATATTGAAAAAGGTATGCGAAGCCTGGCAACCCGCGCTGAGCTATGGCCAAACAGTTCTGACAGAAGATCTGTGCCATGAAAAAGGAATGATATAATATCTGCAAAAATTCAACGTGTCCTAATACTTATGAAATAGCCGGATTAAAGTTATTGAAATGCGCCGGTTTTACGCGTTGTATGATCAGCTTAAACATTTGCATGCGACCACACACAAATAACACACCACACATAACACACCGCACATAACACAACACACATAACACAGCTCACTCGTTGGAAAGGTTTAGTTGTGTGTGCACGGCGTTTATCCTAAATTTAGTTTCAAACGTTTTTCCGCTGCTAAATCTGATAGAGTTTAGTTCTGTTGGCGCAGAGCGGTTTGTATAACAAAGGGGTGTACACAAAACTGCTTTTTACAGGTTCTGTGACTGAAATGTGAAATAATAAATTAGTTAGTAATGTTATAGAACAAAGAACATTTGTTTTAACATGAATTGTTAGAGGACATACTATATTATTATTGCGGAAAAAAAATATTTTGTTTTAAATAAGATTCTTCATAAATATTGCTTGGAACCCTTTTAAAGCACCGCAACTGGTGGAATTCAAAATTCAGATTCAAACTCAAATAGGTACTTTATTTCACACAGGCCTAACTAACAAGTATTTAAGAAAGGTCAGTAAACTGTTAAAACTCACTTTGAATAAAGTACAAATTTTGATTTTTACTAGATAACCGATAAATATACATAATATTTAATGCACATAACAAAATAGTGAATATTATGTACTGAAAAATACACAGAATCTGGAAAATATTCATGCTAATCATACAAACATTATCCAGTTGTGAAAATCGAACCCACCTCCTCCGATGGAGGCAAAACGACTAGCGCTCCGCCATTGGGTCACAAAAATAAGAAAAAGAACAGTCAAAGAGGTTTTGAAGATTTTGTGGTGAGACAAATTCAATATTTAGATTTATGACTCGGAAATCGATCTCAGGTTGTTCGTATTGCAAAACGACCCATAAGTCTTCAATACTTACATTGTTTTATCGTTCCATTATTTGATAGAAACAAAACAGCAGTAAAATAAATCAGGTAAGTGAATCTCCGTATTGCACGTATTTGTTGTCGGTGCCATGAATAAGGGATGAGAAGTCGACGACTGCATGGTACCTGTCTTCTAGCCTCTATCACCATGGCAATAAGGTTGTGTATGCAATGAAATGTTTAACAAGTAGGTACTAAAGGATAGGCAATATTCGCTATGGATTCAACCTTTTCTCCATGACTACGTTAGAATGCATTTTACTGCATCTTCCGATGCGGGCATTGGTAGTCATTCACCGTATTGTATTAGCAAAGGAATTTCTGTGAAATAGTCTTGTATTCGGCGATGAAGTACCTATTATTCTTGAAAGTAATCTTTAAATATGTAGGATCGAAACATTACATAATAAATATTATAAACTACAACACCGAAAAAGCTATGCTCGGAGTTTCTCTCCGTGATCAAATGAGAAATGAGGAGATCCGTAGACGAAACAGAATCACCGACATATCTCAACATATTGCGAATCTGAAGTGGAAACGGGCGGGGCACTTAACTCGAAGAACTGACGGATGTTGGAGACCCAAAGTGCTGGAATGGCGACCCTGCACAGGAAAGCGCAGTGTTGACAGATCTTCGACCAGATTGACTGACAACATTAAAAGAGACGCGGGAAGGCGCTGGATACAAAAAGCGTAGGACCGTTTGGGCTGGAAATCATTGCTGGATAGCTGTGTTCAGCAGTGGACGTCCGTAGGCTGAAAGAAACTAACGGAGGATCTTATAATTAGGAGTATACGTACGTCTTTTAATGATTTTGAGTCAAAAGGTGTACTTATATATAATGTTACCGATGACTTTTGGAGTAGGGCTTGGTGTTTGAAGCTCTTTTCTATACATTTAGAATGCTATCAAAGTGTGGTGGAAATTTAATACAATATAAGGTATTTCACGATCTCTTTAAAAAATGAAATTGTGGAAAGAACTAAGGTTGTGCTAAGGCGTCTACGAAACGCCTAGTCAATGGTAAAGGCTAAGGCACAATATCCGGAAGTAAATATTATCTTTAATACTCAGGGTTGAAAACCTCGACATTAAACGGAAACAATGAGGCGTCGCAATCGACCCACTAAATACTAAGCTAACATGAGTGGAAACGGTGAGCCCAACCTGTCTTATGTTGTTTGCAGCCGCCCGCCCATGCTATGCCTGTAAGCACATTCCCTTGAAAACTATAGCAACGAGATTTGTGCTCAATTTCCTTGAACTATAAGAAGTCATTCATAAATTGATGAATTTCTAAATAACAAAGTTTTAGAGAAGCTAGTAGGTACCTACTTACCATTAACTATACCTACCTACCTGTCATGCTTGTCTCAAGAAAGTGACCCCCTCTTGTTGGTTGGATACCTAATGAGTTAAAACGCTAGCTAATCGATTGCCGGCAGTGATGGAAACTCAAAACTAATCAAACCGGTGAACGGTGATACATCTCCGCGGCGTGTCAATCTTTGGTTAGGTCGGCGTTGACTATTACTTGCGGGTTGATGATGTGTTTGATTTGACTTTATGTGGGCTCCGGTGATTGAGGGTTAACTTGTTCTGAATTGTTGGAGTTGTATGTGAGAGGTTGTAATGACTTTAGCATTGGGTTTGTCTTTTTGGTGAATAATTGCCTATACCTACTTACTAGAACCAACTTGGGATTTTATTTGACTTCAGAATTCAAAAGTGGGATTACCACTCTGTTTCTGATTTCAGCCAAATCGGTTTAATATTTGGAGCTAAAAACAGAAACAAAAAGCTATAAAGGTGGACAAATGGCTAAACGAACAGTGTTGCCATTTTCCCACCATAAACTTATAAAACCAACGCTTCTGTACCTGTTCTTCTTTTCTGTTCTGTAAATCCACAAACTTTATATATATTTTTTTCTATTTCTGTAAAGCCACGTGAAGTAAGACTACCCACATGAAATCGATCATGATACCTATATGATCATGATACCTATATGATCATGATCGATCGATAAGCTATACATAACATTACGGATCAGCTCATTAAAATAATGATATCAAAAGAAACGTTCTCGAAAGGCAATTTTCGTCAAGTGTGACGGATCCTTCGTTAAACGGAGAGCCCTGTGAACAACAAACGAGCCGAGAGAGTTGCTTGTGTGGAGATCAATCACTACGAGAGACGTTTGTTTTATAATTGGCTCCCATAATACATCGGTCGATTCACTAATGGATACAACTTCTGAAATTGATTGATTTTACTTCAGGTAGAATCCGTTTGGCTCGAGTTGTATAGCCTATCCATTTGTTTATTTTCTTTTTGACACATGAGACATTAGGGAGGTACCAGAGAGAGACCACTTTACGTTTGTCTCTCTTTGGCCCTTAACTATTGCTATACCTTTATCATGTGCCAAAAACAAAATAAAGGAATGGTCAGAGTAAAGTTATTTCACACTAAAACTGGACTAAAAATAAATAATAATAAAAACATTCTGCTCATTTTTCAACGCGGACTAAGTGCTATCGGAAGCAACACTGGTAACCACAAATCGTAAATTCATTGACAAAACGATTTATACGTTTGGTAATCGGGGAAAACTAGCTCGCGGTAGTGACACGGGTGAGCGGGATAGGCCCTCGGGGGGCCATTACCGAAACTACTGTCACTCCGAGAAAAAGGTGCGCTAAGTATCATTGGTGGCGACTTCGGTTCATTTCTTAGGTGGAACAATACTGTAAATAGTTTTTGTAAAGAAGTAATTTTCAAGATACACTCTCCGACGCTTCGAAAATCACCTAAATGCCAGATAAACTACTGTAGTATAAAAATAGCCAATAGCCATGTTCTAAAGTGGCTAAGCTCTGATTAACACCAAAATTGTCATAAGTAGTTGATAAATAAAGATGACAAGAACTCTACCGGGTGACAGTAGTGTCAACCAACTCGGTGGTTGGTTGTGAGAATTTAGCCCACGACTAGTGACTACTTACTCGAACATGCTAACTCTATAAGCTTACACTTCTGATCTTACACACTGTACTCTAATGTAAATCTGACATAAAAGTATTAATACGAAAGTCATGACAATCAACCTCTTTTTTTCCTGCTGGTTAAGTAAGCAACGGCACCACTCAGGGCATTGGAGGCTTTACACAAAGTTGAGAACATTATAGAGAATTCATAAATATAAAGGTTTCCTTACTAAGATTCCCTTCTAATCTTAATATCCGTTAGGAATATTTGTCATTTACAGTCTTCATTGGATAAAGATAAATGAGACAAAAACATATTAAAAATAATTTATAATTTATTTTATGTTCAACCATACAAAGATTTTATTTTGAAATAATAGTCAGATTTAACATCGTACCAATCGACCACGGTTCTGTCATACCAAACATAAGAACCTTTTAATGTCTGTGGAGCTTCGAGGGCGAGATATATCGGAGTGTCGGCCGCTTGGTCGACATCGTAGAAACCATTCCCAAGAGTCATATCAGTCTTCACTAGCCCAGGGTGCATCGAGTTGATGGCAATGTTCCTACACTCCAGCTCAAGTTGAAGAATCATGGTTATAGCACTAAGCGCAATCTTCGCAACTCTGTACGCTGAAACACTTCCATCATCAACAAAGTCCGCACGGTCAAAAGTACCATTCTTTACAGACTCTAAATACCAGTCGACGAACTCATTAATATCATCCTCAGTTATATATTTTTTTGACAATCTTCGGATCCAATACTTATTCCTGATATTCGAGAGATGGCCACAGCTGCTTGAAATGTTGACAATTCTACCGTCGTTTCTGATTAACGGAAAAATGAACTCTTTTAGAATAAAAATGCTTCTGTAGTTGATATCGATAAGTCTTTTAGCGTCTTCGTATGTAACATTAAATGGGTCTGACTCCCCTACGGCTGCATTATTGATAAGAATATCGATTCCTCCATACTTCTCCTGGATGTGAGCACTGAATTTCTTCACGCTGTCTCTGTCAGCAACGTCGAGTTGATGGTACGTCGGGTTTAATCCTATTTCATTGAGCTTAGCCACAGCTTCCTTCCCTCTGGTTTTATCGCGTGATGTCAAATACACGACGCCGTGGAATCTCTGACACAAGCTCTTCACTATAGCGAATCCTATGCCCTTGTTTGAACCAGTTACAACGGCTACTTTGGACATGTCTACTGACACAGATTTCGTTTGCTTACACTAAAGTGAAACATGGTTGATAAATATGACGATAAAATATCTGTTATCAGCGTCCAGATAACCTGATAATGATTATTTTTTATTAATTGTTCTAACTTATCCTTTACATTTGAAATAGATTTTGTTTATTATAAATTAAACCCTCGCACAACCAACCCGACCGCGCTGAACATAGCTAGCTTACTAGCCGTCTGGGATTTAGATCGCATACAAAGTTGTAGATTGTATAAAAAAGAATATTACTACTTTGAAGCAATGTATTCATTCACAGTCTTTATTTTGAAGAAATAATCTGCTTTGTAGTCATACCAATCCAGTTCTCTTTTATCGTACCAAATATATGCGCCTTTTAATGACTGTGGAGCATCCAGCGCGAGGTATATTGGAGTCTCTGCAGCTTCATCTATACTGAAGAAGCCAACTCCCGTGGACAAATCAGTGCGCACTAACCCAGGGTGCATCGAGTTGATGGAGATATTCCTGGACTCCAACTTTCGTTGGTGCACCATGGTAATAGCGCTGAGAGCTACCTTTGAAACCCTGTACGACGCAGCACTTGCATCATCGGCGATGTCGTCTGGATCGAACGTGCCATTCT
This sequence comes from Coenonympha glycerion, assembly GCA_963855885.1. Taxonomy (NCBI): domain Eukaryota; kingdom Metazoa; phylum Arthropoda; class Insecta; order Lepidoptera; family Nymphalidae; genus Coenonympha; species Coenonympha glycerion. The sequence goes on from OY979629.1 coordinate 18,783,877, forward strand.
TGACTGATTCCAGATACCAGTCCACGAAATCGTTCACATCAGCTTCTGACAAATCTCTCTGTGATAACCTCTCGATCCAATATTTGTGTCTGATATTCGAGAGATGGCCACAATCGCTGGAAATATTGACAACGCGTCCATTGTCTCTAATTATAGGGTAGAGCAACTCTTCTAAAGTTAAAATGCTCCTGTAGTTAGTATCAATAACTCGTTTAGCGTCCTCATAAGTTCTTGACTTTATAGTTGCATCTCCTACTGCAGCATTATTGATAAGAATGTCGACTCCTCCATGCTTGTTCTTTATGTGATCACTGAATTTCTTCACGCTGTTTTTATCAGCAACGTCGAGTTGATAGTACGTCGGGTTTAATCCTATTTCATTGAGCTTAGCGACAGCTTCCTTCCCTCTGGTTTCATCGCGCGACGTCAAATACACGACACCGTCGAATCTCTGGCACAAGCCCTTCACTATCGCGAACCCTATGCCCTTGTTTGAACCGGTTACAATCGCAACATTCGACATGACTGCGATCGAGGATAGTTTTTCAGTGACTAACTATAATTATCCTGAAAATTATAAAATTACTCATTAGCATATTACTTAAACATTGCTGTTGGGTTGCCCTACTGCATAATATTTATCAACAGATAAGAGTGTTTTTAATTAAATTGCGCGTATAATTATCTATAAGAGTCGACGATAGAATTTTTAAAATCCTAATTTCTATTATTGGCTACATTCATGGGTTTACCCAGGGAGGATCAAATGGGGTATCAATACATTAAATAAATCAGTGTTCTCGAAAAACCACATTTTTGAACTGATTATTACCATTTAACATGCTTATAAAACAGTGATATATCAAGTTTGTAAACAAAATTAAAAGGAATAATGAGAAAACAGCTTAATTTTTTTAAATATTTGTATAAAATAACGGTAACAACAACAGCATTGTATGCAAAAAAAATACCTTCACGAGTAGATCACTTCCTATGGAAACACCACACACAGTTTTCTAACACTTTCTTCGACGCACGTTTCGTCCCGACACCGAGATGTTGACTTCGTATTGTAAACGACTGTTCTGCTAATTATGGATTTCCGCAAAATAACGCCTGCTTACATTCAATATTTATCATCCGTGACTAGCAGCAGCGAATATATAATATTACTAACGTACTAGCAGCTCAAGTTCTTCCCAATTGAAATACATTCTACGCGATTGGACACTTCGAACAATATCTACACAGTTCAAACCGTTAGTTGATTGTGAAAACATAAGTAATACTTTGAAAACAATGAAAACAATCCAGCACTGCTGTATACATAATGGATGGTTATACTATGAGGGAACACAAATTATTGTTGTTGCAACTTGTGCTGACACCCTGGCTGCGTCCCACATTGAGGCGACCTCCTCTATGGCGGGGGCTGCGGCTACTAGTGCCGAACGGGCCAAGGGACGCAAATATGAATCTCTTGACAAGATTTTCATATTTGCGCCTTTTGGTGTGGAGACTCTGGGGCCGTGGGGCCCGAGGGCTCGAGCTCTTTTTGAAGAAATTTCAAAGAGAGTTATCGAGTCTACCGGGGATCCAAGAGCTGGCAGCTACCTTGGCCAACGTATTAGTTTGGCCATCCAAAGAGGCAATGCTGCCAGTATCTTGGGTACCATGCCTCGTTGCGATGGAATCGATGAGGTTTTAAATTTATAACCTAGTTTTTAATCTGTTATTTTTCTTTTACAAATTGTTTGTTGTTAATATTATGTTTACGGATTACACGGATTTAACTGAAACTTGGCACGATTTGAGTTCATCACAAATTATAAAATTCTTAAGTTATCAAACATAATACAAGAACTGGTTCCGTTAGACCCATTAGCGAGTTCTTAAGTGTTAAAGAACAATGGTGTGGGCCCATACATCGCCTTCGCTCACGTTACGCTATTGCAACTATAAATGAAAAAATATTTTTTTGATTGGGCCTGCAAGCCTGAACTCAATGCTAAAAGATTTTTCTTACTAAAAAGTGGAGAAAAATTAATATTTATTTTCAAAATATTGTATCTGAGTATTATAACAACAACGACCTCCGCCATGAAGCATCCGAGAGCATAGACAATACACTAAATACTCTTTGATAAATACTTTTCACTTGTCCAAGAATTTGTCACTGTTGACAGTTGGTAGCCATGTAGCTGACGGACAGTGTTGCGAGATGCCGGAATTAAAAAACTCGACTGAAAGAAAATTCTAATTGAGTTAATTAATCAGTATTGAATTACAAGGGTGTTTCGGAAACGCTAAACAACCAAGACAAAATAATCTATGCTCAAAATAATCGGTTGTAATAGATTTCAGTATTATTAAAAAGTGTAGTCTTCTGTCAAATAATCTCAAATCTTCAAGCAGTTTATTTAAGTGAGACTGGCTCATACGGAATAATAATATTCAGATTCACTCCAATGCAGTGGAAAACCCTAAACTAATGTAATCTTTTTATGTAAATAATATATTCGAGTAAAATAAAATGCAAAAAAGGAACAATTGAAATCGATACAGTTATTGTCTTGTATTCTACATTCTGATCTAAGAATTAACGTAGTACCTGAAAGTAAGTTTTCTTTAGTATCTGTTAGATGTTTTTCTCGTACAAAAGTGGACCGATCGTCAAAAAGATGGAGTATAAAAGTGGAAAAGTTTGTCATCCGGCAACACTAGCTGTCAGGAGTGTGGAAACGGAACCTATCAGTAATCAATTGAATTTCTTTAAATATTTTATTTTTTGACCCGTCCTTTACAATAACTGGTGATACCTTGAAAAAATTCAGTTATTTACTAGAATCGTCTTGTAATAATGTTACATCTAGACGCTAAACTTTATTTGTGTACATTTCTGCCACTGTTCTTTTTGACAGTGACTTCGAACAATCATTTGTTATCGCATATAAGTGGCGATAACGAATCACCTCATTTAAGGAAAACTACAAGTAGACGACTCTTCAAATTCAAATATGAAGAAAATGGAACAGAAGAAACAAGAGAGGATTATTGGCTCATGTCAGAGGGAGCTGTGCGGTGGATATTTGGATATTTATTCAATATCATCAACATCAATACATATAATAAATCTGTAGAGGTCGAATTTCTGTACAAATAAAAAAAATGCTAAAAACGGAGTCAGGGGGATGTAAGAAGTGAAATAGAACTAATTTAAATTTTTTTCAAATTTTTTGTTTCTCTGTTTGTCTGTTTATCTGTTTGTCTGTTTGTCTGTTTGTCTGTCTGTTTGTACGGGCTAATCTTTGGAACGGCTGGACCGATTCCAATGAAATTTTGTGTGGTGGTAGCTTATGTCCCTGGTCAACATATAGGATACTTTTCATCCCGGTAAAATAAAGAGTTCCCGTGGGATAGTTAAAAAACTGCAATTAATTTAACAGCTTTGTAAACAACAACTAATGAACTTAATTTAGTAAAATTTTTTATGCTGATACCTTATGTTGCCTCTTTAACAAAATATAATATATATAGTAAAACTTATTAATCCAATCGAGTTCCCGCGGGAAAGAAAACATTACAAAAACAGTTAGCAGGCGTCTTTCAAGTAACGGATTTAAATGAAATTTTATGATCCTGATGATGACTTTAAATATATGCCTGGTCAACATTTAAGATACTTTTCATCCTGAAAATTTTGAGAGCACCCGTGGGATGTTTAAAAAACCTATCGCTACTTTTCTACGTAGCACAATCAAAATGGGGTCGAAATATCGACAGTTTAAATCGTCCCTTTGATCGTGCAACTAGGTATAACTATACAAGATAACCCGTACGTAGCAGGAACGGGTTTCTACGTACACAGCAGCGCATCAGAATGCTTAATTACAATATCTGGGCGTTGGTATCATCTCAGAATAAGATAAGTTTGGTTAGTATAGATATTACAAACCACGTTGACACGCCCCACTTTGTCTTACTCCATGCGAATTGAGTAACATAAGCGATTTCGACAGAGTGTATAAGTAGAGGAAGACCAAAGAAGATATAGGTAAATTGTGTTAAAGAAGATAGCACGTTGACAGGAGAGATTGGAAGAAGACTCCTTTACGGGTCCATCGAACCCAGGGATCACTCATTTATCTTGGGAAAAATTAAGAAATTCCACGGGAAACATTTTTGTAAAAAAAACGAACTGCACGCGGGCGGAGCCGCGGGTAACAGCTAGTAATTAAATATTAATTGAGATACAATAAGTCTGATGGTTTGGTAGATATTCTTGATAAAGTTTAGAGAGAGATTTTGGGGTAAGAGACAGTAAAAAACAAGGAGTTGTATGTGTTCTTAACCATATTGTTCCTTATATGTGTATGAGCACGTCATATATCCAGATATATGACGTGCTCATGGTAAGGTATACGCATATTAGGTATAGCACGACAAAGGCTGAATTTGGAAACAATAACACTAGTGAACAGTCAGATCCTGAAAATGTAACTAAAGTTACTTAACCCATTGAACCCATGAACACATTGCCAAACAGCTGTCATTCTTTGTTCCTCACTCCAGTTATCCCACAAGATGTTTATAAATAAATCCATTGCTTTCAAAACACTCAGCAGAAAGATGAAGACACTATAAAGTAGGTATAAACTTATTCTCTGGTCTGCGGTCTGTCTAACCAAAGCAGAGCAGGTTCACCACAGGTTTACCTTCTTTGTTTTTATCATAGTTCCTATTGCCTATTATTTTGTTTTGTATCGGTCTCGTTTCGAGCTATATAATATACAGTGCGACAAGGTTGGCGCGTGGCCAAAATCGGAACTAACCCCGGAACCCCTATCTTTTGATGCTGTTTGATAATTCGCTGTGTCGGTATATATCGCTATTGTAGTATTTTGTGTTGTTTTTGCTTAATATTACTAAAATAAAACTAAAATTGACGATTTACTATCAGACTGGCTTTGATCTATAATAACGCCCTCCTGACCTAATCCGACTTGTACCACATTGCTTGTTACATTATAAGTAGACATATATTATAGTATTATAATAAATATTATCGTCACAAAATATAATATTAAGTACGTTCAAATATTTTTTAATTCAAACGTCGTCGTCGTCGAATGACGATGTTTACCCCTTTTACCCAATTTTACCCACAGGGGTAAATTTATTTTCCAAAATAAATTAACTAATTAAGTACATATTAAAGTCCACATTTCAAGAAATAATTGTTACATACGTTTGTTTTTGTTTTGCATAAAGAACAACAAGAAAGTCACAACGGAGGAGGTCGAGGAAGAAGTTATCGTATATCGTTGTGACGTGCAAACTACTATTACTAAATAATCACGCGCTGCAACGTGCGTTCATCCAATGACTTAAAACCAGTATACCTGTTTTAATGATGTATTTGTCGATACAGTTTGAATAAAACGAATGTGGTAAACATTTAAGCTATTTATTTTGAAATAGTAGTCTGCTTTGTAGTCCTGCCAGTTCAGCACTTTCTTATCGAACCAAATGTACGCGCCTTTTAATGTCTGTGGAGCATCCAGCGCCAGATATATTGGAGTCTCTGCAGCTTCATCTGTACTGAAGAAACCAACTCCTCCAGTACTATCAGTGCGCACTAATCCAGGGTGCATGGAGTTGATGGTAATATTCCTGGATTCCAACTCCCGTTGGTGCACCTTGGTAATGGCACTAAGAGCTACCTTCGAAACCCTGTACGACGCAAAAGTTGCTTCGTCAGCGATATCCTCAGGGTTGAATGTACCATTCTTAATTGATTCCAGATACCAATCCACAAACTCGTTCACGTCAGCTTCCGATAAATCCTTTTGCGATAACCTCCCGATCCAATACTCGTTTCGGACATTCGAGAGGTGGCCACAATCGCTGGAAATATTGACAACGCGTCCATTGTTTCTAATCAACGGGTATACAAACTCTTTCAAAGTGAGAATGCTCTTGTAGTTAGTATCAATAACTCGTTTGGCGTCCTCGTATGCTCTTGACTTTAAACTTGCGTCTCCTACTCCAGCATTATTGATAAGAATGTCGACTCCTCCATGCTTCTTCTTGATGTGATCACTAAGATTCTTCACGCTGTTTTTATCAGCAACGTCAAGTTGGTGGTACGTCGGGTATAATCCTATGTCATTGAGCTTAGCGACAGCTTCCTTCCCTCTGATTTCATCGCGTGACGTCAAATACACGACCCCATCGAATCTCTGACACAAACCCTTCACTATAGCGAAACCTATGCCTTTGTTTGAACCGGTTACTACCGCAACTTTCGACATGACTACTATGGAGAATAGTATTTCACTGACTAGCTATAACAATCAAAGTATGTAAATTATTCATTCGCATATTATCAAAACGTTTTTAATTGGTTGTTTGCCCTTCAACAGTTTATCAACAGCGGCAGTGAATAGATAAGAATTATTTAAAAGATTTTAAAACTAACTAGCTCGAACGCTAATGTGTATGCCAGCATGTCATTTTCTAATTGGTTACGTGCTGATAGGATTTTGAACTGTGCGTTGATGATTTGAAATGTGTCAGTAAGCATAATATTACTATTTTACTGCAGGAAATTTAAATAGAGATCTTAAAACAATCAATTGATATTCCAATTTCCAAAAGAAATTAAATTTTGTGGTCAAAATAATGACTCAGTAAAATGGTTAAGTATCAAAAGCGTTATTTATCTGGAATCACATATGTTTTAACATGTTCTAAATACAACTTAATTAAAGTATCCTAGTTTTTAATCTTAAGAAATGAATACGTTATAGTATAATTTAAGAGTTTTTGTGTGAATTCCGTTCAGATATTTAATGTCTTTATTTTAAATAGTAGTCGGCTTTGGAGTCATACCAGTCCAATTCTAACTTCGTCGTTTCTTCGCACATAAAGTTGTATAGTAAGGCCTATTAGTGATTGTACGAAACATTGCCCGACTTCGAATTGGTGTACATTAAAAATTATTTCACTCTTTGTAGTGGCATTTGAAGTTGGTTTTTGGAAAGAATTTTCCATTTTTATTATATATTTAAGATAGAAGATAGACTGATTATTGAATTTGCATTCCAAGAAATGTTTTTCCTACTAAGTACTAATTTGAAATAAAAAAATAAAAGTTATGAAAGTAGTCCACATGAATATTAATTAAACGCCAAATAATAACATTTCAAACGTTTTCTTGCAAAGGATTTTTCGAATTTCTACGCTGTAGTGAGATGAAAAATTGTGTGTTGCGCAAGGCCGCAATTTTTTAAATCTCGTGTCTTTAAATGACTCGCTACGCTCAGGATTCTATGCTGCTCATACGGTTTTGCATAACAAATAACTAATGTAGGGTTACATAATTGATAAAACTGACTTCTTTTTCGTGTTAGGACAAACGAGTTAATTTAATATACGGGACAAACAAAATAATATCATTAGGAGTACAAACACTAGTATTATCATTTGACCTCTGCTTGCCGCTATCAGTCTCATGTAGGTACTATTAGAAAAGGATATTAATAAGTAAACATTATAATATAAGTGTCGTCTAACACGTTATTGTAATCTAAGGTAAACAACTACAAAAAAACACAATAGTTAATTATAAATTAACGGACTAATGCCGCTACCGTTTGATACTGTTAGTCAGTTCGCTGTCGGTATATCACTATTTGTTAACCGTTAGTTGATTGTGAAAACATAAGTAATACTTTGAAAACAATGAAAACAATCCAGCACTGCTGTATACATAATGGATGGTTATACTATGAGGGAACACAAGTTGTTTGTTGTTAATATTATGTTTACGGATTACACGGATTTAACTGAAACTTGGCACGATTTGAGTTCATTACAAATTACAAAATTCTTAAGTTATCAAACATAATACAAGAACTGGTTCCGTTAGACCCATTAGCGAGTTCTTAAGTGTTAAATTTTTGACAGTGACTTCGAACAATCATTTGTTATCGCATATAAGTGGCGATAACGAATCACCTCATTTAAGGAAAACTACAAGTAGACGACTCTTCGAATTCAAATATGAAGAAAATGGAACAGAAGAAACAAGAGAGGATTATTGGCTCATGTCAGAGGGAGCTGTGCGGTGGATATTTGGGATATTTATTCAATATAATTAAATATTAATTGAGATAAAATAAGTCTGATGGTTTGGTAGATATTCTTGATAAAGTTTAGAGAGAGATTTTGGGGTAAGAGACAATAAAAAACAAGGAGTTGTATGTGTTCTTAACCATATTGTTCCTTATATGTGTATGAGCACGTCATATATCCAGATATATGACGTGCTCATGGTAAGGTATACGCATATTAGGTATAGCACGACAAAGGCTGAATTTGGAAACAATAACACTAGTGAACAGTCAGATCCTGAAAATGTAACTAAAGTTACTAAACCCATTGAACCCATGAACACATTGCCAAACAGCTGTCATTCTTTGTTCCTCACTCCAGTTATCCCACAAGATGTTTATAAATAAATCCATTGCTTTCAAAACACTCAGCAGAAAGATGAAGACACTATAAAATAGGTATAAACTTATTCTCTGGTCTGCGGTCTGTCTAACCAAAGCAGAGCAGGTTCACCACAGGTTTACCTTCTTTGTTTTTAGGGTTCCATACCAAAATTGTAAAAATGGAACCCTTATGGTGAGTCTTTCTCCGTCCGTCCGTCCGTCCGTTCGTCCGTCTGTCACACTCGATTATTTCAGTAACTATCAAAGCTATCGACTTGAAATTTGGAATAGTTTTAGGTAATAGTGACCCAACGCCATTGCAATCATAAAACATTCAAAATTGTTTTTATTTTTATTTAAAAAGGGGGGAAAACCGGAGCTTTGAATTTTCAAAATACGATAACAATATTGAGTGGGGTATCATATGAAAGGGCGTTACTTGTGTATTCCTAAACCGATTTTTATTTATTTTTATGCCCGATAGTTTTTGATTTATTGAGCAAACTGTCGAAAAAAATACCGTTCCTCCCCCCCTTATCTCCGAAGTTTATCGATCTAAAAATCTGAAATAATTACGATCAATAGGAGTTAACGTATATTTTACAGGAAAAATAAAATCATTTCCGTAACTTTTATACTTTTTCTGATAATAACAATAATTCGCCAAAAACAAAGTTACGTTTGCGGTTTGCCAACAAAAGTACTTACATGTAAATTAAACTCGTAAATTCATGAACAAAAGTGATTCTTTCACTGTTTTACTTCTTTTATGGTATGGAACCCTCGGTGCGCGAGTCCGACTCGCACTTGGCCGGTTTTTTTTTATTATCATAGTTCCTAGAGTCTGTCTACTGAAAGTAGACACTGAAATCGCCCGGCAAATTTAAAAAAAATTTGTAGGTCATCCCCAAAATTATAGTGCAAATATTGGAATAACACAGTTTGATACTTGCGATTTAATTATTTTTTTTTATATCGGTTTTCACACTAGTCTTTATTAAATTGCTTACCTATTTATTATTTCTACCTCTCATCAGGGGGTTGGGGGTTCGAGTCCCGGGTTCGCGCCTTTTAGCTGTTTGGAGTAATGAGCGTCTTAGGACTAAATATTACTTGCGTAGCTATAAAGGAAAACATCATGAGGTAACCTACATGCCTGAGCACTATGTTTTCAAAGGTTTAAGAAGCCCACCAATCCACAATCACAAGACATAATGCACTAATTATTACTTGGGAGGATTTAAAACCAAGCATCAAACTGAACTGTTTTACTTACACAAGAAATCGACTACAACATGTAAACAATCTTGTTTTTGTGTAAACGCAGCCTGTTTTTGTTGTTGTTTTTCTTTGAATTTTGATATTAAACAAAACAGTAACTCTCGCACTCCACTTTTAATTTTTTTATTCATTTTTTCACCCGATCACAGAAAATCCGGACTAAATAAGATCACAGAAAAATATCAACAACCGCCATCTTCCTTTTCCCGATTGACGTGTCAGGGTTGCCATTTAAAAAGTTTTGAAAAAACCCGAGTATCTACTTTCATTAGACAGACTTTATTGCCTATTATTTTGTGTTATATCGGTCTCGTTTCGAGCTATGTGCGACAAGGTTGGCGCGTGGCCAAAATCGGAACTAACCCCGGAAACCCTATCTTTTGATACTGTTTGATAGTTCGCTCTGTCGGCATATATTGCTATTGTACTATGTAGTGTTGTTTTTGCTTAATATTACTAAAATATAACTAAAATTGATGATTTATTATCTGAATGGCTTTGTTCTATAATAACGCCCTCCTGACCTAATCCGACTTGTACCACATTGCTTGTTACATTATAAGTAGACATATATTATAGTATTATAATAAATATTATCGTCACAAAATATTTATAATATTAAGTACGTTCAAATATTTTTTAATTCAAACGTCGTCGTCGTCGAATGACGATGTTTACCCCTTTTACCCAATTTTACCCACAGGGGTAAATTTATTTTCCAAAATAAATTAACTAATTAAGTACATATTAAAGTCCACATTTCAAGAAATAATTGTTAGATACGTTTGTTTTTGTTTTGCATAAAGGACAACAAGAAAGTCACAACGGAGGAGGTCGAGGAACAAGTTATCGTATATCGTTGTAACGTGCAAACTACCTACTATTACTAAATAATCACGCGCTGCAACGTGCGTTCATCCAATGACTTAAAACCAGTATACCTGTTTTAATGATGTATTTGTCGATACAGTTTGAATAAAACGAATGAGGTAAACATTTAAGCTATTTATTTTGAAATAGTAGTCTGCTTTGTAGTCCTTCCAGTCCAGCACTTTCTTATCGAACCAAATGTACGCGCCTTTTAATGTCTGTGGAGCATCCAGCGCCAGATATATTGGAGTCTCTGCAGCTTCATCAGCACTAAAGAATCCAACTCCTCCAGTACTATCAGTGCGCACTAATCCAGGGTGCATGGAGTTGATGGAAATATTCCTGGATTCCAATTCCCGTTGGTGCACTATGGTAATGGCACTAAGAGCTACCTTCGAAACCCTGTACGACGCAAAAGTTGCTTCATCAGCGATATCTTTAGGGTTGAATGTACCATTCTTGATTGATTCCAGATACCAATCCACAAACTCGTTTACGCCAGCTTCCGATAAATCCTTTTGCGATAACCTCCCGATCCAATACTCGTTTCGGACATTCGAGAGGTGGCCACAATCGCTGGAAATATTGACAACGCGTCCATTGTTTCTAATTAACGGGTATACAAATTCTTTCAAAGTGAGAATGCTCTTGTAGTTAGTATCAATAACTCGTTTGGCGTCCTCGTATGCTCTTGACTTTAAACTTGCGTCTCCTACTCCAGCATTATTGATAAGAATGTCGACTCCTCCATGCTTCTTCTTGATGTGATCACTAAGTTTCTTCACGCTGTTTTTATCAGCAACGTCAAGTTGATGGTACGTCGGGTTTAATCCTACGTCATTGAGCTTAGCGACAGCTTCCTTCCCTCTGATTTCATCGCGTGACGTCAAATACACGACCCCATCGAATCTCTGACACAAACCCTTCACTATAGCGAAACCTATGCCTTTGTTTGAACCGGTTACTACCGCAACTTTCGACATGACTACTATGGAGAATAGTATTTCACTGACTAGCTATAACAATCAAAGTATGTAAATTATTCATTCGCATATTATCAAAATGTATTTAATTGATTGTTTGCCCTTCAACGGTTTATCAACAGTGCCAGTGAATAGATAAGAATTATTTTAAAGATTTTAAAACTAACTGGCTCGAAAGCTAATGTGGATGCCAGCATGTCATTTTCTAATTGGTTACGTGCTGATATGATTTTGAACTGTGCGTTGATGATTTGAAATGAGTCAGTAAGCATAATATAATTATTATATTGCAGGAAATTTAAATAGAAATTTTAAAACAATCAATTGATATTCCAATTTCCAAAAGAAATTAAATTTTGTGGCTATTAAAACAGCTGTGTGTTAAAAAATAATGACTCAGTAAAATGGTTAAGTATCAAAAGCGTGATTTATCTGGAATCACATATGTTTTAACATGTTCTAAATACAACTTAATTATAGTATCCTAGTTTTTAATCTTAAGAAATGAATACGTTATAGTATAATATAAGAGTTTTTGTGTAAATTCCGTTCAGATATATAAGGTCTTTATTTTAAATAGTAGTCGGCTTTGGAGTCATACCAGTCCAATTCTAACTTCGTCGTTTCTTCGCACATAAAGTTGTATAGTAAGGACTATTGATGATTAAACGAACTTACCTGTAAGTGAAGTTCTATCACAATTGTATGAGTATATTTAATTCGAAGATATAAGTATAACACACTTGTAGTACTTTCATTGTACATACAGCAACTTCGCACTTTCAGATATTCAGTTTATTATCTATTTTTAAAACTTACCGCCCGACACACCCACGTTGGAACACGTCGTCCGAGCGAGCCTCATTCTTTAGAGTACATTTAACAAAATTTTCGTAATACTTATGGGCTTTGGGTATGGGAGGGACCTTATATCTTCGAATTAAATATACTCATACAATTGTGATAGAACTTCACTTACAGGTAAGTTCGTTTAATCATCAATTGCATTTTGTATATTTAATTCTCAATATAAGTATAACACACTTGTAGATGTTTAGAGATGAAAATTTTTGTTAAATTGTGGACATAAATAGATTGTAAATTGTTTTCTATTATAATATGTCCTCTTTATACCACAGAAGAATTTAATTAACCAATCTTTACGTTTAATTCACTGGATTAATAAAACAGTCACATTATTTAAATAATGTTAATGATTAATGATTAGAAAGCAAAATAGCTTTTGTGAATGAAGCATCATCGCTCACTGGGCGGTTATAAAACTTAGCAAAAGTCTGCAATAATTGTGACCTACCGACTGTCTTTCTGATGAGGTCAAGCAACAAACTACGTGCTCACCTCGAAAGTGTTGCGTACCTGGTTCTGAGTGAACTGAAACGCAGACCCCTCTCGTGAGAGAGCATATTCCTCGGCAGACACGTTCTTATACTGACCGCCGCCAGCACCTGTTCCGTGGTGGTCTGTTTGCAGGCGACCTTATGACGTCGCTTAAACGTTATCAGGAGGTTGTCTATCGTATGTTTTAGTCTAAGATTTTATAACCAACATATCGATTTGTTTTTCAAAGCTGTGGCATATTTTTATAATTTCGTTAAAGTATGTTATGAGTTACACTAAATTTATAATTAAAAAAATATTAATTTAGTTACGTTTTATATTATTGATTGCATAGGTTATTGTTCATCTTGCTTTTAATTAATATTAAGAAATTTAATCAAAGAATAAAAAAGGCTTTTTGTATTATTTATTTATGGTATGAGTAAAACTGGTTGGCCACGAGTGGTAGCCGACGTTGTATAAATTCAATAATTTTCTTGATTTATACAATAATGCTAACTTTTACTGATATTAATGTTTTCATTATATGTGATGTGCATACTGCCTAAGGCTAATAAAGTTACAGGATCAATTAACTCTTATTAAGACCCATTGAGCAATGTGTTAGCATACGATCTTAGGATCCTATGTAGTATTTGATGTTAATTTATTTATTCCTTTTAGCATTGTTTTAATTTGTTAATTTGACCCAAAATCATCAGCAAAAAATTAAACTCAATGCCGACGTCACAATGCTACGTCGTTAACAAGTTGTTCTGTTGGAAATTACGAGGTTGACTTATAATTTACGGATTGTACGGGTCTCTGTCGTTATTAAAGCAGTATTGCCACAAAACTTTGTAAATAACACAAAAGTTTTGAAACATATAAATTATTAAAAATTCCAACAAAATGTCCTTCTTTTTTCTTTAATGCCTTCAGAGAACTTCCCACAGTAATTCCTATGAATTGTGGTTCTCTACGAAAAGACCATATTTATTTATTTATTATCAATAAATATACTATAAGAAGTAAGTCTTTTGACACTTTATGTAAAAGGAGAAGACCCTAAGTTGTAAAGGCCCTTAGACGATGTATGCCTTAAGCATTGTCTATAATAGTATCTTTAAGCATTCTAACTCTAGAAGAATGGATAGAAAAGCAAAGGTAAACTTGGTGTTCCAAAATGTTCAGAATGCGTCTGTTTCTAAGACGTCTGGGTTCAGACATCATTCGTATTGATAACATTTCGCATTTTTGCAAGAAGCGATAAATTCAATAACTGGATTGAACTCTTTGAATAACTTTAAAGTGAATTGGAATAAATTCTTTGAATAACTTTGAAGTATATAATTTTACAGCGATAGCTTAATCCCATTAACTGGATGTAACTCTTGGTCAGCTTTTTGATTATCTTTAATTTCAATATAAGAAACAATTAACCCAATCGTTTAAATGAGGATATTTGATATCCCCTAAGCAACTGATGTAAATCATGTGTATCAAAATAAATGTATCGAAAAATATGGCCATCAACTCTGTAAAGAGGTATTTCGATTCATCTTAACGTTAATTATTACAAAAACAAAAATCTCTCTAATTAAAAGAATTACTTTTCATCTAGACCGGGAAATCGTGTGAATCACTAATTCAACCTTTTAGGTTTAAGGGAGTTAGATGACTTAAAAAAAAAAAATGTTTTGTAACCACTGGCCGTCTGATAGAATAACTGATGATGGACTAACAGCTGCGTCTAAAGTCTAATTTTTCATACGGACTAGGACTTTTAATCGGAATTAAGCTTAACTCTTAGGTGATACAACGCGTTAAGCGTATAAAATTCTTTACAGAATTTGAATTGTTACATAATTCACGTCATAGTTTGCGGTAACGATACTGCCATATCGTCAGAAATTAAAATAAAACCAGGAAACTGAGCTTGTTTTGAGGGTAGTAAATAACTTTAACACTCTAACACCTAACAAATCTTCATGAAAAAACCGCGGTAAGTATCTGAGATGAGTCACAACTTCTTTGTGTATTTTGCCAAGGATGAATCGGTACTTTAAAATAAGATTCTTCAGTTCATAGGCATAAAACCCTTTTTAGGTATTCGCTTGTAAGCTGTTCTATGAACTATCAATTTCAAAAGATTTTGAACTACAAATTCATTCAACGCCTTTAAATTTAGAATGTATCTTTTACTACGTAAGATTTTGAGGTTAGACACATCTTAACTATAATCGAACATGCAGTGACTCACTCTCACATTATCTCACCCAAAAATGAAATGTCGATTGTCAAAGACATTTGTCGCTTTTCCTTTGCTGTGAACGTGTAAAGGCGGTACACTGTGTTAGTGTACGATTTTTAAAATGGTATTATGTATTAATAATTTTTTGGAGCTAGTTTCTTAATTTGTTCAATTCATTAAAATATTTTATTGAATGTACGTACATTTGTACACCTAGTGAAAGTCAAAAAATAGTCTTCACTTATTATAACTCCCGAAATTCTAGATTATAGATAGTGACGGATTCCATTGTCAGTGATATGTAACCAATAAACTTCAAAATGTTGAAGACAACTGGCATATAGGTACCTTAATGTCTAGCGTCGTCGATGAACCTGGTCGTTGTTGTGGCTGATGCTGGAAACTCGCTGTCACGTCGCATCTTCCTCGCGGCTGATCGCCAATACTCAAGTGTGTCACGCCCCCCCCCTGCTGGCCGAGCCGTAACGAGAGGGGGCCAGCTAGTTTCTCGAGAAACGAGATTGCGCTGTCCCAGCGGTGGGTGTCGATAGCAAAGTCGCCCGCCGCGCCCTGCTGGTTTCTTTATTTACAACACCTGACGATCAGTAACCATTGAAACTAGTATAATGCAAGAAACAATTTCTCCGAAAAAACATCTGGTCCCGTTCGTGAACTTTAATTACTTATCATTTGTCGAAACAAAATGTCATTTGTCAATACTTAAGGTTCTTCTCAGTTCAGGACGCGTTGTGGTTTAAGATTTTTATTAGTTTCAGAAAGAATTTAACAATTCACTTCAATGAAACTTCCAGACTAATGGTACATTATACATAATATTGTTAACTTATTGAGTTTTGAGCTAACAGTTAAATTATCATCCCATTACACAATCTGAACATTAATTTTCGAAAGTAAGTAAAATTATTTTCCACCACAAAATCTAAACATTATTGTTGTAGGTACATAGTTACAAAAGTTCGACGCGTTGGTACCCTCGTGGAATTAGTTTTTAAGTCGTGAAATAGTTATCACTGATAAAAGGCTATAACATTTAACTGGCTATTCATAAGCCAGGCAAGTATATCAAATAAACTATTTGATTCTTTGTAATGAAGGTCGGCTAGAATTTTACAACTGTCGGGACTAACCATTAATATAGTTCTTGTGACTGAGCGCCGATAGCAATTCGGGATCAAAGTCCTGGAGGTCATGCGGAGCCACTTGTAGTGAAGCCGAGAACAGCGCCACACCGACATCGTCCCCCGTTGGTATCCGCAAAGTCCTTTGAGTTTTTTTAAAATCCTTCGTGTTGACCCGCAGTCAACCTCCAGGAGCATTGACGCATCATGCTATGCTTTCGTGGTACCCTCACGTGATACCCTCCAAGCTAGCTTAGAGATGCCTGGACTATTTCGCGCATCATGCTATACTTTCGTGATAACCTCAATGTGATACCCTCCAAGTTAGCTTAGAGATGCCTTAGGATTTCAATTTTTGGACACACTTTCGTCAGCATTGATATTTGAGTTGATGTGATATCTGGGAAAAAAGGTTAATTTTCACTTACCCTCTTTCCTCGGAGTCTGACGAAGATGAATGCACAATTATATGATTTGATTTTATTTTATTTTTGTTATAATAATAATTTTTACTAGCGTCTAAGCATTATCAGTATAGAAAATTAAGCAAGTTTTAACACTGAACACTTAATTTTTTTTCACTTTGAACCTAAATTAACAAAAACGAGACGTGTTTTTGTAGTCGAGTGCTCGTTGCCGCGCACAATAAAAGAATGAGGCTCGCTCGGACGACGTGTTCCAACGTGGGTGTGTCGGGCGGTAAGTTTTAAAAATAGATAATAAACTGAATATCTGAAAGTGCGAAGTTGCTGTATGTACAATGAAAGTACTACAAGTGTGTTATACTTATATTGAGAATTAAATATACAAAATGCAATTAGTGATTGTACAAAATATTGCCCGACTTCGAATTGGTGTACATTAAAAATTTTTTCACTCTTTGTAGTGGCATTTGAAGTTGGTTTTTGAAAAGAATTTTCCATTTTTATTATATATTTAAGATAGAAGATAGATAGATTATTGAAATTACATTCCTAATTTGAAATAAAAAATAAAAGGTATGAAAGTAGTCCACATGAATAATAATCAAACGCCAAATAATAACATTTCAAACGTTTTTCTTGCAAAGGATTTTTCGATTTTCCTCGCTGTAGTAAGATGAAAAATTGTGTGTTGCGCAAGGCCGCAATTTTTTAAATCTCGTGTCTTTAAATGACTCGCTACGCTCAGGATTCTATGCTGCTCATACGGTTTTGCATAACAAATAACTAATGTAGGGTTACATAATTGATAAAACTGACTTCTTTTTCGTGTTAGGACAAACGAGTTAATTTAATATACGGGACAAACAAAATAATATCATTAGGAGTACAAACACTAGTATTATCATTTGACCTCTGCTTGCCGCTATCAGTCTCATGTAGGTACTATTAGAAAAGGATATTAATAAGTAAACATTATAATATAAGTGTCATCTAACACGTTATTGTAATCTAAGGTAAACAACTACAAAAAAAACACAATAGTTAATTATAAATTAACGGACTAATGCCGCTACCGTTTGATACTGTTAGACAGTTCGCTGTCGGTATATCGCTATTGTATTATGTTGTGCTGCATGTTTGTAATATAAACTAAAACAAAACTAAAATTGAAGTAAAATTGAGTAGATTTTATTTGCTGACTGGCTTTGTTCTATGATGACGCCGTCCTGACAATGTCATTCAAGTGCCAAGAGAGCCCTGTCGGACTGTACCACATTGCTTGTTACATTATAAGTAGTCATATTAGCAGTAGAGGTTTAAAAACTAAACAAACTGTTTTAAAAACTATAGGTACCTACATATAAGTTGTGGGAATCAGCTGGTTTGCGATAGTCCTAAAAACCACAACAATAAATAGTTAATACGGAAATGCTATTTATGTGGGTGAATAATTCAAATTGATCATTTCGGGTTTCGCTCTACCCCATTTATCTACTCGCGACGCGCCGCGACTCCGCAGAGAAGTTTTAATTCAAATGTAAGCAAAAGTTGTACCGCTTCAATTCAATACCTGTGAATTATTCATTCCACACGACTCCATTAGGGCCCCCCCTGTTCACATCTTCCCCCCCTTTCCACATTCCGCTCTTTACCCCTTTAACCCTATGTGCACCGTGATACTGAAAAATAAATTTACCAATTAATTACATATTAAAGTCCACATTTCAATAAATATGTATTTATACTTTTATTTTTGTTTTGCATAGAGAACAACAAGGAAGTCACAACGAAGGAAGTCGAGGAAGAAGTTATCGTATATCGTTGTGACGTGCAAACTACTATAACTAAATAATCACGCGCTGCAACGTGCGTTCATCCAATGACTTTAAACCAGTATACCTGTTTTATTGATAAATTTGACGATACAGTTTAAATGAAACGAACGAGGTAAGCATATTTTAAGTTATTTATTTTGAAATAGTAGTCTGCTTTGTAGTCCTGCCAATCCAGCACTTTCTTATCGAACCAAATGTACGCGCCTTTTAATGTCTGTGGAGCATCCAGCGCAAGATATATTGGAGTCTCTGCAGCTTCATCTGTACTGAAGAAGCCAACTCCTCCAGTACTATCAGTGCGCACTAATCCAGGGTGCATGGAGTTGATGGAAATATTCCTGGATTCCAACTCCCGTTGGTGCACCATGGTAATGGCACTAAGAGCTACCTTCGAAACCCTGTACGACGCAAAAGTTGCTTCGTCAGCGATATCCTCAGGGTTGAATGTACCATTCTTAATTGATTCCAGATACCAATCCACAAACTCGTTCACGTCAGCTTCCGATAAATCCTTTTGTGATAACCTCCCAATCCAATACTTGTTTCGGACATTTGAGAGGTGGCCACAGTCACTGGAAATATTGACAACGCGTCCATTGTTTCTAATCAACGGGTATACAAACTCTTTCAAAGTGAGAATGCTCTTGTAGTTAGTATCAATAACTCGTTTGGCGTCCTCGTATGTTCTTGACTTTAAATTTGCATCTCCTACTCCAGCATTATTAATAAGAATGTCGACTCGTCCATGCTTGTCCTTGATGTAATCACTAAGCTTCTTCACGCTCTTTTTATCGACAACATCGAGTGGATGGTACGTCGGGTTTAATCCTATTTCATTGAGCTTAGTAACAGCTTCCTTCGCTTTGGTTTCATCGGGCGACGTCAAATATACGAATCCGTGGAATCTCTGACACAAAGCCTTTACTATAGCGAAACCTATGCCTTTGTTTGAACCGGTTACTACCGCAACTTTCGACATGACTGCTATCGAGAATAGTATGTCACTGAATCATAAAATCAAAACTGATAATATTCTAAATATATAATTTATATATTCGTATATTATCGTGTTTACTTATTTGTCCAACCTTCAACGGCTTATCTCGTACATTGCTAGTCAATGCATATTATATACACATGTTTTGAATTTTAAAAACTGCTGCTATTTGAAACTGCTCGAAATGTGGTTTCGCGCATGCAATTTTGTAATTGGTTACGTCCTTATAGAGCCTTGTAAGGCATATTCCTACCCGTTCAATAATTTGAGCTGTCCGAATATAATTATGTGTCAGTACGCATATAATTATTGTGTCGCAGGAACATTAAAGAGAGATGTTGAAACGATCAATTTATAAAGTATTCTAAAAGAAACTAAACTTTGGGTTCAAAATAATGACCAAGTGAAATTTTTTAGTATCAAAAGCGTTATATATCTGAAATCCCCTATATTTAAACATGTTTCAATACAACTTAATTCTAGATTTTAGTTTTATTTATCTTAAGTAATCAATATCGTTATAATTTCTTACACAGTCTTAACAGCCAGTTTTAACAGTCTTACCTATGTGAATTATGTTCAGATATTTAATGTCTTTATTTTGAAATAGTAGTCGGCTTTGTAGTCATACCAATCCAATTCTCTTTTATCGAACCAAATATAAGCACCTTTTAGTGTCTGTGGAGCATCCAGCGCCAGATATATTGGAGTCTCTGCAGCTTCATCAGCACTGAAGAAGCCAACTCCCGAGGTCATATCAGTGCGTACTAATCCAGGGTGCATCGAGTTGATGGAGATATTCCTGGACTCTAATTCGCGTTGGTGCACCTTGGTTATGGCGCTGAGTGCCACTTTCGCAACTCTATATGACGCGGCAGTAGCCCCATCAGCGATATCTTCTGGATTGAACGTACCATTCTTGATTGATTCCAGATACCAGTCCACGAACTCGTTCACATCAGCTTCTGACAAATCCTTCTTTGACAACCTTTTGATCCAATACTCGTTTCTGATATTAGAGAGATGGCCGCAATCGCTCGAAATATTGACAATGCGTCCATTTTTTCTTATTAGTGGGTACACGGACTCTTTCAAATTGAAAATGCTCTTGTAGTTAATATCAATGACTTTTCTGGCGTCGTCGTAAGTTATTGAAGTCTTTTCTGCATCTACTACACCTGCATTATTGATAAGAATATCGATTCCTCCATGCTTCTTCTTGATGTGATCACTGAATTTCTTCACGCCGTCTCTGTCAGCAATGTCAAGTTGATGGTACGTCGGGTTTAACCCAATGTCATTGAGCTTAGCGACAGCTTCCTTTCCTCTGGTTTCATCGCGCGAGGTCAAATATACAACTCCTTCGAATCTCTGGCACAAGCCCTTCACTATAGCGAAGCCTATGCCCTTGTTTGAACCCGTTACTACCGCTACTTTCGACATGACTGCTCCTGAGAGTGTTCTTGCACCTTCTGATAATAGTATGGTATTATTTTATGAAAGTATAAAATATAAGTGGGCTTGATTGATCGTTTGTCCGTCATTAAACCGATTGGTTTGATTTTTGGCGTCTTCTTTTTAACAAAGCATTTTGTGCTCGAGTCAGATTTTTGATTTTTGTGCTCGGTTATTTACTATGTAAATAGTGACATATTACAAGATAATTACAACATGCAATTCTTCATCCCGGGAAACAACAACAACATGCTGGGATTTATGAAAAAAATATAATGGATTTATTGAGATCAAAGTCAGAAATATCAGCTTGTATAACTACTTACATAACTGATATAATAGAAGTCAAAGTATTAATATAAGACTTTGACTTCAATGATACTGTGATAAGAGTTCGATAGAGCACAATACACACACGATAGGAGTGGAATATAATATAAGTGGAAACTCG
The DNA here is from genome assembly GCA_963855885.1 of Coenonympha glycerion. NCBI lineage: Eukaryota > Metazoa > Arthropoda > Insecta > Lepidoptera > Nymphalidae > Coenonympha > Coenonympha glycerion. The sequence goes on from OY979629.1 coordinate 18,805,406, forward strand.
AGTCTCTTGTTTGTTACCACACTGGTTGTTATGCATATAAAATATACTGTGTATGTTTAGAAGGTCTGAGATAAAATCTGGTCTGAGAGTAGGTATTTATTATATCTCTGTATACAGGGTTATATATTATAAAAAAATACCAAATCACTCTCGGCATTTTTACATTAACATTACATTAACACGAACGACTTTTCAAAATCCAGTATTAATTTATTTCATACAAAAAAATGTTATTTCTGCACTGTACGCGCTATTGTCACTTGCCAATGTTTCATTACAGAGTAGGAACAAGTAGAGTATCTCTAAAATATTGAACATGTTATATTTCTCAAAATATCGAGTAAAAAAGTCATAGAACAAAAGTTGTTAGTTTGCCGTCGATCCCGCGCATCCTACCGCTATATCTACCTTTATTTTTCTATACTGCGGCGCGAGTCGCCTAATTTTCAGAGTGGACTCGAAGTTTCGCGACCCCTAACTAAAAACAGAGTTTTGACCAATGGGTAACGGTATTCATATTCCATAGACCTTTGATCAAAAGAAGCAAAAGTGATTGAAGTATATTCTGATTTGATTTGGGAATCCATCTATGTAATTGGCTCGATAACAGAAAAGGAACAGCTTTTCATCGCAGGAGGCCTTTAATGGGCGATCCTATAGTTCTGTATGAATAATTCATGGTTATTCATAGCCATTCATGGGATACTATGTACATAAAAGCCATAGATGCTAACCCGTAAAAGTGGCTATCTATTTTCTCGAAATTTTATGGAGATAATTTATAACATAGAAAATTGGGTTAACTGACTTAATAACTTTTTGTAATTAGTATTTAAGTATGTAATAGTTATTGCTATCCATAGCACTTATAAGACAAATATGTTTATGTTTTAACACCTACCTCTAGTGAGATTTTAAGGAACAAGTAGGATTATGTCAATTTATAGACCAACCTACGTCCTAAGTAAAATAATTATTTAACAAGATTAGTCGAGTTATAAACGACAACATGAAAAAGGTCGCTGGTAGCTGATGAATGAGGAAGACGGAGGACTGTCTGTGGTGGCACGTTCTCGCAAAGGCCTATGTCCAGCAGTGGACGTTTATAGGTTAATTAAATAAGTAAGTAAGTCAAGTTATAGTTTGGCATTTTTAGGAGAAACTTAAAAAATACTGTATCACCTACGTGTATGTGGCTGTCGGTAAAAAATGAGCGTCATCTAAAGTGTCACTGTCTCGTATTTTAGAGGCGAGGCGTTTTAATTACAGTGTAGCCCACAGCTGGCTCCGTGCCAGGACAGGCAGCTGGCCGGAGGGGCACCGACTGCGCCGCGGATATTGTCGATAGAGCCTTAAACTGGACCTTTGAAACAGTCTTCGATGCAAATACAATAAATTGACTGAAACCTCATCATCAATAAATCGGAATAGCTGATAGAATACCTTTTGTTATGTGCCTTCTGACCTAGATCCCACTTTTTACTAGGGTAGTTTGAAGAAATCTCTTCTGTATAGCAATAAGCTATTTTATGCATGTATAATATGGTTTTCTTTATTATTTATCTATCTTTTCGTTTATATGGTGCTAAATAATAAAAAATAGGAAATGCTTTCCAAAAAACCAACTTCAAATGCCACTACAAAGAGTGAAATAATTTTTAATGTAGGTACCTACACCAATTCGAAGTCGGGCAATGTTTCATACAATCCCTAACAGTCCTTCTTACTTACTTGATGTGCGAAGAAATGACGAAGTAATAGACAATCGCCCGACTTCGAATTGGTGTAGGTACCTACATTAAAAATTATTTCACTCTTTATAGTGGCATTTGAAGTTGGTTTTTTGGAAAGCATTTCCCATTTTTATTTTTTACTTTTTAGTGGAAAACAATAAAATGCACAACGCGTTGTAAAAATACCCAAATCGCTTGAGGTGTGTTCATAAAATCTGAAGAGATCCCTCAATTTCACCAAGATACCATCATCAGACCCTGACTTGATGACTTTAGTCATCAAATCTGTATCTGCTAGCAAAATGCACTAGTAACTATAAAAAATACCCAACTCGCTTCAAGTATACTAGCAAAATTTGAAGAGTTCCCTCGATGTCACCAAGATCCCATCATCAGACCCTGACTTGATGACTTTAGTCATCAAATCAGTATCTGCTAGCAAATGCACCAGTAACTATAAAAAATACCCAACTCGCTTCAAGTATACTAGTAAAATTTGAAGAGTTCCCTCGATTTCACCAAGATCCCATGATCAGATCCTGACCTGATGAACATAGGACAACTTGGAAAATATTGCTCTTTCAAATAATACCCAAATAGTTTCAAGTGTTCATATAAAATTTGAAGAGTTCCCTCGATTTCTCCAGGATTCCATCATCAGATCCTGACCTGATTAAAATGGGACCATATGGAAACTATACCCATTTAAAGAAAAAAAAAGAATTTTTCAAATCGGTCCACGCGTCTTCGAGTAATCGGTGAACATACATAGATAAAAAAAAATCCGACGAATTGAGAACCTCCTCCTTTTTTTGAAGTCGGTTAAAAATAAATATATAACGGAGCAGGCGAAGATGTTATCTTACTAGCTTGAAACTCACCCCTTATGGGACTTGTGGGTTCTATCGCGCTGGAACGCTAAATCGATTGGCGGTGCGCATTTGCTGGTAGGGTGGTAACTAGCCACTGCCAAAGACTCCCAGACGTCCTGGGCTCCTTTTTTGGATAACTTTCTCCGATCCTGGGCATCCGTATTTTTAGTTACTTTAATAACTTCATTAATAAGAGCTACCACTTTATAAGCAAAGATGGAGGTGTTTTAATCACAGTATCAAGCATACCCGGGTGCGGGTTGGCGCGCGTCCAACGAAGCCAGTCAAACGCTCAGCTCGCGGGACGACCTCCCATGATTTATGTGAGCCTGGTACTAGCTAACTAGCTTACACCCGCACCGAGCAAACATAACATGTCTTTTTTGTTGAACTTAGCTTTATATTTTTAGACACTACTAGGTACTATTTGGATCCTAACTTGCAAGGCAATCTCCATAAATCATAAGAAGATTGGACACTTTTCTTAGGCAACAACTTCCCAAGATATCGACATCACATATTTGATTCATCTGACGGACGTCCATAGCTGAACAAAGGCCTCCTGCCAAAGATTTCCAAACTGCACCAGTCTAGCGCCACTTTGATTCAATGCATTCCCATGTACATCTGGGTGGGGTCTACTAACATTACGCTGTTCCGTACGAAATCGTCATCCTATGAGCCTATGAGCTCCGCATATTATTGCCATTTTAACTTCGCGATACGTTGCGCTATGTCGGTGACTCGCTGGTTCCTTAAATTCATGTGGGGCGACCATGATAATGTTTCAGAAATGCTCCAAATTTCTACTAAAACGCCACAGGCAAGTGATTGTGCAGGACGTATTAACTGACACAGGCTGGACTGATGCTCAAACAGAGAGGCTTGTTTTAGTCTAACGGCTCAACCAAATAAACTGATGTGACACGGAGAACAATTTCCGGGAATTATAGTGTCAATTACTACACTGTTTAGATGTTGTTATACTAACGGATCCCGTGAAGGAGTATCGAATATCCAAACTTTCATATTTATATCAATAATAGGATTAAGTAGGTAAATTATTGTTTACTTTCTAGCTTATAAGAAAGTTTATTAAGCCTTAATATTGTTCTTCCAGTAGATATCTAGTTTCAGCTTGTTACTGTTGACTTGATTAACGAATAATATCAAGTCAGACCGTTCGTTATTTATCCTACGTATTTGGTCATTATTAACAGAATAACGAAAATACTGGCAGGGTATCCATTACAACCGGGCCAATCTCAAGCAATTTACTGAGTTGATCACAACAAGCAAATACAACGTGACCAATAAACACGACCAATAGCCACGTGCAATCTAAGGAATCTTCCAAATAAGATTTTGCTTCTGACTTTTGGAGTGGGGTGTTCGGGTTGTTGTTACTGTAATAACACGTTAATTTATCATCTTTAATTTTGTAATACAGTAGAATCCACACATAACGACTTCGTTTATAACAACCATGGAGTCCGGTTAAAACGACTAACAACAACAACATTTTTTAGGGTTCCATACCAATTTGGTAAAAATGGAACCCTTATGGTGAGACTTTCTCCGTCCGTCCGTCCGTCCGTCCGTCCGTCTGTCACACTCGATTATTTCAGTAACTATCGAAGCTATCGACTTGAAATTTAGAATAGTTTTAGGTAATAGTAACCCAACGCCATTGCAATCACAAAACATTGAAAATTGTTTTCACTTTTATTTAAAAAGGGGGAAAACCGGGGCTTCGAATTTTCAAAATGAAGTAACAATATTAAGTGGGGTATCATATGAAAGGGCGTTACTTATGTATTTTAAAACCGATTTTTATTTATTTTTATGCTTGATAGTTTTTGATTTATTGAGCAAAATGTAGAAAAAAATACGGTTCCCCCCCTTTATCTCCGAAGTTTATTAATCGAAAAATTTGAAATAATTCTGATCAATAGACATTAATGTATATTTTACAGGAAAAATAAAATCAACTCCCTAACTTTTTTTGATAATAACAATAAACCACCAAAAACAAAGTTAGGTTTGCGGACATGTAAATTATACTTGTAAATTCATGAACAAAAGTGATTCTTTTAATTTTTTACTTCTTTTATAGTATGGAACCCTCGGTGCGCGAGTCCGACTGCACTTGGCCGGTTTTTTTATGAAAATACGTTCGTTTACAACGATGCGCTACATATACTCCGCCATCTAGTTACTTCTAATATACTACGAAAGGAACTTTATTCCAACCGGGTGTTCAACGACACACACGCATTATTCTTTCTATTTAAACCGATAGTTCCTGAGATTCAAGTTCAAACAAACAGATAAACAAACGCTCCAGCTGTCTAGTATGAAATGTAGATATATAACTATGCCAAGACGCAGCCCGCCGCAATTCATGAGATTCTCTCTCAAAAATTGAATTCCTTTCAATGCGGAGAAGGCGCGGAACGAACTTAATGGTTGAAATTCTCCGTGACGTAATAGCATTGCTGTGGATTACGTCACATGCCGGGTAATTATGAGGTTTTAGGCGACCTACTTTTAAAACGCTTTCTGAATTATTAAGATCGCACCAGACGAGGATTCCGTCCTTCTATACGACTTACAGCTTAAAAGCAACTACGCTATTACGATATTTATAAACGGGAGATGCCGAATTTGGTTTCTGACACGGCACCACTTTGGAATTTTCACCCGACTTTAAAAAAGGAGGAGGTTCTGTCTGATTGGCAAATATCTAGCCGTGATGTGGAAGACGCGGCCGTTCAAATTGATAGTGTATCACTATAATTGACTATAATAATGTAAAGAGACGACCTCTTTGGCGCAAGTGGCGAGCGCTCGCAGGTCACGGGTTGGATTCCACAGATTTCTACAGAATTTTATAACTTCTAAGTTGGTTAAGTTCTGGTTCGTTTACTTACCCCTGCTAAGTTAGTAGGGGTAACATCTTCCGCTGCATCATCACTTACCGTCAGGTGGGATCGCAGTCAAGTACTAAGTCGAAGACTGTACAAAAAAGACAATAAACGTAATATTGCACGTAATTAGGACCATTTAGGACTCATTCCGTAAACACTGTAAACCCATAAATCATAAATGCTTATCAAAAGAGAACCGTCAAGCTCTTACGGTTAGCTTTGACTTTTTTATTTTTCCTTGATTTTCCACACCATTTTCATGATTTTTAAGGCATTCTAAAAATACCTGCTCAAATTTTTTTATTAAGAAAAAAACAGCAATATTATCATAATAAAACTAGCTATTGCTCGCGGCTTGCCCGTATGAATAATGAATTTAAGTTTTTACATATCCCGTTATAATGATGATATTAAGAGACTTTTTTTAGAACTTTTTAAGGAGAACAATCCGCCTTTTTTCCCGTATTTGCAACATTGTTTCATTGATGCTCCACTTCTACACCAGCGTGATAATAAATGTACAAGTAGTTTCTGAGATTAGGTCCTTCAAACAAAGAATAAATCATTTTGAGGGAACCTGGGCCCGTATTCTGTATCTCGGTGTCTATCAAAAAATGATAGCCACTGCCATAGGTTTGTCATCCATTGAAGTTTTGCTTCGATAAAGTTATTTTTATTTCATAGCAAACCTTCAATGGATAAAAAACATATGCCTGTGGCTATCATTTTTTGATAGGCACCGAGATACAGAATACGGGTGCTGGAGACAGTGTTCGAACCTCTGTCTTTATAAAGAGTTTGAGCGTTTGTAACAAACTTACCAAACTGCGTGCAACACAAGTATAAAAATGCGTAAAAAGTGCGTAACGTAACGTGTTTAAATAAAAAAATAATTGAGCTAATTTCTATGTTATTAATGTTTTAATTGCTTAAGCGCGTGAACAAAATTTGAGTTGTTGCTCGAATTACGCCGGATTACTCGATTATTTGGGATCACGCAGGATTACACACTTAATTATTCTATGAACTCGCCCGAACGTTGTTGACAATTTGATCTTTATCTCAAATAGGTTTATCCCTACGCGAATTTATTGATTCTTAATCATTTAAAGTACTTACGTAAGTTAAAACGACTGACTAAAATCCAGAAAAGCAAGCTTAAAACTATTTAAAACCTAATGGAAAACTTTCAGAATCCAGGTTTCCTTGAAATGTTTACCTTCACAAGTGATTTATATCGTACAGTAAGAATTCGAACTTGGGACCTCAGATTCAGAAAAAGGCGCTGAACTGACAATCCGACGAATATCATTCTCGTTCGTTTCAGCCGACGGACGTCCACTGCTGGACAAAGGCCTCCTGCAATGATTTTCAGCCCACACGATCCTACGCTACCTGTATCCAGCGCCTTCCCGCGACTCTTTTAATGTCGTCAGCTGGCCTGCCAACACTGCGCTTTCCTGTGCTCCGCCAGCATTTTGGGTCCCCAACGTCCGTCAGTTCTTCGAGTTAAGAGGCCTGTGAACTACGATGTCTCCGTTATTGCAAAATACCAAATCATTTATAATTTGTGAATATTTCGATCATGTTGTGGTGTTATTCGGATTCATATAGTAATAATCTATGCTCCTGGCCATATTTGGTTATATGGTATGTGTTATATGGTATGGTTTGGTTAGTTGGTATTACTATACGAACCCGAATAACACCACAACATGATCGAAATATACACGAGTTACAAATGATTTTGGTATTACGTTTGTATGGGAGACATGGTAGTTCACAGGACCCTTAAGTGCTCCGCCCAATGAAACTTCAGCTTCGCAATAAGCTACGTCGGTGACTCCGGATCTCCTCTTTTCTGATTTGATCACGTAGAGAAACTCCGAGCATAGCTCTCTCCATCGCCTACTGTGTGACTCTGAGCCGTCTCAGGCCCATAGTAAAATACCATGTCTCGGATCCGTATGTCATCACTGGCTATTCGAAAACCTTAGTCTTCAGGCACTGAGGAATACTGGACGAGAAGACATCACGAAGCTTCCCGAACGCTGCCCAACCCGCCGACGAATATGCGACAAATAAAACACAGCCGGTTCAAAGAGAAAATATTTTCGCAGCAATAAACTACGTCACCTGTTTTTCACGCGTCGCGTCCGCGTTGCGTGTGGATTTAGTACTGCAGTGCTTTACACTGCACTGTAAACTGCGCACAAACAGCACACAGGGAGTTATCTATGGCTAACTGGTGCAGCACACGTGTTCTAGCCATTCACGTAACACATCTGATCTAAATGACTTGCCAAATATAATATGCACTTCCACGCTTTCTAAACATCACTAAGCGCTAAGCGTTGATGCTTGTAGAAAAATCACGTGACCACCAGTACAAAACATATGAAAGCAGAATGTACTCTACGCGTAGCGCTGTTGCTGCTGCAGCTGCAAGCGTCGCTTGTCGCTAGCGAAGTACGCTAAAGTTATCTACAAGATCTGCGAGACAGACTAATAGTCGTACTCGATTGTCGACTGTAGATAACTTTAGCGTACTTCGCGCGCGGGCGACAGCAGCGGCAGCAGCACAGTGAACAGCGCTTTCATATTATTTAATATGTTTTGTACTGGTGGTCACGTGATTTTTCTACCAGCGTCAACGCCTAACGCTTATGTTACATTATCTAGCCGTGGTCTAGCCCTGTAGAACGGCATTACCTGGCTTGTTCTTGTTATGTTAGTTAGGTACGGCACAATTCAGTATGGCATGTGTATGAAAGATAATTGAGCTTAAAACACAGTTCGTGCGAGATGCAGATGCAGTCGCGGACAACCGCTACTAAAAGGTATTTCTATTAATTCTTCTAATAAATAGCATTCTCTTGCCGATTGACTCTCAGTGTGAGTCTGAACAAACAGTAATTCTGAAAGTAAATGAACCGAGAGCGGGAATCAATTCCGGAATTTCCGTAAACATAGTCGATTCATTTCATTTGACGTTAGCATCTTTTCATCTCTCCTGCCTAGTCCTTGCACAAAACAATCTTTTAGTTTGCTAAAATAAAATGACGTCATGACTTCATCTTCCCTAAATATTGCCTTGTAGATAACCCTAAATGTTGCTATACAGTACCGAGAGATTTTATTGTCTTCCGGGCAGCGACTATTTCCTACCAGTTTAAATAATATTTCTACGGTATAATTCTTTTAGTCTGCCCAAGACTGGAGTCCTCGATAAAACAATATGAAAAGTTGTAGCTGGAGTCGAGTTTTTAATAAACGGTTTACTTGTAATTATACAAGCTTTGAATATTTAAGTAAAACTTTAACTAAAAGTCTCTATGATCCCAAAAACTGTTTAGCAACAAGCAACGTCAAGCGTGTGACGGGTAATTAGCAAGCTTTTGTTGCACATTTGCGTTGCCTCATTTTGTTGTGTTGCTTATTTTTGTTAGTCGTTTTAAAACGCTACTCTTTGCTACAAAACAAGAGTGAATTAACCGAAGGAGTTAGTTGTTGTTATTCTGAACACGTACAGTGAAAACTAAAAACTCAAGGCTCTGTGTGTTCATTATTTTGTATGTCTGTCTGTAACAGAGCCGTGTCGTGGGAACTGTAACAGAAAACACACACAAAATACAAAGACATACAATTTTCGGAGAATAATTGACTTGAACTCAACATCCTTGGCGTAGTCATGCGGTTGGTAGGGCACTGAAATTTGAACAGGAAGTCCCGGATTTGATTCTCGGTGGTAGAGTTTAGAATTTTATAATGTCTCTATACTTTCTAAATTGGTACAGGTTTTGTTTGGTGGGTGACTTCAGTCGAGAGCTTTTATTTAATATTACGGAACCCAACAAATCAAAAGAAGTTCACGACCATTATGAGCTGGCACTTTTCTGAGCAATTTTGGCATTAAAAAGGCCTCTGCCTATAGCAGAGAATAACTGAATGCAATACATTAAAAAAAATCCTACAAATATCTACTTGCAAATCTTTACTTGCATTTAGCCAGTTTTTGTTTTCTCTTCTCAGTAGAACATGTTACACTTTTATCAGCTTGCTTCGTTAAATGCCTACTGTTGAAACCTCTTTGTGTTCCATTCTGTCCTCCAAATGTCAGCACGTATTAGTACAACATGGAGGAAAGCCAGTGGTCAGTGTGCTCACCCAGCCTTGAGACTTTAATAGTTTTATTAACAAAAAATAAATAATGAACACTAAATTAAAGAAAATAATTTGTACAGAATTTAATTCCGAGAGCGCGCGAAACTTTATAAATAGAAAATTTTCCTTCACTTTGCCTTATTTTCATCTCAAGTCATTCAAATTAATTTCCATCTTTGGGAAGGTTCATTAGGTTTCTGAGGAATTGGCGGATTAATTAAAATTCCTCATGATTATTCTGGCGGTAAACATTCCGATTATGGATCACGAGGGCTTGTGTTTAATTCACATTATTTCCCGTTTTGAGTTTAAAATAAAACCGGCTAAGTGCGAGTCAGACTCGCGCACCGAGGGTTCGGTACCTATTACAGGAAAAGTTAAAAGTATCTTATGATATTAGCTATCAACATTCCACACCTAAATTGGTTTAATAGTTGTGGCCTGATTAAGTAACAAGCATACAAACTCACAAACTTTCACTTTAAGATTGAAATAGGTTTAAGTAGCTGTGTCTGCCTAATAAAAATAGACAAATACACAGGAATACGCAAAAATGTTGTTTACTGGTGTCAAAAATGCTTTGACACCAATGGCCTAGTATAATAGTAAGCCCATCACAGTATTATAAGGACCACAGTCCATGTCGATGATTACTATACTTGTTATTAGTGCGTATACACGTTACCAAAGTCACGGTTTCTGCCATATTGTGGCATATAAGCGGGAAATTGTGACAGGTAGTGAAACTTTTTTCTGGTATGAAGAAGGTTTATGATACGTGAAACGTGCAGATGAGCTCATCCTTGGTTCATATTGATGCTAATACGTAATGAACCTAGCTCTACGTAACTACCTTCTTCTTATAAATGTGAAAAGTGTATCAAAATTAACGCTACCAGCGGGATTCGAACCCGTGACCACCACCTGTCGCGGGTGATCGCTCTTCCACTGAGCTATAGTAGCGAATACCGTTGGCACGATAATTTCGATACACGTTGTTTTTCCAGTCATAGGCTGACCGAAACGTGTATCGAAATTATCGTGCCAACGGTATTCGCTACTATAGCTCAGTGGAAGAGCGATCACCCGCGACAGGTGGTGGTCACGGGTTCGAATCCCGTTGGTAGCGTTAATTTTGATACACTTTTCACATTTATATAATTATACCTAGTGTGTGAAGTACTATAACAATAAAGTAAATTACCTTCTTCTTCTTTATCCTCGCCTTATCCCTTTACGCGGGGTCGGCTTTCCTTATCATGCGACGCCATGTAGATCGTGAAATCGCATCCTCGTCCTTGGGGCCGAGGCATTTTATGCCCTTTTGGACATTTGTCATCCAGGTAGTTTGTGGTCTTCCCCTACCCCTCTTTCTTGTAGCCATGGAAAGGCACTTTTTTGAGCTACGTAACTACGTAATAATATGTAATGTTTGCTCTACATCGCCAATGTAGAAATAACATTCTATTATTTCTTCAGCACAGAACATTTCAAAGAGCAGACGCTTCCTTTGTAACGTAAGTATCTATAATGACTTAAATGCAGTGTTTCAATAAACAAAACCCGGCGTTCGGTCGATCGCGGCTCGTAAATGTAAACGGGGTGTTGTCGATATGAAATAGTCATTTCGCTGCATTATTCAGTGAGTAAACCCGCGCAGGACGCGGTTCACTGCGCAGGACTTCTTCCTAGGGCTATCACACCTCTACTTCTAGTTTTTTACTCAATACAAGTTAATACGTCCCTGTAAATAATAAAATGCAGCCCAATAAAATGCAGCCGAATATTATGCTATCGCACGAACATGGTAGAGTAGTTAGAGGCCTTAAGGTTGTTACACAGCATCGCGCCAGAACGCTTTATCGATACGATACGATACGATCTTGACGGTAGTGTCAAAAATACAGACACATCACAGTACTGTGACATAATATATACCTATCACACATTCCAATATTGAGCGCAGGCCTAATAGACTTAACTGCCAAAAGTGTTTTTTTTATTTGATAAAATAATAGTAGTTTAAGAAACGGATGCATAATGGGGGGTATTAAAACATGAGTGTGAGTTTAAAAAACGAGCCGCAGGCGAGTGTTTTAATACCTAATTATGTAGAGTTTCATACACTACTTTATCTACGCTCAAATTATCATAAATCCAAACCATAAAATCTTGCTAACGTTTGTCGTATATCCTTCCCTTGTTGGTAAAAGATTGTGGGTCATTTTTGTTGCAATTACTAAAATGTCAGGTGGAGTTAAATTTTCTTTAGTAGGTTTCACTGCTAGACATTTTTCCGCGCTAAGTTTTGACGAAGTAACAAAAATAACACATTGAAATGTTAAAGGTTAGATATGGCGCTAAAATTCAGTTGTAAACTGCGTATAGTCTGTTAAAAAAATCATGAAACAAAACAGAGTAGAAAAATATTTATACAAGTCAGATAAAGTATATTTTTAGTGGATAGTTAAATAATCAAAAATTATACATAATTCTTTTCAATATTCTGTATGAACACACTTTTTAATCAGTCATATAAGGCAGGGAAAAATTATTGTTTCCGTGAAATAATTGTTGTCTATGGTCGATCGTGGCGCATTCCATGACTACCAACTAAATGTTGTCTGTGGACTCCATATATAAAAAACAAAATTTAGGATTCTCTCTTTTGGCTATGACGACCACAGAGAAAAGAAGTTATTCCCTGGTCTGTGATGACGACACATAAAAATACAGGAACCCAGAGCCGAGTATCGTAATGGAAATTATTCAATTATCTAGAGATATTTCCATAGTACAGTGATGTTATAATGAATAACTTTTTAATAATTATAGAAGTCTGTGAATAAAGTAGGTCAATATGTGACACATTTTGATTTCATAATTCGAACTTTAAGCAATGAGCGTAGATAAAGATATTTACATTTGTCCATTGTCCATTTGCGACATGCATTTTACTAACTCAAATAACTAATACTAAAATACTGAAATTAATAACTCATTACAACTCTACTACATCCTATATAACTTTATCTGACAAATGAACTCCACATTTCCAAATCATGTCTCATTAGTTCGCAATGCTTATTCAATTAGGTATAGCATGAATGAGAAATATTTGTTATCACTGCGACAACCCTGTTTAGAACTAGTAGTATCCTTTACAAATACACTGCAAAAGGATAGCGCAGGATAAGCCAGGCAGAACCGAGTCTGTACCGCTCATAATTCTGTTCGGAGTTCGTACTGAGAACTCATATTTTCGTGTCTGAACGCTTTGTCGTGCTCCTCGTGCGAAAATTTCGCTCACTTTGTGTCGACCACTGAACCCTAGAATATCGGTTTACATTTCAGAATTCGTTAAGCTTCGGAATACTTATACATATACTCATAAGTTTTGGCCGTACGACGTCTACACGTGTTTATTCGTGAGCGTGAGATGTTTATTTGTTTTTTTATTTTACACACTGCAAGTTAGTACCTACTTGATTGTGATCTCGCCTGATGGTAAGTGACAATGGTAATATTATAGTACCAACGTAGACTCACGCTTAGACGATAACCACTTCTGAAACCCTTAAAGGTTTCTACACTCTTACGGCTTAAAAAAGTTTGTTACAATAAAATATTCTTAGGTAATGTAACTTGATTTTGTCAAAAAGGTATATGGTTAAAGTATCTACCTACTACGTAATTTTAATACGTTGTATTTGTCCACGGTTGTTATACAAGTAAGAACTGTGTAACTGAGCTCTTGAAAAGCTGAGTAAACACGTGGTTTTATCTATTCATTCAATTTGATCATGCAGTGGACGAAAAGATAGTCAAAAGTTTCAGCTCACTCCAGAACGCGGTAAGCGTAACCTTTTCACGAATATCACGAGCGAGATTAAAAGTAAGCATTTAGAACAAGTCTTGTACGAAATTGCGCAGAACTCTGAACGTCGTCGTAACCGTAAAGCCCTTTCACGGGAACTGAACTGTAGTTTTCTTTAGCAGTGTTTAGCCCGTTTCGTGAGATTCGGGTCTGAGACAATAAGCTACGAAACTTTCAAAGTCCGAGAGAGGATTTTGTTTCTACAAAAATACAAGGCCGAATGGTCCAAAATTATAATAAATCGGAAACGTAGTTTGAAGTTGACATGATTAATTTTATTTGAAAAAGTCTCCAGTTTAAGTTTCTTTCAGTATATTTCGCTTGACCCTAATAAACACTATAATTAGCAAAGACAAACGGCTTGGGAGAAAACATGAATTGAATCATGTTTTTCCCCATTCCCATTTTGTACGTGGTTCGTGGTATGTCCTTTCTTATATACTAAATCACCGTCATATAATAATTAAATAAAAGATACTCATACATTAAGTGATCGTCTCGTAAAAGTAACTACCTTTTAGAACGAAATGTGACTTTTTATAAAGAAACCCGTAGAAAGTTATCAAACCTTATTACTCAGTTCAAATTCAAATTACTTACAAGCACCAATGATTCACTTTGTATCTCTATAATAACTATTTCACAACTTAAAACTAAGTTAACGAGGGTTTGCAAACGCGCCCTTTCATTGAGAAAAAGCCAGCAACAAACTCAGAGACCTATATATCAAGATATTATGTCTTGTTATTTTGGCATACTTGACTGATTATCACAGCAAATATTATACTATTTACCACCTGTCAAAACAAAAATTTTGACTTTGATGTTCCTGTATGCACGCAAAACATGCACCTCGTCGACGTGCTACTCGGTGGTCCAGCCCCGCGCCTCAGCGCTGCCTATACCCGTATTTACGGAGCCGCTCGTTTCCAGCCGGCAAGTGTACGCTTAGTGCACTCTTTTGTCTGCCTTTTACTTATCATAAATCTTTTACGACCTCTGAATCCCTCTCACCTTGATACATTTCAGGCTCTGTTGGCTCTATTTTTGTTAAGGTTGAACCAGTGGGAGGGAGTTTATTTATTTACTGTACCTACTGCTAAAAAATTTGGATGAAATTATTAAGAACGCATCTTCTAGGTAAGCGCGATCCTATATTTACCATCATAACAAGTATTTACAGGCCATTATTTGACACCGGTTTCCTCTTAGAATGAAAGCTCACTATTGGATTGACTTAGTGCACATTTGCAGGCTTCACATACCTTTGAAACCATTTTCTAGAAAATAATTTTTGCACAAGTATATTCCCTGAGGAGGTTTTTGCGAGTGCACTGAGGGAAATATACGAGTACGCACAAAGATCTATAATATTATAGCCTGTTTTTGTTCACGTCCTACTACATCGACCGGTTTGCAAACCTTGGAAAACTTTGTGGTGAACTGTTTTCCTTCACCTCGAAGCAATTGATTGGCCTTCGACAAACGCCAAAAAACTCTCCGAAAACTCAGAAGTACATGCTCGTGATCCGAAGTTCTGCCCTCCTGATGAGCGGCAGTAATCTGTGGTTATATCTTTCAGTGTATTGTTCTCCATATTCCTCATATCCTTTGTGATTGTATAATAGTGTCTAGTAATTATTATTTCGACTTCCATTGGTCGTTACTAAAATCAATTAGTATAACTGCTACAATGACCGCGAGTAGCCGCACACGCTCTTCCAGGTTCCAGCTCGTGTTCCGCGTCGTCGAGCTGGCCAAGCGCCAGGCAGCGCTCGTCGGGTGCAGCTTACATTGAGCTGCATTGTCCTGTTACGCGCCCTCCACACGCGCCGACTTGACGCCACAGTCCTGATTATAATGAGCGTAAAACTAAATGACTGCCAATAGCTTCACATTACACATTTTTTGAGTTCTAAACTCATCTATATACTATGGTATATCGATGTCTAAACTACACTAATAAAACTTAGGTACAAACTTAGGTAAATCGTACTGCTCCACAAAATTAATGTTTTGTACTCACTTGCCTAGTCCACTGCACCCAAAACCCTCTTAAAGGGCTCAATGAAGTCACCCGACTCGTAGATATTTGATATTTTTGGTAATTGGGTACCTAAACATTGGTCATACGAGCTATGTGCCCTATCCATTACCTTCCTAATATACTTCACGACACGTTGAGCTACGTAAGTTACTATGATTTTTCAACAGATCGCTTCTTTTCTTGATAAGATAGACACTTATACAAACAGCATAAGTCTCTCTATCGCTCTCTTGTGACTATGAAACCTTTTCCATGCTTTAAACTGTTCAGTCATAATTGCACGTACTTGATGTATGTATGAATATGCTTTTTTTGTACACCCAAACAACTATATTTACAAAAGTACAAGTATACAGAAGATAAAGAAAGAAGCAAGTACAAAGAGGCGGACTTATCGCTAACTAGTAACTAGCGATCTCTTCCAGACAACCTCATGTGGTCAGGATAATTTGGAAGTAGGAGAGTGGGTGGTAGAATATGTAATATTATACAATAAACTTACATGCTAATAACTTCGTAAGCCAAACAGTAAACACTTAAATAAAAATCAAGAGACTAATATATATATAATATTATATACTATATAACAGTAGACATACAACGTAATAAACAAACATAATACACATAAACATTCTTAACAATAATAGAGAGAAAAATTATTATTAATGTCGCTTTCGATTATCGCATGGTGATAGATACTTGATGATCAAGATAGCCCAAAAACTTTTAAAAAGTCATTCAGTATCGTTGAATTCAAATGATCGTGATAGTTAAAAAAAATTTTAGCAGCTATTGTTGAAACATTCACGACGACAAGAAAGCTGGAACGTATGGTGGGCGCTTTATTGGTGGACAGGATAAGGGGGTAAAAACGGGTAAAAAGGGTAGGAAGAGGCAAACGGGGGTAATTAACGGCGTTTAACTCTCAAAGGAGGATTACGCTTTAACCTTGTGGGCAAATAGCTGGCTCGGCTTTTCAGGCGATTGCAAAGACTCGTTCGGAGAACTATCATTCCATTAGACTTTACATAGTCGCCGTATTTTCTGAGGTACATTTAAAGATACAACTATCAATGTATCGCTAACAAACAAACAAAGATTCCTAATATTTGGCTTTAAATGCATGATTTGAAATACACACAAAATCCAGCTAAAAGTAACTCATGCATTCATCTAAGTCGTATAGACACAGCGTAAAAGCTACGGTTATTTGTGGTGCAATTTCGCGTGCATGCAGCTAAAAGCTAAATTTTATAAAAAAATTCATCACCCGAGGTGTGTAATGGACATACACCTGCGTGCGTGTAAAAAACTTACAAAGCAAAATTTTCCAATGGATTCGCGGACATTCGGAAAAAAATGTTCACAAGTTATTACTTTTTCGTTGAGTTGTGTTGTGTAGATATTTTTATTTCACTACTGAGATTACACGTTGTTTTGTCCAAATACAAATTATGCCGTGATATTGTCAGTTTTATTTCAAAAAAGTTTCCTGGCGAATTAAATAATACTCGATCATTTATAAATTTAAAGAACAATGGTGTGGGCCCATACATCGGTTACGCTAATGCAACATGAATGCAACTATAACTGAAAAAATATATTTTTGATTGGGCCTGCAAGCCTGAACTCAATGCTAAAAGATTTTTCTCACAAAAAAGTGGAGAAAAATTAATATTTATTTTCAAAATACTGTATCTGAGTATTATAACAACAGCGACCTTCGCCATGAAGCATCAGAGAGCATAGACAATACACTATATACTCTTTGATAAATACTTGTCACTTATTCCCGAATTTGTCAATGTTGACAGTTGTAGCCATGTATCTGTCGGACAGTGTTGCGAGATGCCGGAATTAAAAAACTCTAATCGACTGAAAGAAAAATCTAATTCATATTGAATAAATCAATATTGAATTACAAGGGTATTTCGGAAACGCTAAACTACAAAGACAAAATGCTCTATGCTAAAAATAATCGGTTGTAATAGATTTCAGTAATAATAATAATTAATAGACACCTATTATTTAGTTTTCTGCCAAATCTGTTACATATTGAATGGAAGCAGGCGTTATTTTGCGGAAATCCATAATTAGCAGGACTGATTAATTTGTTTTGCTATTATCCGCTTCTTGAAAGGATTCTGTATGGTGCAATATGCAGGAACACCATCCACATGAAACACCACACACAATTTTCTATCACTTTCTTCGACGCACGTTTCGTCCCGACACCGGGACATCCTCAGGAGATGTTGACTTCACAATGCGAAATCGTAGAGACGATTTCGCATTGTGAAGTCAACATCTCATGTTGTTCTCGTACAAAAGTGGACCGATCGTCAAAAAGATGGAGTATAAAAGTGGAAAAGTTTGGCATCCGGCAACACTAGCTGTGAGGAATGTGGAAACGGAACCTATCAGTAGTCAATTGAATTTCTTTAAATATTTTATTTTTTGACCCGTCCTTTACAATAACTGGTGATACCATGGAAAAATTCAGTTATTTACTAGAATCGTCTTGTAATAAATGTTACATCTAGACGCTTAACTTTATTTGTGTACATTTCTGCCAATGTCCTTTTAGAGCCAAATTGGAAGAGCAACTTTTTAATTTAATTTAATTTAATGTATTTAAGGACAATAAAGGAAGTATCGTAATAACATCTACGCTTTTTTTATAAAGCGTAGATGTTTTTAACCGACTTCAAAAAAAGAAGGAGGTTCTGTATTCGACCCGTATGTATGTATGTATGTTTGTCCGCGATTATTTCACGTTTGGCTGAACCGATTTTGATGCGGTTTTCAGGAAAGTTTTGTTACATTCTGGAGAAGGTTTTAGTATATTAACCGACTTAAAAAAATAAGAGGTTCTTAGTTTGATCGACATATTTGTATTTAAGTTTGTTCGCGATTATCTCGAGTTTGGCAAAACGGATTAAGATGATTCTTTTTTTGTTAGATAGGCCATACATCACAGGTAGACTCGTTTTAATTTCGTCGAGATTTAATGAATATCTTCGGAGATGGAGAGCGGAACTCTTCAACGGAAAATAGTAAATCGCTTGCGATCGGTATAATAGTGTACAGTGTAGATTTTATCGGACTTCAAAAGAGAAGGAGATTCTCAAGTTGACTGAAATATATGTTTTAATTGACCGACGTCAAAAAAAGAGGTTCTCTGTTTAATCGCTATATCGGTATTTAGGATTTTCCATGATTATCTCGTGTTTAGCTGAACCGATTTATTTATTAAATTATATTATTACAACGCCTTGTGCATTTTATTGTTTTCCACTAAAAAGTAAAAAATAATAAAACAGAAAATTCTTTTCAAAAAAACCGACTTCAAATGCCACTACAAAGAGTGAAATAAATTTTAATGTAGGTACACCAATTCGAAGTCGGGCGATTAATACGAAGGACTATGATTGTACCAATTGCCCGACTTCGAATTGGTGTACCTACATTAAAATTTATTTCACTCTTTGTAGTGGCATTTGAAGTCGGTTTTTTTGAAAAGAATTTTCTATTTTATTATTACGATACTTCCTTACGACATAATATTATTTTAACAGTACTAATAGAAGAAGAGCAATATTTATATAGAGTGGTCATATATTTTGGTCAAAGTACTATATAATGTATATCAAATAATTGAATTAGGAGAAAAAATAACAACGCCCAAATTAAACTTTATAATTATTATATTAAGTTTCAAAATGTATGTTTGTCACAAATGCATAATGACTTCAAAAGTCCAGAGGTAACAAAATATTAATCCAGGACGTTCCTGGGAGGACAAAATATCACTCGCTTCCCCAAATATGAGATAAGTATGTCTATTTATTTATTTGCTAAGTACTTGGAAGCATAAAATATGACTTAAAATGGAATGGAAATAGTGAAAATGGAAAGATATTCAAGTCTGTGAGTGATAGATAAATTTTGTCAGAAAAAATGGGAAATGCTTTCCAAAAAACCAACTTCAAATGCCACTACAAAGAGTGAAATAATTTTTATTTAAATTTTAGGTACCTACACCAATTCGAAGTCGGGCAATGTTTCATACAATCCCTAATAGTCCTTCTTACTTACTTGATGTGCGAAGAAATGACGAAGTCATAGACAATCGCCCGACTAAAAAGTATAAAACAAGCACAAGGCGTTGTAAAATACCCAAATTGCTTGAGGTGTCTTCATAAAATCTGAAGAAATACCTCAAATTCACCAAGATCCCATCATCAGACCCTGACTTGATGACTTTAGTTATCAAATCAGTATCTGCTAGCAAATGCACCAGTAACTATAAAAAATACCCAACTCGCTTCAAGTATACTAGCAAAAGGACATTGGCAGAAATGTACACAAATAAAGTTAAGCGTCTAGATGTAACATTTATTACAAGACGATTCTAGTAAATAACTGAATTTTTCCATGGTATCACCAGTTATTGTAAAGGACGGGTCAAAAAATAAAATATTTAAAGAAATTCAATTGACTACTGATAGGTTCCGTTTCCACATTCCTCACAGCTAGTGTTGCCGGATGCCAAACTTTTCCACTTTTATACTCCATCTTTTTGACGATCGGTCCACTTTTGTACGAGAACAACATGAGATGTTGACTTCACAATGCGAAATCGTCTCTACGATTTCGCATTGTGAAGTCAACATCTCCTGAGGATGTCCCGGTGTCGGGACGAAACGTGCGTCGAAGAAAGTGATAGAAAATTGTGTGTGGTGTTTCATGTGGATGGTGTTCCTGCATATTGCACCATACAGAATCCTTTCAAGAAGCGGATAATAGCAAAACAAATTAATCAGTCCTGCTAATTATGGATTTCCGCAAAATAACGCCTGCTTCCATTCAATATGTAACAGATTTGGCAGAAAACTAAATAATAGGTGTCTATTAATTATTATTATTACTGAAATCTATTACAACCGATTATTTTTAGCATAGAGCATTTTGTCTTTGTAGTTTAGCGTTTCCGAAATACCCTTGTAATTCAATATTGATTTATTCAATATGAATTAGATTTTTCTTTCAGTCGATTAGAGTTTTTTAATTCCGGCATCTCGCAACACTGTCCGACAGATACATGGCTACAACTGTCAACATTGACAAATTCGGGAATAAGTGACAAGTATTTATCAAAGAGTATATAGTGTATTGTCTATGCTCTCTGATGCTTCATGGCGAAGGTCGCTGTTGTTATAATACTCAGATACAGTATTTTGAAAATAAATATTAATTTTTCTCCACTTTTTTGTGAGAAAAATCTTTTAGCATTGAGTTCAGGCTTGCAGGCCCAATCAAAAATATATTTTTTCAGTTATAGTTGCATTCATGTTGCATTAGCGTAACCGATGTATGGGCCCACACCATTGTTCTTTGAAGAGTTCTCTCGATTTCACCAAGATCCCATCATCAGACCCTGACTTGATGACTTTAGTCATCAAATCAGTATCTGGTAGCATATGCACCAGTAACTATAAAAAATACCCAACTCGCTTTAAGTATACTAGCAAAATTTGAAGAGTTCCCTCGATTTCACCAAGATCCCATGATCAGATCCTGACCTGATGACCATAGAACAACTTGGAAAATATTACTCTTTCTAATAATACTCAAATAGTTTAATGTGTCAATACAAAATTTGAAGAGTTCCCTCGATTTCTCCAGGATCCCATCATCAGATCCTGACCTAATTAAAATGGGACCATCTGGAAACAAAACCCTCTTAAACAAAAAAAGAATTTTTCAAATCGGTCCACGCGTCTTCGAGTAATCGGTGAACATACATAGATAAAAAAAAATAATAAAAAAAAAAAAAAAAGATTCCGACGAATTGAGAACCTCCTCCTTTTTTTGAAGTCGGTTAAAAAGTAGATGATATTTTAGAATCGCTCGCGAGCTATAGGTAGATAACCCAACTCCTTTCATTCCATTTATAAGTATCTAAGCTCCTCTCACTTTGTTCAGAGGTTAAGCAATTTTTCTTGCACAATGCCACGGGAAGGGGCTTAAAAGATTGCAGCGCGGAAAGAAATGCAATTTACGACGGTTCGTTCTGTTTAAACTTTGCGCTTCATTTTGATGCGTACAACTCTGTTTGCTATTCAACAGAAAAAGTTCACGAAAATGTTGCAGATAATCATTTTGTTCGTTGAAAAGTGAAGATTGATTACATACTAACTTTCATTTGAATCAATAAATTTACTGCTGTATCTAAAGATGCAGGGCTTCTTAAGAGGGTCGTCTAGCTATACGCTTTCATACAAAAAGCGATAAGGTTTTCCTACCCTTAAATGTAGTCAAATTCTCATAAATTTTTGAAATGTTGCAAATACAATGATGGTCTATTCTCTTATTTTTAAGAAATATTGCTTAAGTTAAAAGTTATTTGCGTCTAAATATTCATATTTTTGACCTACAAACTTCCTCGCGTATTTTTTTTTAATTTAAATAAACTAAAAACATTGAGTAACCAATAACTATATACTAACAACTAAAATACTAACACTAAATAATAACTAACGACTAAAATACTGTCACTAAATAATAACTAATGACTAAAATACTAACGTACGAGTCTAGATTTAGGTGTACCTAATGAGATCAAAACTGTCAAATTTGGTAAACATTTAGGTGGGTAAAAACATTATCACCTGAAGCAATATTTCAAGAATAAAATGTAGGTTTCGCTCTGGACTCGCAATTCTCTCCATACGAGCATTGATATCATTATTGATAACAACTATTCGGGTCGACCTTAGTCACTAGACGATACTCATAAGACTGCATTGCATTGTCATACTATGCAATGATACGAGTAGTTACTACTTCACTACAAAATATTATCTGACTATGTGGTGACCATGCGGCGGACTGCACAGACGTCCTACCTCCCGGAAAACTTTCTCACTACTTTTAAGTATTGAAAAGTAAATATACAAAAGTCAGAGAGTATACAGAGGCATAAAACGGATCAGCGAATTAAACTAATTTAAATACTGTATCTAGAAAAGAAAATAACCGCCGCGCCGGTCCATTTGAAGGGAAAGACTCTTTGGCGCCAGTGAGTGACTAAACGAATCAAATGAGCGATTGAATAATTTAATTGGAGCCTTTTATTCGCATTACAGGCACAGCACTCAGCAGCCAGGAGTTCTTTGTGAGGCGGCGGAGGCAAATTGCATTTCTTTCATTTCACTACCTATCCAATCCCCTAACGGTCCTTTGATAAGGAAAGCTATTCCAAAGACTCCCGTTACTCGATTTTTTTTATGCGAAATCCAAGCAGTTTAACCTGATCCAGAACTATGTATTTTGTATGTGTCTGAAATCCACATAAGCTCCTATGCCTTTTTTTTGTGAATTATGTAATCTAACTTCTCGAGTTCTATCCAATAATCTTCTAGAGTTGTATCCCATGGGGTCTTTCAGATAACGGTGTACGTTGTTAATAGATATGCCTCCTAGTTTTAAATCTATCTTTTGAAATTATCACAATAACTACAACAATAACTAGCATGACACAAATTATAACATCCTTCAACCATTTACACAAAAGTTTCTTGCTAAGGCTAATAACTAAATCTCTTCACGTGCATTGATAAAACGGTTATAAAAAAAGTTATATCGTGTTTAACAGTCGTCGTAAACATGAAATTTCATTTCCTTTCAATCGCACGTGCGTAGAATGTCAACACCAGCACGTGAGAGTTTATATCATGCGTCAACTTCATTGGCATGTAAACGATAAACTCCCGAAACCGCGCCACTGCCCGACACCCAGCGACATAACTTGTCGATATACTCGTATGTCGTGCGAGTTATGCTACACGGACGGCTTTCCCGCGGCGGGAAATCGACACTGACTTGTAAATCTTTGCATGTAGATGACGCAAGCGGATAAGATGTAAATACTCAATGTATTCTAAGTCTCACGAGTTCTTTAATATTTATTTTTTGACAGAGCTCCCATGTTCAATTAACACATCGGGCGATTTCTGGTCTCCTGCAAACTTTCAGCATTTGCCGGTTGCCAATCTGTCAAGAAAGAATATACGTTAGAAGTTTAGAATCAATAACCGATAACCAATCCTGCTATTCTACAAAATGAAATAGCTGCCAGACAGCTGCCAACCCGAATATGGCATGCAAAATTGTACTCTATTACAACTGACAAATTCATAGATGCATAGATGTACGCTCGCCGCTGTTTTGCAGAATAGCACGGCTGGGCGGATTAGATATCCGCTAAGGATGGGTTATTTGTTCATTCCGTAGTCCGTAATTTGTATAAATTTCAGCAGATGTTTGGCCAGACATTACTGATTTCCGTACATTTTTTATCTCTTTGTTTTTTTTTTTTGAGTTATTCCAATACTTTGGACCAACTTTCCAAAATACGTGGGCCTGCAAACTGAGTACATGATTCTATGATACGTGGCGAGCATGCCCCCGCAGCGGTAACGCCATCCGTGTGACGCGCCACAAGTCGCGGGACTTTATAACGCCACTCATCACACTAGACACCTGTCGACGACCAGGCTATTGCTATCGACAATATAGCGAATAGCTGTCCGGGATTCCACTATTGTGTTGACAAACTTCGAAAAACTATTCACAAAAATGGATGGGCTAGTGAGCTTTTAGAGGTCGTAGAATAACACACAAAATTTAGCTACAGTATATGTTTATTAATTCTTATGTTTGATTTGAACTATACCCAGATTAATTGTTCAAAAAATTCAAAATTCAAAATATCTTTATTTCATACAGGCCCTTGTAACAGGTCAGTATGATATTTGTCACATATGTATGGCGACAACTCCAAGTCGACTTAAAATTAAGTTTACGAGGGTTCCAACGGCCCTTCACTGAGAAGAAGCCCACAACAAACTTAGCCGGGTTCAATATTGATGTCGTCAAGGGTCGGGAGTTCACAGCCCTGAATCTCTTACTTTTCGAGTTATGTGCATTTGAGGAAAAACTTACACCCCTGAGCATCTTTGAAGCGAAACCGTACTTGGAAGGCGTTTTGCAATATCACCAAACCTGTCTCTATCGCCTTTATAATCTTAGTGTAATAAGTTATAACAAAGTTAATTTAGTACCTATGTAAGTTAATCCCTTGTAAATTTCTATTTAAGTTTCAGACCCTATAGCTACGTTTGGTTACAAAATGCCGTACTTACCACCCTCAATATTTTCCCTGCCCTCATCCCTTGAGGTAATGTTACGTTTTATTATTCCTGTGCAAGAATCGTTGGCGCTTACTTCGCTTCGCAGCAACGCGCTCGATCACACCGCAGCGAGCCATAAATCTCGCTGATCGCTGCTCCTCGAATCCCTGCGGGTAATCGGGAGTGCTGGGAATATCTAAGATCGTTCCTTGTTTTGTTCCTGTTTCAGAGACCATTCTCCGGAGGGTAAAATAAGGCCACGAAACAGATTCTAACTACCTACTCAACAACGCAAGCGTGCTTATTCACCGCTAAAAAGAGCCCCTTCACCTTGGCTCCCACTTTTCAAAATGTGTCCGTACCGATTAGCGATCATATCGACCTCCTGGGTATTAACATCTCACCCAATCTCAATTTCGGGAAATGCATCGAGAAAAAGGCAAAAACAGCCGCCAAAAAGCTTGGCATCCTGAACAAGGTTAAGCGGTACTTCACGCCCGAACAGCTTCTGACTCTGTATGAAGCTCAGGTTCGTTCTGGCATGGAGTACTGCAGTCACCTCTGGGATGGATCTGCCAAATACCAGCTCGATGCATTGGACTCGGTTGATCGCCGCGCACGCAGAATAATTGGGAAGGAATCGCTAACACGGGTAAAACTGCTCAGTTTAGAACACCGACGTAGTGTTGCCTGTTTAGCGGTTTTTTACAGGATATAATATTTTGGAGAGTGTGCTCAGGAACTCCACAACCTTGTACCTCCTTCACCTTTCTACCACAGAACCGCAAGATGTCGAGAGAAGTGGCATCCTTATGTGGTTGATGTCCAGCGTACTCGAACGAAACGTTTTTCTTCCACGTTTCTGATACAAACCGCCAAGGTGTGGAATACCCTTTCAGCTTCCGTGTTCCCAGCCAAGTACAATCTGGGTGCCTTCAAGAGAAGAGTGAATAGGCATTTTCTAGGCAAGCGCGCTCCATCCTAGACCTCATCATTTCTGCCCATCAGACATGATTGTGGTCAAGCGTAAGCCTATCAATCGTAAAAAAAAAACCTCTAGGTTAGGTTAGGTTAACTAGGTTCTTATAGGTAGATAGGACTCAAATGAATACACAGATTTTTATGTGGTTGTTTTTATTAAAAATGGGTTTAGGAATGAACTATGATGATTGGTATAAATCTTTAAGCCTGTGACGGATATGCGGCCTCCAATAGATACTACGGTGAACTCTATGCAAAATACCTTTGAATTTTCGAATTTATGTTCATTTGAGGCAACTTACCGTAGTTGAATGCAGGTACTACAATGAAAGAAATATCATGAAGAAATCTGAATGCCCGACAGGTATAAGAAAATATAGGGAATAAACATAATATTGGCCATAATATTAACAATAAAATTAATTCTATAAGTAGAAACTCTTTGCATTGCATATTTAATTTTTCGGTTCCTGCACAAACGAAAAAGCATTTCCACATTCCAAAATGCAGAGCGAAATCCAGGATTATTCTACATTTCAGTCTAGATATTAGCGCGGAAACGCGGTAACCGCATGTATTTGTATTTCGAGCTGGATATTTAGAAATTCGCCAACCGCGTGTGCATAAAGACCTCTCGAACTGAAATAGGCGGAACGATTTCGCGGGGAGTTCGATTTCCGTGGACTATGGAGGGAATTTCCATTTTCTTCCATTCTCCATTTTCTTCCATTCTGCATCCACCGTCGATTCCGCGAAGCACTCTCACGGCGGCACGTGCGAGTTAATAAGTTTAGAAGCTGCTGGTGTAGGCCAAGAGATAGTGGAACATTTGACGACATTTTGGGGCCGCATTTGGCCCGCCTTTTTAGGGAGGTCCTGTTAAGAACCAGTTTGGAATTTCATTCACAAGTTCATCCATAGCTAGGGTTGCAAACTTTACCAATAACAGAGTATCACCAGTAAGTGATTGAGCATTCCGGTTCGATGCTGTGTAGCCACTAACCAGTGATTCATCCACTCATAAATATCACAAATATTGTATTGATATTTTACAAAAGCCTGTACGTTAGGTCTATCACTGTGAAATAACAACATAATATTGATTTTGAATTTTCCCTTTTCATTTAATTAAATTCTTTTGATTTTTTCTAAACGCATCCTCAGAATTTCCCATCTGCTCCTATGCTGATACTAGTATCTCGTACGCGCATAGAATTTCAACAAACAAACAACTAGTGGTTGGAAATCAAACTTTATTTCCTACGCCATAAGGCTGTTAGTGGTATATTATCGAGTGCTAGCCCTCGCCGGCAAGGCTTGAGCTCTCGGCAAGGGAAGTAAAGCCCGAGTGTAGGCACTTATTGGCAGGTAATGATTTTATTCCTCCATGAAGCACGAAGAACGCCAGTGAATTAATTGATACTGTAAGTGACTTAATCCTGAAACTAGCAATCATTATCATCATCACTCTCCTTCTATAAATAAATAAATAATTAAATATAAATTCACAAATATATTAATAGTGGACAACATCACATGCATTGCTCCGATCCCTTAGTAAGCTTATGCACTTGTGTTTAGGAAATCAGAAACAACGAAGGTACCACAACACCCAGACCCGAGACAATGTCAATAGTCAATAGTCAAAGTCTTTATTTCACATAGGCCTAACATACAGGCACTTGCGAACGTCGGCATGACATTTCTTGCATAATAATGGTGATAACTACAAGTCGACTTAAAACTAAGTTTACGAGGGTTCCAAACGCGCCCTAGAAAACTTATTTTTCTACATTGCCCCGACCGGGGATCGAACCCGGAACCTCAGAGATGGCGGCGCCTTGAAAACTGGCACTCTAACCACTCAACCACGGAGGTCGTCAAAATGTCTATGGCCCACAGCTGGGCACTCTTCTGGCAGTGAGAGGGGTTTACCCACCACGCTGGCCAAGTGCAGGTTGGCAGGCCTCATACAACTTTGAGAACTTAATGGTGAACTCTTAGGCATGCAGATTTTCTCAGAACTGAACAGGATTCACTGAGATTAATTTCGTGAAAGAAGTAGGTAGGTATAAACTTTTTTAGTCGCGTTGGGCATTTTTGAGATGGGAAAAAAACATTGAATTCGTTACTTATTTACTATACCTGGCATTTAACACTGTCATCGTAGCCAACTGGCATTGTTACTTGCGTTACTTGCTTCTATGTACCATGTTTATCTGTACATTTATACTTACATTGCATTGCTATGTTATACAAGGGTTTGAAATTAAAGATGCTAACTAAAAATAAAATAGAGTTCTTAAATTAAAATTGTACCTAACTTACACCTCGAATTACACATAAACTCAAAAATATATTCCGGATTCAAGCAATATTTAAGCGCAGCCCAGTATCACATCATCTTGTCATCAGTTGTTTTAGCAATTTTATAAAATCCGAAACTGAGTTTTGCCAGGAATTGAACCCGCTAAAACTACCATCTGCATAAACCACAGCACGCTAACCTTGAATCTGCTAAATACAAGTCGTCGTAGATTAAACTTTTGCAGAAGAAATAATGCAATATTTCAGCGAAAGAAAAGGAAAGTTCTTTCGGGGCAGCTTACTGTGAGGCCCCACGAATCCTGCTTATGTGTAACGTAGGATGTGTTTTATTCACAATCCAGATCCTTTCACGAGCCGGCAGGAAATCTCTTATTTTGAGATGTTATGTTTCGTGAATCGCAGATTTTGAAGACTCACACAATACGCTACACGAAAAGTGGATTTCACAAAGAATGCCCTTGCCATATTTTCGTTTTTACTATGGTTGATATGGCATATCGTAAGAAAACCTGCAAGCAAAGCAGTGTGAAGGTAGCTAACTGTTGACTGTGGTCGAACCCGAATATATTTCATAACAGCACTTCCAATAGTTAGAAAATTAAGGGTGGGGAAAACAACATAGACTTTTGTATTTAATTCCGGAAAAAGTAGGTTTTTACAAAGCGAAATTGATTCAAGCGAAACTTATTGCCTGTGCCAGAAATACCTACTTAAATATTATTCTTTCTAAGAAAGTTATAAAAGTCTAGCAATAAAAAGCCTGTCTCCTACTTTTGTAATAAATTAAAAAACTTCAGCGACGACAAAACACTTGCGATAAAAACTTATAATAAATGAAAGGAATACAGTACAACTAGTAAAAGTTGTGACATCAGAGGGGGTATAAAGAAGTGCTGGTAATTTATGAAATCGTGAATCTTCGTACATTTTAGGATACTGCGTGGTATCCTGTATGGGATGTGAATAACTCTTTCAATTCCCAGTATAAACCTGTGCCCTGCAGTGGACTGTCAAAGGGAAGCGGACCATGAAAATGGACATCAAAATAAACCTAAACTTGTCACACAACGTGAAACCTTACCTAAGTGCCGAGTTTCTTGCTTGTTCTTTTTGGTGTACAATAGCTTTGCGATCATTGTGGTAGAGACTCATATTTCATAAGAGCAGGTTAGTTAGGCTTATGAGAAAAAAATTAAAATGCGCAGAACAGCGTCTGCTTGGCCAGCTATTACAAAGGAAAGTGATATAAAAATACAATTTGTAAAGTGAAGAATACGATTAAGTGAATTCGAAAAGCGACTATTCGATTAGGGGTTGTTGGGTTGAATTTGATTTGGGGTCGAGTCTCCCCAGAGCCGGAGTGCCGTGCCCCCTTAGTGGCGGCCACTTGTCCTTCACAATGGATGGAATAGAAACGAGAGTTCGCGGGTAGCCTGTTGAATCCGAGAGGGAAAACCGAGCCAAACCAGACGCTTTGTCGAACGAACTTTTCTTTGCGAAAAATAAGGTATAGATTGCTAATCTGTTAGATTTTTTTTCAATCAGAAAAAAGCTTTAGATTTTATTTTTTCTCAGTAATCGTAGAATTTTCTCTTATTACTAGTATACTATACTCGTAAGGATTTTCAATCATTCAGAGTAATCATTTAAAGGAGAATCACGCAATTATGTATTTTCAAGTTAGTACTTCACTGCGCCATTTCACAACATGATGGTAAGTTATGATGCAGCCAATGATGTTATCCTATCTACTGACTTAGATAGGATAACTAAACTCACCGCTAAAGGTTGCTACACAGCATCGCTCTAGAATGTTAAATCGCTTGTTGGTTATACGTGTTTGCTGTTAAGGAGAAAAAATCAGCAGTCCAAAAAAGTTTACCTACATAAATAACAGACTTTTGGCTAAAATCTAAATGCATCAACAAATATAAAGAGGTAAGCAAGTCGTGAGTGATTTGTATTCTAAGTCATGCTCTGTCTCATGTTTCGTTGGCCACTCTCCAGAAGCAGAGTTTCGCTCATTTAGAGAATGCTTACTCAGCGCTAGTCTGACTGCCTCACTAGCAAATAAATAGGAGACAATTTTAAAACTAGACAGATTCTAGATCAGACTTCTTTACCTACCTATTAAAATATGAATGCGACATCCTCTTCCACCGTCTTTCAGTTGCCAAGTTTTGCTGCAATATCTCGCTTCTCACGTTGCAATGAAATGGGGAAAGACGCAGGCCTTCTGTAAAGGCTGTAAGTGCGACAGAGAGTGCATGAGGCAGCCTGATTTAATTGCATCATGGGCAGTGAGCTATTGCGCCGACTACACGTCTTGTCTTATCATTGTTGACAACGATTTATATAATAGTAAATTACTATGGCGTAAAATTTCTAAGTATAAGGTATTCTTCATATCCTATACCTTTAAACGAGCAATTCTTGTATATATGTATATTTCTATATAATCTGGATCTCGGAAACGGCAGCACCGATTTTCATGAAATTTAGAATACAAGGGGTTTTGGGGGCGATAAATCGATCTAGCTAGGATTCATTTTCAAAAAATGTCGAATTTAACCAAAAAAAAATAAAAATATGACTACTGCTGCCATCTATTGGCCACCGAGCGAAGCTCGGTCACCCAGATATTAAGTCTATTAACGAACACCACATCAAGATCGACCACCAACGGGGCGTCCGCTACCTCGCGAGCTCCTGCGGTCTCCGTCTTCGGAGCGCTTGCGCGCGGGCGATGACGGAGACGAAGATGGCGACGCGGGATTTACACAGTCGGCCCCCATCATCCCCGCGCTGGGCGGTGACACGATGTTCACTGACCGCGCGGGGCCACCAGACCCACCATACCATCAGGCCACAAGCCAAGAAGGCGAGGCCTTAGCCCCTTACCGGGGCTAAAAGAACAACACCGGGGGAGCGCAGCTCCCCTGCGACACAACGCCCGGGTAAGGAGGCAAGCCTCGAGGCCCGTACCCCCGTGGGGACTTGTTCCCCATGGAGACGACCACAACACAAGTCTATTAAAAATATTAGTAAAAAATAAATAAATTCACAAGTTAACCATCTTATAACAAAGATTCAACTAGAATTTTTGGCAACACAATTTTTTTAACAGGATGGACTATTATCCAGCCCTCCCCGTATTAGGAACCCACCATCTTTGTAACAAACTGTTACCAATGGTGTAAGTCTATACTTGTGCTCAAGTTGACGCAACATTGGTATGTGCATCCAGTGATCGAAACAAGCATTTCAGCTTTGAGTTGAAGCCAGCTGTCCGGCTAATTGAGGTCCTCGTATAGCTGTGACACGCTTCAAGTTATTGCTAAGTAATGGACTACTAGCTATGTGCATTCTCAAAAGTGGTAAGTACTTATCGGTCATGAAGCTGGGAAAACGTAAACCAGCGTTGGAAGAATTAACTAAATGAAAACGTAAGTAACGCAAGTGTGATAACAAAGTTTCGTTATTTACGTACCTTGATGTAAGGGTAACGCTTCAAATATTTTTAAGAATTCTATTACACATCGATCAAAACTCACCCACCATTACCAACCATAACTAATTGCACCGATTGTATTTAACTATTTATATGCAACTGCGATTTAAATTACGTAGGTGTATCCCGACACTCAGTGTCGCAACGGGTCAACGCATAAACAATTTCTGCTACGCTTGCGATTTTGCTTATTATGCTAGCTAGCCTATAAAAAAAACTTATGCTTAAGTCTCAGAGGACGTTTTATTTTAAACGAAAATATCTACAAGAGGAAAGAATTCTGGCAAACAACAAACACTTTAGGAACAAAATGCCTTAAAAAAATATGGAACTTTAGATTAGTATAATTTGGTAGGTAAAGCGAGCTCAGTTGGGAAGTTAAGCCGCCAATTCATTGCTGCACAAATTGCATTTCAACAGCGGAGTTTATCCTGTTCTGTTGTTGTTATAGCTTATGTTTGTTCCAAAGCAGCACTGAGCACTTTACCAATGTCACGTACGAAAACTGCCGTTCGTGTTAAATATTCGTATCATCTATACTTATAATAAAACTGTAAAGGGTCGAATTCTGTACATTGAAGATATTTTGAAAATTTTTGTTGGAGGACACTATTTAGTCGATACTGAAGCCAAAACTGTAATTTGTTTAATTTTTGTCTGTCTGTCTGTCTGTCTGTCTGTCTGTCTGTCTGTCTGTCTGTTTCACGACCGGGCATCACGGCTAATCCGCTGGATGGATTTAAATGAAACTTGACATGATTATATTTCATACCCCGAGGTAGGACATAGGATACTTTTTGTCCCGAAATTATCATGATTTCCCTGGAAGACGGCATCAAAATCCAAATGTTTTTTAGTTATAATTCATTAACGCGTTGTCCCATTCCATTCATTCTTTTTTTGTTAGAAAGGAGGTTCTTTAAAGATTATTTCATACAAATCTTACCATCATCACTTTTGTAGTTCAGAAGTTACAGACATCAGAACCTTTAAGTTCAAGTAGGTATGTGACTTGAAACTCGGAATGCACAAAGAACCTAGGGCTAGGACGTAGGGTTCAAGTAAGACTGGAGTAATCTTACAGCCGTAAATAAATAGGCTTAGCAGGAGATTTTGTATGGTTTAAAATTTTTCACTTTTAGGGTGAACAAAAATCATGTAACTGGCGTTATCGCTACGTTATACCGTATAGCGCCATCTCTACAATTTATGTGGAACTTGAATGTAAAACTCTGAGATAGGTACTACAGAATTTTTTAAAATAAAAATTAACTGTCATGTTATTTACTGTTTCCTGACTTTATATTAAGATGGCACTGTTAAGTCATGAACAGATTTAAACTTTATCATCCGCAATATGGAAAGGGTAAGATAATGGTTCACAAATATTTTTAACTCTTAGGTCTTATCGATCCTAACCGACTGACTGTCATCTAAGGTCTTTTTATACGTAAGGAAATATATAGCCATTGTCCATTCTGATGTTTTGGATTGTATTCATCACGTGCCCTCTTCCTTAAATTGAAGTTTGGATTGTATTGAGATGAAGCAAAGATTTTTAAAAGACTCTTATATTATGTTGGGCTGGGGAATATTGTTAGTAGAGTAATTTATCCCAGTGGTACCTACCCGGCCGAACTCTGAAAGAAGAGTTCTACCACCAGTACAACTTTTCACATGGTTTAATAATGTTTGACATATTTCGTGGTTTCAGAATAAAAATCACAATGAAAAGGACGATTTTAACTGTCGATATTTCGATACATTGGTACAAGTCGTGGTCACGTAGTGACCACGACCTGTACCACTGGGTCGAAATATCGACAGTTAAAATCGTCCTTTTGATCTTTCAACTACGTATTAATGAAACTTTATATTATTATTAAAAAAAGGAGTTTTCAAAATCACCACAAGATAACCCGTGCAAAGTAAGAAAAGGTTTCTGTACAACATCACACCAGAATCCCGCGAAAAATCAAGGAATTCCAGTAGGAAGGTATATAATGTAAAAAAATCTTAATTCACGCGGGCGGAGCCGCGGGCAACAGCTAGTCATAATATAAACTCGCCGGCATATTTAGCGGAACATAAAAAAAAGGTCCATAATTAAAAAAATATTGTTTTATTTTAAAATCTACTTACTACACTTCTTTTGTTATTTAAAGTTTCATTTTTTTTTACTTAAAATGAGATCACATTAAGAACAGATTTTGCGAGTAAAGGCTATTTGTGAAAAAATGGTACATTTTTGAACTTTTCATGTAACCTGGAAAAGTGAAATTTAATATTAAAATTACAATTAATTAAATTAGAAAAATGGTGATTAATATCGCGTATTTCCTCCACGTGCTCTTATTAAAGTTTCTACCCGTCTAGGCATACTGAGAATGATGTTATCGATGGTCTCCTGGGATAGTCTCCGCCATTCCTCAACTACGGCGATTCGCAGTTCTCCCACGTTGGCAGGAGCTGGAATTCTGGACTTAACTTTTCTTTTCAGCAAGTCCCAAACGTGCTCTATTGGGTTCATATCCGGTGATCTCGCCGGCCACTCCATAACAGTGATATTCATATCATTAAGATAAGCTTGAGTTACGCGAGCGGTATGCGGCAGAGCATTATCCTGCATAAAAACAAAATCGTCACCGATATATGGGGCAAACGGTACGACATTTTCTTCTAAAACTTCTCTGATATAGCGGTCTGCAGTCAGACTCCTTCTGTCAATCACTACCAAGTCTGTGCGAGCTCCCAAACAAATGCCCGCCCAAACCATTATTGATCCACCACCGTATGCAACTGTTGTTCAAAATTTGTCTGAATGTATCGTTCTCCTTTGCGTCTGTATATTCTTTGCCTGCCGTCAATTTGATTTAAGAGAATTCTGCACTCATCACTAAACAATACCTTACTCCATTGGTCCGAGTTCCAAAGTCGATGTTCCTGAGCAAAAGTTAACCTGTTTCTACGATGATTTACCTCGATCCTTGGAGCCTTGGCGGGCACAAATGAACCCAAACCAGCTTCTTCGAGCCTTCTTTGTACCGTACGCTCACTTACGGTTACACCCCGCACTGCTTCTAACTCATGTCGGGCTTGGACGGCCGTCAAACGGGGGTTCCTACGTACACGAAGCCGAATGAAACGATCATCCCTACTCGAAGTGCGTCTTTTTCTGCCTTGTCCTGCTCTTCTCACATAAGTACCGGTCTCCCTGAACCGTTGGATACTGCGATGGATCGTTGAAACTGGTCGACGAAGATCTCTGGATATCACTCTGTAGGTTTGACCATTTCTTCGCATTTCGAGTGCCCTGGCAATCTCCGTTGGGGCTAAGTCAGGCATAATTCAGTCATCAACTCCAGAAAGATACGCGATTAAAAAAAACTAACAAAAAACAGTATTTCAATGAAATTTTAAATCAAACTCAGAAGGAAGAAATACTCCAAGTTCGCTCCAGATAAGGTGCATTTGAATAAAATTAAAACAATTGCATAAAATGTGATGTTCAGTTGTTTTCTTAATTTGAAAATATTTCTTTTTAAATTAAATAACGTATAAACCAGCCAGCAACTTTATATGATACTGATATCAAACCTTTTTTTTATGTTCCGCTAAATATGCCGGCGAGTTTATATATTAAATAAAAATAAATCAGTAATAAAACAAACCAAAATACAGAAATTCACTTTTATTTGATAGATATACTTTTATAACATTTTAAACTGATCGTATATTAGCGCAACATCTTTGGATCCAACCATTTTTAGGTTGACTCTTTCCTGGAATAAGTTAAAATTTTACGCAGAAGACAACTGTGACATGCAGAACTTGCTGAACTGACTCATGACCGGATTAATATAACTACCAAAAGTACGTAAGTAGCATACCATTCCGCAGCAATGGAAGTGGGCTCTTATTCCCCGGAGCAACCTCGGTTAATAGTTAATTTGCAAACTTTGCGAGTGTCACAGGGGCATTAAAAGTTTACCTTGCGTCAGTTGAAGCGGGTATCTGCTGTCGGCCTGCCGGATATTAAAAACATATTTTGACACACCACCTGTACAATAAAGCTTGAGTTAGGCCCGGTTTCCACAAAAGTGGAGAGGAGTCAAGGCGAGAGGAGGTGTGTTTTGAATAATCAGATTTCATTATTTGCACACATCCTCTCCATCGATAGCTTTGATCGATGAAGCGGAGAAAAACGGAGATGTCTCATTTATTTGTAGAATTTTGTACCGAGAGCGGTGCGGCTGAGCGGAGATGTCTACAGTCGAGCGGTCTCATTCCCCATCACCTTCTCACACCCCGCGCCTTGCACACCCGAAAACGTCATTCGATCGACTCTAAGCATATCTCACATCTCCTCTCCGCTATACATCTCCTCACCGCAATGGTGCAAATAACCCACTGATCTCTATTATACCAGTACGCTGGATCAAACATTCTATACAATTGAAAGTTAATTTTTTTGCCGATTTGAAATGCTAACTCGATGGTACCCGGTACTAAATTGACATTTGTTGCTAGTGACCGTCGTTTTGAACGTCATTTTATTTTAGTCCCATGGACGCTAACGCCAGGTTACGCAACAATCAGCTTCAAAATGGTGAAAGCCAAGTGTCTTCATTTTTACGTTGACAGCCTGAGGTACAGGTACTAGTATATAAAAGGTCAGTGAAATAACCAGACAGCTTCGTAGCCCATCTCCTCATCTGTTATCGGCTCCGCTTTGGTGGAAATCGGGCCTTACGCTGTCCACAGCATACCGTGATATTGTTTTTTGAAAGACTTATGTTAATTGAGTTTAAAATTCAGCTCCATTTTGACACCGTGCCAGAATTTATTTATTTTTTGAATTCGGTTATAAAATGTAACTTACTGTAAACGAAGATTTCTTTGATTGATTGATCTATTTTATCAGAGACAGGTTTAATTTTTAAATTCTTACTTAGCAGATTCGTAGGTATCATAATATCTATATGTTTTATATTCATCTCCTTCGAAACACTGTCGACATTTGGAATACCTATCGACAGGTCGCGTCACGTACTCATTTGCTAATCGCAGCTTTATACCTTAAATCTAAATGCACCTGGCGTACAACAAAACACTTGAAGCAATTGTTGGGCTATTCAGTAACATAATATCAATTCGATATCGAAGCTTCCTAAAGCGACTGGCGGTTTATACCATTTTATACTCGAAAACACACTCGACAGACAGAGAAAAACGGAGACAAATTCGAAAATTACTGAATAGTTCCACAGCTATTGTTTTTGTAAAGAGCCCGCTGATCGAATGGGAGCGTGTTAAATTGCATTCCATTCACTCCATTCATTCGATAATCCTTCAAGCCTCGAGAGAAAAACCACCTCACTCACTCGCGAGTGATTGAAACCCGATACAAATAGGATAAGACGAACGAGCGTGGCGGGTTGGACGGGATAATACTAACTTCCACGCAGTAGCAATAGGATGGTTTGTTCTGAAAGATTGCTTGCAGATTTGACGGTATTATCCCACTTAACATCATACTTGTAAAGGGGATACTTTGTACGAGTGTGTGTGTATGTTTGTCAATCCACCACGCTAGCAACTGTACCTACTTGCAGTTTGTCTGAAAGTTGAAATGAATGTTATATTTTACGATAGATTAAAAATTAGTCTACTTTAATATATTCTGAAAGAAACCTCATGGTTTTTGTAGGGTTATTAAAAAAACGTAAAAGTTAGTTACTGTATATAACGGCTCCTCTTGATCTTTCTAGGAAATACCTTTCCACTCCTGAAATCTAAAGTATATGCGGCAAGTAAGGCGGTTTAATAAAGTTTAAAACCATACGCCATACCCCATATTAATTCAATTATTATCAGAAAAGAGAAAAGGGTTCATATAAAGCCAGAAATCGTACAGAAATGGGTCACGGATTGAATTTACAAGCAATTCAAAAAAGATCTGCGCCACAAAACTCACATCAAAAACTTAAACATTGCCCGTTATGAATAAAATATGAACCACAAATGGATTCCCAGATATTATGCTAATGCCGTGAGAAAAAGTGCCGTCATGACTGCGACTGCCGTATTTGGTTTAAAAGTTTATTTATTGTTTAATTGACTTAGAAACTACATGAGCAGCTGTGCTATTCTACAAAATAAAATAGCTGCCAGACAGCTGCCAACCCAAATATGACATGCAAAATTGTACTCTATTACAACTGACAAAGTCATAGATGCATAGATGCATAGATGTACGCTCGTCGCTGTTTTGCAGAATAGCACGGCTGATTTTCTCTCAATGAATAGGAAAATTAATTTCAACAGTGTCTGTAGAGTCGTTAGCTTTTGAAGATATTTACTCATTAGTAACAAAACAAATATATAAGTAGGTAAATGAATAAATATATAACATAAAAAATTTTATCGACGCAGAGACCAGTCGATCACTCAAATGGAACGAATTCAACAAATGGGTGAGAATGACATATCCGAGCGCTAAATTGATAATGTGACACACATTTTTTTTAATTCTTTAGACAAAAGACAGCTTTCTGTAACGATAACGCAAATATGACATACGACTAAGGATGCCCTGTTCGTTTAGGGTCTTCTAGGTTCAAAGTTTGCATAAAAAAGATAAATGTACGCATTAAAATGTGTTGTGGGGCAAATTCACACGAAAAAAAAACTTCAAATTCAATTCAATTCAATAATATTTATTGCGAAACTTCGATTATAACGTAGCAATTTAATATTTCTGCACCCTGAAACATGGTACGTTCCGGATGTTTTCGAGCTTCGACATTTCCAAAAAATAAAAGCAAAACGGAAAGGTTGAGGTACCCGCATACTCGAAATATGGCACGTGGAAATTTGATGCGCAGACCTTTGCGTCCGAACGGAACAGGATCCTGTCTGTGTGCCAGTGATTTATCTCCCATAGGTCTTTTAGCGCCAATTTCACAGATCCGGAATGCAATTTCCGCCCACTGTTTCTTTTGTATGTTTTCTCCTGACCCCGATAGAGTAATGCAGTTTCTCCCAAACTTGTGACCCCACTTCTATTCCGATACCTTGATTGCGTTGAGAACTTCTATTTAAATCCACCACATCCACCGTTGGAGATTCACTATGTTGTTTTATATAACTAGTAAGATATTGAAATATTTTAATTGATTAATAATAATAATGATAGTCATTATAACTTTAATTTTATTTCAATTTCAACTTCTGTACCGTT
Source organism: Coenonympha glycerion (assembly GCA_963855885.1). Classification (NCBI taxonomy): domain Eukaryota; kingdom Metazoa; phylum Arthropoda; class Insecta; order Lepidoptera; family Nymphalidae; genus Coenonympha; species Coenonympha glycerion. The sequence continues at coordinate 18,844,289 of OY979629.1, forward strand.
TTGGTTTCTATTTAGTGGGCAAGCTATTCAGTCAATTAAAATAACGTATATATTGTCCCAAACCCCTAAGATCAACCGAGACGAACCCCTGGGTTCGCATATGCCACTTTGAGAAACGCTGGCGTAATGGATGCAATTTCAGAGGTTTCATCAGAGATGGACAAAGGACATAGCCCTATACTGAAACTTATGGCGTTTCATGAAATAAGAGACAGGGCAGCTCTATTGCACTATGGATGTCATTTCCACAATTAGTGTTTAAACTTATAAGGCCCACTAACGTCAAACTTAGTTAACGTGTAAACTCACTAAACAAAGTTGAAATTGTCCAATGTTAGACGTGATTTCTGGCTTAAAAATGTAATGTTTGGCAAAGATTTAAATCGCTAGATGGGCCCTAAACCTTCAAAAACGTCCACGTTTTTGTCTTGTGTGACACGTTGTCACTCTCTTTGACACATTAGTGAAACTATAGCATGTTGAGAGCACTCACTCAACATATTTGTGGACGTTTTTGATGTGCGCAATGTAGGCTTTAGATGGGCCCTAAACCTCCAAAAACGTCCACGTTTTTGTCTTGTGTGACACGTTGTCACTCTCTTTGACACATTAGTGAAACTATAGCATGTTGAGAGCACTCACTCAACATATTTGTGGACGTTTTTGATGTGCGCAATGTAGGCTTTAGATGGGCCCTAAACCTCCAAAAACGTCCACGTTTTTGTCTTGTGTGACACGTTGTCACTCTCTTTGACACATTAGTGAAACTATAGCATGTTGAGAGCACTCACTCAACATATTTGTGGACGTTTTTGATGTGCGCAATGTAGGCTTTAGATGGGCCCTAAACCTCCAAAAACGTCCACGTTTTTGTCTTGTGTGACACGTTGTCACTCTCTTTGACACATTAGTGAAACTATAGCATGTTGAGAGCACTCACTCAACATGTTTGTGGACGCTTTTAATGTGTGGTTTGGCACAAGTGGCCTTTGCAATAAATTGGTAAATTTCAATGTTTTCTGTTCCATGATCATAATGCAACTACTGATCCTATGTGGCTGAAATTTACAACAGAGTTTGAAACTTATGAACTGAAAAAACTGGTTCCCGCAGAGATTCTAAACAGCAAGATCAAAGTAAATTAAGTACCTTTGAATTTAAGACAAATGAGAGGGCATTAATGTTATAGCAATTAGTGTCCGCAATCATAAAACCTTAAGCATAGGTATGTCTAATCCCTCTTGTTTTATGTAAACGTCAGTTGAGAAATTCTTGAGGACATTACCCGCGGGTGTGATGAAGTATTTTCTAATAATACCTCCGTGCGAGGCACTCAGCGTGTATGATAAGGCGCTACGCAAGGGCCTGAGGTCCCAAATATCCAGGGTCCATTTATCATTCAAAAGACATCAGACCCTTCAATATTTCAGGCTAATGGTTTTGACGGAGGTCGTCGCGCGCCGCCGGTGCTATCGGATTCCTATTAAGGGTTCATTCACACTCATCAGTCATGACTCTGTCACGTACACGAACGTTGTCATCAGAAATTATTATAGCAGTTTACAAGTCTTGAAGCCTAAATTGCTCAACGGATAGTTTTGATCCCAGATTTTTTAAAGTGAATTTTTGAAATGGGAAAAACTATTGAACTTGCCCCTGTTACCCTAACCGACACCTCCGTTTGAGTTTTTGCTTCTGTCGGAACCTACAAAGTCTATTACTTTGTAGATTAAAATCTCCGAAATGATACCCAGTGGGCAAACGACATTTAGAAAACACCTGTTGTCCCATGTTCCATTCATTAGGGTTATGTCATTTGTTCATTGGCTAACGCATAATTTTACTGTGATATTACTTCAAACTATCAATCATTACGCCATAACTCATTGGCGATTAAATGGCGTGGTGACTGATGTGTGTGAATGCGCCATTAGAACTTGCACGGTAGTTCCCCGTATGATATATTGTGACTGTAATTGCATATACCATTGAATCATGCGGGATTATCATTCCGATCAGCCGTGATATATTACAAGTATAGCGGCGTAAATTGTATTATCGTAATAATTATATTCTACAGCCAATTTGCGAGCCTCCTTAATTCAATTATGAGCAAGTACGCTGCTATAAATTAAGGTGTTTAAATCCCACTTAATTACTGTAACAGTTAAATCCAATCATATTAGTTGTAGCCAATGACGAAATAAGCTACGCCAAGAGAACGAGAAAGATGTGATGTGTGTTAAAGTCAAAAAAATCTCAAATATGGCGTCGCGGGTCGTACATTTCGGTACCACTGACAGCATATACCGCTGTCGGTCGCATATACTCGTATTAGCGCCATTACTAGACAAGTTAAAAACCCGGCTTCAGGGCCTAAAAATGTATGCGTGTCAGTAAGTGCTCATCCTTTAATATTATGTTCAATCAATGGTATTAGCTAGTATCTTGATTTGACTCTAGCGATATTATTATATCGCTTTTAATTCTATGATCGTTAAGGTCGAAACTAAATTATAGTGTCACGACTTTTTTATTTATATTTATAAATAGGTATCTACTAAATATTAAATATATGACACAATATAATTCTTTTTTCAATTTATTTACTTTTATTTCGATCTAGACAACAATAACCAAGACACTTGGAGTTGTATAAGAGCTGGTAAAAATACTATATACCTGTTATTATGTTTCAGTTATAGTTATTTCAATTTTCAATAGCAATACAGCGTCTTGGAAGCCATACTTACCTTCGAAGCCGTATCATTGAAAGGGGACAGATTGATGATGATCTAGCGAGTCCTCCGCCCGCGCCATTCATACCCGCTCGTAAATTACACCTTCTCCGCCACGTCGAGTACAGGGGAGCTCACTAAGAGCCCGTGGAGAATATTATCTAGTTGATGCTTGAATGTATTTGTAAAGCGAAAAATTGGCCAAGTGCGCGTCAGACTCGCGGACTCAGGGTGCCGTACTATCAAGCCCCATTGAGAATAATATTAAAGTAAACTAAACTCCCCTGCCTACCAAATTCAAAAACGAGCAAAAATAATCACGTTGGTTGTATGTATTTATTTATTTATTTATTTATTTATTTATTTAGGACACAAACAATATACATGTATAACATTTTAACAACGTATTTTTTTTAAATACACTTTCACTTACATGCATATCTTAATAGTGAACACAACATTGACAATTAAAAACATGCAAACACTAAAATAAAAAATAAAAATATAAAAGGGAAAAAAGGGAAACTGATACTACAAATTACAATATATAACCTAACATATAATAGGAAAGTAATATTAGTGAATTATAATTTAAAAAATCTATCTTGAAGGAAGGCTCGCTGATAGGTAATCAGTGAGCATTTTTTTAAAAACAGAGTAAGTATTATGAAATATGTCGATGCCAGGTAAAGCTTTAGCCATTTCATTATATTCGGCACATATGCGGGCTATAGGGGCTTGACTGCTGAGTCGAGTTCTACCAAAGGGTATATGGAAGGTTTTACGTGTCGACCTCGTACAGTAACGGGGATACTTTCTTGGCACTGAAAGAAAGATTCGTTCAAGTAAGATATTGCTCTTTACTTTGTTATGTATTAATTTGTGCAAAAAACACAAATCAAGTATTTTGCGTCTGCTGCGAAGAGATAACATTTTAAACTCAGCTAGTCTTTGGTTGTAGGGCTGTCTATGTGATATGCCAGAGGCATGAAATGCGAGATATCTAGTGAAAGCACGTTGTATGCTCTCAACTCGTTGGGAGTGAATGTTTTACGAGGGACTCCAGATGACACTGGCAAATTCAAGACAGCTCCTCACAAAGACATTAAATAGTACAATTTTGGTATTTGTTTTTATAGCATTTATTTTGTTGTATGTATTTGTTGTTATAGCGGGAACAGAAACACATCATCTGTGAAAATTTCAAGTCTGTAGTTATCACATTTCAAGAGATAGAGCCTGGTGACAGACGAACGGATGGACACCAAGGTTCCTTTTTTACCCTTTGGGTACGAAACCCTAAAAAGTGACTGACTTAAAATATTTACAATTGCACACCTTAAACCCTCGAACGGATCTAGCTATTACAGGCAGCTCATGGCAGTTATCATTAGTACAGAAAGATTTTTTGAAATATCATGTATCTGCAAGACGAAATCAGGTGTATGCTATTTCGAAGTAGAATTGCCAAGAGTTTCGCACTATATTTACATTATTTGATTATTACAAAATACTGTAATATCAGAGTTCTATCAGGCTTGCAATGTGAGTTATCTGCCATTAGCTCACAGGCTTGAAGCTGTCAAAGTATAGATATTTCTGTTTGAAGATGGCAACAATACCTTCAGTAATTTTTTCCGTAAAAAAGTAGAAATTGCGCAATTGTTGATTAGTTACTTTATTTGTTAAATTTTTCGCTTGTCCAAGAGACTTCCAAAGAATTTTTCTGCCATCAAAATATCACCGTCCAATTACACCCACTATCTCAACAGCTACTTTAACAATAAAATACTCAACGAATTGATCAGTAAATGGAGTTATTTGGGCTGGTTTCCTGCGGGCTGTGTGCTGAGGCCGCCATTGTCCCTTCACTCCCGATCCGGTTCAATGTTTAATTAATTGAGTTTACAATTTCAATTGTTTTGTTTAATTTACGGTTTTTGGTTAGCGAATATGGTCTTTTTGCGTAAGAGTACGTACTTCTTATGTTTAGGAATGTTTAATGAAGCTTATTTTTAGTAAAATCAAATACAAAACATTTCAGACAAAAAAATATGGAATAGTTTTAGTTCAAGTTTTGACTTCACTAAAGTCTGTAATGCTTCAGTCAGCTAGATATAGGTCTCATGCCCGACAATATTTCTACTTGTGACTTTTATCAAATCCAGTGCATTTGAGATTTTACGAAAATTGCAGTAAAGGCATAGAATAAATCATGAAAAACAGCCAAAGCAGAGCTGTATCTAAAACATTTAAAATGAAATCTTCATTCATAGACTGCATTTAAAAGGTCCATTAAAATATCGGATTCTTTTTCTCTTTCATTTGGTCTGTAAATATGGACGCAGTAAGCTAAAAACGCCATTAAGTTTTTCCACCGTTCGTTTCCGTTTCCACTCAGCTTCTCAGTGAGCCAATGAGCCAGTGAGCCAGGGAGCTAGTGAGCGGGTGAGCTAATGAGTGAGCTCTAATTCCGTCTGCTTCCTGAACTCTTATCAATGCTTTTAATCGATCATGAATTCAAAATTTTCTACTCACACTTTTTATAAGAATAGGGTTGACAAGAATTATGGTTTCAGCGGTTTGAAGGAATAAAAGTATCTTAGAGGAATAAAATGCAACGTGTTAAATGTTTTAACGATAAAAATTACCTATCTTACATTTGTTCTCAAGTTAACAGAACTTAAACTCTAAATTATTTTATAATGAGTGATAATGTGAAGTGAATCCCGTACTCCCGCCAGCGTGACATCTCGTTGGTCTTCTTTATTTCCTCAGACGAAGGAGAATGTGTTAATGTGTAAAAAAGGGAATTCGGTAAACTAACTAAGGTTAGCTTAGTTAATAACATTATTATAGAGTTAATATTATATATCTTTTTTAAATGTATCTACTATAGCGCCCATACGTCTAAACTGGCAGCCACCCTATCTTGTTGTCTCTCGTTCAATTTAACTGTCTCGCTGACCCGTTATAACGTAATAGACGTACGTACAGCTAGCAAAATAAATGGGTTACCAATATTTACTATCCTATTTTGAGTTAATCCGTAAATAATATTAAAATTGCATTTTAATCCAAACCAAGCTTTGACAAAAAAAATCCTTAAGGGTTCTGTTGCTGACTGTACCTGCACTGAAATATTATCATGTCTTTGTATGCAAGTATTTGTTTACTATCGGAAGTACCTACGTTTGCATTAATTAATCAGAACTACATTAATCATCCAAAACCATAACCCTTAGATAGTTCGATCGGTAAGACAAGGGTCGCTTCCGATACCCCATTAATGTCGGACAAGGCAAGCTGACAGATACGACACGACGTTGGACTAAAACATCATTTCCCATTTCACTTGTCAATGCCCATTTATGTATGACTACTGGAGTTTATGTTACAAATGCTAGGACGAATTTATTTTCGTTTAACGAAGCGAAAACTAGCGCTGTAGCTAGTCAAGAATTAGTCTTAGTTCTCTAAGAGATGCCAATACACTCTAAGAAGGCTCACAAATTGTAAGTTGTATTGTAGAAAGACGAAGGAAGCCCATAGGAGGATATTTAAGCCTTTTATCAAAACGTTTCCTACGTTTCTCATTTCTCTTTTTTCACACATCTCACGTTAATACGTGAGCATATAATAAATATAAATAAATAAATAAATATATAGTGGACAACATCACATACATTGCTCCGATCCCTTAGTAAGTAGCTAATGCACTTGTGTTAAGGAAATCAGAAACAACGAAAGTACCACAACACCCAGACCCGAGACAATGTAGAAAACTTATTTTTCTACATTGCCCCGACCGGGGATCGAACCCGGAACCTCAGAGATGGCGGCGCCTTGAAAACCGGCACGCTAACCACTCAACCACGGAGGTCGTAATAATACTTGGCATCCTGAATAAAGCAGGGCTTTGCCAAGTTTTTAGCCAGAAGTTTCTTCTTTGGATTCCATGCATTAGCCAAACTTGAGTTGGATAACAAAGTAGCTCCTAGAAGCTCAGTACTGTTGAAAATAGTTGTAGCAACGTTTCTAAAAGTCGGAAGGCTTCTTTTTGGGAGAGCACAAATACGCTCGTGTCTTGATAGCATTAAGAACTATGCCGTTAAAAGATATTTCCATAAACGGACACCGAGAAAGCGTTCTATCAAGTTATTCCAATTTCCTTCTCCTGAAAGATGGCAATAACTCCCGTAGAGCGACTCCCCCGCCCGACAGTTTCATTGTATTCCTATGAAATGAGAGTGCAGCTAATTTATGACCGGTATGAATACTGAGCTGCGAGCGGCGACCCCCCGCGGGGAGGAGACTTGGAGATCATCAATCAGACGCTCAAAGACCGCCTTCGCAGTTGGAAATGATGGAGTAAAATTCTATTACGTATTTGAAATTGAGACGTTCAATTCACGGACTATTTTGACTGAGGCCGGATATCTCCGCAATTAATATTTTCAAGGATTTTGGGATACACGCTCTAAAAGATTAAGGATGGTTGAACTGCCGATAAGGCCATAACAAAATATATTGTGTGTGGTGTATGGATGCATGCGTTACTTTACTGAAAATAAACCAAAAGGCCCATGTTACGTATACGCAGATCTGATTTTATTCTTGTTTCTTTTGCAATGCATACTACGAGCTTTCAAACTGGTAAGTAGAAAAATTTGGTATTGGTCTAGCGAGATCTCATAAAACGTGTTCAGTAAAGTAATCATTCGTCTCATAATCCTCGATGCAGCAAGAGTTATTAAGTTTTTACAACCTTTCATCGCTAACGAGGTCACACCCCCTTACCCCCTCCCACTTTACAGGAGTCGATGAGTCGCAGCATCACAATCTGTCTCATCTTGTCTCTAAGGGAAACAATAATGAACCACGGCTGACAAACTCCATAATTAGTTGACGTCGAGAAAAGGTTTTCAATTTGGTATATTATGTATTTTTTTTTTGTTATTATTCGTTCGTTGTAATTTTTTCTTTGTTAATTTGTGATTAGTAATTTTGATACCAGACGCAATTATTTTTTAACTGATAGTGCCACGACAGATTTAAAATTACCTTTTATTTTCTATTATACGATTGCTGCTAAATTTAAAATGTATGAGAATGACGTCATGATCGACAAATGGATCACGTGACTTACCGATACAAAATGTCATTATTATACATTTATCTGTTTGTTTCTACTGGCCTAACAGTAGGCTTGGATGCTACTAGTTATCCTCCCCTCTACCTTTCCCACAAAACTATAAGTATATTTAAGTTATCGGGAAGGTGTTAGGCAATATAATCACCCGGAGAGTTAAATTAAAATATTCCATTCTGCGCCTTTTCTGTTCCCTCATAAAATAATTCCAGTTACAGAAACAAATTCCATTACAATTTTCAAAGCCGGAGACGCCGCAACAGTTTCATAATAGTCTATAGATTTACTCGAACGCCACAAAGTCTCGGAAACAATTTATCAAAGTCTCAAAGGATGTTTTATCGCCAACTCAAACTGCACAGTCCAGAAAGAATTCCTGATAACAAAGCGCTCCCGAGCGCGCTCCTCAAAAGATATTCCCTCAAAAATATGGAACAATAAAGATCAGTATAATTTTGTTGGTGAAGCGACCTCGCCTCGGCTGAATAGTTAATTTCGGAAGTTGAGTGGCGGCGCGGCATTAAATTAAAAGTTTTTCCCGCGGCCCGCAGTCCGCACAGAACGCGGAATAACTTGTTGAACTTTACACTAACAAAGAACAAAAATGTAGTGGCCTTAAGTTTTGTTCCGAGATCCTGAAGCCTCCAGACTCGCTGAATTAGAGTCATGATGAAATTGTCAGGCAACTGGCATAGTTAAGTGATGCAAAAGGTCTGTTATGCCGCCTAGTTTTGGACTCGTTCAATTCGATTCGTTCAAAATTTGACTATAACAGTGGCGATTCAAACGTCGAGACCATGAAATATTTGGTATTATAGTATATGTTATACTATATAGTATATGTTATACTATATAGGAAAAGCAATCAACATGATTCTATGATGATCTAAGCTATATAGGCTAAGATAATATCTAAGGCTACAGAGAACTGACTAGTTACAGTATTTTCACTCAGAAGTAAGGCAGCTGCCAGGCAACTGGTATAGTACAGTTAGCAACAAAAAGGTGATTGTGAATGGAGAAACACTAAAAATGGAGAACTCTACAGTATTTCTGGGGGTAACCTTAGATAATAAACTACAATGGGGCGCTCATATTGAGACTCTGGCAAGTAAACTTAATTCAGCTGCCTATGCTGTGAGAAAAATTAGACAATTTACAGACATTGATACAGCCAGGCTTGTTTACTACGCCTACTTCCAGTGTTATGTCCTATGGTATTCTATTATGGGGCAAAGCTGCTGATATTCAAACTATATTTGTATTGCAAAAGAGAGCTATTAGATCCATATACAAAATGAAGCCACGCGAATCTCTTCGCCAAAATTTTAAAAAAATAGGCATGCTTACAGTGACGTGTCAATACATTTATAATTGTCTACTGTTTGTACGTCAAAATATTAATAATTAGGTACAATAAACGGATAGATATAAGTAACCGTCCAATTAGAAGTGGAGCACATAAGTTAGTTGTAGTGCCACACCGTTTGCGTAAGGTACAGAAGTCCTTTGTGGGGTTGAGTGTACGCTTCTACAATATGATCCCGAAGTCTGTCTTGGACTTACCTTTGCACCGGTTTAAAGATACTGTCAAAAAACATCTAATAAATCATGGTTACTACACCATTGAAGAATTTTTAAATAACAAAGATTCTTGGAACGATAGTGATATGCTTCCATCTCCTCACGAGATATCTTAATAATATTGTTTCATACTAAGTACTAAAAATTGTATATTGAGACATTTTTTGAAAAGAGCAAGTACCGAGTTTCTTGCCAGTTCTTCTCGGTGCAAACCTGCTTTCCGAACCTGGCGGTAGAGTCCCGACATTTCATGAGAGCTTATATCTAAGCCTATGTGTAATAAAGAATTTCATTTCATTTCATTTGCCGTCTATGTACCTATGCCATCTATGTATGTATTCATTTGTTTACTGAATAATTCTAGCCTACTGTAAAACTTCTGCTTGAATGTAGACTGTTTTAAATTAAACTTAGACTTAGACTGTAGACTGTTTTAATACTTTTCAGTATATTCAGGTAGGGAAATAAAACAAAATGTTACAGGAAAGTGGTTTTTATTCAAACCGTTGTTGTTGTCATTCATGAGAAAATGTTCGTAGTCACAGTTATCCTCTAGACTAATATTTACACATCCTTACACTAACGTTTTATATTTACAAAGAATATGACGATTGGTATTTGCTACAATAAATTACAGAACACAGATACCGGCTTTAGAACCAGTGTAATGTAAAGCCTGCAGTTCAAACTAGCAGGCTTTGGCTCTAATACCTATGTTAGATCTGATAGTTCTTCATCGGAGCTTTAACTTACGTGGCCTATAATTATTAACAGCTCTAAGTATGTAGTTCTGCCCTATAAAGACCTCTATATATACGTTGTCTTTGCCATGTTTATTGTTTTTATTATGTTCGGGTCAAATAACTGTAACTGAATTTAATTTCGATAAAAATTTATTATTTTAAACTTAATAATAACATATTCGATGATAAATCTTTTGGATTTGATGCTTCATTCGCTGTGTTTATAGCAATCCAGCATATTTAATGGAATCAGTGTCTCCAAAGCAAACGTTTTAATTAATGCTACGTCAGTGTATTGAAATCGTGGGAACAGCTTTGCAACTACGAATGGAATATTCCAGAATAATTTGCTGCTCACGAAGTGTTTGGAACATTTCACTCCAGTTTCAATTCAGTTCACAAATTGTTATTGTTTGTACATCATAAGATTAGTAACGTAGGTATACGTGGAAGTAAAATTAGTAGCTATTCCAATTAATATACTAAAATTATTTTTAATTAATTCCTTGAAATAACAACTAACTTAATTAAAAGACAACAATCGGCCAAGTATTTCGAAATTATAGTTACGTATTATTGTAAAATGAAATTAAACATTATTTTGTTACTGTATTATAAGCCACGTAATTTCAAGCTTTTACAAAAGGTTTTAATTAAGTTGTATAATATAACTTATGTTTCACCTAATATACTTTATAAGAACTAATTATTATTTTTAATAACAGGGCACTTTATACAAGAGATCTAACACGTCTTAAATATGAGGTAAATGTAGAATTTATAAATATTACATTTTTAACATTACATTAACTACAGACATTGTAATTCGTATTAATACAATACAAAGTATTATTTTAAACAAGGAGTATATAACTAGCAATAGAATTGAGATACAATTTTAACAAATACACATAAAATATAAGGAAGTTCGTAACATTGTAGATTTTACCTACGAAGAATTTTCATCAATATCATTACATTACTTTAAATAATATTCATTTTCTATTTGTTTAGTAATAAACTAAACGGACTATCCATTTATAAAATTAATCCATTAGTTTTAGAAGGAAAAAAATATCTAGCTTTGTCTTTAGTTGGAAATTCATAAAAAGTCAAACACGACTTTCGATTAAAATTCAAAGAGGACAAAAGAAAAGTTAATGGCTCGCAACCGGAAGTGCATAATAATTTATCATCGCTACAATTCTCATACAGTTGAGACAAAATAATAAATGCTCTGTGAACCGCATTCAAAGATGGAAGCGATCCAAAATATTATTCAACGTATCAGATTTACATGCACCGAATGAGGGTAGTCGACTGCGAAGTTGCATTATCGCTTATTGGTCGCAATTGTGATACATTGCTATACTTAAACGAGTGTAACGTATTTGAGAAAGACAGCCTTCGACTTCGTTGAAAACTTGGTAGAGCTACAAGAATTTAATCGACAGAAATATTACTCTAGTAACAGACTCAGAATTGGATTGCACTTTGTAAAATCGATGTGGTAAAAGTCATTTTTTAGAATCTAAACTAAATACAGTGCGGTTTTCAGTTTTAGTATCATAAATAAGAAAAACGTACATAGGATCATCTTTCGATCATTCGAGGGTCTTTTTTCCGGAAATTCAAATTCTTTTTCGGAAATTCTATTTGGTTGGTTGGACTGTTAGGCAATTCACCTCCCGAATATTCTTGTTTGCATTAGGTCAATATACCAGACGGTAAACTCGACTATACGCTAGTCGAAACTTTATTGGGCCATGATTGTGAATGTATAGTGTGGATTTAACATACATGACAGAGGACTAAACGTATGTATATATTTGTCCAATAATACACATTTCAGATCTTGACACAAGCGACTAAACTATCGGTCGATCAATAAACTATAATTTGCTTTTGCGGAGACCGTCCACACACTGCAGTCCGGGCAACTGAAGCATTATAAATGCATAAGACTAGTGATGCACACACGGCCACTGGAGCGAGATTGATGCTCGTCCGACCGTGGACAGCGACGGATCCGCTCTGCAAGAGTTCACTTCACCTCACCAGTTCACTTCACTTATTCCGGCACGCGGCGCAGAGAGCTCAGAAGTCGTCTACACCGAGATCTCTTGGATCTGTACTCGTTTCTTTGGCGGCGCCGCGCTCGGCCTCTCTTTTAGTTCTGCCTCGCTGCTGCGCTGTGGAAGTCGACAGCTATGTTAGTGAATTGTCAGATCAGTTATTATTATTGCAGTTACCTACTTAATAAAAGATGCGCATCGCATTTAAGTACGCTGGAAAAATTTCATTCAAGTTGCCCTGAAATTCAATGTGTTTTCTATGTATGTGTGAAAATCCATATTCAAGATGTTTTCATCAGATTTTTCTCGGATGAAAATCAAACCCCAAAAGCTGAGAAAAGAAATAGCTAGAAGATGGTTGTACCAAAAGCTTCCTGCCAAATTATGTAGCCCCTACAAATAATATTTCCGCACCTAGGCTAGTGTCTTTATTGTTTGCAATTATGAGAGACCATTCAAAAACAAAGAGAGATGTAGAGTTTGTGATAACAAAGTATAGTGTGTTCTGTGGTAAAATCCCATTAAAATGCAGTCTGCAACCGCCATTGCGGTTTTTTTCCATTTTTAAAGTCGCACTGACTCTCACAGCTAACTTCATTAAGTTCAGCGCATTCGCATCAGTACAGCGTCCACTGCCTATCCATCAACTGCACCAATGAACAGTTTCGAATGGAGAGTAACTCGGAGTATTTAATAACATGCATTTCGCGCAGACACCACTCGCGAACGGCCGATAAATTCCCCCGCAACGGCCCAATTTGACCGCGCGCGCGATCTTTGTGCTACCTACGGTCCACCAATGAAGTATGAACATTGGAAATACCCCGATAGGGTCCAATCATCTGGCTCGCCACTCAGAGGTGATCGGACTAATAAACTAAGAAGTTGCAGTCCCTAGACGTACGTGTATATAAAAAATTAAGTGCACGATGTAAAAACTGAACTTTTACTACGGACATTTTAGCACACCCACCAGTGCAGAGCCCGCTGCTTGGGTATTTTACGATTCTAGTTAGAATCATGAACTTTTATTTATTTATTATTTATTTATTTATTTATTTATTTATTTTACACCTTACTACTAGCATTACAGGAAGTTATCCTAATTCACTAGAAGTAGCTTTTGACCTTAATCTAATACTTAAAATCAAATCAAACTAAAACATCTACAATACGTACAGATAAAACTATAAACATCTATCTACAATCATAACATATAGTCCACATTGCTACTGTTGTTTTGTGATAATATGTAACCTATGACTTGACACTCGGGGATCGTGACAATACAAGGGCAATATTATCGTAAAATTACGGTTTTTGATGTGTAATCTTTCCTGTAAGTTACTGGAAATATTTTGTGGGAGTAATTTCGGGAAAGGGGCGGAAATATGTAATAGGAAACCGGAAAAGCGCTTGCTATTTGATTTGACCAATGAAAACGCCCGGTGCTATTTTGCGAAAGGTTAGAAGGTCAAGTCATACTGTTGGCTAACATATAGTTAAATGTGTTAAGCATGATTTTCGAAATAATATTATTTTTAATATCGAGTGAGACATGCATCGAAGATATTTGTTACAAATTCCTACAGTGTAAGTCTGGCAAGCACACAACCTTGCCTGCTCCGATATTCGGATGTGCAATAATGAGTTGCAATAAGCGTTGCCGCGTCATCTCCGCCGCCATTTTGTTCGAATAATTCACGCCAATCTCTGAAATGGCGTCCCCACGCCGGGCCTGTGATCCAGAATATAATAAACGCTGCACTGGCGACGGCGAAATAATGTAAATACATCCGAGTGCGATAAAATGTAAAGTAAAAAGTACGAGTGTTTAACATTTTGTATTACTAGCCTGTAATAAAATCCAATTAAAAAGCATATGTGATGAAAAAAATATAAGAAAAATTTAAAAGTTAATAATAAACAAACTTCATTCAAATTTTGGGTTAATACTGTTCATATATGTATGAAACCGTTGCTCATAATTCTTAAAATAAAATAAAAATGTATTTAGGGACTCAACTGTTCAAAATGGAGGACTTTTTTTCAAAGACCTCTTCAATATTGTAATTTATTCATGAGGATTACATATTATTTTCCGTCATAAAAACTTTGCTACCTAAAAATGATCTCGAAGGATTAAAGCCTTATCAAATTCCAAATAAGGGATTTCTTTCAAACAAAACAAAACAGCTGAGTCACTTGTCCCACTGCCAACGATTTTATTATAGAAAACGAATTGAGTTGAAATGTAGTCTAGAAAGGAATTGGCGAGCTACTAGGACAAGCGAGAAAATGCCTATTTGAGCTAATATAGTTGTGCTATTGACATAAAGGTGGGTTTACGCTAACGAACTGAGCACGAGCGAAGCACAAGCGGAGCCGTTCTCGGCTTCGTCGTTGTATGTCGTTCGAGGCTTGTAAGTCGGTCCACTGACATGACATGAATCAGGGGGCACGGCAGTGCCCCCGCCAAAGTCAAAGCGCGAAGCAAAACTGCCGTACCATCTTTACAGGAACCATTTCGCCGCATTTTCGGGCTCCTATTTGAGAACCTCTGGATAAGACCAGAACGCTGAAATTTTCGCTATCCAGTAAGCTATAATCACATACTTAAAACCCAAAATTTCAAATCTGTAGGTCATATAGTTCCGAAGTTATGCGAAAGCAAAGTTTCGCATTTTCGACACTGACTGACTGACTCATATTGAATGGAAGCAGGCGTTATTTTGCGGAAATCCATAATTAGCAGGACTGATTAATTTGTTTGCGTAGAGATCTACGATTTCGCATTGTGAAGTCAACATCTCCTGAGGATGTCCCGGTGTCGGGACGAAACGTGCGTCGAAGAAAGTGATAGAAAATTGTGTGTGGTGTTTCATGTGGATGGTGTTCCTGCATATTGCACCATACAGAATCCTTTCAAGAAGCGGATAATAGCAAAACAAATTGCTGCTGACTGACTCATGATCATCAAAATAGAACTAGTACTTCCCATAAACTCAGAGAGCTGAAATTTGGTACAGAGTTAGGGTTTAATGGCCACATAAAGGGAAAACTATAAAAACTAGGATAATCGAAGATCTGGAGTACCTGGTGATCACTGCATTAATAACTTTGTAATTCCATATAAATTATATAAGATTACAAAGTTATTTATGCAGTTAATGTATCTAGAAAAACGGACAGAAATATTTTGTAATATTTTGAAGTTTCTACAAAAAGAAGTGAAATCCCACCAAAAACATTGAACTTGCCGTGTGACTTGGCCGTTGAAGACCAAGAACCGCTACTCATTGACGATGAATTCTGACGACAGATTGGTGCAATGGTGTCATGGAGCACCTGGTTTGAACCCTTGTGTACCCTTCAACGGCCAAGTCACGCAACATTAACTATAATAATAAAGAAATCGCAGTAAGGAACCTTAGACTTGGCACGACTTTGTCTAGATTTCAGTACTTTTTAGAGATAAACAAGCAGCTCCATTTTGACTTTGGCTAGTTTTTTACAGAATCTTTTTGGTGGGATGACATTGTCAGGAGGGCGTTGATACAGAACAAAGGCAGCCAGAAAATAAAATTTCCTCAGTTTTACTTAAATTTTAGATTAGTTTTAGTTAATATTAAGGAAATCCAACACAACATACAATAGCGTAATACCGACAGAGCGAACTATCAAACAGTATCACAAGATACCGGCGTTAGTTCCGACGTTGGCCACGCACCAAGATAGCCTTGTTGCACTGTAGACGAATTGTATTCGTCACGTGCTCGGTTCGTGCTTGATTCGCCTAGCGTAGACCCACCTCTAGATCTTAAAACATTTTGTGAATAAGTTTTTTGAGCGAAGAACAGTTGATAGCTAATCGCTGGCGGTGGGATGAGTTCATAAGCTAGTCTTATCGTGTCTGTAATGTAAACTTTTGCAGCGATGTCTTGTACGTTAAACGCGGGTATTAGCATAATGATTGCGTCGTCTGTACACAAGTGCGCCGGCAGATTAGCGCAGAACAAGCGATGCACAGCGAGCTAGTCGTAGCTGAGATAATTTCATTTCGCTTCAAGACTCTGAGATGAGCGTGCGCAGGGTTGTCAAATAAAGAATTTCCAGAAATGTTCCAGAAATAAACAGACAAAAGAGAAAGTTTGAAAAATATTTTTTTTTTATAATTTTGATAATTTCTGACCCATTTTCAAAATATTATTTTAAGGAGAGTTTACAATTAGTCACGAAATCTGAAAATGAGATCTAGCATAAATATTTAGGAACGTGCCGATTGGAAAGTTTCGCGAATAATTACTAGTTAGGTACGTAAAGCTGAAAGTTTAATTAAGATTATTTGTAGTACATAATTTAATGTCTTAATAACTCATTTGAATTTACTTGAATAATTTCTAAGAAGAGCTGTAAGTTCGGGATGTTATTGAGTAACAGTTGTCATCTCAATAATTCCAGATTGGTTGCTTTTACGTATTTTATACAGTAACTTTAGTAAAAATCGATAAATCTAAATTGTTTAATAATAATATATTTTTTTGAATATGTTCAGTAGGCAGAGAATCTCAGATATCTTTATGCAGTCAATTCTGCGATTTCCTTTGAAAGTTCTAATTAGGTAAAGGATAAAAACTGTCTTAGGATAATGAGCATAAAGTGCAGTGCGTTATATTAGGTACAATGCATTGCAATTATAAAGGTGCGCACTGCATCTAAAATGGCGTTTCACTCTACATCAGGTGAACGTCGTGATAGTTTCCTTATTGTTTTTTTTATACAAAAAAAGGTTTTGATATTTCAGTTAGCGGGATGGTAAGTGGTAACCCTAGTATAATGAGACGTAATATTGTTATGTGTTTCACGTAGTAAGTGAACATATGAGTCGTACAATAGTTTTACCTTTAGAGTGCTCTTTCTCGGCGAAGTGACTGCGGGGTCGGCGCCCAGGCCCGCCGCGCCTGCCGCCCCGGCGCCCGCGGCCCCGGCGCCCGCCGCCCCCGCGCGGCTGCTGCAGCTGCCTGTCGCGACAACTTTGTGCTTACACTCAATTATTATTGGTTGAGTACACAGCACTCAATTTTATTTTTTATTTATTTATTATGGAACGACAAACAGTCTAGCACTACAATTTTACATTAATAACAAAAAACTAACACCAGTAAACATCAGTGCATGACACTCCGTCGTTCACAGGTAATCCAAAAGTAGGTACATGGTGAGGGCAACACAAAGTAATCAATATTTCGATGTATCTACTTTTAATTTAAGGTTGCTTATGACCAACCTCTTGAAACCACCCACTCGAGTTGCAAAAATATCGATATTGCCAAAGTTCTCGTTGTACGTCTGCGTCATCCTAAGTAGAGGCGAGCGCTTACCTGCATTCGTGCGGCAGTTTGTGGTAGCAAAGAGTTGGTGTGTTCGACAGCTACGTATAGGTGTTCTAAATGGCACACGATAGCAGAGCTTGTGGGTTAAGTATTAATATTATAACTGGAATATTTAGACTTGAATAGTATTTAATTAGAAGCCTGTGCAGTATTCTAGTTTATTATTTAAATAACGAATAATGGGACGAGAAAGACATTCAGCTGCCTATCCCAGTTGTATTATTTGTCAGCTTCGTGTTGAAATTGTTCCTACCAAACTGTATAATCTGTCCTTTTTTTTGGTCAACTTCGATGCTGGCATTTCCGACACGTGTAGTGTTGTAATGCGAAGTAATGTTGTGCACTTCATCGACATGAGCACTGAGCAGACGTTTCACTTTACACTAGATGAACGTCACTCGTCTTATCAAATATTGCCGATCTTAGTTAAAATTTTTTGACAGTAATGCTATTACAGTATAATATTTCATCTTAGTTGAACCGTAAGTAATATAGTAAAAGTCGTAGAAACTAGGTACACCGAAGTAAAACTTAGAAGTAGTGGGTAAAGTTTTGAATATGTCACAAGTGAAGTAAGAACTCGTGTAAGTTGTCGTGGAAGTTATCTCGGCGGTGTACGCTTTAACAAGTGAGATTCGACTAGACGGCGCCGCAGTCGAAAGTTCTAGTTTTGAGGTATTTACACAGGCTTTGTGAACTTACTGCGACTGGTTTAACTGACTCTTAGAATCTGGGAAGTGAATTGACGATTTTTGACGACCTCCGTGGCGCAGGGGACGCACGCTCGGATTCGAGTGGGAGGTCGCGGGTTCGATTATCGCCACGGGCCACTTTGGAATTTTATAAATTCTAAATTGGCTCAGGTCTGGTCTGGTGGGAGGCTTTGACCGTGGCTAGTTACCACCCTACCAGCAAAGGCGTACCGCCACGCGATTTAGCGTTCCGGTACGATGCTGTGTAGAAACCGTTGGGGTGAGTTCACTTACCCCTTCAAAGTTAGTACGCTAACATCTTCGACTGCATCATCACTTACCAGCAGGTGAGATCGCAGTCAAGTACTAACTTGTATAGCGTAAAAAAAAAGAATATCACTGCTTAGCAGCAAAAGAAAAAGGTGTTTCATAACCCACATGTCTGAATGTTACATAATGTAGTCAAATGTGTCTGAAAACGGCTTATTCTCACTTGTCTTATGTACCAAACGCATATATTATGTTATGTTCAAGAATAAGAGACGTAATTGGGATTACCTATTAGATAATGTTTCGAAATATTTATAATCTAGAGTAAATTGTACCTTTGTAACAGGTGATTAAATAGCCTAATTTGTTTCAGATCCATCCGGAGACAATTTGCAAAAAGTTATTTGACATAAAGAATGAATACACGAGCCACGGCCGAAGTCTCCCACCAGACCAGATCTGAGCCAATTTAGAAATTATATAACTCCAAACTGGCTGCTGCCGGGAATCGAAACGGGGACAATTTCTCTACGAGGGAAGGATATGGAACCATTTATCACCATCTACTGTTTATCCACTCTCTGAACATTTTATCACCACCGACTCTTTATCATAGGCGTATGTGTGGAAATAGGTAATATCCCGCGTGGATAAATGGGCAGACCTTTCATCTTCGAAATAATTTTATTTTATCCCCTTCCAGATAAAAATAAGTGAGGGTTGAAATTGTGTCCCCTGCCCATGTAAAGTAAAAAGGCTTTAGCTGATTTAGAAATTATCAAATTCCAAAAAGGCCTTAAACGAGAACTAAATTCAGGAGTTTCTGGAGAGATCTAAGAGCGCGCAAAGTGCGTTAGGGAGGTCATCAAATGTCAACACACATGAAGCAAGGATATTGAGGGTATACCTTCTCTCCGCGGGCGGCGATGACTGCGACGCTTGCCTCGCTGTAAGTAGATGCCCGCGAACACGAGCAGGTTCAGCGCCAGGAGAAAGCACCCGGCGCCAACCGTCACTCCCAGCGCCACGGTGTAGCTGGTAAAACACGAGCTGTTACAACTAGCTTAGTCATGATTTAAGACTTATTTCGTGGTTAGAAAACATATTGTTGTGTTTAGAACGGGTACATACCACGATATAACACGATGATTTTATGTGCCGATAGTTCCATGTAACTGGGTCGATATATCGGCACATAAAATCATCGTGTTATATCGTGGTATGTACCCGTTCTAAACACAACAATAGCTTAGTCATTACAAGTACACATCGTCGAGTGATCTGATTATGATGCTCCAGTGTAGGGACGAAATTAAACGAAGAGATTTTTGAATCCTCAAAAAGAGTTCTACCACTTTGATGTTATACAGGTTTAAAAAAATCGAGGTTTATTGTTACCAACAGAGTTGAATTTTGAGTATTGACTTGAAGCAAGTGTTTAATCTTTGCTTCAATCCAATATGCTCTTTTCGTGATAGCTAGAACTGCCAGTAGAGGCAGATACTACTAGGCTTATCTTCATAACAGCTTTTATGACTTTTTTTAAACGTTAAAAAACAACATTGCTTCACGTTTGCAGCAGAGCAGACCGGAACAAAGGTCGTGAAATAAGCAAACACATTACAGAAATTGGCTGGCAGATGTTGATCAATCATGTTTATGCTCCGTGAGGGACGTGGATTCGACGTTTATTGCCGCAAACAATATTATGTTTACGCCGAGCAAATTTATAAAACAAGGATAAGCGAAAAATGTTTATATTACGGTTTTTCGCGTGAGCGAAATGAATTCGTTATTGCAAACTCTCCTTATATTTTTCTTGATTAACAAATCTGTAGGCTACGTAATTGGTTTGGTTTGGTATAAGCTTAGTAAATACCTGAAAATCTTCCTTATTGTAATTTCAATAACAATTATAAATAATTAATTCGAACTCGAGCTACTAAGTTTTACTCGTATTACTAAAAATATCTCCAGGTCATATTTATGCGTTAAACATAGTCTACGCAGTGTTTTATTTAAAATTGATGTATTTTCTAAACATGTTATCACAAACTTATAATTAAAATAAATATATATATGAAAATGTAATAGATTAATGTGAAAATGTAACAGATTAATTTGAAAATGTAATAGATTATAAGAAGCATAGATTTTAATAAAGTAGTCGCTCGCTATAAAAAGGTCATTTTTATAAATTTTAACACATTCCTCCTACTAAAATTCTTTTGGGTAAGCATGCAATATTTTCTTTTTTTATTTTGAAATTGTGAAACCAGCTGTGCTATTCTACAAAATGAAATAGCTGCCAGACAGCTGCCAACCCGAATATGGCATGCAAAATTGTACTCTATTACAACTGACAAATTCATAGATGCATAGATGTACGCTCGTCGCTGTTTTGCAGAATAGCACGACTGTTTATTGACTTCTCTCAATTTTCTACCTATAATATTTTAAATATTTACAAAATATAATAAAAATGTTTTTAACAAAGTTATTTTTATCTAGATTTTTAATATACACACTTCGTACCAACAATTTGGATTCATTGTGAAAATTTTCATGCGGAAAAATTAAGGTAAGATTACAAATTCATTCGTATAATTTAGCAGAATATAATTTACACTCTCCATCTTTTTCTTAAGTTCACTCTGAAAAGTTTTTAGCCACTTCCATTAAGAAATATAAATCTCTTTTTTGTGGATAAGATAAATGAGTGTCGTATCTTAAACTTTTCCTTTGTAATCCAATGACTTATAGCACTAAAACAAATAATTTGAATGCAAATAATTAAAATATCAAATACGAAAGTTAATCTTAAAGTTTTTAGAAACAAATAGCTTTAAACGTCTTTTGCAGATAAGAAAATTGCTTTTAAAAGAACAATAAAAATGTCCGAAAGAAAGAAAATGGGTTCAATTCAGTGACTTTGCTCTTACTAGAAGATTAACGAATGCAGTTTTTAAATCTTTTTGGGGAATCCCGAGCAACGGAAAAAACTTGAAGACAGGTTTTCAAGTTAAAATATCATTTAATCTCAATGTCTTGGATGTCAGATAAACTCAAAATCATTATTTTGGGGATATAAACCTAACGTTTTGAGTGTTCTGCTTGTAAAAAGATCTTTATTTCGAAATTTTTATGTTTAAAATTTCAAAATAAGGGAAAATTTCGCAAGTTGACTAGGCGGCCTTTGTTAGTTAAGTCATAAGTGTTATTTTTGTAGACACACACTACACGGATAATGGGTATATAAATACCAGTGTAGTTAGCTCAGGTAATTGGAGACATCCATTACTATTATCAGCGCAACCCACTCGCGAAAAAAAGGGTCCGGAGAAATTGGCTCACATTAGGAGACGGGACAGAGACAAAAATGGTGGCAGCCAAACAGGTAAACACATTAGCGAGATTGCAGTGCGCCCTGATCTATCTTGTTTATACACGAGCTTGGAAATGTGCTCGGTTTTTTGGTAAAAGGTGTAATTGTGTTGCTCTGGGCCCGGTTATATTCACTCAGTAAACATAACTTCACAGTTTCATATAAGTAGGGTGAAAATACTTTTTTACTAAGCTCTCCAGCTGTTGTTCATCCAGCAACCTGTACGAGTATGTCACAAAACTGTATGAACTGTCTTTGAAACTTTAGCAGGCAACGCTTTGTAGTTGCGTTACGTACATACAAAATTACCTCACCTACCACCTTACAAAATTAAAAATGTTACAAATTAATGGTTGATGATAAGACAGTGCATTAACATATAACTGCGAAGAGGCCACAAATTTGAAGGGAAAATCAGCGTTTGAAAACCCAGAAACCCTTTCCATTCTGAGAGGTGATCCGTAGCCCACTTGGCACCTAAGAGCTTGTGCGTTCCTCACTACGACGAGTGACGTACGGCGAGTGTGTAAGTTCTTTTTTCACCAGGCGGAAGACGTTCTTCGAGCTCTTCTCTCCTTCAACGAGGGAGTATCACTCACCTGTAGTACTGCGCGTCGATGTTGGTGAGCGAGTCCTCCTTGGGCGAGGGCTGCGGCGCGGGGAGCGCGGACAGCGCAGGACGCGCGGACGGGGAGGGCTCGCACTCCTCCACCTACGTCTCTTGCTCCTCTGGGTTCTCCTCTTCCTCCTCCAACGAGGGAGTGTCACTCACCTGTAGTACTGCGCGTCGATGTTGATGAGCGAGTCCTCCTTGGGCGAGGGCTGCGGCGCGGGGAGCGCGGACAGCGCAGGACGCGCGGACGGGGAGGGCTCGCACTCCTCCACCTCCGTCTCTTGCTCCTCTGAGTTCTCCTTTTCCTCCTCCAACGAGGGAGTGTCACTCACCTGTAGTACTGCGCGTCGATGTTGGTGAGCGAGTCCTCCTTGGGCGAGGGCTGCGGCGCGGGCAGCGCGGACAGCGCAGGACGCGCGGACGGGGAGGGCTCGCATTCCTCCACCTCCGTCTCTTGCTCCTCTGAGTTCTCCTTTTCCTCCTCCAACGAGGGAGTGTCACTCACCTGTAGTACTGCGCGTCGATGTTGGTGAGCGAGTCCTCCTTGGGCGAGGGCTGCGGCGCGGGCAGCGCGGACAGCGCAGGACGCGCGGACGGGGAGGGCTCGCATTCCTCCACCTCCGTCTCTTGCTCCTCTGAGTTCTCCTTTTCCTCCTCCAACGAGGGAGTGTCACTCACCTGTAGTACTGCGCGTCGATGTTGGTGAGCGAGTCCTCCTTGGGCGAGGGCTGCGGCGCGGGCAGCGCGGACAGCGCAGGACGCGCGGACGGGGAGGGCTCGCATTCCTCCACCTCCGTCTCTTGATCCTCTGGGTTCTCCTCTTCCTCCTCCAGCGAAGGAGTCGTGTACAACTCCGGGAATATTTCACCTGTGACAAGAGGACGCGTCAACTCTCAATCTGCAATATTCTTTGCTGCCAAAATTATAGAGGCATGTTTAGGAGAACGAGATTCTGCATCTCACCACGTTCCGAGGAGGCATTTCTGCACGTTCCGTGATGAAGACTATTGATAACCATGTAATGGATACCTGACTGCAACCTCAAATGACGAAAAGGTAACAACTTAAGGCAGCATGGAAAGATACGAACTAACTTGAAAGATGTACGAGTAGGTATATTATACTTGTCAGTTACTACACAGCATTGTTTTTCAGAGGGCTTTCCTAATAATCACAGCATCCCAACTGCGCCAGGAAATACATTATTACTGACTTTGAGGCTAAATAATAATCTCTGGGTATAAGTTGTAATGTGAATTTTAATTATTCGGTGCATGCTGGCTCACTAACAATGACCTAAATATTACAATACGCATTAAAATATCTCGAATCTAGATGGAAATCAAAAACTAAAACCGAAAAGTTTTTGGTATCGCTGCAGTTATAGTCAGAAAGCTCTTTGCTCCGAACACCAGTCAGGCCGTACGGAAACTAAAAAATTTATTACCATAATAATTTCCGGCGAGCACCAAGTTGGAAAGTTTAATAAATAGAGAGAGAAAGAGAACAAGTTCTCAACGAGTAGAGATTTATTCTGCGAGGTGGAAAGTTCCCTCTATTTCCTTATTCTTGACGCCACGCTGTGACTCGTGAGGTCACCGCCCCAGCGAAAGAGGCGCGATTGCATAGGAGCAATGTAGTTGACGGCTATTTAAGTACCTATGTATTGTAAAAATTATGAAATCACAAATATCGTATTGACCTGTCAAGAGAACCTGTAAGGCCTATGTGAAATAAATCTCTGTGAAAAAAAAAACATGTAAGTTACATACAGTTATTTCTCGCGTTTGAATAATACGTATATTTTGCAATTTAATATATTTTAATTTATTACATTTATAGTCTTTAATGTCTTATAGATTCGTAGTACCTATAGTTAATATAATTATAATTAGTTTAGTCAAGTTAGTTATAATTTATGAGTTCGTATCAATACTATCGATGATAATAATTTAATCAATAAAATACCCCGAAAACGGTATTCATAATGTAACGTAGTGTGTAATCACTACTAAGCATTTGAATGGAAGAAGATTGTATAATATATATTGTATAGGTACTCGAATAAATGACATATTATGGTCGTTCGCTCTGCTTGCGTACTGCTGTCGCTGGAGCCGTGGCCTAGCCCACGTAGTGAATTAACTGAGACGTATCTTTATATATTCTGTTAAGCTTTTTGGCAGCGGCTCTGATGCGAGTACAGTGCGGTTCGTAAAATAAAATGTATGGCCTTGTTTTGATGTAATTCTCCGCATTATATCACTGGTAATACATCCGGTAAGCTGCAGTAATATTATTATGACATTTTTAAGAAACAGTATGAATTCTAACTGTGTTTATCTACTCGTACTTGTGTATTTACATGTGTGAGTATACATAGCTATTATAAAAATATTAAATGTATGCCTAACCTAGGTATCTTGGTTAAGTTTGTCGTGGACGTCTTTTCAATGTAGAGTTGAAATCCTTGTCAACTCATTTTGTATCACCAATATAAAAATCCGATATTTTATTTACAAGTCAACTCTACCTTAAATGTATCAAGCATTTCAATTATTATATGCTTTGATTTTCTTTGAAAGTTGCATGTCTTAATATAATTTGAAACTTGCTTTATGAAAATGTATATCCTGGTTAGATTCACTCACTCACACATATTATATTACGAGTTACGACTATCTAAATTATCGTTATAAACGCGCGAGATATAGATTTGGTATAAATCACAATAGAGCGCGGCTCACGAATGTATTATTATTGTCAGAGATGTGACGTCAGATAAATGCAGCCATTGTTGGAGTAATGGCGATAGATTTAATGCGCCAGTGCGCTAAATAATGAGGTCTCGTTCATGTGATGCGGGTCATTGCTCGCGGGGGCGGTGAGTGGTTCTTCCCGCAGGATGTTTTGGACAGGTGGTTTAGGATACTTCTGTCATGTTAAGGTAAATCCCACCAAAAACATAAATGTAAAAAAAGGAGAGCCAAGTTGAATACAAAAATTATGCTCGGCTGTCGGCTTCGCCCCAAAAAGAATGGAGATCAAAATGAGTGCCAAGTTCTATGTAAAATCGAAATTTGTATTTATAGGAACAAAAAAACAATATGAACAATTATTAAACTCTATTTCTTTGCTTTATTGGATACCTATAACAATTGCTGTTATTAAAAAATGTTTTTTTTACATCTTTTACATTTTTTACAGTTTTCATTACATCAGTCATTTTATAAAGTTATACAACATTTTAATTCAGATAAAAACTCGCCAAGTCAAATCTAACCTATTTTAAGATCTCACATTTTTGAATAACAGCAATTGTTATAGGTATCCAATAAAGCAAAGAAATAGAGTTTAATAATTGTTCATATTGTTTTTTTGTTCCTATAAATACAAATTTCGATTTTACATAGAACTTGGCACTCATTTTGATCTCCATTCTTTTTGGGGCGAAGCCGACAGCCGAGCATAATTGTTGTATTCAACTTGGCTCTCCTTTTTTTACATTTATGTTTTTGGTGGGATATCATTACTTTTTGTAAAGAAAACTAGGCAGGTATTGAGTTTAAAGCTTTTTCTTGCGTTTCCGCGGCGTGGTTTTCTTTTTTATACTATTTTCTACACTGTCTTGAATGTTAGAGATAATAGTGATAATAAATAAAATAGAAAAATAAAGTAAGTACCTAATGTTGCAATGTCCAAATTAAAGAATCAACTGTTAGACGGAACGAAGTTCGCCGGGTCAGCTAGTACAACATAAGTTTGCTGCTGTCAAATGATGTCAGTATAGCGTTTTCTTACTGGAACTAGAACTGAGTGGCTGAGACAACGCTAAACGCGTGACAGTTGACAGCGGCAAACTTATAGCGAACGAGTTGTATAAAGTATTTATTTATTCATTGAATCTCATATATATGTTCTTCACTTTTATACTATTATTGGTTAAGGCACGAAGAACCTGGTTCTTTAGCGCGCATTTCAAGTTTTTTGTATGAGGACACCGCTTATTTTTTATTTTTTTGACTTTTTTATTTTTTGATTTTTTCTTACGTTTACACACAATTAAAGAGCTGGATTCCAAATTTCATCCTTCTAGGTCATCTGGAAGTAGGTTAAGTCTAGGTACTATATGTCAGTTTGTATGGTGACACCCCTTATTTTTTGACTTTTTTTTATTTTCTGATTTTTCACTACGCTTACACACAATTACCGTGCTGGATTTCAAATTTCATCTTTCTAGGTCATCTGGAAGTAGGTTAGGTTTAGGTACTATATGTCAGTTTGTATGGGGACACCCCTTATTTTTTGACTTTTTTTATTTTGTGATTTTTTCCTACACTTACACACAATTACCATGCTGGATTTCAAATTTCATCTTTCTAGGTCATCTGGAAGTAGGTATAGGTTAGATTTAGGCACTATATTTCAGTTTGTATGGGAACACCCCTTATTTTTTGACTTTTCTTTATTTTTTGATTTTTTCCTACGCTTACACACAGTTACCGAGCTGGATTCCAAATTTCATCCTTCCAGGTCATCTGGAAGTAGGTTAGGTTTTTGTACTTTATGTTAGTTTGTATGGGGACACCCCTTATTTTTTGACTTTTTTTTATTTTCTGATTTTTTCCTACGCTTACACATACTTACCAAGCTGGATTTCAAATTTCATCTTTCTAGGTCATCTGTAAGTATAGGTTAGATTTAGGTACTATATTTCAGTTTGTATGGGAACACCCCTTATTTTTTGACTTTTCTTTATTTTTTGATTTTTTCCTACGCTTATACACAGTTACCGAGCTGGATTCCAAATTTCATCCTTCCAGGTCATCTGGAAGTAGGTTAGTTTTTTGTACTATATGTTAATTTGTATGGGAACACCCCTTATTTTTTGACTTTTTTTTATTTTCTGATTTTTTCCTACGCTTACACATACTTACCAAGCTGGATTTCAAATTTCATCTTTCTAGGTCATCTGTAAGTATAGGTTAGATTTAGGTACTATATTTCAGTTTGTATGGGAACACCCCTTATTTTTTGACTTTTTTTTATTTTCTAATTTTTTCCTTCGCTTACACACACTTACCAAGCTGGATTTCAAATTTCATCTTTCTAGGTCATCTGGAAGTATAGGTTAGATTTAGGTACTATATGTCAGTTTGTATGGGAACACCCCTTATTTTTTGACTTTTCTTTATTTTTTGATTTTTTCCTACGCTTACACACAGTTACCGAGCTGGATTCCAAATTTCATCCTTCTAGGTCATCTGGAAGTAGGTTAGGTTTTTGTACTATATGTCAGTCAGTATGAATTTTAACGACATTTTGACCTTCATATCTTTATAACCGTTTGAGCTAGCTTCATGAAAATTGGGCTTTTATATGATCTTATGGATATAATTAAACACACGTAGTTTTATGTGTTTACGTTAAATAGGTTTTGAGTTATAGAAGGGTCAAAAGTGGCACCAAGTGGTTCGTGTAAACTTACTCTTGGCGCTGGCTAGCCAGTTCCTTTGCTTGAACTTGGCTTGACACGCTGCCGCGTGTCTAGATCTTATTAAAAAATATATACATACACGCTGCTGGTACATTTCAGATGAGTTTAACGCGATTGTAGATGTTTTTAAAAGCGCAATCAAAAAGAAAACATTTGGTTGTAAAGCAAACATAAATCAAAATGAAGGACCCTTTTAATAATTATTTTGATTGTTGCAACAACGTCCAAATGTATTTGGTAAACTCTCCACTAGCAACTATATTTTGTAAGTTCCAAAGTGCGGACATTTTATTTATCATTTCTTCTTTATAAGAGACAATTACTAAGCAAGTTTCGACCGCAACAGCAAGTAACACTTTCATGGTTTGATTGCGTATAAATTTTTGACTTGACCGAAATCAAATATAATACAGCCTCACTTAAATACTTATAGGTAAACACCCTATGGCGTGAGAAGTAGGGATGTGACCGAAAGATTGAAATCTTAGCCACAGGTATTAAGACTAACTAATTAAAGTATTATTATGAAACCATAGTATTATTACCCTGACTCGTAAATATAAAATGTTACTTAAAGCATCCATTCTATAAAATGCGTAAAAATGAACGAAAATATGTTACAAAGTATTTCAAGTTAAGTAAAAAGAAACTACTTTAAGTAGTAGTTAAACCAACTAGTCGTTCCCGGGAAATTTCTCCTTTAGCGCTGTTCAAATTAAATCAATGTTACCTTTTACACTAAACCGTTTTTCCTTTGTGTAAGCATCGCCGATTTACAGAGTTCTATGCTTGTTCTTCTCTCGAGTTTGTGTGGAGTGGGAAACGGACCAAGAGCTAAGGCAATGTACGCCAGACCTACGTCATTTATTATTCGAGTAACAATAAGTACTTGTCTGCTTTCCCAAATGACAGTAAGTGTCAATGTATTTGAAGACATAATAGCGCTAATTAGGCAGTAAATATTTCACGTAGCATCACACTGGAACGCCAATTTGCTTGGCGGGATTGTGGTATCCAACGACAGTTCGCAACCTCCCACCAGACCACACAAGCGCAGGCCAAACACAATTTGCTAGCTTGGCTGGGCTATTTTAGAGATAAGCTGTAGTTCAGGTAAGGTGTGAGTGATAATTATACTCTTCATCTAAATATACCTTCCTGCCAACCCTCATCAATGTTGTCTATTGAACTAGCCTAAAAAAACCAGTGAAATAAAAATATGTACAAATACACATAATATACTGGAAAACGCGTCTGCAATGTTCTATAGATACGTTTATTTTTACACGTAACTTTATATCGACTTTCGGTATAATTTCTATAGATTTATCGTCAGTCGCGCTCCGACTAAAAAAAGCCCTTCCTAACAACGACAGTTCAGTGCGGCAACTTTTTCTCGTAGTGTGAGTGTATCAATTTGAAAGGACATGGCCAAAAAAGTACATTCCATGTACACAACATAGTAAATATTCATTAAATATTAAAAATAGAAAGATAAGGAATACAAGATGAATTCCTCAACTTCCGCCATTCTGTACCATAGAGAAATCTATATAAAGTCACGGATGTTCCTCATTTTTTTTTTAATAACTGGCTTTACGGCTCTGGGTTCCAGCCCTTCTGAGGGATGTTCCTCACCATGCATATTACCACAGAGTTAAGATCCAGATACCAGAGAGAAGATACTACATTATTTGGATGACCAATGTTTTTATTAGGAACATTTTATTTTTTTGCATTCAATAAATGAAAAAACAATATATTAAAAAATACCTATGTTACACGAGCATTCCCACATTCTGCAAAATAAATACATAAAACGGAATGCGTTTACGTGTTTGACAATGTGTTATAGTCTATGCACAGAACACAATACTCTCTACCGAGAGTGAGTCTATAGTCCTTTTCATGAAAGAAGTCCCGCGGCAAAAACATGAACTAAAATTGACAGCTGTTTACGAATTACGAGTGCGAGTGAGAGGGCAATATTTAATAATGTGATTACAGCGCCGCGTCTGCGGGACTTCTTTCATGAAAAGGACTATATGTCTAACGTCAATGTTTGATTGCATTTTAGTAGTCTACTAGCTGACCTGGCAAACGTTGTTTTGCCCTTAGGGGGTAATAAAAAATAGATAAATTGAGATTTAAACTATCCTATCTCTCAAGTTGGATCGAACTGCACATGGTGTGCGAATTTTATTATAATCGGTTAAGTGGTTTAGGAGTCCATTGAGGACAAACATTGTGACACGAGATTTATATATATTAAGAGATGATTGCATTGCCGTTTCTTCGTTGCGCTTGCGTTCATTGTACCCAACGATATAAATCTTTGATTGTACCTACTGTGATCTTCTAATATTTTTGACCCCTGCTTACCTCTACGGACTGATACCTTCTACCACTCGATTAAAATAAAAAATAAAATAAAATAAGCCTTTATTTATCCAAACCAAGTTACAATTTCAAATTCAATACATATTTCAATAAGTACTACAACTACTATCTGATGTGAGGTAGTAGGTGATATATAATACTATTTTAAGACACACTGCATTCTCAAGGTACCTACTTAAATACCAGCTCACTGTCATACAAATACACGCAGTATTAATATATTTAGATGTATACACTATACACACTATTAAGTTTTATTTTACTTAGATAGGATTTATTTTAACGACTTGTACCATGTAGGTTACAACCTACCACTGTAACTTATTTAGTTTCTAGACAAACAAAATATTTTAGTAAGCAGTAGGTTGCAAGAATAGATTAGAAGGATGTATATTATTAATTTAAATATTATTATTTTTCTATACAAATAAAAAATCAACTAAGAATAGGTTAAATTATGCAATACATAAGGTGTAAGTAATAAGTATACACTATACAGTAAGGTGTATTTTGTAGCTATAGGTTTTAGGTATTTACCCTTAAAGCCTTAGGCTTCAGTAATGAAAACTCACTTTTTCATATATCTAAGAGTTTCCTAAATAAGTATTAGTTTTCATTTTATATGTACCTGGTGCTTGTGATGCTACACCAATAAATAATAACTTAACTAATTGTAAAAACTTAAATGAAATCTTACATCACAAATGTACTTAAGGCATAATACCTACGTAATTAATATTCACGTACCTATTTATCTACATTAGACTTACTTTTAGCTATTGATTATACACAAGGTATTAGGCACATAATAAATTATTAAGATGAATGTTAGTACTAATTATTCATTTAATAGTTTGGATCCCCTTGTAGGGTATAGGCCTCCTCCTGCATGTCATGACAAAAGTCTATTTAAATCTTTGTTTTTGTATAGATAAATTGTAGGCATGGCAGAAGGGTTTAGGTCTACTCCTCCACGCTGACCAAATGCGGGTTGGAGGAGGGGGAGGGTTCTTATTTTGATACTTTTCCGTTTTTTTTTTTTTGGAAGCTTGCCGTGGTTATTCTGTCATGATGAAGACTCCGGGTTTGGAGAAAAGAATGATTCATTGGTTGTAGGTTTTTTTGTTGTTTGCTTCGGAGTCCAGTATGATTGTAATGTATGTTTCTTCTGCAGCTGTGTTTTATTTTCTTTATTGATGTTTTGTGAAACTGGCGGTGATATAGATAAGTTGCGTTTATTGCGTGATTTTTCGTTAATAGGGTTATCTTTTTTGGGGATAATGATTAATTTGTCATAATTGATGAATGTTCTATTTCCATTTTCTCTTTCTTTTTGAACTTGATCTTGCAGTTGCTTCCTTTTCATCAAAACTTTTGGCGGATAATCTTCTTTAATGTAATAGCTGTATTTTTCTAATAGTTTTCTTTGTTTTAGGGCTTCGATTTTTCTTCCGAATGTAGTAAATGTTATTATTATTGGCCTCGGTTTCTCACCTTTTCTACCCTTTCTTCTTACAATTTCTATTTCTAAACTTGTGCAGTTCATTTTCATTTTTGTATTAAAAATATCTATTACCCTTCTTAATAGTTCCTCGTATGTTTTTTCTTGTTCTTCTTCACCGAAAATGACGATGTTTCTGGTTCTTGTATGCTTTTCCAACATGTCTATTCGACTTTCTTGTGCTTCTACTGTGCTTTCCAATAATGTTAATTTTGTTTGTGCCTCCTCGAATTTTTCATCCAATCTCTTTAGCAGGTTAGCTTCGCTATTTTTTATGTCGCTTTGAATTATTTTGAGAAGTTGCATGATATCTTCCATGCTGGTAGATTAGCTTTGGAGTCTCGGTTGTTAGGTACACTAATTAAAAACCTTCGAGTTAGCAACACGTTATAGAAAACGGCAAATAGGTACCTTATCTATCACGCACTGTTTGTTTACCACATTGATCGTTTACCAACGTCGATGTTTGGTCAGCAAATTTTTCATCCACCCTCAAATATGTTAATTAGGTATAAGATTTATGTCTCACTTTTTGTATTTTTGGGTTGCACTTTTAAAATCATCACTTTTTTGGTATATTTATACAATTTACTGGATATATATTGCTGTATTTTGTGTTGTTTTGCGTTTTTTCTACAGCATATTATGAGTGACTTGCCTGCACGCCACAGCACGGGCGGCGCGGCGCGCGCGGCTGCGTTGTTTCTTGAGAACACAAAAGACTAAAATATTGCAGTTCTTCGTTGTATCTTGCTTTGCAAACGTTTTCACACGCGAGTTGCACAATATTTTACGATATTATATAACTTTCGACTGATAGTTTGCGTCATTTTAATTAATATAGAAATTTTTACACGGAGCCGATGCTTCACTTATGACTGCAGCGCCCTCTCTCCTCGATTACCTTGCTATTAATAGTGGACTCTGATTTGCATTGCGTTTCGGATTTGTTTTGTGGAGATCATTATGAGGTGCATATACTGCGGAGTGCGGAGTAGCCATACAGAAGTTGCAAAGGCATCTCATATCCTCGCTTTATGCATACTATCAAACAAGACTGGGAATCGAACTCCGGAACGCGTGATCTGCAGTCGAATATGCTAACCACTAGACGAACAAGGCAGTTACCTTGTTTAAATGCCTATTTATTACTAAAACTATGTCAGTTTACCGTAATAATTCGCAACTGTTCGCTATTTTAAAGCGCCTTAGGTTTTTTAATCATAATATATACTCTTACAGTGCGACAAGGCTATCTTGGCGCGTGGCCAAAATCGGTACTAACTATCTTGTGATACTGTTTGATAGTTCGCTCAGGTCTCTGTCGGTGTATAGCTTTTGTATTTTGTGTTATTTTTGCATACTATTAACTATTTTAAACTAAAATTTGAGTAAAATTGAGGAGATTTTATTTTATAGATGCTTTTGTTCTATAACAGCGCCCTCCTCTCAATGTCATTCAAGTGCCAAGAGAGCCTTGTCGGACTGTACACGTTTTTGTCTATCCTGTTGTTATGACAAGTTCTGTGAGTTTCTTATTTATACCAATTTAATGTGCCTATAATCACGAATTTATAACACCAAAAATCATTGGTGTACACTGAATTACGAACGCCCATGAAAAAATTGGCCATGTCCTTTGTATGGTGTGCGGATGCTAGTGTGCGTGAAAAATTGTGTAGCGACTGCTCGGGTTTGACAATTTAGGTAAAGTATTATTGCTACACTTTTGAAGTCGAGGGTGGCCTCTTGGACGTCTATGATAGTTGCATTAATGTAAGTCTGGCGTACAGTGCCAGATATCCGATCTTTCTACGACAAGATGTCCTACTTTACAGCCGTCCTTCGGTTCAGGGGTTAGTCTTTTGTACGCGACGTAAAAAGAGGAGCGAAGGTTTGTCGCATTGTTCCACGACTAGCGCTTTGTTTTACCTCACTGTGGAACACTGTGATGATTTAAGGCTTCTAGCTTCCGGGATATGAAAGCCTAGTTGTCAACACTTTTTATTTTGTAAGGGCTCCTACGGGAAATTTGAAAAAGAATAACAAAATTTTGGAAGCTTGTACTAAGGTACTCAAAATATATACCGTTTGTAGCTGTTAAAAATATGAACAGGCTTTGTTTGATGATGATGTTTATTATAAAAGTAAGCTATGCCAAATGCTTCTAGAAAATTCGATTAGCTGTTATAAAATCATAAGCTCAATTCTAGTTTACGAAGAAGTCACCCAAGTCTACAAGTCTAGTTGATTCGAAGTTACGAATCTTCTCACTTCATTGACATAATATATAATATATTATATATGATATCTTTGACCTGATGCAGACTTGATAAGGGTTCTCGGAATAATAGGGATATATTTCCATCTCCTCACGAGATATTATGTAATAATTTTTCATATTATGTAAGAAAAATTGTATACAATGACATTTTTGAAAAGAGCAAGCGCCGAGATTCTTTCCAGTTCTTCTCGGTGCAAACCTGCTTCCCAAACCTGGCGGTAGAGTTTTGACCTTTCATAAGAATCTATTATTTAAGCCTATGTGAAAAATAAAGAACAAAATGTTCACCAAAAATAGCAAAGGTGTTTTAGCTCACTAGGAATGGTTCAGTGCATGTGGAACAGTGTCTGTTTTTTTTTTCAGAAGAAAAAAAATCCCTCACAGACTTCTGCCTCTCGGCAGGATATGTCCGACTTGCACGGACTAAAACAACCTCCCCGTCTTCTGAGTCAACACGGAACCGCTAAGCATTACTTCGTGTTGGCCCCTAGTTCTCGCTCTTCTCCTTTTCCTGCTTCTCTCTTTCATCCCTTTTCTTCATTATAGCTCTCTAGCTCTAAACATTTTGCTGTATCGCTGCCAAGCTTCTTCCCCTGACAACATCCGTGTTATCAAGTTGTGCGGCTCTACCGCGGTATCTGTTCCTTGTGTCGCTGTTCTTAACTCGGCACAAGCAGGACACTCAAAGGACCCTCAGATAATTATAATGGAAAGGTAAGGTCTCCACCCTGCGCCGTGTCTTCTATAGCAATGGAAGTCAAATCTCACAACGGATATGCGTATTTATTAAACTTTGTTTTAAGATTGTTGTGGATTATATTCATTTCTAAGACACACAGCGTGTTACTTTTGAGAGTGCAAATAATATGTGTTTGTAACGATTCGAAACTTTTAATTGAAACGTTATCGCTACGACAAGCTGGCTCTACCGAGTACTGACTCATACCTACAATAGATAATTCTGCACCGAACATATCTGCGAAATAGGATTGTTCTCGCGATATCAGAAATAACGCAGTAATTTATACGCAGATATATTAGGAATAAAATACGGCTTCGGCGAACATCAGGGGAAGCCAAATAAAGTAATTTCCAATCATGTTTACCCAAACGTCTGTACCTATGTAACTTTATACAGTGACTGTACAGTGTACATTAATAAAAGAATAGATATACTGGCATAATGTATGGGTACATTGCTGAAATAACATTTTCTCTAATTGGCAGGCGTACGAGTTTTTCGTTTGTTTTTGATCGGAGCTTTATATTATTTGCCCATTATACGGTTCCGTTGTTAAAGGGCCCAAAGAAGGTGTATTTTTAACGCTTCGTTGTCCTTTCGCCCTTCTGTGAACGGGTTGTCCTTTATCGCTTTCTAGTGGGTCTCTGACCATATTTCCAAGTATCTTTCTAGTGGGTCTCTGACCATATTTCCAAGTATCTTTCTAGTGGGTCTCTGACCATATTTCCAAGTATCTTTCTAGTGGGTCTCTGACCATATTTCCAAGTATCTTTCTAGTGAGTCTCTGACCATATTTCCAAGTATCTTTCTAGTGGGTCTCTGACCATATTTCCAAGTATCTTTCTAGTGGGTCTCTGACCATATTTCCAAGTATCACTGTACTTATACGAAAATTGCAGTTTTTTATAATTATAAATTTTGGTATTAGGTCTTATACACAAACTAGGTATAGTAAACTACCATAATGCAATATATTGACTATTGTTTTGTCAAACAGAAACATTAAGTTGAAATTCAAAGGCGTCTCATAATTTTGCGCAAACTACTTCCTATTGCTATTAAATCGATCTCAAGTTTGCTCGTAGTATGTAATTTAAGCGTAAATTAATAAATATAGAGCATATCACTTCTTGAAATGAGTATAATTTATAATAGGCATTGTGTTAATTTCAATAATTTTTTCACCCCAGTTGGCCTCTAATGCTATTTCTAAATAGTGCTCCTTGGAGTTAGCCTTAGGTAGGTACACACTTACAAAAACACGTCCTTAAGAATTCCGGTGAGCATATGACGTCATAACTTGCTCGCAACAAAAAATTACCACAAAAACATAATATTAAAAGCTTTTCTTGCTCATGTAACGTATTTTTTCTTCCCCCGTAGGTTTTCTCGCAGTTTTCCTTTCAGCTTCAAACAATACAGACATTATTATACCTTTATTAACCTACCTAAGGAACTTAAGTTGAACAAAATCTGGTGTAGCTATATTTTCGACATAACGTGCTTTGCTCGACCTAGTATTGTGCTAGTTTGTAAACTCTCCATTGTTTATCATATTTTTTGGACGATGATATTGCTATTATATGGATCTAAAACATAGTTATTTAGCCTCATATAAAGGCTCTGGGTCTGCGTCACATAACAGGCGATGAAAGGAGCTGAACTTACTACTATCTTCGCTCGTTCGTTTCCTTTTGATCGAATTCTTAACCACTATTGCTTGCAGGTGTTTTCAAGTAGGTATAAATAACAAATATAATGCCACGTCTGATAGCAAATTCTGTACAATACACAGGGCTCCATTACCTATTTTTATTCCGCTATTTCCTGACGGCATCAGTATCTCGTATTTTCGTAACGTCGACCATTATTTCCTCCCAAATGATTCGCATTCTTGTGAATAGTACCCATCATTTCTCTGTATAATAATAACTTGAGCTTATGTCTGCTATTTCGTAACCTTAGGGCAGGATTTCTGATGCGACGTATATTCGCGAACCGCCATTAAGTTTTCAGTACGATTGCGAATTCCCTTTATAAAATAACCGACTGAATGCGCCATACTATCGCAAGTTAATGGTAAACAAAACTCAAAATAAAATCCTTAAAATTCCATCATAGTAAAGTTACTGTCTAGAAGTTCACAAAGTATTCCAAAATGATGTTTCTTTAAATAATAACGCCTCTAAATAGACACGATTAAAGATGATTTTACACGCTGGTACTATGTAGTAGTAGAGTTTGACTGGTCGCCGTTGATCATCTTAATAATCGTCAGTGATAGTGGAGAACCAGGGACTTTGCAAAGGGAATGCTCGTGTGTGAATGAGCCGATATTTATTTACCAGCTGACAGCCAATGGTGCTGTACGATGTCACGATTATGTAGATGCTTGCGCAATAATCGTGGCGATTACCGTCGACGACAAACGATTTTGCAAGTGACAATTATTGCCAACAATCATGAGAAGCCGTAGTATTGTAGTACTATATCCCAAGCAGGCGTGTATTTTTTTCTTTTATGAATAAGCGTAAAAAAAAGAAAAATCCGCATGTACAAAGTAGCTAGCATATGCAAGTATTAAATGGAATCATAAAATCCCTTGGAGGATAATATGACATTAAACACGCCTCGTGTCACTGATACGAGGGCGTGACACGCGCGGGAAGGAAATCATTCCGCAATCCTCAGATAAGGGGAGAGTGGAACCATCGTCCGATCCGAAACCTCCTTAGTGGGTTGATTTTTGGTTCAGTATATAGAAAAACACTGTGAGTGGCTAATTTTCTTAGTTACTTTCTAATTTTCAGTTTTTGTCGAAGTCCTAAACCCAGTTCACGCTCAGAATTAAACGTGGGAGGTCCCGGATTTTATTCCTAGCACAAGCCAGTTTGGTATTTAATAATTAATTTTTGAATAATTTTTAAATTCGCTTATGTCGTGTCTTATAGCAAAGACCAACAAAGCGATTTGGCATTCCAGTACAATGCTGCGGAGCAACCAACCCCTTTCAAGTTAGTACGAATGCATCTTTGGCTGTTACTTAAAATCTGGTGAGATTTCTGTTAAGTACTAGCTTGTAATGTGTAAAGAAATACACTTTTGGCCCATATACACCCATGTCCAAAGGGACGGACATTGTTATCCAAAACCTACACACACAGATTTAAAGCGTAGGTACTGCAATCGGGGAAATAAATTCCTTCGTTAGCGACCCAATAAAAATATTGATGAGGGTTGTAAAAACATCGATAAAAGCCCGTTAAATATCAAATTTCCGAGCGCCGAGCAAGCTTCATCCTTCACCGTTAATAAACGTCGTTTCCCCAGTAGGCGGGTACTTGTGTGTGTTTAGGGAGGGCAACACCGCTAATTGCGTCGTGTTGCCACGCTCCTCTTTTATTTTGCCATTTTCATTTTTCACAGCGACCGTCTAATGAAGCTTGTGTTCGTTATGATGACAAAGGTTAATAATGGTGAAAAAGAAAGTCATATTATTGAGTAGCTGGTAAATATTGGCAAGATTGGTTTTCATTTTTCTAGAAAGGAAGACTTTACTTTGCGGAAAATCCAATTAATAGATAGTAACAGCGACTTCCCTGGCGCAGTTTGTGGCGTAAGTCGTGGGTTCGATTCCCACTGTGATTTACTTTGGAAATACATAATTTCTATGGAATTTTTAATTTATTGGCTCAGGTTTGGTGTAGTCGCGAATAGTTACAACCCTACCGACAAAAGATGCACCGTTAAGTTACGTAGCGTCCCGGTGCGATGCTGTGTATAAAACGTTGGCTATTTAGTATTTACCCTTTCAAATCATCGAGTAAGATTGAATTTATGTACTAAGTAGCAAAAAAAGATGTAGAAATTGTAATCAATTAAAATTTACTTAAATGTGGTTAAGCTTAAATAAAGCTGTTATTTTGTCATACAATTATTGGTTTTCTAAAGTAAATTCATTTTTTAAAACATGGAAATAGAAATCAAGTAGCAAGAATGCTTACTATGGCTTTTGAATGTCATTCTGCTCCTACTTTTACTCCTGCCACTTTACTCAAACTGAGACAATTTTTATTGACAAGCATTTTCTCAAATTCCAAGTTTAAAAATGATTTTCTTTAATGCAGAATTTACTTACTTACTCAGCAGTTTCAGAATAACGTTAATTTTCTAAAACTGCTTAGCAATAGCGCGGTTTTCCATTAAATGCGCAGTGCTTTGTTAGTGAAACTTTTAGTATATTTTGGTGAAAAACGGTCGGCGCTAACGAGGGCGTGCCTCTGCGAGGAAATGGCCGTAATGGCTGCCGACAGATGCTAACAAGATACATCCATTACCGCAGGATGGACCGCGGATGTACGAGTGATGGCGGATTTAAAATAAGGTGTAAACAGGTACTCTATAGAGCTTTTCCCGTCTTCCATTATCTAGGCGATACCTTGGCCTTGTCTAATATACTGGCCTGCAATAGTAAGTATCACACTTTTATAATTAAATTGATACAAAGTGTGATACTTTCTTTTGCAGGCCAGTGTATAAGAAAGGAACTTGTTACTTGAGCATTTTAGGTCTAAGATTTTGAATAAGGTGTTGTTGAGTTTTCAAGTCGCAATTTGTTTTTTAGTGACGAATTTACCAAGTGAAGTTCGATCTTGATGTAAAGAGATTTAATATTTTTACTTGAATTCATGTGATTTTATAACAACTGTGCAAGCTTTATTAATGAAACGCCAAGAAACTATGGAATGGAGAAATCGACTTAATTGAGTCAATATACTCATTCTTACGAGTACTATCAGACCTAAATACAGTAGTCATTTCTTCCAAAAATGAAATTTCTGACTACAACATGGGCAGAAAATTTCAAAACCTTCGTCTTTTGGGTATTTTATAAAATTTTTGATTCACCACCACCATTGGGCAGCTCAACATGTTTTACGAGCTTCCACCGTGAGTCAAACTACACTATGATCTAAGTACTTAAAAATACTTCGATTACAGATTCATCAAATAAACGACGTGTTTTCTATTTTTCAGGGTAAGCAGACGTTTTTTCTCAATTCTTCAATTTAGATTTTGCCGTCCACTCGAGTATCGCATAATTAATCATCTACAGCACGACTCACAGGCTACAGAAAACTTCCTCAGTTTCACAACTCCATAGTGGTCGACAAAGAAATAACGATCTCGCAGTAATGCGCGATTTATCTTCACTATTTACTGACAAACTTCACTCGTTTCTAGCTGAAGTTTGTAGCAAATGAAATTGAGCTTCGTTGTAAAGTTTAAAGTTTTTATTTATCGTGCTAAAAATGAGATTCGCGTCTGTTTTGTCGGGGCGAGCCAAATATAGTTCGCTACGTATTGAGTTTTCCTAGACATTTCTCGTTAATATTATTAGCTCGGAGTTACAATAACATTTAGGGTGTTTGACCCTGATAGCTTCACATGCTCTCAGATGCTTGAGAGCGTTTAAACCTGGAGGTTGGTACTATGATTCGTGTCAAGTAATATAAACTTTTAGAGACGCTCTACAAATTGATCTTGGCCTACTAACAATAATTTATGTGACGGATTTATGACAATGATGGTTGTCCGGTAAGATGCTATCAATCAATTAGAAATTATCTCTTTCCAAATTAGTATGACTATTTTGCCTGCATCGTAAGTAGGTCAAATTTACCGGAGAATATTCCAAGGAGGTATTGGTCTAAGATCCCGCCATACAACGACCTTCACCGAGCTGCTTATTGGATGAAAACTGTTAGGGATAGCTTGCCTAGGGTTATCGATCTCACCCCAACAATGAGATTAAATAATGTCCGATCAATAAAAACCACTGATGTACACTTTTCCACTATTTATTGTCCTTATTTACAACTGTACTTACGAATAAATAATTCACGGGACTTTACACGTAACTTTTACCGAATTACTACGTAACACTTTTCACTATTTTTCCACTGATTTTCACTGATTTCACTACACTCTCACTTTTCGCACTATACACTTATTTTCCGAATTTTACTCGCTGAATTGAAGTGAACTTGAACTGAAGTGAACTGACGTGAACTGAAGTGAACTGAGTACTTACTGCGCTAGCCAATCAGCCGCTTTTATACTAAATTTTTACGCCATTAGAGTTTTCTAGAAAGTACACGATTGGTGCATTTGGGTAACGCAAAAAAATAAAACTTTCTAGTGCAATAAAAAAAGGGTCAGGATATTTTGAGACAATGGAACGCCATTAAAAATATGCTCCACCCAAATGGTCATCCTGTTCTTTCCATAACTTTTTGTTAGCAAAAAAGGGCGTGATTCTAGAATATTCCTATTTATGAACGCGCTGATTGGTTAGCTATTATTTGAAGTGCACGTGTAGCGGACCCGCGCACTTAAGGCGAATATCTTCGTAATTTCCTTAAGGCTAGGTTTTCCCGGAACTATAGGTATTTGCGGGCTACCTCCCGCCCCCCAAAATTCTCGCGTACGAAAGTAAATGGACATCGAGCGCCGCTTGAGCGCAGTGACCCCCATCCGCTGTTCCGGAACACGGTGTAATTACATACAGTAGGACTTAGTTTAAGTTGACGGATGTTGTTTACAATTTCAATATAACAAATTATACATACTTATATAGTTATGTCTACGTATTATTTAGCGCTTTTAAGTTTTTAAGACATTGAAATTGATACTTGTAAACACGTTACTTATATACGAGTACAGACTCACGAATCACGTTGTACTTGTATAAATTATTTCCGAAACGCATTATAACTTCA
This sequence comes from Coenonympha glycerion, assembly GCA_963855885.1. Classification (NCBI taxonomy): domain Eukaryota; kingdom Metazoa; phylum Arthropoda; class Insecta; order Lepidoptera; family Nymphalidae; genus Coenonympha; species Coenonympha glycerion. Next base: position 18,886,140 of record OY979629.1, read on the forward strand.
TCTACTTCAATGGGTGCATTTTTCGGACGTGGTGACGTCTTAACCAGTATGGTTAAGATGTTTTTAACTATTATAGCTCTTAGCCACATTTTTCGTAACAGGTTAGAATGAACGCGAGCGAAGCGAGCTTAAAAATTTTTACGATTTTGCAGGATAAATCACTATTTATTCCAGTCTTGAATTTAACATGGTTTGACAGTGAGATACGCCTTTAATAAAAATAATATAATCATTTTTAGGCGTAGTAACGTCTTAAAATCACAAATATGCCCGAATGAATTGAACGCGAACTTTATATTATATATTTAGATAACTGGAAATGCGAGCGAAGGGAGCTCAAATCTTTTACGTTTTTTATTTTGTTTTATTATGTGATCCATCTTTAATCTTTAATTTAATTAATGTAATAATTTTTCGGTGAAATAACGTCTTGAAATCGCAAATAGTCCTGAATGAAGCGAACACAAACTTTATGTATCCTGACAACTGGATAGGCGAGCGAAGCGAGCTCAATTTTTTTACTATTTCGCAGGATAAATTTTTTACTGAAAAAGTCACAACATAATAAAGATTCTGGGGGCATACATATCTTGATAACTAGATATGCGAGCGAAGCGAGCTCAAATTGGCGACCTGAAATGACCTTGTATACGTCCGTGCAATCAAGGTCATTACGTGAAAATCCGCCGTGGAGGACACTTAGATACAAATATAACTTGAGATTAATTAATAAAATCAGTAAATAAGGAGAATTGTTGATAAATCAGGAAATTTCCTGGGAAATCAGGAGCTCAACAGTTAAAAGGTCGCGGTGGCGAGGTGAAATTCAAATTTTCAATATTTTCGTTACCTAATAATGCGTTTGATACTAAAATATAAAATAGAATCAACCATATTAAATATTATATGACCCCCCATGACAAAACCACCCCCCCCCCCCCCCCCTGGATCCGCCGATGCTTCCCATACAATGTTAGGTGAAATAGCTATGAAATATCTAATAACTAATTGATAATATTAACAGTGTGATCCCTTAGCAAATACGCTTATCCTTTAATATTATTTCGTAGTTTCTTTAAAAAGGTTTTCCATATAAATAAATAGATGTGTAATTATCAGGTTTGTCCATTGGATTACAAAATGTATCTAAATAAAACCTGTTTAGAGATGGGGAACTAGAGAACCCAGGTGAAAAACCATGAATGGGTTTATAACTCGGTTGATTAGTTGATTACCTGTCTTACGTCAACGTTATGAAATGGACTTGATGAAGTTTATAAGTATCGAGGCTCAAGTCTCACTAAAGCCACAAACAGCAACTACTTCGCCTTACTGTGTGTTGTTAAACTGTGTTCACATTGTTACTACTACAAATAAACCTATAATAATAATTATTATTTTTCTTGTTCAAAATTTATTTATGGCTATTGTAAACAAATCTAATCCAAATATTAGTATATTCTAATCGAGATAATATTAAAAAAGCTAAAATCTGCCCCTTGTAACGTATTCATCGTTATCGTAATCATTTAGAAACTCTGCCCGCTGATTGGTTCCCTTATTTACGTCACCCAATAGGTGGGCAGAATTAGCAAACGATTACGATAACGTTGAATACATTTTCTTGGGCAATCAGACCCCTGTACGAAGAACTATTTAAAAGTAAGTAGGTACAATGCTTATTAACTTACAGCTAATTATAAATTTTAGTGACTACAAAATAATATTTTTCAAAAAAAAATATAAAGTTGAAAATTTAACCGCGGGACAGCGTGGCCTGGCAAAACTGGCGTACGTCCTACCTCGATAGAGTCCGTCGGACGACTGGCGCACCCCCGCTAGAGGATGCGCGTGACCGTATTCGTTGAAAAACAGGCTTGAGCTATGCTTGATTAAAAAAAATTTTTTTTTTTACACTAACCGCTGATAAATTCACTCAGCTTTATTTTCATATATATATTTTTAAATTTAGTTAAAAACTTTAGGCACAAAGTGGAATAAATAGTCAAAATCGATATTTCTTCATTTTTTTTTATGATCGAGAAAAGTTTAGCTTTAAGCATTTATTTTAACTTTGAGTACTAGATAGAGAATGTATCTACGACATATATTTTTTTCGATGCAAAAATATACTTATTCATGATTTAAACGGGGTTGGAAAAGAAGAGAAATTGCTAGAAACAGGGAAAAGACCCCGTTAAGGGGAATATCGTCGTGCATATTTCTCCCCGCCAGTTGCAGAGTGCAACTAATCTACCGGTAACACGACGATCTTCTTGCTCGGTCTCTTCAACACATGTCCATTGCTTGTCGTTACATCCACGACGCGTACTTCGTTGTCCGGCCCTGGATACACGCGGGATACTCGTTCTCGTGGCCATGGAGGTTTTCCTTCTATGATGCATTCTCTTTCATTAGCATAGGATTGTGCTTGCACTGCCTGTTTCCATAGTTTTTCGGCTTTTAGAATATAGTCTGATTCCAAATACACGAATTTCGTTTTTCCTATTTTCTTTACAGTCTTATTAGAATCCTTTTCGATTTTTCGGCCCCTTATCCAATTAGGATCTTCTTTAGGGTTTGGTTTCGTACGTTTTCTTTTCGCTGCAGCCGTCACATGTTTTCCGGGTCTACACAGATCGAGAAATTGTAGCACACGTGCAGTTGCTCTTACTAGTGTTTGCCACTTCGAAAAATTTTCGATCTTCGGTAAGTAAGTTGTGATTGTGGCTTCACGTGCTACACAGCATCGCTCTTCGCCAGTTTTTCCGGAATAATTTTTTCTTCGCACGGCCATTCTTCTTCAGATTTTCTGAGGAATGTGGGTCCATGAAACCACCTGTGATCCGCGTTGAAGTTGCTCGGTGTTTCTCTCGTCGCGTCGTCAGCTACATTTTCTTTAGTCGGAACCCACCGCCACTGACTCACTTTTGTTAATTCTTCTATCTCTGCCAAGCGGTGTGCTACGAATGTTTTGAAAGCGCGCGGTTCTGATCTTATCCATGCGAGTACAATGCGTGAATCCGTCCAAAAGATTTTCTTTGTAAATTCAAATTCGTGCTCTTCTTCGGTTCGTTTGGCTAGGCGCGCCCCTAGCAACGCAGCTCGTAGCTCTAGGCGGGGTATAGAGGTGGGTTTCAGTGGTGCCACACGACTCTTCGCGGCAGTTAGAGCGACATGCGTCGTTCCGTCTGCTCTTTCCATGCGTATATAAATCGCGGTCGAGTAAGCTTCTTGACTTGCATCGACGAACACGTGTAGCTGCCTCTCGACGACCGGCGATCCAACATTGTAACACCGCGGGATGTGTAGACTCTCTATTGCTCGTAAATCGTTCAGCCATGACGACCATCGCGGTTGCAGTTCTTCGGGGATCGGTTCATCCCACCCGGTTCCATATCTCCATGTTTCTTGCATAAGCCTCTTCGCCGGAGTGGTGAGCGGCGAAACCAAACCTAACGGGTCGAAGAGTGACATAATAACACTTAAAGCTTCTCGTTTCGTTGGCGGTCGCACCTGTTCGAGAACTTCGCGTGGTGTTTTCTGTATATTCAGCCGAAAGCCAATGCAATCCTTTTCCACCTCCCATAGCAGGCCGAGAGTCTTCTCTGTGTTGACACCTCCTATAGGTACGGTTTCGGCCCCGGTGTCTGTGTTAAAGTGACGCAACACAGACGGCTCGTTCGACACCCATCCTCGTAGCACGAACCCAGCTTGTCGATGTACAAAATCGACGTCTGTTGATACTTGTATTGCTTCTTCTTTACTCGGGAAGCTTGATATGAAGTCATCCATGTAATGATTCTTCTTTATTTCTTTGGCGGCTCTGGGGTAGGTCGCTTCAAAGTCTTCTGCATTTCTATTTTTTATGTACAGCGCTGTGCATGGTGATGATGTAGCTCCGAAGATTAACGATGTCATCTGGTACTCCTTGGGTCTCACGTCCCCTCTGCTATCTCCCCGCCATAGAAATCTCAGCGCGTCTCTGTCTTCTTCACGTATTTTAATCTGCATAAACATTTCTTTAATATCGGCTGAGATCGCGTAGGCGTGCTGTCGGAACCGCATGATGACTCCCGGCAGCGATTGCAACAGGTCAGGTCCTGAGAGCAGCATATCGTTCAGACTCCATCCGTGTGACCTCGCAGCTGCATCGTGCACTAATCGTATCTTCGGTTTCGATGGGTTACACACAGCAAAGTGCGGTAAGTACCACGTTTTTCCCGGTTTCGCAGGTGCGGGTGCCTCGACAGCGTATCCTGATGTAAGTAGATTTTTCACTCTTCCTTCGTATTTTTCCTTGAGACCCGGATCGCGGTCTAATTTCTTTTCTAGAGTTTTCAATCTTTTGAAGGCGTCATCGTAGTTATTGGGTATAACAAAGTCATCTTGTTTCCATAATAACGAAGTCTCGAAGCGGCCATCGGTTAATCTTTTACTATTTTCATTTAGAATTTTCATAGCGCGTCCTTCAGGGACATTTTTCCGCCTTTTAGGTTCGACACCGAGAGCCTCCAAGTCAAAAAACTCTTTCATCATATTTTCCATATTGCTATCTCGGTCCTTGAGTATAGTGTGGCCACAGAACGCGACATTGTCGTGATATGACGTGCGACATCCATGAAGCACCCATCCCAATCGTGTATTCGACGCTACCGGTTGGTCTCGACGACCGGTAAGAATCTCGAATGCCACTAATAGCTCCCAGTTGTCTTGACCGATGAGTATCTTGGGATTCGCATTCTTATATATCAGTTTATCCTCGATTTCGCGTAGGTGGACACAACCCCGTAAATCTCTTCTTTCGATATTTTGTTTCGTAAACATAAGGCGTTGTACTGTGCGAGCGTTTCGTAAAGTGAATTCTTTATCACTGAATCTTCCGCGTATCCTGACGTCTACACGCCGGCTTTTCTCGTATCTCGCTGTTCCATTAATTCCCTGCACCCACATAGGGTCTTGTGGCCCGTCGAGGTCCAATATTTCTGCTAAGTTTTCGTCGATCAGTGTTACAGTGCTCCCGTCGTCCAAAAGAGCATAAGTATCGATGCGCGCTCCGTTTGGTCCCGTCAATGTGACAGGTGCGATTTTCAAGTAAGCTTGTCGACTTCTATTCTCGACGTTTTTCACGATTTCCACTGATGACGTGACTTCGGCGACGACCGGTGGTGAAGGTGGTGGTGACGGAGGTGATGACGTTTCTTTTCTTTTATGATGTAAAAGTCGGTGATGTGCCATATAGCAGCCGTCTTGACCGCACTTCTTGGCTCTACACGTAGACCGTCGATGTGTACTTCTGAGGCACTGGAAACACACACGATGTTTTTTCACAATTTCCCAGCGTTCGTTCGTGTCGACGTCACGGAAGCGTTTACACTCGGGTAACCGATGATCGAGTTTACAGACAGGACATTGTTCTTTACTCGTATTATTATTATTTTTCGTTGAGTAGGTATATTCGATTTTCTTTTTCACATTTCTCTCCTTATACTCCGAGAAGTCTTCGGGTTGTGCGTACGCCCCACACTTATCCGTTTCTTCATTTAAAAATTTTGCAAGGCGCTTCAAATCCGGAATGTCCTCCTTTTCTCTTGCGGAATAGTCATACCACGCTTTTCTCAAAATAGGTGTCAATTTTTCTATTGTGGCTTTCACTAACTCTGGATTATACAGGTATTGAATTTTCTTCAAAGCTTCCAGTGTAGCTACAATATTCGATACTTTGTTCGCAAAAATACACAAGTCACGAGGATTGTCACTTAATTTTCCGAGCGATTTCATTTTCTTTATTTCATTTATCGCCAGTGCATCAGGTCTCCCAAATCTTCTTTCCAGAGCTTCCATGATAGTCTTTGGATCTGGAGAACTGATGAGTAAACTACTGATAGCCTCGTGCGCAGCGCCTTTGACGCTACGTCGCAATCTAGATACATTTTCCGTTTTCGAAAATAATCCTTCGGTTTCTTCATATGCAGCGCGAAACGTTAGCCAGCTGCTGGATTGCCCGTTGAATACCGGCAGCTCCTGGAGGTACTTGGGTGCGTCTCTCGCCGTCCGTACTGCCTGAGTGAGAGCCGCTGCCAGTGAGGTGACGTCCATGCTAGGTGGTTGACGCGCAGGCCGGGATTCCTCTTCCCGGTGCTCGCATTTCCCGCCGTCACAACTGCGAGCCCCGTCATCCTTTTCCTGGGGTTCACATTTCCCGTTGTCACGACTACGAGCGCCCTGTCCTCGTCCTTTATTTTCCGCCTCACCTGGTTTTTCATTTTCTTTTTCCGGTTGTCCCTCCAGCCATTCATATACGTGGCTAGAACGTTCCTCTTCATATTCATTTTCATTTTCATTTTCCGACGCCGACGCTAGGTCCTCTTCGTCTGTAGCGGCAGCACGATATTTTTCCAACTGTGCTCGAGTGAGAGCGATTGATGCTCGGATCTCTTCTAACTTCAAGGCGGCCAATTTTTCCTTTAATTCAGCTTCTTTCAGTTTTCCCAATTTTCCTGACTCAGAGCGCCGTGACTTCGTCAGCCTCGCCTGCCCAGAGTCCCTTGATGGCTTAGCCGTGACGTTAGAAGACGTCGTATTTTCCGTAGTATTTCCCGCGGATGTAGTTGTCCCGCATGTCGTAGTACAGTCTGTACCCTCGGGAGTGGCCGCTATCGCGTCGCGGCTAGGTGCAGCAGTAGGTCTTGAGACGGAGTCCCTCACACCGCTGTCTTGAGTAGCAGCTGGTCTTGAGGCGCTGGGTGCACCTCTCACGCCGCTGGTGGCAGTAGGTCTTGAAGTAGTACTTCTCACACCGCCAGAGTGGTGTTCAATGACCGTGACATCATTATCCACAAGGTCGGCTTGAGACCGTGTTGTCGGCATTTTCCTGTTTCTCGATAACCCGCGCTTAGTTCTTCTTCACAGGACCATACAATATTAGTCACTAGTCCTTGCAAATTTTCCTATATCTGGCTTCTCGAAGGACCATAAAATGTTAGGGATAGCTTGCCTAGGGTTATCGATCTCACCCCAACAATGAGATTAAATAATGTCCGATCAATAAAAACCACTGATGTACACTTTTCCACTATTTATTGTCCTTATTTACAACTGTACTTACGAATAAATAATTCACGGGACTTTACACGTAACTTTTACCGAATTACTACGTAACACTTTTCACTATTTTTCCACTGATTTTCACTGATTTCACTACACTCTCACTTTTCGCACTATACACTTATTTTCCGAATTTTACTCGCTGAATTGAAGTGAACTTGAACTGAAGTGAACTGACGTGAACTGAAGTGAACTGAGTACTTACTGCGCTAGCCAATCAGCCGCTTTTATACTAAATTTTTACGCCATTAGAGTTTTCTAGAAAGTACACGATTGGTGCATTTGGGTAACGCAAAAAAATAAAACTTTCTAGTGCAATAAAAAAAGGGTCAGGATATTTTGAGACAATGGAACGCCATTAAAAATATGTAATGTTACCTAAAAATATTCAATATACTTTGATAAACAACCACGATAAATATTTGAAATTTTCCAAATTGATGACTTGATGAAACCACAAATTAATAATACATTAACGGTCAGATTCCTTTCTAGAAACTATCTCATTGAATAATAATTGTTTATTAATTGCATTTCTTTGATATAAATATTGAACTATAACAGACTCCAATTCAGAGTGTTTCTACAAGTCTTCAAGTGCATTACCAAATAGGTTAAATAGCTAATAAGTACTTTGTTAAACCTCTCCTCTGTTTCAAATAAAGCTAAGTAAGTAAATATTTGTGTTTACTTCATAATCGGCTGCGACCCATTACATTTTTGGCGCAGCCGGCTGTGCAGAGGGAAACCCGACCGATTCAAGCCGGATCTATGCAGTAAATTGTAGTGCTATTACATCATATGTAGTCATTCAATTCAATCAAACTTGTGAACCAGTTAGACTATTATTAGATACTGGTGCTACAATTTCCCTAATTAAAGTCGATAAATTAAAATATGAAACCATTTGTTACACAGATTAAAAGGTATTGACAAAGTTGATACAAAAAATTTAAATAAGACACTCGCTTATACCTACCTTGATTTTTATCTTAATAACTATAAATATGAAAGCCTTTTTCACGTTATTGCAAAGGATTTCCCAATAGATTTTGATGGTATTTTAGGGAACGATATCTTAAAAAATTTAAACGCTTCTCTCGATTTCGAAAGAAATATTTTAAAACTAGATGAAAATGAAATTGAAATAAAGTTAATAGAAACTCTTAATGCCCCTCCCGAAAATAGTAAAACCCTATGGTCCCGTGCTGACGAATTACATGATCCTTATAAAGTAAACATACCATTTGATTCTTGTAATGATAAGAATTTAATTCAAAAAGAATATTCCAATATTCCCATAGAAGATTCTTATATTCCCATTGAGCATTCTAAAGGAGTGAATTTCACGGTGCTGAAACCTCCATTTGAAAATAATATTCCCGTTGAGGATTCTAATAATCCCACTGAGGATTCTAATATTTGTCTAAAACAATTATTTGATTATATTACCTTCGTGGATTCTAATGAAAAACTTTCAGATGACATACAGACCTCCAAGATTTGTCATTCAAAGAATTTAAATAAATCTATTCCAGGAATTATAAAAAACAAAACTATTTTAAAACCGCGTTGTGAGCAAATTGTTGAATTTGATGTCTTAAATTTTAATTCCGAACTAGGAATAATAAATAAAAAAGAAATTGAAAATGGTGTTTTTATCGCGGACAGTCTTGTAAAAGTTACAAATGGAAAAGTTATTACTTCTATTTTGAATACAAACGATAAAGTTATGGAAATTAATAATCTGAATATAGAAATTGAATATGTCTCAGAAGATTTCAGAAAATGTTTAGAAAATGATGAAAATTCTAATAATATTGTTCAAGTCAGAAACTTTTCTCAAAAATCTGAATCAATATCTCCAGAAAGATTAGAAAGGATTAAATCCCATCTTCGCACTTCACATCTAAATAAGGAAGAAAAAGAATCTTTAGAAAAAATTTGCATGGATTATCATCATATATTTCATTTAGAAGGTGATAAATTATCAAGTACTGATGTTCTAAAACATACTATCCCAATCAAATCAAATACCCCTCCAATTAATGTTAAAACTTATAGGTATCCTCAAATTCATAAAGAAGAAGTCGATAAACAAATAAAAAAGATGTTGGAACAAGGTATTATTGAACCATCAACATCTCCTTGGAATTCACCCGTATGGGTCGTTCCGAAAAAACTCGACGCTTCCGGTGAAAGAAAATGGCGTTTGGTTATCGATTATAGAAAATTGAATGAGGTAACAATTGGAGATAGTTACCCTTTACCTAATATAACAGACATTTTGGATCAATTAGGTCATTCCAAATACTTTACAACTCTCGATTTAACTTCAGGTTTCCATCAAATTAAAATGGCACCTGAAGATGCTGAAAAAACTGCATTCTCTGTCCCTTCAGGACATTATCAGTACAATAGAATGCCTTTCGGATTAAAAAATGCACCAGCTACGTTCCAAAGATTAATGAACACCGTACTTGCTGGAATTCAAAATTATAGATGTTTCGTCTATTTAGATGATATCGTGATTCACGCAGATTCTCTTCAAGAACATAATAAACGTCTGATTGAAGTTTTTCAACGCTTAGATAAATATAATTTGAAAATTCAACCCGATAAATGTGAATTTATGCATAAACAAGTCATGTATTTAGGCCATCTCATTACTAATGAAGGTATCAAGCCCGATCCAAAGAAAATTGAAGCTATAATTAACTATCCTATCCCTAAGTGTCAAAAGGACATTAAAGCATTTCTTGGCTTTGCTGGATATTATAGAAGATTTATAAAAGATTTTGCTAAATTATCACGTCCTTTGACCATGTTATTAAAAAAGGATACTGATTTTGTTTGGACAAGTAGCCAACAAGAATCATTCGAAAAATTAAAAAATGCATTAAGTAGCGAACCAATTTTACAATATCCCAATTTTGAAAAAGATTTTATACTAACTACTGACGCTAGTGCTTACGCAATAGGATCTGTACTTTCGCAAGGATCACCACCTAATGATCTTCCTATCGCTTTTGCGAGTAGAACCTTAAATCATGCTGAATCTAATTATTCAACCACGGAAAGAGAACTATTGGCTATAGTTTGGAGCATAAAACACTTTAGACCCTATCTTTATGGAAGAAAATTTAAAATTTATACAGATCATAAACCTCTAACTTGGTTATTTAATGCAAAAGATCCAAGTTCTCGTTTAGTCAGATGGAGACTTTTACTAGAAGATTATGATTACGAAATTATTTATAAAGAAGGTAGATTAAATAATAATGCCGATGCGTTAAGTCGAATACAAACAATTAATCGTTCACAATATCAACAATTTTTGAACGATTTTCAACACAAATTGATTATTTATAATAATATCGAAGAAATTAATGGAAATATATGTGATAAGTTAGACAGTAACATTTGTATTCCAATCTCATGTGATCTTGAATGTACTGAAGATTTTCACAAAGAAATTAAAAACAAATTTGATCATTTTAAAGATATCAAACCACAAGATGTTGATGTTGGTAATATTGTCATTAAAAAGCATAATGATCATTTCATTTATTACCTTTGTACCAAACAATATTATTGGAATAGAGCAGAGTATCGGGATTTCTTTGACACAATGACGAAAGTGCGGGAGCACTTACTCAAAACTAATGGGGGAGAGTGTACTTTAAAAATTCCCAAGCTAGGAGATCAATATGATAAACTCAGTTGGTCTAAATTACGAACTATGTTGAGATATATTTTCAAAGATACTAAAATAAAAATCATTATTTTCCTAAATGAAAAAATTATACCAAAAGAAGATGAAATTAAACAAATCTTAGAAGAATGTCATGTAAATCCAACAGCTGGACACTCCGGTTTCCATAAAACGTACAAAAGAGTCAAAGCTAAATATAAGTGGAATAATATGAAACTTGATATTAAAAAATTTATTAAAACTTGTGAATCGTGTCAAAAAAATAAATTAGTACGAAAGAAACATAAACTTCCAATGGAACTTACTACAACATCTTCAACACCTTTTGAACGTATTGCATTAGACATTGTGGGACCTTTACCCTTGTCAGAAAACGGCAATAAATTTATTCTTACACTCCAAGATGATTTAACTAAATTTTCACAAGCTTATGCTATTCCAAATCATGAAGCTTTAACAATTGCAAACATTTTCGTTACACAATTCATATGTAAATTTGGTATACCTAAGTCAATACTTACCGATCAAGGTGCCGATTTTACATCATCACTATTAAAAAATGTCTCAAAATTATTTAAAATAAAACAAATTAATTGTACAGCTTATCACCCACAGACTAACGGTGCTCTTGAGAGATCTCATCATACGTTAGCTGAGTATTTGAAACATTACGTTAATGACAAACAGACAGACTGGGACAAATGGATAGATTTTGCAATGTTTGCCTATAACACATCTATCCATACTTCTACTCAATTCATGCCATTTGAATTAGTTTTTGGTGTTAAACCAAACATCCCATCTAGCCTCACTGCTGCACCTGAATTTAAATACACTTACGATGATTATGTTAGTGAACTAAAAATGAAATTACAAAAAAGTAACGAAATAGCTAGAAACAATATACAGAAATCAAAAGAAATTAATAAAAAATATTATGATCAGAAAAATAATTGTATATCATTTAAAGTAGGAGATAAAGTATTTTTGTTGAATGAAAACACTTCTAAAGGCAAATGTAAAAAACTTAGAAGTAATTATGAAGGTCCTTACGAAATAGTCGAAATTAATTCTAATTGTAACTCTACTATTAAAATTAAAAACAAAAAGAAGTTAGTTCATAATAATAGATTAAAATTAGCATACTAAAATAAATCCTATTATAATTTGCTTGCAGAATGTCCTGGACAATCGTCTGGATCCTGCTTTTGCAAATCCTCAGAATAAATGGTGACTTTAATAGCAACTTGATTCAAGTATATCCTTTAAAAATAAATACTGGACTATATTACGATCAAATAGGAAAAATTGAATTCTTTGAAAGTACTTGGAAACTAATAACAAACATCGATATAACAGAACTAGAGAATAAAATAGACCTTATTGACGTTACATACAGCGACACAAAAATTTTATGCAATGACAAAACGTTTTCAAATTTCTCTGTATGTAACACTACCTTAAACATAATCAGTAAACTTATTCCTGTTTTAAAATCAAAAGATGAATCATTGAAAGATTTGATTGGTCATACACCAAATAAAAAGGATTCCTCATATAATTATTATACCGTAGATGATCATCACAGAACAAAACGAGGTTGGTTCGACGGCTTCGGTTACTTATTTAAAACAGTTTTTGGTACCTTAGACGCTGAAGATGGCGAACATTTCGAAAAAGCATTCGATAGAATTAATAAAGACAAAAATGAATTTGTTAAAATTTTAAAACAACAAACTCAAGTTGTTCAAAGTACAATAATGAATTTCAATTCTTCGATTACAAATTATGAACGCAACTTAAATACATTTAACATAAATTTGAGAAGATTAGAAAATTTTACAAAAGCAACTGTCGATACTGTTACTTCTTTGCAAAGACAACAATGTATGGAAGAGCATTTAGAATTACTTAATTTAATTATTTCTGAAGTAGATAAAGAATATTCTATAATTATTAATGCTATTTTGTTTGCTAAAACAGAAACATTACATCCAAGTATAATTTCACCCTCAAAGTTAATAAGTGAACTTCAAAAGGTTATTACTTACTTACCGACTAATACCAAATTTCCAATCGACCTTACAAGAAATGAAATCTATAAATTAGAATCGGTATTGAAACTAAATGTATTCTTATATAATAATAGACTTATATTCGTTATCTCAGTTCCATTAATATTCAATGAAACATTCGATGCATATAAACTTATAAGTTTACCCATTCATAAAAACGATGATCTTTATTCTTTTATATTACCTGATGAAAATAGTCAATACTTGTCAGTTTCAGAAAACAGAATGTATTATGTAACACTTAAAGATTTGTCACAATGTAAATTATTATCTGATGACTTAAGAATTTGTTATAATAAAATACCAATATATTCAACTCACTCTAGACCTAGTTGCGAAACTGAAATTTTGTTAAATAATGTTAAGAATCCTAATAACTGTAACATAAGAATTACAAAACTTACTCATGAATTGTTTTATAAATTAGATAAATTAAATCAATGGTTATATGTCGCACCAAAGCCGATTGTCGCTACCGTTAAATGTGAAATGATGCAACCTAGAGATATTATGTTAGAAGAAAAAGGAATTCTGAATTCTAACAAAAATTGTAAGATTTTCACTACTAATTCTGTATTAACTACTTTTAGTACTCATAATGAAAATTCAGTAGAATTAAGAATTTTTCCCACTTTTGATATTAATGATTGTATAAAGACAAATAAGTTTAATTTTACAAAACTAGATTTAATACCGTTGCAGTCTTATAAATTAGATCATGATTCAATTAAATTAACGAGTCATAAATTAGATGAAATTGAAAAACTTACTCAAGAATATGAAAATCATAACTCGATACTTAATCAAATGACAGGAAATAGTTTTCTTCCTCATGTTTTTACAATTATAAAAGTGTTAACTTTGTATGCTCTTTATAGATTTTTCAGATATTTATGGCTATTATACAAATATGGAAAAGAAGCACATCGTCATATAAATACTGATTGTTGTAACAGTATAACTAATTGTATTACCTTTAATGTCAGAAATAGAAATAGAGAAAGAGACTCACCAATTTCTCACATTATGTATTCAAATGCTCCTACAGCACCAATTGAAAATCTTGAAATGCAAACTTTAATGGAAAAAACACCGATAGCTAATAATTGTAATAATGAAACACCACTGCGAAGAAGTGCTAGATTATCTAAATTAAAAACTTAATTATTGTTAAAAATAAGTATATTTTAAAATTGTAAATCATTTTATTTTAATTATAATTTTAGTTGTATAATCTTATAATCTTACTGTAAATAAGTCGAAATGATTTTCAATCATTTCTTTTTCTTAGGGGGAAGGTGTAATGTTACCTAAAAATATTCAATATACTTTGATAAACAACCACGATAAATATTTGAAATTTTCCAAATTGATGACTTGATGAAACCACAAATTAATAATACATTAACGGTCAGATTCCTTTCTAGAAACTATCTCATTGAATAATAATTGTTTATTAATTGCATTTCTTTGATATAAATATTGAACTATAACAGACTCCAATTCAGAGTGTTTCTACAAGTCTTCAAGTGCATTACCAAATAGGTTAAATAGCTAATAAGTACTTTGTTAAACCTCTCCTCTGTTTCAAATAAAGCTAAGTAAGTAAATATTTGTGTTTACTTCATAATCGGCTGCGACCCATTACAAATATGCTCCACCCAAATGGTCATCCTGTTCTTTCCATAACTTTTTGTTAGCAAAAAAGGGCGTGATTCTAGAATATTCCTATTTATGAACGCGCTGATTGGTTAGCTATTATTTGAAGTGCACGTGTAGCGGACCCGCGCACTTAAGGCGAATATCTTCGTAATTTCCTTAAGGGGAATATCGTCGTGCATAAAAACTATTTTATATCCAATTTAATATGTCAATAAATATATCGCAAGTGGGTTGCCTAAAAAATTTCAGTCCAGGGTATGATTAATTAAGAATTAAAAAAAAAAACATTGTGACATGGACTCCTGTTTGTTACAGTTTAGTTGACATCGTAGTTCAAATTAGATTGGATGTTATAAATAGTGCTTTTTGCCAGAAATAATTTCCTGGCTGAGGAAAGTATTTCTGCTCTATATTTTTTGGCAAAAGAAAGTTAACGGATAATAAAATCGTAGGTAAATAAGCACAATTGCAATTTGCGACCTGAATCGCTCATCCAATCTAATTTGAACTAAGATGTCAACGGAACTCTAACAAAGCGGAGTTCATGTTACGATGGATTTTTTTTTAATTCTTAATTAATCATACCCTGGACTGAAATTTTTTAGGCAACCCACTTGCGATATATTTATTGACATATTTAATTGGATATAAAATAGTTTTCATCCAATAAGCAGCTCGGTGAAGGTCGACCTTACTTGGGATCCCCTACTATATATAAACTACAGTTAGGAGTGCGTACCTGCAAACATGTCTGGTCGCGGTGCTCGTAGGCGGTGGTGCTGCGGCGACGCTCCAGGTCGATGCAGCTGCGGCACCAGCTGCAGCCACAGCGACAGCTTGTGGCCTCGGTAGTGGCTCTTCACGCGAAGCTTGGACCCTGGCGTGAGACGAGCAGGATCTTCAAAGTATCCTCACCATAACTTAGCTTTAAGTAGTCAACATCACATTACTTGAAGTCATCCCCTGATTAGGCTTTCCCAAGCATATGTATGGTGGCTCCAATCTATTGCTAGCCATTTTTTGCCAACCGCTTTGCGTTGTGAATTTAAACGTGCTGGCAGCCAGGTGTATTACAATTTGTTTGGCCAGCTGTTGAAAATCCATATTATTGACCCCGTCAAGGACATCTTTGAAAATGTATTGATATGGTTTGAAGCATCCTACATACAGATATTTTCATTGAACCTTATAAAATCAAGACCTTCAATAAACTTACCAATGCTCAGGTACTGCTGCGTGTTCATATCATAGGGCGGCCAGGCGATGCCCTCATGCTTCTCGTCGCCCTTGGGCGTGGGGTCCCCGGTCTTCGCGAAGGCAGCTAGCAGCGCCACGGTGGCTTCCGCGACCGCCACGTCGTTGCGCGAGTAGTTGCGAGGAGATGACGGCAGACCCCCAACCAGAGGCAGCCCCAGGAAGTAGGAGAGGGTCTCGCTAGTCACACTGCCTAACCTCTGTTGGAACATAAGACTATGTTAATTTCAGCAATATTAAGATGAACTTATGAATTTCATGGTCATCATGACAACAAAAGAAGCCGTTTAAAAGTTTATAGATAAAGATGGTTGCATTTCTGAGCCTGCAACAAACTGCTTTGATCATGTACCGCTAGTCATCAATGCAGCAACTTACTACTTACCTGAGGGTAGTCAGCATCTTTGCTCTGGTGCGCGAAGTGAGCGAAGAAGGTTCGCGCGCCACGCCGCGCGTGGATCTGCGCCAGTCGCAGCGCGGGCGCCGCGCCGGCCGCATCGCTCAGCGCCTCCAGCGTGGCGTCGCGGATGTTGATGGGGTGCTGGATGGGCTTCTCCCAGTCCGTGTACTCGTTGCGCACCGCCGCGAAGATCTCGTTGCGGTGGTAGCGGTACACGTTGCGGACGTACGTCCTTAAAATGCGACTTCTGGTGGAAGAAATAAGAATTCATCAGCTGGTACATTGTACCAGGTGGAAGGATTTTTGGCAAATTCCACCCGAGAGGATGTGTCCACCGCAGTACCAAATATAGCCAACAAAATCACAGGCTATGATAAGCATTAAGAACATAATAAATGTCGAGTGCAGTGCAGTGAATTGTAAGTTGTAAGTCACTAAAATATGCTTTTGAAATTCATAGTAGGTCATTATGTAAGAGCAGAAGAGACCTTCTTACCTATGCTCTTCCTCAAAACCATGTCTAACATCTTCCTCGCTAAAAAACTGATAGCTCTCCGTGGTAGTGACAACCACAGCGAGAGCCACCTCCAGGAATATGTCGCTGGCGTGCAGGGCTCTCGTGGGCGCCTGGCTCTGGGAGTCCCTCCCGTGTGGCGCGGAGGGCGCCCAGCCAGCCAGGAAGCGTGCCCGGGGAGGCTCCACCGCTAGCAGCGCCGAGAGAGGGCGCGAGCGGATGCAGGCTGTTAGCCTAATAGAAATAACAACTTGTTAGGTCTTTAAGAAACAGTATAGCGGCAATGGTCGGGGCACACAAAAGTATGTAATGGGCCATTTTGCGTTTACAATAGGAAGAAGTCTTTACCAATAAATCGCAACTGTATTCGCTAACTGCTATCAGAATATCGGAAGAACGTAGCAACGTAACAAACCACATCAACAATCAGTTCTCAAGACGTATTTCACAGCTGTGGTGAGGCATTGGCTGTCCACACAAAAGACAGACAGTGCAGTTAGATGTTATGTAACTGGAACACTTACCAGTGGTCGTCAGCAGTGGTGTCTTTGGTGCACCGCAGCGCCTGCGCCGTGTGTTCCCGTGCGAGCGCCGCGTCGGGTGCCAGGGACGCGGGCCCCAGTGCCGACCCGCTCAACAACAGCACTCGTGATATCAAGCCTGCAAAGATGAGCAAACAATGCATTTCGCTGGACTATGGTCACATCTTCCCCTATCAAAATAAACCGTTCATTGGCACTGGGCTATTTGTTATTGGTACTGTGCTAGTATACGGAAAATTCTAATTTTCGCTCTGCCTCAAGTAGTACTTTCTTTCATGATTCACAGTTCTTTCTAGTGTAGCCGGTCACAAAGCGGCTGATGTGTTCCTCCTTGATACTGATGTTCGGTAAGGAGAGGTATTACGTCTCAACCACGTGCGAAAGAAGCGGTACCTTTGGTGAGAGGCAGCATCAGCATGACGTTGACCAGCGCAGCGCCGGCGGAGTGTCCGACGAGCGTGAGCCGGCGCGGGTCGCCGCCAAACGCCGCGATGTTCCGGCGCACCCACCACAGCGCCGCCGACACGTCCAGCGCCGCCGCGCCGCCCGACGCCGACACCTCGTCCGACGCGCCCGGCGTTAAATAACCTGCACCAAAACCACAAATTAAAATTAAAGAAAAATAACTTCTACTATCATTTTTATTGCTCATAATATGAAAAGGTTAAGTGTGTACACGTACAGCGTTATAATTAATGCATTGTTATTTGTGAATCCGTCGCATCTACTGTACATGAGAAATGTTTGGTGGCACTTAATTTGGCCAGTACTTTATCTTGGCTAACTTATTATTCTAGCTGTACAAAGAGTCAACTAACACAAACTCGTAATTAAAGCATCTTGCCTCGTTGGATTATGTATATTGCAGTTGTTATGTTAGTGTGATTATGTGTAGTTTGGATCAATGATAACGCAGGGGCTCAGACATGCCTCCATTATCCGAGATCTAGTTTGAGTTCCAGGCACCTCGTCACTTTTAAGTTCTATGATTTTGTGAGAAGTCATGCATTCTTCATAATGTTCTGAAATGTGTATTAAGCCTCCCAATCATGTAGTAATGGTTACATCCATATCTCATTCCGAAAGGAGACCCGTGTCTCGGCCATAAATTGAGTGTAGTGAGAACTAGAGTGTGTGATAACTAAATATTGTGTATGTGGATAGAGAGGCTTTTTGAATGTTGACCGCCAAACTTCAATTTGATGCCGGAACCACACTGCGTTATTTGTTATTCGTTATTCGCCTTATTCGGCCGCATATGACCATTTGTGGGCGGTTCATTCGTCTATTTTTGCTTTATTTGCACGAATAAGCGCGAATAGCAAATATGCGTATCCGTCCTCTTGTCGGTTTTTAGCACACTTCAAAGGACATGTATTGACAATATTTGGCACGTACCACCAAGTGTGGATAGCATGTTTGTTATTTGCTCACACAAACACATAATATTTGGAAAATACAGCGTAGCCGCATAACGAATAACAAATAACGCAGTCTGGTTCCGGCATGAAGATAGCACTGGATGATGATGATGTGGCAAACCATACAATTCTTAAGTATAAATAGAGATCAGTGACACAAACCTAATAGTCCTATCCTATAGTTGAGCGTGACGACGAGTAGGTGCGCGCGCGCCGCGAGCACTGCTCCGTCCAGCACGTTCCCAGAGCCCCACTCGTGGGCCGCGGCCGCCCACACTGCAACCGCGTACGGCGCTTCCACGCCGCGCGCACCTGATACAGGACGCAGTTAAAACCGAACTCTCTTTATAAAGCGAAAGTTGGTGTGCATGTTTGTACTCATAAACCTTTCAAGCCGCAACTATTGTACCGATTTCGGGAAAATTCAGAATGTATAGGCTATTATTTATCACGGAAAAATCTAGTTTCCTTGATTCTATGTAGACTGTTTCCCTGCTCCACACTTTTCACATCTCTTCAAAGTTCATGTTACCCCAATTAAAACCAAACATCCTCAAGGCCCCGAAAATCTAATCAACGTTTTCTTTTTCTGAAGGCTTCTTGTCTTTCTGTTTAGTTCAAAGTATGAATATACTCTTTTAGCTTTACAAAATATTCCAAAGGCTTAAATCACTCACCGCTACCGGGCACATAGATGTTGAGGTAGAGGCAGTCTTCGCTCTGGTTGGCGAGCAGCGGGATGGTGGCTCTCAGCTCGTTGTAGAGGCCGAGCGGCATCTTCGACAGTGCTGCACTCCTGGTAGCCCAGATCAAATTAAGCTAATATTTAAATCAATCACATAACAATTGTGCTGATGTGCTTACAAAATTTCTTTCCAAAAATTAATCCTATTTTAATGGAAAAAAAGGAAAAAGTGATGTTTACTTTCGTAAATCATTATTAGTTAAATTATTAGTTAAATCAGTGTAGCATAAGATATGTGATGTAGATGTGTAAATTATCATTAAGATTTAATCTAGACTCCACGATTAGGCAATGATGGCAACATGAATTCTCCGATCCCTACATAAATCCTTATTCGGGGACGTTGGGGCCTGTTTGCTAATAATGAATATTCTGATTAAGGTTCGTAGCATTCAGGTCAGGAGCGGTAACTGTACTATTGGGTTAAGGGTTTCTTGATTTAATTCCCGTTATAGTACGTAGGTTCGTACTCGATTCTAGGGATTTGCAATTTGACAGTAAAAAAAATCCACTGCAAAATGTATGACTATTTAAAATGATGTATGTTTTAATTGCTAATTTTTAATAATTGGGAACATAACGTAACATGAACAGACTGATATAAATTAAACTTGGGTCTAATTGCACGGATGGCACTTCAGTTGTCGTTTTAATATATACCAGTGTGTGTTTTATTTTTCAAAAGTGTGAAACAAATAGAAATAAACTACTATTCATTCTAAACCTAGAGCATATCCTTTCCAAAAAAAATAAAATAATATTAGCGATATTCTTTATGACCAACCAACTAGAGGGGATCAAAATTGCGAATGCTTTACAGTCGTTAAACTTTGAGCTGTTGAGTTTGTATTTTAGCTAAACTTAACCGTATCTCATACTCTTTCACACACTGCCACCGGTTAAATATTACCTATAAAGTTTTTTCTTCACGTAATCGTATATCGTATTCGTAAAAATTTCTAATTTAGTGTTATGGTTAATTACCATTCATGTCGTTAATGTGCATTGCCTATGGTGATAATGCCGCTATTTGTCGGGCACTTATCGCTAATTTATAGAGCGTTATGTTAATAGCACTCGTCGCCAACAACACGCGTTATAATAAGCCGACATCGGAGCCGATGCGATCATTTTGAACATTTTGCACGCTGCTGTATTAGCCGGTGAATTAGTAATTTAAACATGGATGCAATTCTGGCGTGAACAGGGGCTGTTCGCGTGGAAATTGATCACAATTCTGAAAGCTGTGATTATGACATCTAAATTATCTAAACTACAGTATCGCTATAATTGTCAGACTATCTATTACAATAATACAATGCAATGCAATACAATAATTGTTAATATCTATTTGCTAAAATTATTATGATTAATAAAATTGATGATAATGATTAAAATAGTGATAATGATAGTGGTAATAATGAAGTTTTGGTCAATGATGAAAAGTTTCGTTCAACATCTTTCAAAGATTTCGCTTGAGTGTGGGATCAAATGCATAAGATTGCATTAGCTTTGGAGAAAACACGCATCATGAGCAAATTCATTATTCTTGAGCCCTTAGGGCTCTCTCTGCTAACAAAAGACACATAATATAATTATTTTAACCACCTTACATGAAAACGTGGAAGAAAGGTTGAATATTTAAATAATACCCGGCTGAGTTTGTTGTGGGCTTCTTCTCAGTTCAGGGCGCGTTGGAACCCTCGTAAACTTAGTTTTTAAGTCGTTAAATAGTTATCACTATTAATAAGTATATGTACCTACTTGACATTCATAAGTGCTAACAAGTAGTGGCCAATATGAAATAAATGATTTGAATAGTTGAACTCTGTTTTGACTTTTCCTCTGAATGTCGAGTTACTGATGATATGGAAGGTTAAAACTATTCCACCGCAATTCCATTAGGTGGTAAGAGCTTTGTTTTAGTTTTAGAGAACTTGATATGAAATTAAAAAACTGATATATTTACCAAATCAGACCTAAACTGTTGATGATGAAGGTGACGTTAATGATGATGAAGGTAAAGATAATAAAAGTGAAATAAATAGAGTCATACTTGTTGGATATGTCGGGGTAGCGCTGCGGACACACCGGCGCGAAGGTGTCGGCGAGGCGCGTGCCGGGCCAGGCGGGCGGCGGTGGCGGGGCGCCGAGGCGAGGGGGGCGCCCCCCGTACGGCACCCCGCGGAACACCTCCACCGGCTCCAGGCGGCGGGATGCCGGCTCCACGATGATACCGCGGATTGCTCCTGGGGAACCAATCACGAACAATAAATAATTCGTTCAGACTTCTGGAGACCTTGCATCACTGTCGTGAACTCGCGTCAGGCAGAGGAACTTGACCAGTTAGTGGGCTATGGCCAAATCTCTCTCATTCCGAAATGATTTTTGAATTAACTAGACCGAATTGGACTTCAAATGTCAGGGATGTGTATCACAAAGGATGTAAATAAAAAAGTATGCGGTCAAAAGTAAAAGGTCAAAGTTTAGTAACAATATGAATTTTAAGAGAAGGTAAGATAAAGAGGCCTCTTTATCTTTTGATTACAATTTATCCTCTGTACTTTTTGCAGTATTATAAATTACAATCAGACCATTTTAGCAAACGGCTGTTCTTCGATATCTTTTTTATAATATAAATTATAATCAATAGTTTATTGATACTAATTTATATAAGAAAAGTAAACAAAGTAATATTCAATAGAAAATTAAATAAAAACATTTAAAAATGTATGTAAATAACTATAAAAACATTTGAAAATGTATGTAAATAGAGGGACGATTGATAGTCCAGAACTGTTATCGAAGCTGCACATAATTGTACCTACTCGGGTTTCGTCACGTGTTCCCAGAAAGAAAAGAATTCTACGGGTCCCAATAACTAAAACAAATCTTAGAAGCAACAACTACATCCTGCGTGCTTCTAATGCTATTAACGCACTATACAGGGACCCTGGGATCGATCTGTTTCACGGCGGTATAAATAGTGTTCGCCAATTTATGGTAAAAAACTATTTCGATTCTATTTCTTAAGTCCCTTCGTGATAACTAACTTTTAATACTTCCACATCCACTAACTTCTTCTACCAACCTTCTATTAATTGCTACCACTTGAAACTCAAACTCCTTCTTTCTATCTTTTGCCACTACCCACTTGTGAAAACTTGTTATTAGCTGTAAAATAATTAGATGTATGACTAGTCTGTAAGATTAAGCTGTAAGTTTTCCTTATAAAATAAAATAAAAAATAAAATAAAATAAAATGATTCAGTTAGTGAAACTTTTACCAATATTCATTAGCATAACTTCAAAAGTTCCCTGAACGACAGATTCTCACTTTTTAAACAAGTAAAATATCAGAGCACGGCTGATGACTTCACTTGCTCTTCAAGGCACGGCATATTCCAAACTACAGGTTGATATATTATTATAGGTACCTACAAGTATTTTACTACTTTTTGAGGATCCTCGAAATCTGTTGTTGAAAATGCTGTATACAAAAATGTTGTAAAATTATATCAGTAAAGTACGAACAAAGGCGGTGAGAGTATTCGTTAATTAAATGAGAACATGCAGTTAGTGGTGCCGCGGCTAAAATGAGGGAACTGAAACAAGGTATTTGAGGTCGAGGGCTTAAACTAAACGTGGAAGCGAAAGCTGAGGGTTCAACATATTGTTGTTGTTCGAGTACATTAGACCGTTACAGCAACCCTTCACACGGGCTTTATGAAGGAACTGATGGAGTGGAAAGGGTTGAACAATTTACGGAGTTGAATAGTCTAGAGGTAGAGCAAAATATTTGCATCGTATAATAAGAGGGAAAGTTGAAAATGGCGCTATTGACTGAAAATACCACCGATAAATGCATAGCTATTATGAAATAGAAAATAAAAGTAGGAATTTTCTAATTAATGAAAATCTTTATTTTTCACATATGCCTAGTTTACGGTTGCCGGTCTTATGAAATGTCAAAACTCTACTGCTTAATACAAGTTTGCTCCGAGAAGAACTGGCAAGACACCTGAGGTATTTTTCATAATCATTTTAGACTAGGATATTCTTTATCAAACTTAGGGATTGCACAAACAATAAATTTATGAAATGTTACAGCCCTGACTCCATGACTCCAAGTTTTCATTTATGCAGTAACAAATGATGTTTAAATTCCTGTTCGTAAAGACACCATTTAATAAACAAACATATAAATGAGTCAATGCCATGTCCAGTCTTAAAAGTTGTAAGTTGATAGACAGAGAGCATTTACTGCTATTATGATTAGAAACAAAAAAAATATAAGGCAATAAAATCCAATGGACCAATATAAATTGTCATTTATTTAAATTGTTAATTAACTAAAACAAGCTACCTACAAATAATTGCTCTGGAAATTAAATCAAATTCCCGAACCAAACAAAAACTTTATTAATACCACAATCAGACCTGAACCCCGGCCTCGCTTTGAACGTTCATTAAAATAAAAAATAAACCCAGTAACCGAACTCGATTTCTCGATTCAATAGACAAGTACCCTTAGTACAATTTTGTACATTTACAAAAGCAATAGACGTTTTCGAGCACCTATCAAGTTTATGATGAATAAAAAACCTAAATTTTGGAAACTCAGCCAGCCGGCCGACTTTACCCTCTTTTCATAGTTATTAGACAGTATCCTATTAATTAAGCTAATTGGGTAATTATTATAAACATAAAACTCGACCAAATTACAAGTGTATCAATTGAATATGGTTAAATTGACACCTGTAGTGACGAAATCTAACAAAAAGTTAAAGCTCCAAGGCATGAAAAACAACCTACGTAATAGATACACTCGAAAAAAAAATTGACCTCAAGTTTGCGGTGTCGGGTAAAAAAGGTTTCTATTGTCTTTAAATCTGTTAAAAATTAAAATGCAGATAATTTGTGAAATAATCATCACATAATTACCAACTCCAATTCGATAATAGCACACTTATAGGCTTAATCTAAATTCTCGAAACAGTTTAAAGTTGCGAGTGTGTGAAATTATCCTAAGGGTTAGCTGCAAACCAATTCTGTGGTTGGAGGTACAAGCAACAATTATTAATTATTTTACCCAGCGCCCTTCCTTTGTTGGATAGAATGAAACGACGCCATTTACCCGCGATATGCCCGGGTTTCTTGCCAGAGCCGGGGCTGATTGAATTGTTCCGGGATTACTCTAACCCGGATGAACCGAACCATCAGAGCACGTTGAGCGCAGGTAACCTTCGCCGCCTGTGCTCCGCGAGATGAATTATAAACCAGACGCAATTAGCCAGTAATCAGTGTACAATGATGTAACATTACTGTTATGTAATGGATGAGAGACACGAGTTTATCAAACAATTAAAATGTTTCATAAAACTGAGCTTTAAACTGATATTAATAAAACCAATAATTTCAATAAAATCAATTTTCTTGTAATTTTAGTGCCACTTTATTCTTAACTAAAACCAGAATGCACTTGCACTTAGAAGAAGCCTACAGGAAATAGACAGATGGAAGATTTATCGCTATAAGTTGGAACTTTTTTCCATTTTGGTATGGAACCCTAAAAAGGTCATACTTTATCATCATGATATCCGGAACGGTGCAAAAAACTTCACAAATCATTTTTTCTTCTCTAATATTTTCAGAATATTATTTTTAAGATATTCAAAATTATTTTCTAAGAACACTTAACGTAGTTTATACCAATGACATTTATATCAAGAACTCAACCTTTATAATATTATTATACTTATTGGTACCGCATCGTCTTAATTGGTGGTTTCTATTTAAACCATTTAAACATCAATTATTACGCAAGGATATAAACCTACGCCTCCTGAACACCGGTGTCCGTACAATGATCTGTTGTTTCTTTGTGGAGTTTAGTTCCTTCAAGCGTCTAGTATTATAACATTTAATAGTTTCTCAAATTACTGTCCAATTAACTACTTCTTGCTTTTACTTGCTTTTAGGCAATGAAAATAATTAGTTCGGTCACGTTTGATGTCTGTTACTTTAAAAATTACTTTAGGATGCGGCTGCCGAAAGGTGCCAATTGCCAACGGCTCTGTCAACAACGAATAATAAAAATGAAATCAAATTGGAAAACGGCCTCAAAAGGTTCGCACTTTGGCATAATGGCACCCTCTCGTTACGAAAATTTTACTCGCACTTGGCTATATTTAAATATATATTACATATATATATATATATATATATATATAATTTATTACTAGTTTAATATGATAATAATTGTTCAATTCTGTTTGTGTTGTTTCTTTTTTTGCTATGTTATGTTCTTTCTGTGTAATCTTCATGTCGCCGTCCACGTCTCAGGTGGGCCTCACGGAAGACCAGCGCTTTGCCATAAAAAGCAAGGCTTATGCTGAGTGGAGGCCCATTTGGGAGTGCACATTGTACTTCCTGTTATTTATTTTTTCTCTCTTGTTAATATGTACCTAATGTGCATTACCAATAAACTTTTTCATTTCATTTTCATTTCATTTCATTAGTTGTATAGAAACGTTTATGTACCAAATTATCATGTTACTGGATTTCTATCTACTCTATTTAAGTTATTTACACCTAATAATTAATTATAAAATCCATCGTTTATAAATTATACTGACGCTTTGTTCTTTAGCTTGTGGAACAAGCAACATTCCAACGTCTTTTGGATTTATCAGTATGAGCAAGAAAGTGCACAGAATCCCACGATTTATGGCTATGATTCTTGCGAACATAAATTATTGTTCTATAATAGAAAATAAAAAGAGGACCACTTACCAGCATGTGTGTGCACGATGCGCGAGCTGTAGCGCGGGCCCGCTGCCGCCAGCACTGCAAGCGCCAGCGTCGCGCACCACGCCGTCCGCGCGCACTCCATGCGCCATCACGCGACGATTGGCTGCAACAACATCATAAACGGCTCAGACGTGCCACACTTACACTTATGACCGTCTCTATCTATATTTAAAAATGTAATAAAATTATAATTCACACAAAGTTAATAAAAATATGCAAATCTGCTTGCCGTGGATTTTTAAAAAGCTTTTGATTTTCCTCATCAAACTACTTAAAACTGTTAGTTTTTGATTACAATGGTAATTGGTAGTATTAGTACTGGAAATGATATATAGAGAACAAAAAACACTATGTTCTTGTAAAATATAAACTATTCACTATATTATAATGGTCCATTCGGAATGCCACAGGGATCACTTCTCAGACCATAGCTCTATAAATCTGTATTTAGCTTCGCAGTAATTTAGCTTCTTACCAGCAGGCATTACTATTCCCAAAGACAAATGGCATCATATTGTCACGTACAGTATTGCATGCTCCGAATTGCTTCAGCGAAACCACTTCGTGAGCTATACTATTTATGTCCGTGGAAATGTATCACCTACATTGCATGAGTAAGTCACTTTAAAACGTCGCTTTTATTGGAATAATTTAACTGGTTGATTTTTAAATATAACATATTATTTAGTTTGGTCTGCTGTCAGTTTTCCTAGCAGATCTCATTCATTCATGATTTATAGTTAACAAGTAGTGTGGGAAAGATAAAGGTCGGGATGGTATTTCAAATCTTCTTAGAATGAATGACGCTTTGGTAGGTACCTTACCTGTCTCAGGTAAATCAACACCATTATTATTAGAAACGGACAAAAGTGTAGCAGCAACCTCAATTGTCAAACTGGAAACCGAGAAGCAGAAACAAACAATTAACCAAATTAAAATTGTTGCGGTGACCCAAAATGAAATGGGCAAGCCTTTCGATTGACATCGGGCCTCGGTAACTCGTTTTCCCCGAACTCATTCCGAAAAGCACCGTCGAGTGCGAGGCCTAACGTCCTACTCCGATCCGCTCCTATGTAGATTAGGGTCTGGAAGGGACGCTATCTGAGGACCTCACGTAATGATATACCCTACCTGCGGCGAAAGGTCCGCTCCTCAATACATGGCGATATCTATTCAGATCCTGTCACAAACATTCTCCAATCAACAAAATATTGTAGGCCGGGAGAGTGAATAAGTAAATTGTATTTTATTTTCCAGTAAGTAACATTTCTTTTGTTGGAAGCGTATTCCGCTAAGGCCGGAGACGGGAATCGTTGCTTGTACGGACATGAATTATTAACTTCTCAAAAAGGGTCGCCAGAGGTTGAGCCTGTCCATATTTAATGAAATACATTCATATGAATATTCATTACTTTCATTCGGCATGAGGTTATTAATTTCGTTGGAAAAATATTATGCGAGTAACCGAAATATTTTTACATTTGAATCGAAGAGGATCTAGGTTATAATATGAAACAATAATTAAATATAAATGTAACGACCTGCCTGGCGCTATCGGAGTGAGGTCCCTGCACGTTTGAATCCCGAAGAGCCAGATTTAAAATTTATTAGTTGGTCTACTCGTATATATGGTCATTATGTGGTTTGGTCTAGGAAGGCTTCCTAACGGCTGCTGGTTACCTGCTTACTAATGCTGAGTAGCAACTGTTAGATGTATTTGCCTCTTGAAAGTCAATACTACTACTATCAGGTGAGTTAGCAGTAACCTAAGGAGGTACCTAATAATGTGTAATGTATTAAAACACACGAAAAGCTTATTTAAATTGGCTTAAAAGCTATAACTATAGAAATTATTTAGATTATCATAACTAAAAAGTATTACTATTTACAGTAGATTTAAAATGGGGTGGGAAAAACAAAAAAGAAAGGCTTTCGAACCTTTGATTACTATGAGAAACAAAGAAGCAATAAACAATTATTTCCTGATCCATTATATCAGGGATACTCCTCTCTATAGACAGAAGCCCTCGTTGTATAATATCAACAAGGAAGTATTGTGCCGAGAGCATGATTAGCTCGTCATAGAGGGTGTAGTGTGTTGTGGAGGGTGGAGTGTGGGCCGAGCTCTAGTCTGCGTCTGACAGAAGGTCGCCATTTGTCCACACGAGTGGCGATCGCTGACGGCCCTCGTGTCTCATGCCTTCCCCAAACAAGCCCACTCAACGAGATTTATTCGTCGGATAGTTTGAATTATTATATCCACTAAAAATAGTTTCACGAACTTGCTACCTGCGTGGATACTGTAACACTATTTATGCATAGTTTTTAATCATCTCAACTGTAGACAAAAAATTAAGTACTTTGAAACTATTTTTATGTTCCGCTTTTGGGCAGGGGTCTCCTCATACAGGCGGTAAAGTTTTGACTTTTCATGGGAGCCTATAATTTGGGCCCATGTGTAAATTTTTAATTTTAGTTACGGCGATCCCTTAATGAGGTTGAGTTCAGGTAGGGTACGCGATGACCATTCAATGATTTCCCGGTTCCAGCGTCCCAGCTCTCTACGATTGACTGTAGCCATGACCAGTTCCAATGATTGTATTCCCTAACTCCAACAATTTATTCAATTTTTCCCAACGCATATTGTTGCCACTCATAACTACCAATGGAGACCATTTATCCTTTACTCGCTAATGCATATCAAGGGCTTTCTACCAGTGTAAATTTTAACCATGTCTGAGTTTAAGTGAATGTTTAAAGAGAAATGCGATTAAATGGTACACGTAACCATTACCCATATTAAAAAGAACAAATCCATGAGTATAATAACAGTGGAAACTCACTAATTAATTCAACATTCAAGCACCATACAAATAAATAATTTACCTACTAATAAATTTACGATACAATAAAATCAACTGCCTCGTTCTGTGTATACAAAATGAAATTATGAACAATGTGGTCAACAATACATTTTAATTGCATTATTGACGCGTGTGAACTTTTGAACGCTTCATTATTTGTTCTCTATTAACACAGAGTTCAACTTGTTACCGATATTAAAACATCGCCCGCAACTATCTGTTCGATGTAAATTAGTTTACATTAAATATTACAAGCTCGTCCCGATAACAAAACCAGTGTTGCAGTGAATTTGTAAAGTGGTGTATTTGAAGTACCTGAATAAACCTATTCGTATAACATGGCATCATAAAATTTTCAAGACTAGGACATACCTACTTTATAATTTTGAGAGCACGAAATCTAATTTAAAAAAATATTTCTTTTAACTGAAAGAGAAGGCATCATTAAAAGAGACGCGTTAGAACCCCCTTACAACCTATTTATACGTTACACAATAATATATCCTTCAGACTATTTATTTATATGGATTTTTTTTTGTTTTTTTTTTTTATTCCAGTGAAGATTCTCCTGAGCCCGAGTGAAACACACAAATAATTCTATGGATATCTTATTAAATCTTTTTAACTATAACCAGTAAAAAATATCAAAAAATCCATCCCTCTATCTCTGTCTGTCTCTAACACATATCAGGTGTTTTATTTGTACGGTCTTTACGATATTTCAGAGGTTTCTTAGTCACACGCCAAGGCATAATTTTGTTGTTTAGCAAAAATATTCATTATAGTTTTTAAAGCTTTACTTATTCTCAAAGTTAATTGAATAAAACAACGTTTCCTATCCAGCCCATATTTCTTTACCGCTTTATTCCATCGTACACGAGAGCCCACGCGAGTCGCTTTTGAGTGTGGACTGTACTCTGTACCCTGTACCCTGTACCCAGTAAAGCGCGGATCAAAATAAAGCGCTCAGAGCAATGATTTCATATTTTCAATACCCCGTATTTGCTCCGAGCACTAGCGGCTGTTTACTGGAGAACTCCAACCGTTTCTAAAATTGCAACAAATATATACCTTTTCAAATTATTATTTTTTCAAAACTGAAGCCTGTATCAGTTTTTAATCTTCGTTCGAGGATCTTTTACAGTGCCGTTTCCTATTATCTTATTTTAGTTTCTTTTAAAATTACTCTACTTTTGTTTTAAATTTAGTTCGATAATTGAATGAAGGTGAAAAAAATGAAGGTGATTTTAGGAAAAGAGTAAATGAAGTAATCCTTTGGTATTTATCCAATAATAAGAACTTAAGAAGAGCAACAGAAAAAAAAGTGGTTAAAAATTTAATACAGTTTTCGAACAAATTGTGTCGTCTGGCCATCTTTCCCTTACAAAAGCGCGACATCTGGTGCCCGCGGGTTTCGGCCGTCTCGTCATTAAATTGCTAAAGTTCACGATTCCTGTCTCGGTGTTGTTGTAAGCTGTCACCGGTGACATTTGTTTAGCTGGAATATTGGTGAAAGATTGTGTCGCCTTGAATTATTGAAAAGGAGTTTGTAGTACGGTGCAATTAGCTCAAAAACGACCGAACCCGAACATGCAAAGTGAAAGTATTATTGCAACAATGCCAGATTGTTCTATGTAGTCCACATACAGTTTAGTAAGAAGTTACACCCCCGACAGCGTCGTGTTTGGGGGGAGGCGGAAATACACTTTTTCTCAAAGTTCTTTATTTTGATAATTCAATTATTTTGATTTTGATTAAATAATTCTTATTAAAGTGTGTGGACTTCTGAAATTACTTTATCATTACCGAAGTATGATGAGGCAATTTCAGGAGTTGAGAAGTATTCGCCGCTTTGTGCGGGCCGCGGATGTCTCAAATAAGTCATCAAAGGCATTCTTGAAGGTGAATTTAGAATATTTTTGACGGCCTCTTTAGATAGCAGTGGAATGGTGATATGCTTGTGGAAGTTTCTAAGTTCTATCAAGGATTTAACTGGATCTTTCTGGCGTATATTATAAGACATACTGATAAGTTAGGTATGTATGTGGTTACTGACTATAATCTAGGCCTCATAAAATGGGCTTAGAGATAGGTACTCAATAAGCGACAAGATCAGTGTTTTTCATTCAATAAATTTAGGAAATTAATAAACCCAGTGCAATGTCTCGCTGCCCGCGGTACTATAAAATATGAGTAGTGCGAGACTTTACATTAATATTGTAGTCACATAAAAATAATCATTGTACTTGACCTCGGACAACCGATGGAAGTCTGACAAGATCCAAGCTAGCGCTCTTCTTCAAAATGTACGATGTAAAGTCATGAACTAATTCTCCATTTCTTCTGTAAATTAAGAGCTTTGCTTTTATCAGTATAGCTCCATTCGTCTCAATCCATATCTCCCTCTTTTTCTAATTTGAATATGGACGTAACTACAATAAACTTCCTCTTCATGTTTTTTTAACGTCTGTATAATCGTCTGTATAATACTATGTTTGTATGAAAATATCAAAACAATACTGCAGCGTTACTGCTATAAGAGATGGTGATATTGATGGGTTTCCTCCCAAAAACTTTTCTACAAACTTCATTAAGTAACCCTGAATAAATAAATATAATTAGGTTAACAGGAATAAATAAATAATCATTTTCCTCGATTAATAGGACTTACCGAAGCTTTTATTGAATATTGATTGTATCGAAGTTTCTACCAACTTGTGACCCGCAGTAGGTACCTACTTTCTTTGACTTGGCGTATTTATTATTTTAATATTCAATCAGGTTTAAGCTTCTTTGATCACTTTTTGTCAGTTTGTCTGTTTGATTTTAATAGTAACTGTAGGTTTCTTATTAAAAAAGTCAGTTGAACAAGTTAAGAATTCATTTAGATGATAATAAAAGTGTTTATGGAATTTATTATCATCATATTATATAGAAAATGCTATTGAATATTTTATAAGTAGGTATTTATTATGTTTGTTACTACTTCACCACAAAGTACTGAATGATTTTAGCTATGAATGTAAAGTGCTGAAAGGTTTACCTAGTACTTATTATAAATTTACCCTGGAGAATAAAACATTTACTTTTTAAAGATACAAAATCCATCACAGAAAGCCGCCGACAAAACCTAACTAACTAATTAGTAATTACTGCCAGTAAATAATTTATTCCTCTGGTTTTCATAATCATCCCATTCAAAATAAGCCTTGGAATCTTGAAACAGTTACAATATCATTTGTGAAATCAACTATTAAATCACAACTGTTATTAAAACCTACGTAAATAACTATAATATAACTAAACAAACGTAACCTTAAGAGTTTCCACTGAATTATTATTATTTCCAAGAACGTCTCGCTCAGAAAATTCCTCAAGATCTCGTTAAAAATAACACAAAATGTATAGTTATTTTCCAGTCAGACCCAATTTAGCGCGGGCTTTAACCGCAGCCGGCGGGCGCTAAACATAAACAGATGTTTTGTCCCTCTCCCTTCGCCCTCCCGCCCTTTGAGTCAACACGGCGCTTCTTATCGGCACCCACAGAGGCGGCTGGTTGCTAATTCGCAACTATACCCCTCATTAGACCTCAGTTTTTGCTTTTACCTCTCATTATATTTCATGTTTAAGCAAGTTACAGTATGTTTTTATTAATTCTATTAGAATATGTTTTATAAGGTCCCTTACTTGTCTAAAAACCTTTATCGTTAGCAAAAAAAGACTAGAAGTAAGTAGAGGTATCAATATCTCTACAAATTTCCTTAAAATTAAATAATTCGGGCTTTTTAAAGCAATAATCATGACAATACTGCTTATAAAAAAGCTAATAAACTCAGTTATATTTATTAGAGTTGAGAAAAAATATTACTTATTTACTAGTAGGTTTTTATTTTATCACTGTAATAAAGTTTTAATCTTTATTACTCATCAAACTTTACCCGCCTACATATAGAATTAAATGAACACGCAAGGGCTAGTCATGGATGCCCTACTATTTCTATTTAATGATAAATGTGTATGTGTAAAAGCAAAAAGGTGGTGACTTATCTCATTCAAACCTGGGCGAGATAGAGAAAGCGTGACGGAACCATCTTAGCGGATGGTTTCGTCACGAAACGATGTTTGAGATTTCTACCCGGAGCTCTAGTTTGTCAAATTACTAAGTAATTTTTTTTAGTACCTTTATATATGTATTGTGTATTTTTACCAGTACTCTTGGCCAGTTTTAGCCAAGCAAAGTTTTTAATCAATTTTGTAAAGAAAAATAGTTCTTGGTGCAATGTCATTACCGTTAACCATCTGTTAATCTCACTTTGTGACGTAATATCTAAGCTAAAGTGGCGGCAAACTTTCCCGATTGACGATTTGTCGCTGTTTGTCGGAAAAAGGAAAACTTTTTGAAACAATCTTCCTCTTTGAGGGAGTTTCCTTACTTTTGCACATATTGTAGGAATCAACCTACGCCACTATTATTTTTTCACGTTGTGTTTACGCATCCCACTCGATGGATTTTATCGAGTGGGTTTGTGGGCCTCTCTGGTCGGCCAGAATACCGACTAAACCCAACGGTACACTATGCGCCAATACGAGGTAGGTACCACATAATCGCTATTCTCGTGCTACTGTGGCGTACCGGCGGATCCTTGCGCTCCGGAGACACACGCATTAATGAGGCAACAGGCGTCTCCTTCTGACTCCTTGCCGCCTTCTACGGATGGGAGCATCAGCCGCCTGCTCCCTCCCCTGTTCTGCTTCTTCTTTGAATGCGATGACGCTCTCACAGAAAGACGCCACCGCACTCCAGCACTCCTCACTGCCGATCATCTTGAACTTATACACCACCTACTTACTTAACCAGGTGTGAAAGTATAACCCACAAAACAGTCCAAAATACAGTCTAAGGCTAGTAGGCCAATGGAAAATCTATAATACATACAATGAATTTGGGAAAACTTTTTGCACTCTACATTCATTTATCTGTATATCTAGGTATGGAACAGAGATTACGATATTTGTAAGGTATAGACAGTTCATATTGATGTCCGGGGCACCGAATACATAATATTAGGTACTAACATACCCCGGGCTAATGAAAGTCCGCAGTGACGCGCGGAATATGTGAAAACTTGTCCTGCCCGGCTCCGGCGAGTTTTGTCTCTCACCGAACAAATACATGACGGTAAATTATCCGGCTACAAAGTTTTACCCGGATTTTTCACGCTGGGGTGGGTAGGTCATCCGAAAAGTTCTGGAGAGGTGAATATTTTCAGGTATCAATGTGAAATATGGTTGGGATAGAAAAAGTTTCTAGCTAGTTAGTATCTAGAAGTGATAAAGTTGGGGCACGAATGTATTTTAACGTGAGGATCGATGCTTATTTCGTGGGGAATGGTTAACTGGTATAGAAATTGCTTGCAGCGCGAGGGATAGGACCCTCTTTGTATACCATTTTTATTTTATTTATGTTTTTCCGTTTCTTTACTTTCTTTGTAATGTTTAGGTGCAATAAAGTATGTAATCTCTTTCTCCTTCTTTTTACAAACCTAATTAATTATCTTCACGTGTGAACACTAGTGAACACGTGTTTACCATGTGAGGCCTCTACTGTTTATAGAGTTTGAGCAACTTATTGTTTTACGAATGGATTTTTCACTCAACTTTTTACTTCAGAGATTTGAGTTTGCCGGTAGGGTAACAAAAGCCGACTGAAATCATGTGCCTATCACATGTTGGGAATCGAACTCAGGAACTTCCACCGAAATAAAACCACTTTGGTCCAAAATAACAGATTAACATTTTTAACCCCAAAGTCAACGTCTCTCATTGGACAACTTTGACAACTTCAATCTGGGTTAGCGTGTTAACTCTGAGTTAACACACTAACTCAGGCCAACGCAAGTGTTCCTTAGAGTTTAAAAAAAACTTTGCTAGCACTAACACACAACTTTTGCTATCAAATACCAACCCATTTATAAAAAATATCTTTCACAAAAAATATCTGATTATGAAATTGGGCACGATATTTACAAGTGAGGGTTAGCAAGACCTCAGAATTCCTCGCGCTCGGTGTATTTAATTTATTGTATTGCGCGGGGGAGCGGGGGAGCGCGGATATGAAGGTTAAGTCGCCCGGGGGATATTCCTTTCTCCCCCGTTTTGACATTCCTGCAGGGAAATATTTGTTATAAACCGGGACGTAGGCTCGTGGCTCGTGAGCCGCGCTCGACAGAGCACAAGTTGATAGGAGTATGGCGTAATGGGAAATATCTGACGCGATTTTTGTCGGGCGGAAAATCTGTGGCAACTATTGTGGGTGCCTGTAAAGACGATACATATCTATTTTCTTGATTTTACATGCCGCCCTGTATATCATAAATAACAGGTATAAACGGCTTTGTCCCGGGTAACTGACTGACAGACAACGTCCAGCCCCAAACATCTTAAGCTTTTCAAGGTTGATTTACAAGCCTTTTAGCTTAAACTCTTCAGGGAACGTTTCATAAGTAAGTACCATTGATAAAGAGTTTTTTAATTTTAACCGTAAAAGAGTTTACACTCACCTCATATTGTTTGCGGAGCAGTTTTTATTAAAAAAACATGTAGAAATTGTAGATGCATAAATGTGGTGTCCGCAAAACTCATTGCTTTAAGCCGACGATGTATAAATATAATTAGCCTGCTATTTGAGAAAAACTAAATAAAATTTGAATTTTCGCACCCGCATGGTACTCTAATAGCCGTTTTCACTAAACCTAGGAAACGCCTAAATCGAATGCTTAGCCCTAAGGTAACAGTTGTTGTAGGTGAAAACTGTCACTTATCGGCTAAGCATTCGATTTAGGCGTTTCCTAGGTTTAGTGAAAACGGCCGTAAGACTTTCTAACTAAAAACAACATTTCAAGCACGCATCAAACCGTGAGTTCGTTATATGAATTTTAAACATACAATATTAATACAGTGTAGTAAACGTATTTAACACAATTCGAGCGAGTCGGCTGTGTTCACTGTTCACGCACCTAATTGTAACGGTTTGAGAACATCACGTAGCGAGGGGTGATGACTGTTGAGCAAATAATAATATTGTGATAAACGTTGTGGCACGCTCGCGCGGGGCAATTATTACGACTCCTGCTTAAAACAACAGTTATGCTTTCGCCACACAGCGGGCGGGATGGGACGGAGCACGGCACCATGACGCCCGACGCCGAGGACGCCTTGCGCCAGCGTCGCATCGAGCGTCCTGAACACTTCATCTTATTTAAATCAAAAGCTTTTTAATTTCATTACAGTGCTGGCGCCCAATTGTGGCGCAAAACTGGCGTCATAATGCGTGACTCTCCGCTACCTGTATGATTACAAAAAGAGTATCCCATAGAACTCAGCATCCTCCATTGCGTTTATGTCCTAGTTAATCAAGATTTAGTCGTATCGCCCCCGTACGATGCAGTACTGTGTGACAACTTTTATTTTCGGGGAGTAAAAAACCTTCACGGACTTCTGCCTTTCTTCTGAGTCAGCACGGAACCGCAAAGCATTACTTCGTGTTGACCACCTAGTTAGATCTTTCTTATAAACTAGAACATAGCAACTGCTCTCGTCCGTTTTCGCGTCAGCGCGGTGTAGCGTGGTGTCGCTCCACCGGCTCACCCGCTGTGTGGCGAGAGCTTGTTACAAGTCACGTTTAAAGTTAAAACACTCGTAAAAGAGCTCCGCGGGCTTCACATCAACAATATATTATGTTAGCAATACAAAGCAACTCTCAAGCTTTTAATGTTGATTTAATTGTATAAGTAAGGCAAAGTAGCTTATTGAGTCACTCGAAATCGTAAGTAGATTGGACAGAGAAGAATGTCACCTAAAGCAGTGACAGTCCATTGGTATAAATATATATATAACGTATTTAGATGTCAGATATAGACTCTAAACCACGTTGAAATTCCTAATCGGGAATCCAGAATTTGAATCACGGGCAAGTTCAGCAGCATAGGACCTTTTGGAGTCATATACGACTATACGTGCGTTTGTGACATTATTCAAAGTAGATAATAAAGAAGTACTTGTGTAATGTTTATTCACCATAAGAGTTGGTTACTCTACCTAAGTATCTTTTTACTTTTTACTCTATCTAAGCTTAGCTTTTTTCTACTGTTGAAACTGGCAGTCAAAGCCTCCTGCACTAAATTAAACCAAAGTCAAAAGATATGATAAAATCCAAATTTAGCCCATGCCTGGATTCGAAACCAGGACCTCCAGGATGAAGAATACAGTAGAATATTTGTTACAAAATAGCGATAAAATTTTTCTATAAGAAGTTTTCTAATTTATGAAATCCTGCGTAAAAACCCCAGTATTCGATTTCAATCGCCGAACACAATTTATTCCCGCTGACACCGGAGCTTACGTCGCTGTTTATGAGTGAAATATCTCTCTACACGAGATGAGACGAGATGAGACGAGATGAGACGAGATCAGCGCGCGCGGGACCCGCCCTGGGCGTGACGTCATACATCACCGCAGCGGGACCCGCGCTCAATGCGACGCGGAAAATGAAATATTACACGCCTTCTACTGCATTGTATGAGGACCGTGTTTATCTGTGTGTTTGGCTTGAACTTAGTTGTAAAATATGATATTTCCTATTTATGTCAGCATTCTGCATATAACTTTGTGACAGAACATTGCATCATTTTGTCAGCTAATGTGAATATGAATAATAATGTGAGACAGTCACGTGCTAGGAATCGAAACCGCGACCTTTCGCCTAAATACTACATCAGTATTTATTTATTGCAGCTTACTTACTACGCTAGTAATAATCTTATTCTAATTTATGTAGTAAATTTATACCTATACCTACGCCAGTATTGATTTTATTCTGATTCATGTAGAAAATTGATATTAGATCACTTATTACGAGTCACCTGTGACTATAATTACTTACGTATGTTAGTGACGTACAAGATGTTCCGCGTTAGTCAAAGTTTAATGTGTTCGTTGTTTAGGCTCTACGTGCCTGTGACGCGAATGTGTTACTTGTCGCGTTTGAACTTTACCGTGTTTGCTTTTAATTGCTTACGGAGCAATGGTTTGGCTAAGCCATCGACCTGTGTATCCAGAAGACGTATTTCTTGTCTCAAACCGCCTTTTATGTTCTACTGATGGGCTCTGGTCTTCTCTCAGAATGAGCAGAGTTTGGCTCCACCAAGCTCGCCAAATGAAAGTGAATTCTCAGGCATGCAAGTTTTCTTCACCACCAAGCAAGCGGTATACATATGAGTAGCTCCGAAAAAAACAAAATAAAACTGGCATTTATGAACCACAATGCCACAACGAATAGTGCATGTTGCCAGTTATAACAATAAATCCGAGACTTGGTGCTAAAAATGTAAGCATCTATCTATCTAGGGTGTGTGATTTCGTTCGAGGAAGGGCTGTCTACCGCACGTTAGCTCCTGCTTTTATACCTAATCGTCTTATTTCAGCGACACAATATCAACGAGTCTTTAATTACTGACTACGGGATTGCTGTGAGTAATCAGTGCTACCGCCAAATGACATGAAAACTTTTGAAATGTGATTTCGTTAGTTGGTTCTTGATTTCGTTTTAGTGAGTTTATGATGGTTGTAATGCATAGCATCATTAACATCTCATAATTTATTAAGCATACACAACAGCGCATATATTTTCCCTTGTTCAAAATTACGCTAAATATGCCTGAATTTGTTTTGTGATTAAATTAGGCATGCATTTGTACATCTGGCTAAGGTTTATCTTCTGCCAAACCCGTAAAAAAATGATTTCCGGCTCTAATTTTCCGTAAAAATACCTTTAACTGCATATCCACATATTCCGGATATTATTGTGATCC
The DNA here is from genome assembly GCA_963855885.1 of Coenonympha glycerion. Classification (NCBI taxonomy): domain Eukaryota; kingdom Metazoa; phylum Arthropoda; class Insecta; order Lepidoptera; family Nymphalidae; genus Coenonympha; species Coenonympha glycerion. The sequence continues at coordinate 18,925,121 of OY979629.1, forward strand.
ATAACCTTGTAAATGAAGATAGATTTTCCTTGGAACCTTTTAAGTAGGGGAACCGATGAAAAAATAAATTAAATGGTATGTCCTGATTACATTTTAATACAGAAAATAAATTATTTAGCGGTTATTTTAACAAATAGTATGGCAGCAGGCAGTTTATCGTTTGATGAAAATGTTGTCAACCGCAAAAAGCTCTCGGCACAGGGGTCTGAGAGGTCGTTAGCGGTTCAATTTATTGTTCGTTCTGTGCACGTTAATTGAACTGGTTCGATGCCCGCGCCGTCAGTGCCCACCGTTGTTACGAGCAGGGCAGAGACGGTCAACAGTGTTCGGGGAACCTACAGTACAGAGACGCTGTTCATGACTTTAGAGATAAGTGCCTAATTGTGGAAATACTGCCCGAGGTGGTGCGGCTTTGTAGCACTGAAAACACAAAGCGCAGGTAGGTATACCTTTATTTATAAAAGATACCTTAATATCGTTGCCTTTTGATAAAACAAAGCGAGTGCAGATTTTAAAGCCAAAAGGTAACGACCTACACTGAACAAAATGAGCATTAATTTGGTTACGCTGATAGTGGTTTATTCAGATCAGAGCTAAATTCGCAATAGAAAGGTAAAAGGTCTCTTTCGACTTGTCAGAGAATAACTGAGTGTGAAACTTTATAAAAAAGTGGTTCACCTATTAGAGGACTGAAGGATTGACAGCGAAATATAATGAAACAGCGTGGAAACAGCATAATATTGGTGCGCCCTCCAACCAAAGCTAAGGTCGCTGCAGACGAAGATATTGTATTAAAAGTGCGAGTATTTTGGAAGACAGGGGAAGACCATGCCCTTAACAGGTCTATGCCCAGTTATGGGCGACCATTTGCTAGAATACTCGTAACACTTGCCAACTAATAACAATGGGTGCTAAGTTTAAGTACAAAGTTAAAATGTAAACAAATCTTCATTCATTTTCTCTTATGACGAAAACACCATTTTTATTTGCTTTATTTAGGTACTTGTAGTTGCAGGTAATCTCATTACACTGTTGCAATTTTTAAATGTACATATTAATTTATGCTATCGAATAGATTACAATCACTATACGTGGCTGATAGTTGCGTGAGTTTAAAATACACTTGTTACACGTACACAATAGCTGGGATCAGGCTAACAAAGGGGAAGAAATCCGAGTAGCTCAGTTGGCGTCAGCACAAGCGGAGGCCAGAGCCTCAAAGTGCGTATAATTGCGTGTACAGGAGACGGGATCAACCGCGGCTGATTGCCAGCCACGGTGAACAATGCGCTGTCGGCGGAGTGTCTATAGAGCCAGGGGTAGAACATATCCGTCGATATTGGCAATCAAGGCCGACATTACAGGTGCATGATATGTTATGAAGTGACGAGTTTCTTGCCCGTTCTTTTTGGTGCAAAGAAGCTTTTTGAAATTCGTGGTACAGAGTCAGTTATTTCATAAATGCCTGCAAGTTAAACTCATGAGAAACATACATATTTAGATTAAGACTTAAACAAAAAACGCTATGTTGTATTATTACATGTTACTCATCGGGTTTTAGAGATAAGACTTATTTTATACTAACTAGCTATTGCCCGCGGCTCCTGCTGGAGCAATGAATTTTTACTGGAAACTAGGGTCTAAATAAATCTCCATTTCCAATATCAGCCAAATCACTCATGATTTTTTTTTGCCATCAACTTCCGCAGTACCTACATACAGACACACACACAAACACATATATCAATCTATTACATAAAATTTTCGTGTTCGTCTCAGTGTTTTTAGCCAAATTCCTCGAAAACCGATATGATTTTTTGTGGAAGTGTAGGTAATAGGTATTCGTTAGGTCTGAAAAATGAGAATAGGACTTAAACTAAGTGAGGAATAACACTCTACTTTATGGGCCAAAATGAGTTTAGTGTCGCATACTTACAGTTAATGTTATTAATACTCGTAATGTTGAAAAAAGTTTAGTAAAATAATTGCAAAACAAGTGACCAAAGTATGTCTCGCATAAACGAGTCCCATAAGAAAAGTCGAGAACTTTTTAAGTCTTCGTTCACAAGAAGAAAAAGCGCCTCAGGCGAGTGTTTGTACGAATTCACGGAAAACGATTTATTTTTCATTTAACAAGTATTCGAAGGCCGATGTTTTTACGTTTAAGAATCTGTTTGTATCGGGAAGACAGGCTCTCGAACAAAGGACCTCTCACTTTCGGAGCCATCAAAATTGATTTAGGGACCTTCTGAGTTAGATATATAGAACCAATGTCGGATTGCAGTAGGTAGGTATTTCTTTATTCTAACAATGTAGACGTATCGTTGTCTTATTTTATTAATTTATACGAAATAGTACTGCTGTTTGGAGTAACTTTCAATACTTCAATTTAGTATATTTTTCGTAGTTTATAATTATCATCTTAGGATAAATTAAGACACTTACAAATAAAAACCGGCCAAGTGCGAGTCGGACCCACGCACCGAGGATTCCATACTACTATCCCTCATTCGTCCGTCGGGGTATTATTATACCTACAACCATTCCAAATTTCATGTCGATACCTTCAATAGTTACTGAAATAAAGGATCTGACACACAGACAGACTACACAGTGATCTTAAAAGTATTCCATTTTTTTTAGAGGTACGGAACCGTTAAAGGGATGTAATACTTTATCGCTGCATGCCATGTTATTTCTAACAGCAAGCTCCGCGACTGGAAAGTTATGAACTAATCATGTTCAGTAACGCGCGTAAAAACCCCGGGGAGTCGGTACGATATTTGCGGAGTATCGCAAAAATACCGTACCCGGTGTATCGGTTCCCGGCGTGTAGCAATTATCGAGACAAGGCGCTCCTCCGCCGGCTGCAATCAGCGGGACAAAGCCGCACACAAAGCACTCAAACCCAACGAACATTACAAAAGCAGACGTAAAAATCATTTCCAGGGAGAAGGTTATCGATAAGCTCAAATCGCATCCCGCCTGCTGTTTGGCAAAACCTTCATGGTCATGGAACTTTGGAAAATATATAAGTGCAGATTCTGAAGGGGTTTCATTTTATTAAATCGAATAATATTTTTATTAGTGATCGAATACCATCTTGTAGACACTACTGTAGAGCGTGTATGGTGATCTACGATTAGTAGTTGAGTAGAGTCAAGATGGGAGACGTCATCGTATGCGTACTATCTCCACAGTGATGTCGCAAAATACAGTATTACCACCCACTAATGCCCAAAATGGCTAACACATCGTCATTTGTCTCTGGTGACGGCATGCCTTCAACTGAACTACTGATAGACAGCATCATGATAATTGCACGAGACGAAGCATGAATGTAGGGGACGAAGCTTGATGTATTTTATTACGTTTATCAAAGATAAATGTGACGTCACAGCTCACACGCGCCGTTTATCAGCCCACATTACCGCCACTTGATCCACCTATCCTTTATTCTAGCGGCCCTGTAAGTGACAGCTATCCGTCTCCGGTCTCTGGTCCCCGGTCCCGACTGACAGATGCCGCCATCTTGTTTTACACCCGACGCATTACTCTGCGCGTATTTACGCAAGGGCCCTGTAGGTACTTGTTCGCACCTCAGGGGTTGGCATTAAATTGCTCAACCTTTTTATAGGCTTGGAAAGTGATGAGGCCTGATCCATCATCTTCATCATTATATCAAACCATGTTGAGTAACCGAGCATGAATATGGATCTTAGAAGGCTGGCTTTGGCTCACCAAAGTATGTGATGGCTAAGCTTGGTTTGCCTGCCTTTATGAACCCTCTTACTAAATTATCATTGGCAGAATGAACGAATATTGTGCCATGAAATATATATTAAACTAGTGAGCGCTTCGCTCGCATGCCACTTTCCCCCATCCTCAACCCCTTTAGGGGTGGAATTTTCAAAATTCCTTTTCTTAGCGAATTCCTATGTCATGTTAGGTACCTGTACGAGTATGACCAGCTTGACCCGACCAGTAGGTAATTCGTGCTTTTATTAATAGTTCAATCAGAGAGTCAGTGTTTATATTAATATAAATATTATTATCCTATTAACATGAAAGGTGAATAAATAATAACATTTAATAATATTTGGCCCTGTGCATGTTTGGTACAGGCTGGACGCGCGACGGTTCAACAATACGACTCTGATTGTAATCGCATTAGCGGACTTTAAAGCGATTTGCTTGATTTCGACATGTTGTGTTCAGTGCCCCGATAACAATATGATTTTGTGCTAAAATGTCATTTCAAAATAATTCACTGGAGTACAATCATCGCTTTACTCCATGATTGTGAGAGAGATTGCTTCTACTTTCAAATATCAGCCACTTCAGAGTTATTAAAATATTTTGTTCATAAAAATAGGGTAAATGATATAGTAGAAAATAAAGAAATACTTATTTTCTATGCATATTATATTACGACTAGCAGATACCCTTGGCTTCGCCTGCGTTAATTTTAATTTTTTCACTATTCTATAAAATATTCAATTATATAAATATAATTATGTGTAGGTACTTACATCAATTTGTTTTCTTTCCTTTATTTGGCATGATAACACACGGCAATCAGCAAACTTTTGTTCTATCGCAATTAACGGAAGTTTGGCCGGCTCTCGCCGCTGATACGGATTGGCCGTAACTCCGTAACTTCGATATATACAAGTACATTAGCAGACGCACAATCACGTTACATTCAGTCCGGCGCGCCGCCGGAATCCGTAATTCCGGAACACTGGACACCATGATTGTCTTATACAGGGTGCTGTTAGGCTCTGACCGCAGGTATTCGTTCATTTAATAACAAGACTACCTGTTACTACTAAACTAACTACTAAACTTGACTAGCTGTGCTATTCTACAAAATGAAAAAGCTGCCAGACAGCTGCTAACCCGAATATGGCATGCAAAATTGTACTCTATTACAACTGACAAATTCATAAATGCAGAGATGTAGATGTACGCTCGTCGCTGTTTTGCAGAATAGCACGGCTGGTGGGCTGATTCTGTATCGTTCAGTTTGATAGTTAGCTAACGAAATGGAAGCTACTTACGTTAGTATTATGGTTGCATGTTGACATGCTATGCTAGTTGCTAACTTGCGCATTTTGAAATTATTAAATTACGAGTATTTTTGCAAATGAGAGTTGGTAAACAAACTTAAGAGGCCTGTGAACTACGATGTCTCCATTAATGCAAAATACTAAATCATTTGTAATTCGTGTATATTTCGATCATGTTGTCGTGTTATTCGGATTCATATAGTAATAATCTATGCTCCTGGCCATATTTGGTTCGGAAATACTTCTTTAAAAGGAAATAATAGTCAATTTTGATCATAATTTTTATAACTTTGGTCGAGTTCCGTAATACCAAAACTTATGAATGTAAACTTATAACTTTCTTTATTAACTGGTGTTTTTCTTTAGCTGGACAATAAAAACTGTACTCCTGAACTAATGCGACGTGAGATAGTGTTGTTTTTATTACAAAACAAATAAGCAGAAAACATGTCCTCTTTGACATAAAAATAAGCAAAATTAAATTCGTTTACAATTTCGTTTAACAACTGTATTTCGGAACCAAATATGGCCAGGAGCATAGATTATTATTATATGAACCCGAATAACACTACAACATGATCGAAAATTGCACGAATTATAAATGATTTTGGTATTACGTTTGTATGGGAGACACCGTGGGTCAGTTGACTCTTAAGATACCGAATCCGCTCACTGAGCCAATTCAGAAATCATAAAATACAAAATTTATTCGTTGCAAGCATCGAATCCTCGCCAAATTCACATCACATATAAATTACATTAACACAAAAAAGAATCTCCCGTTAGTAACACGGTGTGTCCCGATCCGTCCTTTGTTCCGGACAGATGTATTTCCCGCGACGTCTCAAAGGGTCCACATAAAGGGCCTGTGTCGCCAATCCCGCGTTTAACGAATTTATTTACTACTGATACAAGACACGCTCAGTTTGGTCATTTCTCACGCGCGAGCGGAAGATAAAGGAAAATACACATTTCATTTTTTTTGATAAAAATATTTTTTATGATAGAAGTACGAAATACAATAGGATTGTATTGTATGTACATACAATACATAAACGCTTATAATGCTCTTAGTGGCAGTAGTGGTCATGTAGAGTGTCAGAAAATATGATACTAGAGACTACTCTGATAATTTCTGAGGGTGATTTAAAAACACTATATTGAATAATCCACGTTCGGGATTGTTCAGGTTTAGAATGTCCTCATTCCCAAATCTCCATTCAATAAGTTTCCTTTCCAAATGTTGTCCTTCTCATTATTCCATTTCCCAAAATGTTTCTTTATTTGGAAGTTTTAGGAAAAGAGTGAATAGCTGTTTTTTGACATCACTGTAGCTTTCAATCGTAGCGTATCGTAGTCAATGGTTGAGACTTGAATTTATAAGACTTCGGGGAAACTAATATTATTAAATAGGAAAAATGTCTTAGATTCAAAAGTGGTCTTATATGTCTCTCCAGAAACATTTTCCTAAAAATTTGAGCATTGGCTTCTTTTTCTAGTGCTCTCTATGTGATGTCTGTTCCTATTTCCTGTAATCGTGTGTACAATAATCGATCGTTTCCTGCCTCCATTTCTCCCTCAAAAGGCAATAATTTCCGTCGTCCGCCTCCACATCTAGTAATGGAAGCTAAATAGAATTCGATTTATAGTAGCTGTAACAAGAGTGACGCAAGAAGGCGGGCGCCGGGTCGAGATCGGCAATAAAGGCTGCACCACACCAGAGACACTGCAGCTTAGTAAGTTAATTACATAATAAATAACTTAATTTTACGCAAGTATACAGTGAGATGATGTCCAAAAAATAGCGATAAGAACCCATATTTTCGTGCTTGTAAATATTATATGAAAAGACTATAATTTAATGCGATTTTGTTTTTTTTCCAAAAACTATAATTAAAGATTGAAAACTGTTTGATAAAAATGCTGATTATTATCCGATGGAGAAGTGAATGATCATGATGAAATCAGTTCTAGTGATATAAAGTTGCTAGTATAATAGACAATGTAATTAAAATGAATTTCGTATGTTTCCCTTGAAGTAACTATAGTATTATAATTTTACGTGGACACGGAAAAAGTTGCTTCAACAATTAGCAAAAAGGTTTGGCATACCTAATAGTTGGTAAACATCAGTCATACAAGTAAGTCTCTACGATTAGTTTTTGTGCCGTAAGGACACACTAACTTTGTATCTACAGTGAATGCAATCACACACATTTTTTGTAAGACGAAAAGCCGTTTCGCTCTGCTCCTAGTCTGTTTAAGCCTTCACAAGCGCTCCGAAACAGGTACGCGCCGATAAGCGTTCCCAATTTCAGAAAAAGGTTGGAGCCAAGTAGATTGCTCCATTTTCATATGCCATTTTTGACGTCATGTTTATTTTCTGCCTTCCTCTGTACTTTCTGCGCGAGCTTTTTATTTGAGACTCGTATTTGGTTTCTCATTAATTTTGGTAAATGCCAGCGAACTGAAATCTACTGGTACAGAACCAGCTTTTCCTTTAAGTTGCAATTCTGGGGAAATGCCTGGTGTCATACTATTGTTTTTATTTTACTCATAAATATTCGGAACATCCAGTCCCAATGGATTCTTGCCGGAAAAATGTATGTGATAATCAGGCTGTAAAACAAGATGGCGTGATCCGTCAGCGGCGGGCGAGAGAGGGGCGAGGGAGACGCGAGGGGGGGGGGGGGGCTAAAGGAGGTAAACGAATAACACTCACTTATGGAGGCTGCGGCACTTTGTTCCTTGAATAAAGGACGAGAGATGAGGCTGTAATGAAAGCCCTTGATAAAAGAGAGAGCTTGCGTTTACAATGTTTTATTCAATTACTTTTCAACATTCAAATACATTTTGGGATGTTTGCTTTTTTGTATCTTCTCTCTCTACGCTTTATTCAAACCTTTTTTTCGCTTACTTTACTTTTAAATTTTTCTTAGGTAAAGAGTATCATACTCGTAGATTACTCGTTATAATGCCCTGTTTGCAAAATTCCTATTAAAATACGTTCAAGAATAACAATAAACATTTCGTATATCAAAGTAAAAATGAAATATCGTTCCAATATAATTAATAGGCTCAAATAGAGACTGTTAACTCGAAAATTCAGAATATACTTTGAATATTTCATTTATAAACGGCAAATAAATTAAAGGGTAAACGAATTACTTTCATATAAGAATAATACTAACATTATATATTATTTACATACAGTAAACGATATAATTAAAATAAACAAAACCGACGTAGGAGATTCAAAAGTGAAAACATGGAGCGCAAAATTGTAATGCAAGAGGAAAATGGAAAAGAAGAACTAAGATAAAAGTTAAAGATAAATTAAATCAAGGAATCCACGATAATATTTTCGGTATGATAAGTTGCGAGCATTACGGCTTCTTATAATGAGGAGGGGAGGGTCGGAAATATAATAATTTCAGGAAGTAATATCGCGCTCCCTCGACGGCGGGACCTTCGGCTTCGTTTAAATATGTGAAGGTTTTATACTTACCTCATGCCCAATACCTGGCTTCTGGGCAAGAGAAGTATGGCGTTGCATTATAGGACGATATTATTATTACTTGCTATGTACCTTGTACCGTGGCAAGCAGAATAAGGAAGGTCTTGATTGGCCCGTTTTTAAATATGTTCTGAAATATTTCTGAACGTAATTCATGACATTATTGTCACTGATAAGAAACCTGACGTCTGAGGATATGAGCATCCGGCCAATTTAATTAATCCTTTTTCGTACAAGCAAACAGTAGCGCCATTTAAAAAAATTTATAGGTGGCTGTTGAGTGAACTAGAGCGTGGCTGCTGTGACAAAACTACGCGTAGCATTTTTAGCACCGGTAAAGTGGCAATGTTGATTCTCGCCGTCTGCCTTTTCCAGCTAGGGTAGATATTGTATAGACATCTACCTTAGCATGTCCATCAATTTCAAGCTTTCCCTCTAGTACGCATGGAAATATTTCTGTATATTGATCAATGATCATCAAAAAACATTTATTTCATAATGCCAGTGAATGCAAATTTTATGTTATTTCCTAGCACTCACCATTGCGTTTGCACTAAGATTCACAGCAACAATGCACCTAATGCGGAGGTTTCTACTGTACTATTAGTGGCGTTCCTGTCACTAGACAAAATGCCTCCGCAATACGAGTACGTCCTTGTATAGTTCATTCACCGACCTGGGTCCCCCCGGACAGGCAGCTTACCTGGAAAAGATATAACTTGTTTAGTTAAGTACTATTTGTGTAGTTTTCCTTTCTATCTTTTGATTTTTTTGTGTTACTGAAAAATTCTTTTGTGTTTGTTTTTTGGTAGGCACATAACTTCCATAAGTTTACTTTAAGTAAATTATTCTAATTTTATAACGTATTCATACTATATAATAAAGGTGTTAGTCCACTAGACATACTTTAATGTTAAACTAAACCAATAGGAGTCGCTTCATTTTCATTTTATTTCATAGCTTATGAAATAGAACGGAATTTATTGGTGGGTTTGGCACAAAACGACGCAATGTCGCATCCGTGGTATACAAGCCCGTTAACCTAAAATCCTAATAATATTTTATTCTTAAATCAAAATTTTCATCCCTTTAGCTTCTATGATAATTGCCTACGGGCTGACAAAATTTTACATGCGTCAAAATATTAACAATATTGTCGGTTGTTAAAATCCACCATTACACCTTTTCACGGTACATTTCGTCTGTAGGGATAGTAAGACGATGATTTGTCAGTCAATAAAAATTGAAAATAACTGGGACTTCATTCAATGCCGGGCGAATGTGTCGGTTATTGAGGATATCTCTTCATGCCTGTATTTTGTGCTTCATTACTGCTCCCATTTATGTTTCATGCCTCTATTCACACCCGCTGCGCCCCTGAGTCTCTATGAGTCTCTATCTTTGTACAATGTACAGTGTAGGATATGTGCTCTATACGGTGGACCTGTACACTGTACAATGTGCCTCTCATTGGCCTCTTTGTTCCATCGGAACCTTTCCTCATGGCGTATCAATGCGTTTCATTTCAAAAGGATATATTAAGAGATTACGTTTTCCGTGACTACATTTTGTGCTAAAAATTTTATGATAAAATACGTTGGATATTTATGTCATAGTAAGATGGTTTACAATTATGTTAATCAGTAATGAAACGTTCATATAAAGTTAATCATTAATATTTATTGCTGCTAACAGTTCATAAATTTCAGTTCAAAATCTTACTTTTATATAAATGAACGGTTAGCACCAGTAAATATTAATGATGGCTTTTGCAAAGTAGTTCCATACTACACTAATTGTTTCAACTAAACTCATACACCTAGATATTTTTGGCTTACTGCACGCCTTCTCTTTCTATCTAAACTTTAACTATGTCACACCCTTCCGCATTAACTATATTTTGCGTAGTAATAATTTAACAAATAATTTCAAACAAACACAATATTGATACAACAATTTAGTGGATTACGCCATGATATGAGTATATTCTACAACAGTTAAATATTGGACAGTAGCAGATGAAATAATTCGAATTCGTCTCAAATAAATTTCATTTAGCTCTGAGTGTAATGTTCATTGAACTACAAAGCCGTTTCCACTCGGAGAGAGACGGATCCCACGGCCAACAGAGCGGCAAGTCGCTTGGCGGACTGGCCCAACGCCCATCAACCAACTTGACCAACAGAGTCGCCAGTCGGCCAGTAGAACATGAGAGACGCAAATCGCTGGCACGGTGGCGCATGACCAACGCCCAATGTAACCAACGGTTGTTCGTAGCTTCAGCTCCATTGGTACAATGAATATAACATGTGGATTGTGGATTTGATCAAAAAAATTAATATTTTATGAAATTAACTAGGTACGTAGGTTTGCGTATAGGCACGTTCACAGAAAAAATGGTATATTTTAATTCTTGTACTATCCTAAAGTCCCCTTGTAACAAAAAACAGGTTAAATATTGTGTTTTTGAAATCGGAGTCATCTCTATCGTCGGACATTTTGAGAATTTACCCAGTCAATTTTTTTACCCAGAATATCTACGTATTTAACTCGTAGTTGATTTTACAAGGGGGCAATTACAATTTACAATTTACGCAAGTGGGCCCAATTGAATATAGCAAAACCACAAATATTGGAATGAAAATTATTACTTTGTTGAAAACTGGAAAAAAAAATTCAAGTCGCATGGTAACCAATAAATAATCTAAAGGTATATATTTTTTTACATTTCTGCAATATCCGCCTAAGCTATTTTATAACATTTTACTCAAGTAGAAAATAAATTCAGTGTAATTGTAGTAGTAATCATAATCCTTTGCCGCACTGTATGCCAGTCCAGTCCGTGGTCTGAGAGTCCTCGAGGGAGGGCCCCGAAAGAGTCCCTCGGGAAGGGCCGGGATAACGTTCAATAATAACCAATATACCGCCCTGATAACTGCGATCAAGGGATTGCAAATAAAGTTATTCCTATTACCCTTAACTCAGCTTCATCTTACAAGATTTATTTTTCTCTCAAAGGAAATTACGTTTTTACTTTTGCCAGCTATTATTTAGTTCTAAGCTTGTATTATTGGATATATTTAGGGTTTTTAAAGTTAAAATAAGTTATAGATTTTTTTACACTCTGCAAGTTAGTTGACTTGATGCTATTTAGTTCTAAGCTTGTATTATTGGATATATTTAGGGTTTTTAAAGTTAAAATAAGTTATAGATTTTTTTACACTCTGCAAGTTAGTTGACTTGATGCTATCTTACCTAACTCTGGTAAGTGATTAATAAGATGATGCATCCAAAGATGTTAACGTACTAACTTGGAAAGGGTAAGTAAACTCACCCCTAAAGAAACAATTAGTAAGTATACATATAAATTGAATCCTCAACTGCTAGTATTTTAGGCTAAAAGTTTTCGTATGTTTATACCTGTAAAATACACGATAGAATAAGGTTTTTTGAGAAACCTTTTTTACATAATAAATTTCTTATTCTGTGACAAGTTTAACGCTTGGCTGCTGCTTAAAAAATGTTACCCGATGATGCAGTAACTATAAAATGGAAGCGCGCTAACTTGGAAGAGATATGACAGTTTTTATGGCTCCTTAATCGCCGTCTACACGGTGAAATGGGGACCACGGGGACAATGTTGCTCGTATTTTGAAAACTTCTAAAAGGGCCTTAAATTATTTCTACGTAAACGAATTTACGGCAAACACATTCTTTAAGCTACACCTTTTTCTACTGTACCAATCACGTTTCGTTGAGAAAAGTTCGCTTTTCGGGCAATGTATGCAAACTTTCTGTGAATTTAGGACATGTGATTATTTGGTTCTACTGCCTCTCAAATAAATCTACACTAACACCATAGAGGTTCAAGAAGGAGCCCTTGATTTCAAAAGTGCAGCAAATAATAGGTCCAAACTGGCTAACCCAAGCCTCGCTACACAATTTTTCACGCACGCCATAATATATAGCATCCACGCACCATATTTCAAATTAACACACTAACACTACATAAAAATTGCCACACTCACGGAGCTTTCGTTGTTAGGTAGGGCCCACATTTAGTCTGAGCGCGAGCGAAGACTGAAAAGCGAATAAATTTTATTATCGCAACCTAGCAATTTCTTCCGGGCAACCAACGGTTCAAAAAGGTGTTGTGATGGATAGATAGCTGCAGTTATTTGTAGATGTTTGCTCTAGAGACGGTGAAGCCAAGCATCTGTTACCGACATACTCGTAGCTTCTGTGTTACAAGTAGGTAAATTAAGACCGTACTGTTTTTCAAACATAATATATGTCTTCATTGTCACGAACAGTAAACGTGCCGTGGGTTCATTTTTAACCGACTTCAAAAAAAGGAGGAGGTTCTCAATTCGTCGGAATCTTTTTTTTTTTTTTTTTTTTTTTTTTTTTTTCTATGTATGTTCACCGATTACTCGATGACGCGTGGACCGATTTGAAAAAATCTTTTTTTGTTTAAGAGGGTTTTGTTTCCAAGTGGTCCCATTTTAATCAGGTCAGGATCTGATGATGGGATCCTGGAGAAATCGAGGGAACTCTTCAAATTTTATATGGACACATGAAACTATTTGAGTATTATTAGAAAGAGTACTATTTTCCAAGTTGTCCTATGGTCATCAGGTCAGGATCTGATTATGGGATCATGGTGAAATCGAGGGAACTCTTCAAATTTTGCTAGTATACTTAAAGCGAGTTGGGTATTTTTTTATAGTTACTGGTGAATATGCTAGCAGATACTGATTTGATGACTAAAGTCATCAAGTCAGGGTCTGATGATGGGATCTTGGTGAATTCGAGGGAACTCTTCAAATTTTGCTAGTATACTTGAAGCGAGTTGGGTATTTTTTATAGTTACTAGTGCATTTGCTAGCAGATACTGATTTGATGACTAAAGTCATCAAGTCAGGGTCTGATGATGGGATCTTGGTGAAATCGAGGGAACCCTTCAGATTTTATGAACACACCTCAAGCGATTTGGGTATTTTTACAACGCCTTGTGCATTTAATTGTTTTCCACTAAAAAGTATAAAATAAAAATGGGAAATGCTTTCCAAAAAACCAACTTCAAATGCCACTACAAAGAGTGAAATAGTTTTTATTTAAATTTTAGGTACCTACACCAATTCGAAGTCGGGCGATTGCCTATGACTTCGTCATTTCTTCGCACATCAAGTAAGTTAGGGATTGTATGAAACATTGCCCGACTTCGAATTGGTGTAGGTACCTAAAATTTAAATAAAAACTATTTCACTCTTTGTAGTGGCATTTGAAGTTGGTTTTTTGGAAAGCATTTCCCATTTTTCATTCAACAACTACTAAATGTACACCTAACTTGTGCTACGTGAAATAATGATATGTAGGTTATTTTGTATCTGCATTGTAATCATTTGAAAATTTTCATTCTGAAAATTTATAAAAGCTTCTATTTCATAAAAATGCTGTCCGGAGTCGTGAGCAACGGTAATGTGTTGCGAAGTTCATAAACGTTCAAAAGCAGCAACAGTTTACGCTACGTTTTCAGTGTTTGTGATGAAAAGTGGAATTTCATAAACTTTACACGATGTATCATAACTTAATTGTGGTAAAAATGTCTTCAGCCCGTTGTAAAATTGCGACATATGTTTTTCACACACCACATGGTTATAGTTCTTTGACTGCAATATCAGTCGATGGTAAGTGATTATTCCGTCGACAATTTTATCAAACTAATTTCCTTTACGGTTGCTACACAGTACACACAAAATTTTAAAATTATTAGGTACATTCCAAACTATGCCGAAAATTTAATCCGAACCTCCACTCAAATCTAAGCGCCAAATTAAGAGCTATCGGTTAGTTCGTTATTGAAATGAAATGAAATGAAATGAAATGAAATGAAATTCTTTATTTCACATAGACTTAGATATAAGCTCTCATGAAATGTCGAGACTCTACCGCCAGGTTCGGAAAGCAGGTTTGCACCGAGAAGAACTGGCAAGAAACTCGGTACTTGCTCTTTTCAAAAAAATGTTATATTACGTTACAAAAAACATATAGTCTTACGCAACAGCTATCCCTTTCTGTCGCAATTAAATTACAATGCTTTAGAGGTAAGTATAATGAATATACCAAAGTTATGAAGCTTCCTTCCGAGACTAGTAAATAGGGTTTGCGAAGAGGTTAGGTTAATCTAGACTTCCGAGTTCCGTACACTCCAGAACTTGCGCCGGCTAAGCCAATATTAGTTAGCATTAGTTCGCAATAAGGCATCGAGTACAATTCCCTCTCTGCCGAGTTTACAAGTCGCAACTCGGGAGTTGCGAGGTGTGAACTGAATACTATCAGTTTGTTTCAAGTTTCCCCGAACCAGGTAAGGTAATACTGGTCAAGGGATATACTAGGTACAAGTTTACTAGTATATTGTAGGTAAATACTATACTCGTACTACAAAATCATGATTTTTTCTAACTAACCTTTAAGTTAGTAAGTTAATAAGGGTAATAATGGATAGGTTTAGAAGGAAAATGGTTTTAGGAAATTTTCCATAAATATTTACTATGTATTTAAGACAAATTAACCAGTATTCAAAGATCTGTATATTATGTCAAAGCAGGAATACCAGAAATTCGAGGAACAACAAATAATTTTGGTGAAGCCAGAAATCTCGTATCAAATTTAAATATGTACTAGTGAACACACAACAACAAAACCGCAAAATGTAGATAGTATATAAATATCAATAGTATAAGGAAACATCCGTTGTACCGGTCATAATAAAATCATTACTCCTCCATGCAATCAAGGCGGTAGTAAAGTACATTTAAAGGCGGCAGTAAAGCGTAATGCGCTTATAACACTTATAAGCGGCGCTCAGCAAAGCGGGATTACTTCTCAATCTCGCGAGCGCCTCCGCGGACCTGTAATAGATTAGTATGCAAATGCGCCGCCCCACCCGGCCCGCCGCCCCGGGACGACGATAGTGAGGCTTTCGAATAGACCCACAACTTACGCCCATTTGTTACACCGACGCGTCTATTTGTTTTAAACAGAATTCAACAGCCTAGGATTTCTACTCATTACTGTGCTTTATCTTCGTATTTTCACAAGTTTTTTGTTACATGTAATTTTCATTTTCAATATAGAAGCAGCAGGAACCTTGAGGAAATCTATACAGACTAAATTAGCTAGCTATAATCTGCTATGTGAAAATAATTTTCTTGTGTTGTGAAGTCAAAATCTCCATAGGATGTCCCAGTGTCGGGACGAAACGTGTGTCGAATGTAGTAAGAGTTATACCTATGTTGCATGTGGATGGTCGATGCATTGCTTGCTTGGGGCCTTTTTGCTAGAGTAGGAGGACGGGTGGTGCTTGGCTGTATGGCTAACTAAATGTTAGTTTTAATTATGTTATCAAATGTTAGTTTAGTTAATTTTTTTTTTTGAAAAACGTATATGTAATATATACAGCGCGGTGCGACTTTATATTCCTGCATTCCTATGATTAAAGAGCACACACCGCGCCCGCACCCTAGAGGGCGACGTCACAGTTTTTCGGCGCGTGATAAATTGCGGCTCTCTCGGGACTGGCGTTTAAACTAAAGTGAAAATAATACTTTTTCCGCAGCGTACTAAACATATATTTTCAAAGTTTAGGATAAATGTTAGGTCAGGAATTTGGACTGGAGACAATGAATTATATCTGATGACATAACTGTGATAATATGTAGTTACAACTAGCGAGAGGTGAATAGTATATCTTTAATAGTACTTATCCTAAATTTTTGTATGACAATATAATACTGTGCGATCTGAAGTGTCTTTGGCCACACTATTAAGCTATTGCATAGCTTATATCGCGGGCCTTGAGCTTGGAGACCGAATCCAGAAATTCCGTAACGAAAATCACCTACTGTTAGAAGTTGATAAAAATGCTATGCAATAGCTTCACCGCGGCAGTCTCCGAGTGCCACACTTCTTTTTTATTATAAAAGCAAATGTTTGTATTGCATTGCGTTTAAATTGTGTGTTGCTTCTTTACACCATAAATAACAAATTAATTTTGAACAGTAATAGATTTAACCGTTAAAAGCGTAAGCTTAGTAGACTATAAATGAGAACACAAAATATTTAAAGAGTCGTACATTAAATCGTCATCCCATGCTGCTTTCTAGCTGCGCACGAGGCGCCCATAAGCCGCCCACAAGCCGCCCACGTGGCGGTCGCACAAAAATAACAATTTATCATGACAAGTCGCGACCCTCCCAGTGAATTTTTTAATCTCACTTAATCTTTCGCTTGAAATATTCTCGGAGTACCGCGACGTGAAGTA
This sequence comes from Coenonympha glycerion, assembly GCA_963855885.1. NCBI lineage: Eukaryota > Metazoa > Arthropoda > Insecta > Lepidoptera > Nymphalidae > Coenonympha > Coenonympha glycerion. The sequence continues at coordinate 18,942,036 of OY979629.1, forward strand.
TTTTCTACCGCGAGGCATTTGGAACCGCGCCCAAGATTAATAGACTTTTTTCAAAAGACCTCTACAATGGAATGGGAATCCTAAATTAAGTAAAAATATTCACGATCGTTTTAGCCGCATGAAGATAGGTGCCTGGAAGCCTTATTTAAAACCTCGTAGGAAAAAGAACTACTATGATATATGGCAGTGGTTCCCAAACTTATTTTGTCTACTGCCCACTTTGAGAATAAATATTTTTTTAGCGCCCCCATTTTTTCACCTATTTAAAAACCACTATAACTTCAAATTGAATTAATTAATTATTGTGACCTATATATGTATATTAACGGAGAATTCTAAACGAAACTTTTACTATAACCCGCAACTTGAAACCTGAGCGCAGTAGGTAACATACAACGGCGCTTAAGGTCTCAAGTTAACTCTTACGGGCTCCACCTGCCAATAAGAATGATTATTGAAACGCAACTTTATAGTATTAAAACAGAGTATCTTTTATTAAAAATATAACTAAAATAATCAATCCTTATATAAAAACTAATGTGAAGGATGAATCTGATGCTGTTTAATAAGTTTGTTGATATCAGGTTCCAATTTACTCAAGAACAGTCGCAAGTCGCCACGTTCGGTAACAAGCAAACGATTTCGCTTTTTAGTAAGCAATGTTGTCACAGCACTAAATCCACGTTCACACAAATATGACGATGGGAATGCTATCAAGAATCGTTGAACGATTGACCACAATCCAGGGTACAATTGCGGGATCGGTTTTTGTAGCCAAAATTCTTGGTAACCATTTTTGAACTTGATTTTTATTTCCTCGTTTGTTGTCAATTCTATAAGTTCTTCTTCCAGCTGAGGTGACATTGCTGTGTTGACATTTGAAAACGGATCCAACACCCAGTCTGGTATTTCCAAGTTCAAAATGTCCTGGTATCGTTCGGTGAAGTCAATGTGGAGGTTTTCCAAATGTTGGCAGTAGGCAAACAATTCGTCGTTACTGCATGATACTGATAAATTTGGAAAATTGTGAAACTCACGTCTGCCCAGATTCTTTTTGTGTAGAAGCAGTTTGGCTGCGAAAGCAGCAACGACGTTTTTTGTTTTAATTAAATTTAGTTTATCGCCTTGCATTTGGAGATTCATGTCGTTGAATAATTTATACAGGTCTGTCATGTAAGCTATATCATTTTTTGATGTTATGAGCTTGTCGTGCAATTCTGTATCTTTAGTTTCCAAGAACTCTATAACAGAGTCAAACAGGTTGTAAAATCGAGTCAGACAATTGCCTCTTGATAGCCAACGAACTTCAGTATGATACAACAAACGGTTGAAATCCTCGTCATTAGTAACACAAAGCTGATGAAATAATCTATCATTCAAAGAGCTGTTGCGGATTTTATTGACTGCTTTGATGACATATTGCAGTGATTGAAATAGTTTTTCACTTAAGTTTCTAGCAACTAAATGTTGTCTATGAATAACGCAATGTACACCAAGGACATCTGGAATTTTATTTTTTAAGTACGCTATGAAGCCTTTATGGCACCCTGTCATAGCCGGAGCGCCATCCGTAGCAACTGAAATAATATTTTTCAAAGGAATCTCTTTCTCATCGCAAAACTTTTCCAATGTATTGAATATGGTTTCACCTTTTGTATCGGTCTCTAAATTTCTAGCAAATAATAGTTCTTCACATATTTTCTCATCTTTAATAAACCTCACGTAAGACAACAACAATGCTTCATTAGTTGGTAAAGTGGACTCATCGAGCTGAATTGAGAATTGACTTGTCCTCAGGTGATCGCACAATGATTCTTCAATGTTTTCAGCCATTTCATCAATTCGTCTTTGCACAGAATTATTACTCAAAGGAATTTTTCGGATAATATCTGCGGCCGGTTTATGAAGCACAGTAGTTATTACTTCATTTATTGCTGGCAATATTAACTCTTCTCCGATGTTATGTGGTTTGCCTTTTTGAGCAATTAACAAAGAGATATTGTACGAAGCTCGAAGTCCGTCGTCATCTTGCTTAGCAGCCGCCGAAAATAGTTTTGCTACACTTGGCTGTGTATTATGCTTCTTCTCTAGGTCTTGAAAATATGCTACATTCTTGTCTTTCTTATCTGGATGCATTTTATTCAAATGATCTTGCAGCCTTGAAGGCTTCATTGCTTCATTCGAAAATGTTTTTAGACATAGAAGACACAAAGGCGACGATGGGTTTGTGGGATTTTCAATAAATCCGAATTTAATATATTCCGCACAGTATTGCCGTCTCTTCTTTTTTACTTCCGACATTGTTTTGCAATGAGAAATACGTTCAACTTCGCGAGTAGTGTAGAGGAGGTGTAAGTAGTGCTCATCTATTACGCGCGAGACCACAAATGAAAATAAAATAAATATTACATTGTTTATATAGAAATGCTTAAGCAGCACGCACCGACAGGAATAAAACAAACATGCATAAACTCGTTAATCTCATTCGACGCTCAATCGTACTCAACAAGTCCGAACAAGTATTCAATGAATCATCCGACTGCTACAGGAATGCACAATTCGGGTTATTTAACAAAAACTTGTTAAAACATGATAGATATCTACGAGTACTAATAACTATTAAAATGCGAAAGTGTGTCTGTTGCCTTTTTATTTGTGTCTACTTTCATTACGAAACGGAGCGACCGATTGACATGATGATTCATTTTTTCTATATTCAATAAAATATGACAGATATATGAACTACGCGGAGAGAAATATAGAATCGAGTTTGAGCAATCTTTTAATTCATATTAGTTGATGTTCACAAGTTGTTGTTGAGAGTCGAGAGCTCTTGCAGTTAAGAGGTTGTTTAAGAGGCCTACTAGCTAAATAAAATTACAAATCACCCCCCCGCCTCGACACAACGCCCCCATTTTCTTTCTGGGTCTCTTACCGCCCCCCTTGAGACCTGCAGCGCCCACAAGGGGGCGTTATCGCCCACTTTGGGAAAGACTGATATATGGTTTTATTTTAATTTTTCTTTTTAGGGTTTCATCCCTAAATGGTAAAAATGAAACGCTTAGATATTATATGATGAGACTTTTTGTGACGGTCCGTCAGTCTATCTATCTGTCACACTTGATTATTCAATCTATCCATGGTTTGCCTTACTGAAGATAGAAATTTGTATTTCTTACTAGAGGTAGGAGAATATTTTATTAAGTTTTACTCATACTGTTTCCAAAAAGTGTTTATATCCCCATGAGTTTAAGCTATAATAACGACAAATATTATGACGAGTTGTCAGTAGTCATACCAATAAACTTGGAGTGAAATAAAGCAATTACAAACAATATACCTGAGAGGTGGGATCCTCCAAATCCGTCGGAGGCTGCCCAATTTGTAACAGATTAAAATATAAATTGCCCAGCGAGGTGAGGAGGCTTTTGTTGAAATATACTGAGATTTACTTGTCACGAATTATTTTAATACAACGATGAATTTTATAAATATTAAAGTTTAATATTTGGAATTCCATCACTCTACTGAATTAATTGATTTGACTGTTATTTGTAAAATATTAAACATCTAAATATTTCCGAAACAGTAAATTCACATGTAATAATTTGTAAACATTAAAAAAAGTCGTCGTAGAAAGCGCCCCGATACTCTTGCACTGGACTCATGAAAACTAAAGCCTTGCAATACCTACTGAATATTTAAAGATTTACAGGATGGTAACAACATAAATTACTATGGAGATTGAAGAAAATGAATAAAACAACAAGACTTTGTGAACCCCAATGCCATTTTTTCTATGCAATCAATAAAAAATTTGTTAATGAGGATTAAGCTCGAATAACAGAATTAAAATTTGTGTCGGGATTGTAATTTTTTCAACCCCAAAGTACGACCTCTCAAGATTACAATCTACCTCTAAGAGGCTACGTTGGTAACATACGTCCCTGGTACAAACGCCACGGTATATTGAATACTAAATTATAGTTACTATGACCGGGTCTAAATTTTGTACAAAGGGGGACGCCCCCTTTGTACAAAATCTAGACATTGTGTGACAAAATTTACTTGAGCGGGAATGTGAATAAAGCTCAGTTGAAGAACAATATTATTGTTGATACATTTAGTAACACAAAATGTAACATTATTACATATCTGGAACATTATTAGCATTCCGCGACGTAGGCAAAGATTAAACTTTTCCAGAGGCGTCGTTTTTAACTTGGATCCGCCCTAATCTCGTTTAGCAGATTTGGTGCGAGCTGTAGTCAGATTAGACTTAACTTACACTGGCGTTTAAAGCCCGATTTAGTTTAACTTTTGCTTCAAATTATCTTTTTATGTGTCTGTGTGAATTAACCTACGTATTACATAAAATATGTGCAGAAATTACGTAAAATGTACCCGTATTTGGTTGAACAAGGACTTAAATCCGCTATAATACAAGACAAAAAATACCCCGTAGCTTTAAAGGCTTAAGGACTTATTTTTTGCTAAATGACACAGCATCTGAAAGTGAAGAAGGATCATGAATTTTAACATTTGGTGTCTTACAATCTTGTTCAGAAAAATGAAAAACTGATATTGTCATAACGATACAGATATACTATGTGTAGCCAAGCAGAAATCAAACAGCCAAGTGTAGGATTCAGAGATCTTTCAAAACATTATTAGGAATTCTTGATATTTGATTTTATTCCACTGCTAATCAAGTGAGATTAGTTTATATATAGTTCCGAAAAATCCCACAAATTATGAAGCCGAATTTGTGACCACTAGGCAATCGGCGGCATACTATGAATGGCGGAGAATATAAATTACTATAACGATCAATTCCAGCCGAAACTTCGGCTCGAGCCAATTCTCGTCTTGCACTGGAACAGACTTAATCCCGCTGTTAAACCGTAAGTCTACCGTAATCTCACACCTACATCTAGAACACTGGAACTTTATGGTTCAAGTTTAAGGGCTACAACACGAGATACTTTGTTTTTATTACATTAAAAGAAATCCTGATTCCTAAATGATACTTGAGTATTCAATTATGTTCCAAATGTTATAATATTTTTCAGTAAAAAATACGCTAATGGTAAAGGGAAGCCTTCCTGGGAATAAAATAAAGGAAAAATAAACATATTAATTATGTCACCAATAAGTAATGTAATGAGATTATTTTCGCGTAATTGTAAATTGTTGAAATTGTGAACCATAACATAGGTATTTAGATATATTTTAATTTTGAAATGAAACCGTAAAATTGTCTAATCGCATAATCCTCGTGCGCTGACTGGGCAAACAATAAATTGTAAGAAGTTTTTTTTTATTTATTTTTTTACGCTATACAAGACTGCGATCTCACCTGATGGTAAGTGAAGATGCAGCCGAAGATGTTAGCGTACTAACTTGAAAGTGGTAAGTTATGTCACCCCGACGGTTTCTACACAGCATCGTACCGGAACGCTAAATCGCTTGGCGGTACGTCTTTGCTGGTAGGGTGGTAACTAGCCACGGCCAAAGCCTCCCACCAGACCAGACCTGAGCCAATTTAGAAATTATAATATTCCAAAGTGGCCCGTGGCGGGAATCGAATCCGCGACCTCCCACTCGAATCCGAGCGTGCGTCCCCTGCGCCACGCAGGTCGTCAAAGTGTCGTCAAAGTATGTTCGTCAAAGTATGTTACAGTTCACAATCTTCCAACGAGAGATAGATTATAACTGTATTTGTAATCTCCCGCTGGCAAGAAAAAAAAATCAAGTGATTTTTGAAGACATTATAATAGGATGAATATTTAGATTCAATAGCTCTCCAGTTGTCATTGCCGCTTGGATCTTCTTACAATACATGTAATGACGAGCCTTGGGGGGTAAAGGCAGGGGGGATGAAGTGTTCATCCATCACGGCAAGCGTCGTTAGCTTCGAGAACACTCATTTTTAATCGTCACGTCTTTTCTCTCCGCTTCGATGTTCCATAGTGAGTAAACGGCCATTGAGAGTAAAGTAGTTAATTTTAGTCTGTTCCATAAGCGAATGAATATTTTAGCGTTCCGTACAAAGACACCTATACCTATTATAGACCCGGCGGACCGCGCGAGAAAATGTCGCCACTTTATGGGAGCAAAACCCCCTCCGGCGTCAATAGTAAACTGTAAGCCGACGCAGTGTTTCGCAGGAGTTCCGACGCATGGCTCTACATTTTCTTGTATGAAGAAGGTTTACGTAAAATGTTCGGATGGGCTCATCTTGATGTTATTATCATAGGTTCCGTATCAAAATGGTAAATATAGAACTTTTCCTCTCTATTAGGCTTCCGTCTATCTGTCTGTATGTCACAGCCCATCGATGAGCAACTGTGTTTTGCCTTTAGCGGGTTTTTTATATATTATATTCAATTATTTAAAAATGTTAGACGAATGAAACGCTCGCCTGATACAAAGGGAGACCACTGCGCTCACCATCTACACATCATTTTCATTTCATAGTAATAATATCATCGCTGTCTTCTTTTAAACCACACAAACAAACATGAATAATCTCCTTAATTAAAAATTGATTCCCAGCGTTAGTTCAGGCAAATTATATTTCAATCGTGTTCCAACTTTAGATAAACTCATTATCTAGAGTCAAAATCAAATAGACAAAGTCCAGTAACGAGCGATCTGTACAAACGTCCGGACCTCATCTGTCGCCGACCAAGTTTGAATTTGGGCGGAGGTTGTGGCGAGGCCGAGATAAATTATTACTATAATGACAATTGCTACTAACAAATTAAGTACTAAAAGCCACCAAAGTAAAGTGATAAATACGATGGAAATTGGGATATTGTTCATGATGTTCACGAGTTAATTCCCGGAGTTACTAGGCAATGTTAGAAGACAGGCATACGTGTATTAATGAACAATCTCAAATTCTGCCCGCTAATTGATCGAATCCGTCTACATTTTTTCAACAATGAAACGAGTTTTTTTTATGATTATGGATGAGAATGTATATGTAACTCAATTCCCAACTGGTCTAAATTAACTCAATTGGCGATTTTTGCTAAAAAAAATCTCCATTTCATCAATAGCTCCACAAAGAATGTCTAAAATTTACTAGTATAAGGGCTAAGCGATAGTTTACCACTTTGGCTAAACGCGACTTGGTAGACCTTAATTTTAAAAATACTCCGAAAAACTTTCAGTTAGGTTTCCTCGCAATGTTTTCGGACACTGAATTAGGGGCTGAAGTTTTGACCACTGACCCAGCTGCTGACCCGCTTTAATCAATAGTTATCTGAAGTTAATATCCAATACGAGGCGATTGCAAGGCGCATTTGTCTGTGACCGCAGTTGGGATTGGGACCGGCTGCGAGGCTGCGGCGGCGGCTGTGGCGGGAGATGAATTAAGCTAGACACAGACTGAGCTTACGTATGCAACGCATTACGATAATATCTGGACTCTTAATTCTAAATGAAAAACTATGTAATGGAAACACCCTTATCGTACACAACGCAATCAGACACCTCCCACGCAACGTCGACCTATATTCTGATCGGCAAAGAGAAAGTAGAGATCTTACGCTATCTCATGCGTGTGACCAGTGTGTTTTTTGAACTCACACCTAGTACGTCTCCTAATGTATCTCATAAACCAAATATCTCCTTCTGTTCTTAACGTTTGTTTTTTGGCGCAGAAATATTCATTTAAACACGTTAAACTCAATAAATCGTCCTTAAACTCGCTATTAGAATCAGAAAGCATGACTTGCAGTCGCACTAGTGCACCCTCTGAGAAATTAAAACAAACTGATGCCAATTTACGTTGCATAAACATGTGGCAAGTCTGCACACTGATTTCCTACGTTGCATTGCATACGTCATGTACGTGGGACGAGTGCGTCCTTACCTTTATAATAGTGATAGCCGTTCCACCGTTGCAGCCAGTGGAGGGGCGAGGACATTTGTCTGCTGCCCGCTGCCCGGGAACTGCTGACAGCTCTGATTTATTTACATGTAGCGGTGGACTTAAATCACTACGGCTGTAGAATGAACTATAGTCGACCATGATCGTAGATGCAAACAAAACTAGGTTCTGTTCTTGCCAGAAATCTGATGCAGGGGTTCATCGTTATCGTAATCTTAAACAAATTCTGCGTAAATCAGCGGGCAAAACTTGTAAACGATTATGATAACGATGAATACGTTTTTCTTAGACAATCTAGGGGCAGGTCAGTCGTCAGGAATGAGGAAGGTCATTAAATCCATGTTCAAACTGTGATTGTGATTTATTCTCCAAAGTAAACCAAAAGTGTTTCCCCAAAAGTATATTAATTAGTGAGAATAGCAGAAAACACTCACAAAAAGTGCCATTATCACTTCGCGGTATTACTATTAGTAAATATCGAATGTGTTTAAGCTGAATCACCCTGAAGCTGAATGTTTTTTGTACACTGCTGCCTATTCACCGCAATATTTTTAAATAAAAATTGGACAAACTTATAAAGTTACTGTTGTTGCAGGTAAATCGCCAGATCAATATCTTTAATATGAGCTTTGTTTGTAATTTTAATTATTTTTTAAATTCCTCTAAAAAATTCCTCTAATTATTAACAATGATTTGTGAGATGTGTGTACTAAAAAATAAGTAGTACAGTATAATCTGCACCAGTAACTGCAATGATTGTACCCAATAGTTTTCTGCTGGTACGTCTTTAGCAGCAGTCTACAATAAACTCCATCAGGACTGCTGACTCACAGTAGGTAATACGTTGGCTGCTGGACGTTTACGGTAATGGAAGAAATTTCTTCCAGTCACGAAACTGAACTCAGACGTCACGACAATTTCTTATTAATACTCGTGTCATCAAATTACACGCGGAGAAATAAAAAGTTAGCTCTTATTTCAGTCGTAAAAACTGCTTCTTTTATTGCGTGAAGAAATATTTCCTGAAAATTTAAATCGATTCGTAACCGTAGTATTTAGATGATAGAATATAAAAAGGTTAAAAATTTCCAAAATAAGTTAACTTTACCAAAGTAAGTACCTTATTATGGCTTTTTCTATTTATATAATTGATTTTGTGAGTGGAAAAAAAGTGAGTGAATGATATTATATCGATTGGCAAATTGATCACATAACTTATCGATGATAAATGTCATTCTAATTTTTTGAATTTCGTTCCACAACGTTACCAAAATCAAAACAAGAAATATAATATCTAACCCAATTATTAAATTAAAAAATGAGAATTGACCCGTCCTTAGAATAATACACGGAATTCTAGACTGCATCCAGATAAAAACTAGCTGCTAAAAATATCTCACCTACATTTTACCATTTAAATGTTCCTCGTTTCGCATCGCATTCGCAGCTGAAACTATATTTGCATACATTTAATTACAATCAGTAGCCCAATGGCGCCGGCTCGTTATCAGCTGATGAGAAAATTCCCCGCCGCTCACGACCGCTCTCTTTACACAGAGAAACAGCGGCTGTTTGTTGAGAGATAAATAGTACATCAATAGTTAAAACATTGCCGGAGAGATTACTGGGCAAAATAAAGAAGGAAAAAAAAAAATTGTTTCAATACTATGTCACGCATACAATCCCAACTGTACCCGTATATACTTACGTACTAAATCGATGCCTGAAGCTTCCACCATAAGGCAACATAGATCAATTATTGCCTAATTTACTTCACAACTGATGTTTCTGGGATGGTGAGCGTAATGCAGTATGTCGAATGTGTAGGCTACTCACAACCATAATTCAGCACACAAACACATACAGAACACAAAATCACATTCACACCAATAAACAAACACACATTTTCACATACATTAAATTCACAAGCATACTCGGGTGAAACCCGTAGTATTAGCTTGCGACCGCGCCGCGAGGCGAGTGACCTGACAAAATTGCTGAGTGCGCAAAATTGCAAAACGCGCCAGTACACGGTACTCCAAGTCGCTACCTACACGTCGGTCAACCGCGATCTTTAATTACTAATTCAGCAATATAATAATAAGTGTTCTGTAGCGAGTTCACTATAAATAATCTAACAAAACTAGTGATATATTCTTCGCTAGAACCTTCTATTACGAAAGGGGATACTATGCCTCACTGGCAAACTCCCTTCACTGGTGACCCGTTCGAAAACACGCGCTAGCGAAGATGAGCAGTGAAAGTGAAACGGACTCGCAAAACGTAAACACCAACACTCGTCAAGGAGTTAAAAAAGCCGTAAGGATCAGCGGCCACTATGAAACACTAACGCCGTCGTGCCCAAGACAAATAAAACTCCACCGTTTTGGGCAGAAAAACCCAACATCTGGTTCCGGCAAGTAGAAGGCCAATTCAAATTGTTTGGAATTACCGACGAAGAGACCAAATTCTACCAGGTAACAACATCGCTAGATCGGCAATACGCCACAGAGGTCGAGGACATTATAGCTGGCCCTCCCGACTACAACCGCCTGAAAACAGAACTAATCAAACGACTGTCAGCATCGCGGGAAAATAAAATTAAACAACTGTATACGCAGACGAAAATTGGACCGAATCACTACCACTTGTGCTCCTCGGCATAAGAAGCGCCATAAAAGAGGACCTCAAGGCCTCATCAGCCGAACTGATGTATGGCGAACCACTCCGACTACCCGGAGAATTCTTCGGCGACAATGTCCCAGGTTACACCACCGACATCACCGACTTCTCAGCTCGCATGAAGTCCTTCGCCGAAAAACTACAGCCTCTCCTAGCTCAACATCACTCTAAAGCCAAAACCTTCGTATTTAAAGAACTGAACACCTGTAGCCATGTCTTCCTCCGAGATGACACGCTACGTGGTGCACTACAGCCAGCTTACACTGGGCCATATGAAGTCATTAAAAGAGGTTTAGGTTAAATATCAAAGGCAAAGTCGTCACAGTATCTATTGACCGCATTAAGCCGGCCTACATATTGTCCGACGCCACGCCACCACAACTCCAACCTAATCCAGCCTTAAATACACCCCCCGATCCGGCCCCACCTAAATCTTCCAACCCTCCATCTCCAGATTCTACCCATCAACCGTCCGATACTAACACCGGATGGCGTACAACGCGTTCGGGAAGAAGAGTTCGCTTCCCGGACTATTATCGTCCGTAGACACGGCCTCTGGGGGGGAGTGGTGTAGGCTACTCACAACCATAATTCAGCACACAAACACATACAGAACACAAAATCACATTCACACCAATAAACAAACACACATTTTCACATACATTAAATTCACAAGCATACTCGGGTGAAACCCGTAGTATTAGCTTGCGACCGCGCCGCGAGGCGAGTGACCTGACAAAATTGCTGAGTGCGCAAAATTGCAAAACGCGCCAGTACACGGTACTCCAAGTCGCTACCTACACGTCGGTCAACCGCGATCTTTAATTACTAATTCAGCAATATAATAATAAGTGTTCTGTAGCGAGTTCACAATAAATAATCTAACAAAACTAGTGCTATATTCTTCGCTAGAACCTTCTATTACGAAAGGGGATACTCTGCCTCACTGGCAAACCCCCTTCAAATGATTTTGCAATGCAAAGTGGTGTGATGTCCTGCATCTAATATGGACAGATATTATAACACTTAAAATATCGAGTGACAAGCAGGAACCAGTCTAATCATTCTTTCGTTTAAAAAAAAATTCAGCACCTCTTTCATTGGTCTTAGGTGTGCAAAATATTGGATTAAGAACTGTCATTTAGCTAATCGAACATCATAATATAACTGCTTTGAAAATCAGTGCAAGTTTTGAATCAAACAAACAAATATTTCAGGTTCTACAAAAGCTTGAAAAAATCTGTGCGTATCTGGAGTGGAGGGGATGTGGGAACGAATCGGTGTAGTTTACGGCCCCTGCTTCATGGCCGCTGAAATTGTCGAGTGACGACATAGAACAGTGTTCATGGCTCTGAATCTATGCCGCGTAAACGCTTAAGGGCCGCTCGTAAAATTGATTAGTTTTGTTTTGTACGAGACTCTCGTGTAGCGTTTTCTCATATATGTTGTCATTTCAGGAAACAACGCTCGTCTTTGTCTTTAAATTACGTAAATATTATGTAAGTATTGACTTGGTAAGTTAACTGACGGCAAAAATTTTGGTTTCAAAAAACCTCATCAGATAATCGACTCGTTTAATAGGCATAGGCAGGTTCATTGTAAAACCACAACTTTAAAAACAGTTGAGACAATTATATTTTTCACTAGATAACTGCTTTTTGTAATATGTACCTACTTGACCTTCATAAGTGCTAACAAGTAGTGGCCTATATGAAATAAATGATTTGAATCTTTGAATCCTTGAATCTTATACTTAAATGTAAAATAAACTCTAGAATGAACAACAAATAGATAGCTATTCTGACTTAAAAAGTATTATATAAATCGATCTTTTCCGTCATACAAAATGAGCTAGTCATTCTCTTCCATAAAGCTGCGGTGATTCAATAAAAGTTTACAAAGGCAACCCCGCTAATACGCGCGTCTATCTCGCAGCCGAGTTAAGCTTCGAATTACTACGATCGGAATAGTTATCGAGGCTGTACAACAGAGGCAAAGTCGATAAAATAAAGCGGCCCATCTCACACATCCAAACTCTTTCTATCATTTCTGTTTCCACAATCGCTAAATGTTTCGAAAAGTAAAATATGTATGGGAAATGGGATTGATTGACATTGAAGACGCGTGATCATTCCTCAGGATCATCCCATAGAGATCTGTCATTCCGATACATTGTTTAGTTCTCAAAGCGCAATCGTGGAAAGAACTATGTAGCTGTGAAAAGTGTGAAAAGAACTATGTTAAAAGTGTGAAAAGAACTATGTTACTATGTAGTTGTGCTATGTATGTAATATTTTCATGTCTATAAAATGTTAACTTTATATGAATCTCCTTAAGAAAGAAACACACTAGACTGGACAAGAAACTCTCTACAATTTAAGGATTCATAAGCGTTTGCAATTAGCTCTTGGGTTTCTGATTAAACATTTGATATTTTACAGAAAAAAGAGCGCTCGGCAACAATGAATTAAAAGTCTTTAATAATAATTTTTGAGTAAAGAAAAAAATATGGTATACATTTTTTTAAGGTTGTGGCGCCATTTTAAAACTCATTTCATGTAACACACACTAAATCGAAATAACAAAAAGTTAAAACCAAATTATCCATAAAATCGCGAGTTATCGAATATCGTTAACAAAATGAATATTTTAAACGCACCGCTTGGCCGAATGTAAAACCGCCGCCCGCCGTAATCCACTTTATGTTCCATTGTACCCATTGTCCGGGTCTCATTGCACAGAGATAGACAGAGATAGCCAGAGATGGAGAGAGAGAGCAAAAGGAAAAATCCGATTAAGGCTCGCGAGCTAACGAGGCGAGTCTGATCGATGGACTCTCATCTCACGGACATTATACGCTGCGCTTAAGGCGATTGCTGTCGCCTATTTTACAAGCTTTAATTTTACTTGCAATGTTTATATGTATGTTCGGGTCAATACTAGCAACTGAATTTTCGAGCAAATGTGAGTTGAAATTTTGCAATGTACCTGCTAGGTATGGGACCTCATTCCAAATCCATAATGGGCAAACCAACATATCAGGTACATTATAAACTTAATGGGTCAGGAACAAGATGGCAGATTTAGTGCACTCCCAAGGCATGGATATTAAAATAATGGGTGTCCTAAGAAAAATAAGAATCATTATAATGTAATAAAAGCTTCTATTAAAAATATTTTTAGCAAGTATTAATTCATTGCTTCACTTAGAACCCGTGGGTATTAGATATCATAGGGGGCATCTGGAAGAGATCCTTATATGTAGCGATAAGATGATCTTGTGCAATTGTGCATGTCCATTCTATGTTTGTGTGTAGTTGTAACTTTCTGTGTGCTAAATTAATAAAAAGTATTTGAAAAACTTTCTCTATCATATCTCTACATGAATGGAATCTTTGTGCACAATTTCTTCTGTACAGAGTTCTACACTGTAGAGAGCGTATGAGAAATGACGTACTCGTACGAAATCGCATTAAACACTACTTTATGCATGTTTGAGGAATAATAAAAAGCTATTTATGTATTTCCGCTAGTTCTCTTAAAAAACGGTAGAAAATGCGGTGAATGGCAGGTACTTTACTTAGGGCTCAAATAAAATATTTTTGAGGTAGAAGATGTACACAGCGGGTTTGTAAGAATGAGGAAAGAGCGGTTGATCTTCGACTGCTAGCGTCCTAACGGTAGGGACAATATTAAATTATTCAAAAGCTATTATTATCAATTTTTGATCGCTAAATTTTGTAACGCTTTAGATGTCACGGACTCCTAAATTGGACACTTCACAGCGACATGGAGAGGTGATTAGTGATGCCTGACGAATTGAACTGAATTGACGAACATCCATCGAAATGTTTGTCGAAATATTCGATCGGTGAGATTGGTCAATTTAACTACTATTTACCCGTAACTAAGCCAGCCCGAATCTTATTTTTATATTCACTTAAATTTTATTATTTTTGTTTGTGAGTAGGGATAGAAGTACTAACTGGTATTTAAAATTATATCGTCTACATTATCCCTGTCTAAATAAAGCTTTTTTTTTATCACGCAAGTATTTCGGAAAGTTTTTCTCATAATAAGAAGAACCAGCAATTAACGCGGTTGCTATTTTAAAGCAAAATACCTGCTTTAGATTGCAGTGGTTTTGCGGAAGTTTTATAATAATTTATGGTAATAAGCCGTCGCTGAACAAATCCGTTGCACTTACCATCAAAACTTTCTAATAAATCCGTCACTCGGTTTGCGCATTTGAATTAGTTTTAATGAACGAAATCTGCGCTGCGCAGCGACCAGTCCACCACGGTATCCTGGTCTTTGTGTTACTTATGAAATGATTCACTATTCAAAGCCATATTTTAGAGTTCCTTATACCAAATGAAACAAAATTTTTATCCACTGTCCACTTGTCCGTCTGTCTGTCACTTTTTGAGACATATCTCACGTTCGTTTCAGGAGATGAAAGTCCATATCTGGGACGTCACAGTCTCCGATTGGTAATCCAAAAAATTGTATGGGGGTGGCATATCCGACCGACAAGTTTTTTTGTCTCATTTGCTAAATATTTTCATGCAATTAAGGAATAGTTTGACTTTTTCTGGGCGACTGAATATCGCAGATGACAGACAGCTCCTATGTGCTGTACGGAGCTGCTTGGAGGACTAACGAGGTACGAAATGCACGGCGGAAGCTCTTGACTCTAGAATACTAAAGCAAGTGCTGTTTTTCAAACAGTAGTTTTTGCCCCGAGCGGCGACCGGCTCTGCATAGTCCGCACGGAACAGATAAAAGAGCTTTCTCTTGCAGCTCTCATATTCATGAGTTTTAAAATTCCTGTGACTAATTTGTCCTGAGCGCGTGTTCCGGATTTTCAGATTTTTATAAATCTCCAGTTTTGCATGCAAATGTACCAACGACCGCTGCGCGTATACTGAATGCGTTTCCGTTAGTTTCGTATTCTTTTTTTGCATTCGTTTGTCAAACTGATTTGGACGAGCCTTATTATACAACTTTGAATAACTAAGTATAATCGTTTGTACGAACTTGCAAATTGTAACGTTGCATTATAATTGTTAAAGGCCACTCCTACTAATAAACTTGTAGGCTGTCACAATCCAATGCCAAGTATTAACACTTTAATTCCAGTAACAATAGGAGAGTTAAATCGTTACCACTTATGGAATGGCAAATCATAAATAATTGTAATGACACATTTTATTTTAAAGCCCAACGTCTCCATACGATACGGTATCGGACAATGTTAATTCAGATGTGAAAAACGGATGCTAAGACGGGATGGGGAATTAAGACCGAAAACATAAAGCAGAACTTTCAAACGGTGACACTTACCCTCCATCACACATTACACAAGTTAAGTGAGCATTGGTAAAGTGTCAGTATTATTTTACACTAATAAAAAGAAAAAAACTTAACTTTAGAAGTACAACAAGTTACAACTTGGTACAGAGTAATAAAATATTTTCCCAAAATGTTTCATCGCTCATATTTCCCAAAATGAATGATTAAAAAAATTCAAGCTGAATAATCTCTTGGAAAAGTTCTTAGAAGTGAAGTCATGCAATATCGTGTAGCACACTCATGCCTACTTAAACCACACGATAAGTCGTATCGATTGGTCAAAGGTCGCCAACAATAAAACTAATTCCACCTCAGTGACAACCTCGCTACAATCTGCTACGGAAACGTCAAATGGAGCGGACGAGCGCTGAGAGCCGAGCCTTCAACCCCCCCACCCCTGCCCGTAGCAAATGTATTGTAATTTGCGATTACGATTTAACATTTCAGCGCAATTGTACGTAAAGACAGATACACTTAGCTTTAAGTCTCACGACGATTACATTGCATTGAACTCTGATGAGCCTATTTTTAATTTTAATCTGTTATGTAAAAATCGTTCCAAAGAACATTTAATCTGTGTATCTTATTGTCTTAAAGATGAGTAATCTGTTTACGCCCAACCTCAGCGCCCAACTCTACTCAACAAACGCTGAAAGGCATTCCCGCAGTTAGCTCTTATGACCTAGGCACCCATTAACAAAAGGTTTTTAAAATATAAATCCCTTAATTATGGGATCGAACTCAACCTAAGGGCTGACGACCTTCCAGGCGCAGTAGCGCGCGCTCGAATTCGAGTGGGAGGTCGCGGGTTCGATTTCCGCCACGGGCCACTTTGGAATTTTATAATTTGTAAATTGGCTTAAGTCAGGTCTGACGGAGTGCTTCGGTCACGGCCACCACTTCGGTCACCACTCTACCAGCAAAGACGCACCGCCAAGCTATTTAGCGTTCCGGCGCGATGCTGTGTAGAAACCGTTAGGGGTGAGTTTACTTACCTCTTCCAAGTTAGTACGATAACATATTCGGCTGCATTATCACTTACCATCAGATGAGAACGCACTCAAGTACTAGCCTAGTGTAAAAAAAAACTGGTGCGCAAAACTACGAGAGTCTCATACTTTTCGCTTTAGTAACTCTTTTATTATCCGCCGATTATATTAGTAGGCGTAATACTTGTTCCCCCATTTTATTGCCTCGCGTGCAGCAAGATATACGCGTACTATAATACTAAAAGTCTTTTCAACGAAACGCGAGACCAGACGTAAACAAAAGCCGATCATTTAGTAGTAGCGACGACGGAACAAACAAAATATGACTATCTCTTTCTATCTTGTTTGTTTGCTATCTGCCGCACCGCTCACGACTTTCGCTTTCAAGGTCAAAGCATGTCATGGGGGTTATCGTAAACATTTGGATAATATTTTATATTTTATTTTGTTCCCCTAATCATAAACCTAGAATAAATATTTTAATTGACGCGTGATATTGACGTGTCACTTGTCTCAACATTCGAAGCGATTGTATAGAATAGCGTCCATTCGCGTGGATGGCGTGGCGCTGCATGACCTGACGTGCCACTCAGCGTGCTTCTAGTGAGGCACTGAAGTGGCGCGTAACACGAAACTTTCACTTATGTTAAATCTAGTTTCAAGATATCATTAAAAAAATTCAAACAATACGATATTATTGTCAAAACATAAATTTATTTTAAATTTGAAAAATTAGTATACGTTAAAAAGGTTGCGCAACCCTGCTTAAGCGAATGACCTGGCAGTCGGTTTGTTTACGTCTGGTATCGCTCGAGATTGAATAGACTTTACAATAAACGACACAAAATAGCCAGGTATACTACATGTAATGAAACGAAACAATTGGGTCGTACTTAGCTATTCGGTGCGGGGCGCGAACGAGATGAGAAATTCCTCTCGTGAACACATCTCACGAACATAAGCTGACCGCGGGTGGCGCAAGAATGTGTCGGATAGAACTGGGGGCTCCAGGAACCATGTTCGAGAGCTTTCAAAGACTTTTAATTTATTTTCTTTATTTGGAAAGCTTGTTTATAATAATATATTTCATCACTTCACGTTTTTTTATGATGCTATTTACCTTTCTACGATACAAGTTAATATCGAATGCAATACTATTTACAAAATTATTTAAATAACATGAATACGATTCATTTGCCTTTTTGATACCTGCAGCTAACTTCTCTCACCAGAAAATAAATTTATAAATATGGCTTGCACGAGCTTTCAACCTGGATGTCTCTTCACTCTCCGCACAGTGATCATAGAAGTCATCAAAGATTTTGACTAGGCATATAATTTATTTCTATAATTTTGTATAATATAGAGCTATTAGGGCTGCTGGGTGCGACAGAAAAGTTCACGAGACCTTTATTAATTTGACAACCAATGCCTTTTCTGTTTAACAAAGCTTTTTAAATAAACTAGACAGAAAATGATGCTAGTATTCATTTTCAAAGAAACATTGTAAAAAGTATAATATTATTTTAGACTTCCTTAAGATTTGTATTAATACGAGTAATTAATCGTTCTTTGACAGTTAAAGGCACCATTTTCTAAAACAATGTAGGCAATAAATATTTCATAATTTAAAACCGATTTTATGAGGTTAAAAATGGGAAATGCTTTCCAAAAAACCAACTTCAAATGCCACTACAAAGAGTGAAATAATTTTTATTTAAATTTTAGGTACCTACACCAATTCGAAGTCGGGCAATGTTTCATACAATCCCTAATAGTCCTTCTTACTTACTTGATGTGCGAAGAAATGACGAAGTCATAGATAATCGCCCGACTTCGAATTGGTGTAGGTACCTAAAATTTAAATAAAAATTATTTCACTCTTTGTAGTGGCATTTGAAGTTGGTTTTTTGGAAAGCATTTCCCATTTTTATTTTATACTTTTTAGTGGAAAACAATAAAATGCACAAGGCGTTGTAAAATACCAAATTGCTTGAGATGTGTTCATAAAATCTGAAGAGATACCTCAAATTCACCAAGATCCCATCATCAGACCCTGACTTGATGACTTTAGTCATCAATTCAGTATCTGCTAACAAATGCACCAGTAACTATAAAAAATACCCAACTCGCTTCAAGTATACTAGCAAAATTTGAAGAGTTCCCTCGATTTCACCAAGATCCCATCATCAGACCCTGACTTGATGACTTTAGTCATCAAATCAGTATCTGCTAGCAAATTCACCAGTAACTATAAAAAATACCCAACTCGCTTCAAGTATTCTAGCAAAATTTGAAGACTTCCCTCGATTTCACCAAGATCCCATGATCAGATCCTGACCTGATGACCATAGGACAACTTGGAAAATATTACTATTTCTAATAATACTCAAATAGTTTCATGTGTCCATACAAAATATGAAGAGTTCCCTCGATTTCTCCAGGATCCCATCATCAGATCCTGACCTGATTAAAATGGGACCATCTGGAAACAAAACCCTCTTAAACAAAAAAAGAATTTTTCAAATCGGTCCACGCGTCTTCGAGTAATCGGTGAACATACATAGATAAAAAAAAAAAAAAAAGATTCCGACGAATTGAGAACCTCCTCCTTTTTTTGAAGTCGGTTAAAAATAGCCCCTATGAGACTTTAAACTTCATAGATTTATCTAAGACATCTAAAAGTAAATTTTCTTTATATCCCACGTACGAGTAACAACTATAAGCAAGCTTCTAAAGAAAAGGAAATTTTAACTTAGACCAGCCGCCACTTCTATTAAATTTAGGATTGATGGGTTTTAAAGACTATCACACATTAATGCTGATAATCAAAATCATAAGGTTAGCTTCTTATATTTTAAAGAAAGCAATAGAACCTAACGCAACGTAGCAAAAGGTCTACGACTTGTAGCAGATCTACGGCGTAGAGCAGCTGCTACGTCAAGTAGTATATTGGTAAGCCTCAAATTGATAGAGTTGTAAATCACAACAAATGAACCGCAGTGACAAATCGTTGTGAAGTAGTAAAGAGAAGCGAGCGGAATACGAATGGCCGTAATCGGCGCCGCCTCTAAATCAATTAGAATCGGACAGGTGTCGCCGCCGGCTTTGTCCGCAATCCAACGTGGCTTGCGGCAACTCACTTTGACGAGCGCGGGATGCTGTCAAAAAGGGATGAGGAACTTTTTTTTTAAAGTAACAGACGCCTACAGTTTCACACATTTGCTTCTCCCTTAGGGGTCGAATTTTCAAAAATCTTTTTAGCGGATGGTTACGTCATGATTGCCAACACATTTTAGATAAATCCATCCAGTGGTTGGACCAGTTAAATAAAGCATTTACTCACCTTTACTTTTTACAAAAAAAAATATTATCAGTTGTTCGTAATTTAAAATCGGCAGTCATACCGTATGTTTTCATTCAATGTTATGTGCCCCATTTCATTCACTCTCCCGTTCTCTCGAGCGTTCAAATGCAAGATTATTACGTCAATTAAAAATGAATCCAGGTCCGTATTTGACCATTTCATTCATAATTATTACCGGTACTTTAATTCTTTCTTTACCAAACGAGTTGATTTCAAGTAACATTTATGCAATTATTTTGACAAAAACGACAGTTCAGGCGTTATTATATAGCAACAATTAGTAGCAATGAACACTTGGTGGAGTCAAATTAAGACTAGCTCGGTATTTGATATCAAAGAGCGTAACTGAGACGATGAGATCGCGAGCTAACGAACGAGACACACGTACTCGTACTGCTTGACATAAGGATTGTTGTAATTATTGCCAAAATATTATACCTACTTTCTGTTGAAACACTGGGATACTCTAAGTTAGTGCAACACTTTCAACATTTTATTATTAAGCTACGTTTTTACGGTTAGTGGTAACGGAAGATTTTTGTAGATTTTCTTCGTGGCGGGATTTTTGTCCCGCAAAAATCAATTTTCTTTCGCCTAGTTTTAGGTTGGAGGCAAATCATATGGGGTTATTAACAAATCGCAATATTTGTAACGTAATCGAAGTAATCAGCTGGTCATGTGTTATGATGATGCGGAACATTTAGCAACGGGGAGGGAGATGGGGAGACGGGGGTGAAGGGGGTGTGCTCTTACATCAGTCATTAATATTACATGACGGCTCGATTGCCCTTTTTCCTATACCCTTTGATGTATTGCGCCCGATGTTTATTTTAGTTTCGTTAAAGTCATGTTTGTTCACTTTGTATTTTATTATTTGGTGAAATAAAATTCCATTGTTACCTTTTGTTTTGTTGAATTTTATTTATGTGTGTTTTTACCTACGTAAATAACACACAATTTTCTGTACTGATTGAAATTGATCAAATAAATAGCTATTGTTTTCACCGATGATTGTGGGAAAAATAAAGCTAAATATATTGAAGGTCTTTCCTAACCGGAATAAGATAATAATAATTTAATGAATTAGGACAATCAATATGAAATAGTAATAACAAAACAACCGGAATTACTGACATAACTCGGAAAACCGTATTTTGCATTACATTAGGTACAGATTTGTATGATCTCGCTGGAGAGTGGAGTTGGAGGTCGTGAGTTCGATTGCCGCTATGAGCCAATTAATAATTTTATAATTTCTGAGTTCATTCAAGTCAGGTCAAGTCCAACGCGATGCTGTGTAGAATACATTAGGGTCCAGTTTCTTGCCTCTTCCACGTTAGTACGCTTACATAACCACATGGCTGTATGACCACATACGACTCACCATCATATGAGATCGTAGTCAAGTACTAACCCGTAGAGGATGAAAAAGATGAATTCGCGCCAAGAACTGAAATATTGTTAGATCACATACCACGTAGACATATGACAGCAAGTAACTAACCCCAAGCGCTCAGATTCATTATGGTAACACATTAATCACGGATGCCTTTTTCTCTAAATGTCCATCGGACCAATCGGTTGGTTGTGTTTATAAAATAACCTTAATTAAAATTTTAGATATAATGTCCGCATTCCTCACCGACAGTTTTCAGGAAGTAATTAGACTTTGCAATATAAACAGATATGAAAGGTTCATAAAATAAATGAGTAATAATGTTAAAGCGTCGCTCGTCGCGCCCGAAATATACTCGCTAATTAATACGCTCGTCCCCAACTAAAGGCTCTTTAATTTTGTAACAGAAATGAGCAATTAGCAAACCCTCCCCTCCCCTCCCCTACCCAGGGTAGGCCGGTAATGAAACAGCAATATTGTTTTGAATGGAAAAATTAATAGCCTCTTATTGTTACGCCACACCAACTGCTGTGTTTAGAAATACGATTTATTTTTATTATTTACATATAGCAAATACTGATCAATTAGTGAGATTTCTAAGTATAACTAACAAGATTTGCGATGGATCGAGAAATAATCTACATTTCTGAAAGGCCAGAACTACGTTTGCAGGACCGGATTATACTACCACTTGTGTCATTTGTATTTTAACTTCGTGTATCTGTGCGTAGAAAGATCAGTCATTCAGTCTATCAGTTACCTTTTCCTATAAATAATATTCTTTTTGATGTCAAACAAATATCCAATGGCTTACTTGGAGTATAAAGAAAATATTAGTTATTAGGTACATTAACTGCGGTCTTCAGCCCTCAAAGCAAATAAAGAGCGAGGAAATCCAATTTTCCATTAAAGTATACCAACAATCTTCTACTCGTGACGGGAAAACTCCACGAGATCTATGCGTGTATCGGACTTATCATCTGAGGCAAATATTTTATATACTGACTTCCTTTGATGCCGGCGCCGCCAAAATAACGAGAGTACAGAGGAAAGCTGATTGATGTCTTGATTCGCGAACATATTTATATGTGTACATGTGCGCGTGCGTGTGTTTTTGAAACTCATGGTATTAGGAGCTCAAAAATTTGTGATGTTTTTACATGTGGTTGCTACCAGTAGATCAAATCAGTGAGACCCATCGTTACTAATGGTCCTTAAAGGGGGTGAGAAGCCCCTAATGGTTGGTACATAGTATCGTACCGGAACGCTAAATCACTTGGTGAGTCTTTCCTAGTAGGTATATCCGGCCGAAGCATCCTCCTGATCAGAACTGAGCCTATCTGGGGACACGGTAGTGTCCCCGCCAAGACGAGCCAAGCGAAGCGCGAGGGCACTACCTATCTTTTCTCGAAGTGTTTCGCCGTATTTTTAAACCCTTATAACTTAGGCCTGAATTATTTCAGATAATCAAAATTCTCGGAAAATGATGTCGCCAGTGAACTTATTAATCTGGGGACACGGTAGTGTCCCCGCCAAGACGAGCCAAGCGAAGCGCGAGGGCACTACCTATCTTTTCTCGAAGTGTTTCGCCGTATTTTTAAACCCTTATAACTTAGGCCTGAATTATTTCAGATAATCAAAATTCTCGGAAAATGATGTCGCCAGTGAACTTATTAAACCTATAAAGTTTCAATTTTATAGGTCTTATACTTTAAATTTTATTGACGTCTAAAAAACCCAAATTTCGTCACTGACTGACTGACTGACTGACTGACTCACTGATGATCATCAAAATTCCTAGGTACTTCCTGAAGACCTAGAAAGCTGAAATTTGGTATATAAACTAGTATTAGCACACAACCAACAAAAAAATTCCAAAAGTTGGAAATTTAACCCCCCAACCCCTTAAAATAGGGGATGGAAGTTTGTATGAAATTACCGCAAATATTGATGCTAGAGGTCTCAAAATTGATATAGGGACTCTTTGTAATAAACAATTAAATACGTGTTTCACGATTTTTAGTTAATCACCCCACATCCATAAAATTAGGGGGTTGGAAGTTTGTATGGGGTTTCCCATAAGTATATAGGTATAATAAAAACTTAATTTCTGAAATTTGGTATATAAGCTAGTATTAGCACACAACCAACAAAAAAATTCCAAAAGTTGGAAATTTAACCCCCCAACCCCTTAAAATAGGGGATGGAAGTTTGTATGAAATTACCGCAAATATTGATGCTAGAGGTCTCAAAATTGATATAGGGACTCTTTGTAATAAACAATTAAATACGTGTTTCAGGATTTTTAGTTAATCACCCCACATCCATAAAATTAGGGGGTTGGAAGTTCGTATGGGGTTTCCCATAAGTATATAGGTATAATAAAAACTTAATTTCTCAAATTTGGTATATAAGCTAGTATTAACACACAACCAACAAAAAAATTCCAAATGTTGGAAATTTAACCCCCCAACCCCTTAAAATAGGGGATGGAAGTTTGTATGAAATTACCGCAAATATTGATGCTAGAGGTCTCAAAATTGATATAGGGACTCTTTGTAATAAACTACAAATAAGAAAAAAAATAAACTAGGTGAACCAAGGAGGGTTCCCTCATTTAAATGATAGAGGGGGGGATACTTGATTCGGACAAATATCCACCTTGCAATGATATTCAAGAAATACACCAAAGAAAAGGAAATTAACCAAATAAAAAATATAGTCGTAAAGAACTTACAAAAAGAAGTGAAATCCCAGCAAAAACATTTTCATGTAAAATGTTGCCAAGACGAGAACATGTGGCTCACACTATCAAAAAGTTATCAGATCTCATGTATAGAGCAAGACTTCTAACTCTACATGCCCTAACTCTATAAATCCTAACTTTATAAACTCTACACTTTAGTCAAAATATATTATGTCTTGGCTGTTTCGTTACTGTCACATGGGTGTAAAGTAAAAATATTATTTACTGACTTTGTACTTTTCTGATATACAATACCTAGTTTCTGTAGTAACGATTATTTATTAGATAGGTATTGAGTCTCCTCAGAAACTGCACTTAGGTTTTACTAACTGCATTGGTTTCAAATACTTCATCACACTTTGCAAGTGTGTTCCTTTGCTTTAGAGGATATTTTTAATAAATGGAAGTTTTTTCCCATAACAATGGTGATACCATTTAATTTTAATGTGAAATTTCTTGAATTTTGCATGGTCCATTATACCACTTGCAAAACTCTATTAGAAAAGTACTGAACAGTGAATAAATTCTTCACTTTACGCCCATGTGACGGTACCGAAACAGCCAAGACATAATATATTTTGACTAAAGTGTAGAGTTTATAAAGTTAGGATTTATAGAGTTAGGGCGTGTAGAGTTAGAAGTCTTGCTCTATACATGAGATCTGATAACTTTTTGATAGTGTGAGCCACATGTTCTCGTCTTGGCAACATTTTACATGAAAATGTTTTTGCTGGGATTTATATTACAAAAAAAATCTTAAGTTTCAAAATGACCCGTAACAGAAATAGAATCTGAGAGCTCACGTAAGCCCATTTTTCTGAGTGCCTATAACAGCTTAACAAACATGGCGCCAGAGACTGACATTTTTGTGTCTGTAAGTTAGGTTTATGTGGAAAACTGACCGTTTTGATTTTATTATAGGCCATCGATATAATTTAAAAATTTTTAAAGTTAATCAACTATTGTACTCGAATCACCATCCACTTTGAACTAATGTGACTCAAAAAAACTTGCAAAACATATTTTCATGCAAACCTTAACGAGTCTTTTTTTCTTTTGTACCGCTACCGTCAACAAAGAAAGGTAATTTCTATACATCTCACGGGAGATATTAAAATATGTTTTTGAGAGAAAATCACAAGCTCAAATCCCTCCCCTTTCAAAAGCCGCGGCCCCGTAGCGATGTTTCAATCAGCTTTCCGCTGAATCGCTTATTGAATTCTTTACAAATATGAATTGGGGACACATTTTGGATACACGCGGGAACATCAATATCATTTGGCACACAAAGATCAAACACGCCGGGCCTACTCAAAACTAATATAAATGAAAATAATATACTTTTTTTAAGATTTTGCTAACATTCGGAATAAAGGCTCATATCCCGCATTGACGTGTAGGGTACTTTCAGCCCGGTTTCCACCAGTGCGGAGCGGAACGAAGCTGTGTTTGAGTAACCAATCAGATTTTGTCATTATGACGTCTCCGAAACTGAGGGGAGAAGATACGTCGAAATGACGAAATCTGATTGGTTACTCAAACACAACTTGCTCCGCTCCGCACTGGTGGAAACCGGCCCTTATGTTCCAGGAAATAAACGGGCTTAAAGTAGATTTGGAAAGAAAGCGGAAACGGTTACAAAAACAGCAACGGAGGCATATGGCAGTATCGGGCGTCGTGCGATATTGCAATACAACTTTATGAGACTCATCTTTCACTGCATCTGACATAAGCAGAATAACAATATCACTTAAAAACAAGTGAATATCTTTCTCGTCATAATTTTTTTTAAACGGTCCAGGTCCAGGTCCAACAAAATTCGAACTCAAAATATTACTCAAAGATATACTGTTATAACAAACGCAAGTGCCGATCGCGTTTTAATTAAGTCTCAGGCCTCTGCCCCCCCCCCATCACCTCTCCTCCTCAATTCACAAGTTTTTCCTTCCCTTCATTAAAACTGAAAACTGTGCGCAATTAAAATGCGCCGAACCTGCCGGAATGAAAATCGTAATTTGTGAGACCTTTAGTTACAGCGCGACCTGCGACCCACTGCGGCGCTTTTTGTCTTCTTTGTTCTAATTTTGACCTACTTTAAGGTTATTAAAGAACTTTAGACAATAATAATTGTTCTAAAGTTGGGCAGGTAGTGACTACCTATTTTATAATATTTGATAGAAGTACGCGTTACTTCGCGGAATTCCATAGTCTAGCTATACGTAATAGAATCTTTTGCTATATTCCGTCAAAACAGAATAAAACCGGAGTACGTGCATATGTGCTATTAATTCTGGATCCTCTAGCTATCTAGATGAATAATGAAATATATGTAAATGATAGATATGTAGAGAAAATACTTTATTTAATGTAAGCCTAGCATACACATGACAAGACTATGACTGTTGAGTTCGAAAAGTGTCGTTGATCATAGAGACAGAAAACCAATCTTGTGACATCAGACGCCAATATCTAGAATCTTCGAAGGATTTTCTGCTTTGCGAGAATAGAAAAAACTAATTCTTATTTATTTATTATTAGGTAAAGGTATCACAAGATATGACTGCGCTAATGTTGTTAGTCGTCCGTACCACACCACGCACAATATCGTAGAGGGTACATGGGCATGAGTTTGTGCGGGTTAACACGGTAAATTGACCCTCCAAATTTAATCAGTTCCTGAGGCGCCGCCCTCGGCCCTCATACCTGCGATAATCACGTTTTGTATCACGAAGTTGAGTGGTGACTAATATCATATTCCTGATTAACTATATCACTCCGTTTTTGATAGATATATCAGTGTAAGATCAATATTACAGAATGAAAACTATGCGGGTTGGTCATTTTTGAGATGGGAAAAAACCATTGAATTCACGCCACTGTTACCGTTGTAGTGTGTGTAAGAGGACTTTAGTCTATGTAAGCATATTGTATTGACTGTAGAGGGGTAAGGGAAGCATTAAATGGCGGTTAGCTGTACGAAGTGGACGTGTTTTATTTAATAATATGTAATCCGATCCAAAACGCCTCATGGCGACCCTGCCTGCGACGATGTTACAGCGCAAGCGGTTTTCGCGATAATATTCCATAAGAATTTATTTTTCCGCGAATGCAAAACATTATTGCGCGCGACGAAAACGTGTCGAGTGTCGACGGATAAAGAAAAATTAAATAAAATGGGCAACAAATGTGTAAAATGCATATGTGAAAACAAAGAGACAGTTCTATCGCAATATGGTGGAGGAGCAAACGAAGCGGGAGCCGATTCATCTACACATATCTGGACCAACAACATACTGATTTCCACGCTGATAGCGATATGCCTGCTGGCAACGTTATTCTTCATGTATAAACAATACCGAAACTGCCACACGAACATTATAAGGAGAAAAATTAGGGAAGACGCTATGAAAAGGTTCCGACTGAGGCTGTCCGGCCGAAATCAAGAGAGTCCGGAAAATCAAACATCGCGTCAAGTGTAAGCGTATACCCTGGCCTGCACCGGTTTCGAACAAATGAACTAAGTATGAGTGAATAAAGTATGGACTTATTGGTAATTAAGTGACTATAATTATATTAAGTTATGTTTTAAGCTCGATAGTTATGGAGGTATGTATTTTTACAATAATTTCTTATTAGAGTTATGGAAGAGGACCTTATAAGTATCCTAGAGGAATTAATTAATATAAAAAAATACTTAATTAAGAAAGGGAAATTAAGGTATAAGGGAAACGTAATTAGAAATAAGTTATGTGAATGCGAAAATATTATTAAAAGGAAAGATGAAATACTGAATTTTCCTTATAAAAGTAAAGACATAAAATTTTCGGATTCTTTAAGTTCTGTTATAGAAAGTATAAATGCTACTTATAAGGAAATTTTGAACCTATGTACGAAATATAATAGTGATAGTAATAGCGATAGCGAATCCAGTAGCCATTCAATTAGTATCAAAATGGAGTTCGATTTAAAGACCGCATGTAACCTAATAAAAGTACTAGAGGGTGATCAACAAACCATTATTAGTATTATTGACTCTATCGAAATGTATTCGGACATGTTGTCACCATCCGGTCAAAAATTGCTTATTAAATTCATCTTAAAAAGTAGGTTAACGCAAAGCGCGAAATTACGCATGCTATCCGATTACAACTCTATGAATGACTTAATTAAAGATTTAAAAACTAATCTACTTACAAAAAAATCGGCTACGGCCGTACAATCAAAATTACAAAATATTTATCAAGGTCATCGCTCGATAGAGCAGTACGGAAGCGAAATCGAAAAACTATTTTCAGACCTCACTATAGCACAGGCAGATGGAAATCCCGAAAATTATACAGTACTCAAACCCATCAACGAGAAGCTTGCCGTCAAGCGTTTTTCGGACGGATTAAGAAACACACGATTAAGCACTATAATAGCGGCACGCAATTAAGACCATCTAAAGGATGCTATCCAGGCTGCGAAAGACGAAGAGCTGAATACAGCATCATCGTCAAAAGCTGAAGTCATGCAGTTTTCCCACCGTGGAAGAGGTAAGCCGTACAATTACAATAATTATGGTCGAGTCAATTATAATTTTAGGGGTCACAGAGGAAAACCTAATTTCAATTACTGGGGTAATAATAGCTCATTTTCCAGGGGATACCACAATAACAATAATTTCCGCGGGAGACCACCGCGCGGACCCGCCTCGCAGTCAAATCGCGGGCGAGGTCGAATGACCCAAGGTAGAGGTTATTGTCGTGGATATAACCGCGTTAACATACATCTTGTGCAAGAGACTCATGAGGGAGAAAATCCTAATTCCGAAGTACAAAATAATACGCATCAGTTTTTTCGTACCTAAAGAATATAATATTTTAACATGCGACATAAGTAATGCGAACTATGTCACGTTGTACGAGTACGTGACCAACGCCCGCTGTATCATGTTACTCGATACCGGGGCATCTTTGTCAGCGTTAAATGCATGTAACGTACCTAAAGGTGTGCAAGTTTATAACGATAATATAATTATAAACGGTATTGGAGGTAAAACTATTTCTAAAGGCTATGTTTATTTAACTATGAAAACTTATAACGGTTCGTTTTTCACACATAAATTTTATTTGTTCGAGAAACTGCCTTGTCAATCAGATGGTATACTCGGTCAAGATTTTTTCGATAAATTTAGTTCGGTGCAATTTGATTTAGAAAACTCTTTATTAACTTTAAAAGATCGGAAAAACAGTCACAGTCTAAACTTATATAGGAAACCGGAAATCAGCAAAACATTTTTAAATATTCCGCCTAGATGTGAATCTATACATTATATACCATTGGATAGTAACATAAACCATGACTGCGTAATATGCCCAAAACAAATTCAAGAAAATATATTTTTGGCAGGTTCGATAGTAAAACCAAAAAATAATATTATCCCAATTAGAATACTTAATACATGCGATAAAAATATTTTACTACCTATTTTCAAACCCGATTTAGAATCATTAGAAAATTATCAAACTCTTTCATTTAATAAGTGCGAATCAAACTCGCACCGGGCACGAACATTGTTATTGCTGTTGAAATTGGATCACTTGCATTCTGACGAAAGGCAAACAGTCGAGTCCATTTGTGCAAAATATGCTGACATCTTTCAATTACCGGGCGATAAGCTTACAACGACAAACGTGTACGAACAATCTATTATTTTAAAACCGCATTCAAAACCCGTTTATACGAAACCATACCGTATTCCTAACAGTTTAAAATCGGAAGTCGATAGTCAAATAAATAAAATGTTAAATGACGACATTATAGAGGAAACGTGCAGTGAATGGTCTAGTCCTATATTATTAGTTCCAAAAAAACCGGGTGTAGCAAAAATTGGAGATTAGTAGTGGATTATCGGAAATTAAATGACACAATACAAGACGATAAGTTTCCGTTACCAAATATTAATGAGATACTCGATTCTTTATCAGGAGCCATATATTTTTCGCATCTAGATCTTAGCCAATCTTACTATCAAGTTACCTTGACTCCAGATAGTCGCAACATCACGGCTTTTACGACAAACACGGGTCAATATCGTATGAAAAGATTACCAATGGGTTTAAAAATTAGCCCTAGTGCTTTTTCACGAGTAATGACAGTAGCTATGTCAGGACTCACATACGAAAAATGTTTCATATATTTAGACGATCTTATAATTTTTGGAAGGAACTTACAGCAACATAATAAAAATCTTTTAGATGTGTTCGAAAGATTAAGAAAAGTTAATTTAAAACTTAACCCAAACAAATGTCAATTTTTAAAAACAGAATTATTATATTTGGGACACACGGTTACGAAAGATGGAATTTTACCCGATCCTAATAAAATAGCAGTGATAAAAAATTACCCAACGCCAAAAAATGCAGATGATGTTAGACGATTTGTTGCTTTCAGTAATTACTATCGAAAATTCATAAAAAACTTTGCTGAATTAACATTACCATTAAATAAACTTTGTAGGAAGAATGTGCCATTTAAATGGTCAGAGGAATGTGGAAAATCATTTAATGCATTAAGAGAAGCGTTAATGTCACCACCTATACTTCAATATCCGAATTTCTTATCAGAATTTATCTTACAAACCGATGCTTCAAATATGTCGATTTCAGCAGTGCTTTTGAATAATAATTTACGACCTGTAGCGTATACTAGTAGACCTTTAAATAATTCAGAAAAAAATTACCCGACTATCCAAAAAGAAATGCTCGCTGTTGTTTGGGGAATTAAATACTTCCGACCATATTTGTTTGGTAGAAAATTTACTATAATGACGGATCACAAACCATTAGTATATTTATTTGGCATAAAGGACCCTAGTAGTAGATTATTAAAGTTCCGTTTAACACTTGAAGAATATGATTTCAAAATAGTTTATATAAAAGGCAAAGATAACGTAATAGCGGATGCATTATCTCGAATAAGTATTACATCAGATGAATTAAAGGAAATGAATAGTAAAATTATGACAGTAATGACGAGAGCACAGAAGAGAAGAGCGGAAGAAAAGAAAGTGATGAATGAAATTAATAAGGATGAAAGTGTTATCCCTAGTGTATCTACCGATAAACGGCCTGATCAACCGCGAATCGTAGAAATATTAAGGATACCAAATAATTCAGTAGAGATGAAGTTAATAGAGGGCGAAAAGTTAGAAAAGTTAGAGAAAGATAGACAAATAAATATAAAGAGTGAATGCTTTACATACAATGATACAAAAAAAGAAATATATATAAATCTCAATTATAAATTACAATTCACGCGAGACGTATTTGTAGTCAAATTGAGCAATTTTTGTAAAAAAATTAAAGTCGACGAAATATGCATTATAAAAAATGAAACAAACGAAGTGTTTATAAAAGATTTAATTAAAGAAATAAAAAGTAATGATAATTATCAAGGTCCTAGGATTTGTATTTTAAGAGGAGTTAAAAGAATTGACAATGATAACGATAAGAACTTTATTATTAGTGACTATCATCTGTTACCCACTAGCGGACATGCGGGGGTACGCAGAATGATAAATAACATAAAAAGACGATTTTATTGGCCAAATATGGAAAAAGACGTACGTGATTTTATTAGCAAATGCGCGCAATGTCAACGAATGAAACATTCAAAACATACAGTTGAGCCTATGGTTGTGACGACAACTGCCAACTCTGCTTTTGAAAAAATTTATTTGGACGTAATGGGTCCCTTAAATAAAGACATAGAAGGTAATATCTATATACTTACCATACAGTGTGATTTAAGTAAATTCGTAGAAGCTTATCCATTAAAGAGTAAAGATACTATTACAGTAGCTAGAGCTTTAGTTAATAATTTTATTTTAAGATTTTCTATTCCCAAGGTCATAATTACTGACCGTGGAACTGAGTTTTTGTCGAATACTATGTCAGAAGTCTGCAAATTGCTAGAAATTCAAAAAATCAATTCTACCGCGTACCATCATCAAACAATAGGTTCCTTGGAGAACTCTCATAAAAACTTAGGCTCTTTTCTCAGAATCCAATGTGAAAAACATCCAGAGACTTGGAGTCAATGGATTCCCTTTTGGTGTTTTTCATACAACAATACGGTACATACCGTTACTAAATATACACCTTACGAATTAGTATTCGGAAAAACGTGTGAAATTCCTTGTAGAATAACTAGTAAAGTAGAACCTTTATATAACATAGAAAATTATAGCTTAGAATTCAGATATAGGTTACAATTAGCTCATAAGGATGCGCGAGAAATTTTATGTAAAGCAAAACAAAATAGAAAAGTGAAGTACGATGAAAAAGTGAACTCAGTGACGTATAACAAAGATGACTTATTACTAGTGAAGAATGAAACTGGTGGAAAACTAGACACTTTATATAATGGACCATATACAGTGTTAGAAGATATAGAACCAAATGTAGCGATATTAAAAGACGGAAAACGCGAAATAGTTCATAAGAATAGGACAAAACTCTTTGTTAGTTAATTAATCCTTAAGATTTCATTATTTTAAGTTTTGAGTTAGTTTTCTTTTATTTCAAAAAAAAAAATAATGTAACCATCATTTTTTTTTTTTTCTCGCACCCCCGTGGTGTAGTGTGTGTAAGAGGACTTTAGTCTATGTAAGCATATTGTATTGACTGTAGAGGGGTAAGGGAAGCATTAAATGGCGGTTAGCTGTACGAAGTGGTCGTGTTTTATTTAATAATATGTAATCCGATCCAAAACGCCTCACCGTAAACGACACTTCAGTTTGAGTTTTGCCACGTTGTTTGGAGTGTCGCAAGAGGATTTCGGTATTCATTCAGGAGATAATGAGCTGATTGGCAAAGTCCTTTGATAGCATACTGACTTACTCTCAGAAAACTCAGTTTCATCATAGACAATTTCATTTACAATCCCGCAGTAGACCAAGCTATAGAACAGGCCAATGTGGATCATAACGTCCTAGTTTCAAACGGAGCCTCCCATTAAGCTCAATAATGTCTTCCGGAGCAGAACAAACAAAATACATTAGCGTTGACAAATCACTGCGGGCCTGTCAAATGTAATTGAATACGCGCCGCGAGTTGTGGCCTCAGACACGGACCGCGCTCGCTGCACATCCATCATCGGGGTAACTTTCACTTGCGCCGCAAATACTTCCAGATACGGCGCACTTTATTGTGGATCACTCGCCTAAATAACTCAACTGTTGAGGAGCAGAACATACAAGGAGAGGTGACGAGCAAGTCGCCGCGTCTCATGACTTTTCATTGCAATATCTCACGACCATTGGCCCCATAGTACAAGTACACTGGACTAAATATTCTATACAATAATATTGACAGTTTCTTTTTGTACTGTTTTGAAGCGTTAGATTATCTATACTTAATTTAAATGTGCAAATGAACGTATTTTTCAATGTCATTCTATTTTAGTTCTGGCAAGTTCTGGCAAAATGACGAAAATCATCAAATACGTTTACAGTCTGAATACCAGCGTGCTTGTATTAAAGAAGTCAGTGCATACAACGCATTCACAGATTACTTATCACATTATGAGATGTTAGTTCTTAGGTCTCATTCGTTCAGTTACCACGTCGGCATACATACTCGTACCTTCAAATCGAAATACAGCAAGTAATGTATCACTGCTTAGAGTAGAATACTGACACTGCGGTGTTTTGCTTACTCGGACGAATCCTTAAAAAGAGTCCTACCGATAGTGATCTTTCGGAGTTTAGGCCATTCGCGATGTTTCTGTGATGCCGTGCACTGTGCGTGGCATCTACACAACTACTCTATCTATTGGTAAACGCTCAGAATTTACTACTTTTTTTCTCAAAATCGGGGGCTGGTTTCAAAAGATAAATAACTTCAAATAGAAGACTAGTTTTAATCAATGGTCTTACAGAAACGGAGTACAGCGGGGTGTCGCTGCGATGCTGCAGTTATAGCACGAAACAAATCACTGCAGCCTCAATGAATAGCGCTGAAATACTCGTAAATTCTTCGCAGCAACTGTCCACCGGCCACACCCGCCTTGCACACTGTCCAATGTTAATTGATTTAAGGCACTACTCTCTGAACTACTACTGGCAGCAGCAGTGGACACCGTGCAACAACGATAAACTCTAAACTTGATTACAAAACTAATGTCAAGAAACGACACGAAGATACGAGGTGTTGTAGGTATATCTACAGTAATGAAATCAAACGAGTGATGCTCCCACTATTTAAGGTTCCGTAGTTAACAAGGATTTTGCTATGTCTGTCCGTCCGTTAGTCCGCTGTGTAACTCAGAGGTTCTGTTGGGAAAATATTAAATTTTAAAGTGCTAAGTTTGGTCTGAGTCAAGTGTCTCCCCCTGCCAGCTTAGTGGTTGCTTCTTTCTAAATTGTTATTTATATGGAACGAAGTTATATGGAAAAGTAACATTGTTAAGAATAGGCTTTACAAGTTTACGAGTTTTAGTGTTAAAAGTTTGTTAACTATTACTTTATGAATGAGCAAAAAAAGTTAAAAAAAAAGTCATGAAATTAATTAGCGACCTCATTATTTTATCCTAGTTTATATAAAGTAATATTTTTTACCAAATTCAAAAGCAGTGTACTCGTAGTACCCAACTTTTGGAGTAGGTGGCAAGCAAGTTTATACTTGCTTACTCTACTCAATATTGTGTGTAATCATATTATTGGGGTACAGGGTGCCGTAAACTTTTCACTTGGGAAAAGTTTACGGCACCACCACAAAGTGAAACTTGAGTAAAAACCATTGAATTCGTAACCGACATCTCACACTGTTACCATCACCTCACACCTCTGTATATAAGTATTTGTTTTGAGTTTTCACTCCAGTGTTGTTCTTCTGTTGACTGTGCTAAAGCACACTGCGAGGAAACCCGCGTTGCTGTCATATAGAGTTCAGCCTTCTTTTGTTTCCAAGTATCGGAAGTAGTACGCCGCAGCTTAACTCGGCTTAACCCAGCTTAGCGGCGCTTAAACTCAGTTTACCGACGAGTTCTTTATATGCCAACAACCGACTTAGTGATATTACTTTGCCACGCATACCGTACCCATCTATGTCCCCTTTGTGCACTCGTAAGTAATTGTTTGACGACCTCGTATGCCGCAGTGGGGCGCGTTTGTATTCGAGCGGAAGGTCGCGGGTTTGATCCCCGCCACGGGCCTATTTAGAGTTTTATACACAACAAATAGCTAGTACTAAATTCCCTGACTCAGAAGTTATTTGTTTTCCAGTGCTACACTGCAGGATTGCAATATCAATACATATAATAAATCTGTAGAGGTCGAATTTCTGTACAAATAAAAAAAATGCTAAAAACGGAGTCAGGGGGATGTAAGAAGTGAAATAGAACTAATTTAATTTTTTTTCAAATTTTTTGTTTCTCTGTTTGTCTGTTTGTCTGTTTGTCTGTCTGTTTGTACGGGCTAATCTTTGGAACGGCTGGACCGATTCCAATGAAATTTTGTGTGGTGGTAGCTTATGTCCCTGGTCAACATATAGGATACTTTTCATCCCGGTAAAATAAAGAGTTCCCGTGGGATCAATACATATAATAAATCTGTAGAGGTCGAATTTCTGTACAAATAAAAAAAATGCTAAAAACGGAGTCAGGGGGATGTAAGAAGTGAAATAGAACTAATTTAAATTTTTTTCAAATTTTTTGTTTCTCTGTTTGTCTGTTTGTCTGTTTGTCTGTTTGTCTGTCTGTTTGTACGGGCTAATCTTTGGAACGGCTGGACCGATTCCAATGAAATTTTGTGTGGTGGTAGCTTATGTCCCTGGTCAACATATAGGATACTTTTCATCCCGGTAAAATAAAGAGTTCCCGTGGGATAGTTAAAAAACTGCAATTAATTTAACAGCTTTGTAAACAACAACTAATGAACTTAATTTAAAATTTGTTATGCTGATACCTTATGTTGCCTCTTAAACAAAATATATATATAGTAAAACTTATTAACCCAATCGAGTTCCTGCGGGAAAGAAAACATTACAAAAACAGTTAGCAGGCGTCTTTCAAGTAACGGATTTAAATGAAATTTTATGATCCTACTTTATATATATGCCCGGTCAACATTTAAGATAATTTTGATCCTGAAAAATTTGTGAGCACCCGTGGGATGTTTAAAAAACCTATAGCTACTTATCTACGTAGCACAATCAAAACGGGGTCGAAATATCGTCAGTTTAAATCGTCCTTTTGTTCGTGCAACTAGGTATAACTACAAGATAACCTGTACGTAGCAGGAACGGGTTGCTACCGTGTACACAGCAGCGCATCAGAATGCTTAATTACAATATCTGGGCGTTGGTATCATCTCAGAATAAGATAAGTTTGGTTAGTATAGATATTACAATCCACGATGACATGCCCCACTCTGTCTTACTCCATGCGAATTGAGTAACATAAGCGATTTCGATAGTGTATAAGTAGAGGAAGACCAAAGAAGATATAGGTAAATTGTGTGAAAGAAGATAGCACGTTGACAGGAGAGATTGGAAGAAGACTCCTTTACGGGTCCATCGAACCCAGATTGGAAAAATTAAGAAATTCCACGGAAAACATTTTTGTAAAAAAAACGAACTGTACGCGGGCGGAGCCGCGGGCAACAGCTAGTAAAGTAATAAAAAACTACTTGAAGCAGTTTTATCGTTTTATTTGGATTGCTGCAGCATGCTAACAATATAATCAGCGATTTAAAGCGGCTGAGAGGAAATAACCGGCAACTCGAATTAGTTCGCGAGCCGAAGTTTTCAATAATTCACTCCGCGAGTTGCCGTCTCGTTAAAGTTTTCCTTCCCCCTCCCCTCTGCTCACAGCGCGCTCGCCCGCACCCGGAACCACTTCCGCCACTCGCAGCCACGCAAAAAGTATGCTCCTGAGATTAAACTACGCTATACCGATGTAAATTTTTTTTTTTACGCTATACAAGTTAGTACTTGACTGCGATCTCACCTGATGGTAAGTGATGATGCAGTCGAAGATGTTGGCGTACTAACTTGGAAGGGGTAAGTTAAGTCACCCCAACGGTTTCTACACAGCATCGTACCGGAACGCTAAATCGCTTGGCGGTACGTCTTTGCTGGTAGGGTGGTAACTGGCCACGGCCAAAGCCTCCCACCAGACCAGATCTAAGCCAATTTAGAAATTATAAAATTCCAAAATGGCCCGTGGCGGGAATCGAACCCGCGACCTCCCACTCGAATCCGAGCGTGCGTCCCCTGCGCCACGGAGGTCGTCGACTAAGGACTATTAAGGATAAAATGTAAGAACTTTCTGTAACAACTAAGACTGGGTCCAGAACTGATCAATGCGTAAGCTACGGTACTCCGGACACAGGCGTACAACAATCAAAATAAAAGGAAATCACAATGTTCATTCTTCCACTCATAAGCCTAACTTACAGTCACTTATGAAAATATCAGACACATGTTCGGATTTCAGAATGCTGTTTTGCAATGAAAAAACAGGCAAGAAACTCGCGACTTGCTCATTTTCAAAAATAATTGCGATTAAAATTGTTTTTAACCGATTTAAAAAAAAGAGGAGTTTCTCAATGCGGATAAAGTTAAAAATACTTCCCAGATGGTCCCATGATTGTCAGGATCAGGATCTGATGGTGGGATCCTGGAAAATCGAGGGAACTCTTCAAATTTTAAAAGTACACTTAATGCGATTTGGGTATTGTTTGAAAGAGTCATATTAAGTTGTCTTATGGTCATCAGGTCAGGATTTGACCATGAGATCTTGGTGAAATCAAGGGAACTCTTCAAATTTTGGTAATATACTTAAAGCGATTTGGATATTTTTATAGTTACTAGTGAATTTGCTTGCAAACTTTATGCTGACTTAATGACTACAGCATCAAGTGAGGATCTGATGATCGGATTTGGAGATATTGAGGGAACTCTCCAGCCCTTATAAGCACACTTCAAACGGTTTGGGAATTTTTTACAATGATTTTTGCATTTGGTGTTTTGCTCTATAAAGTAAAAACTAAAATGTAAAATTATTTTAAAAATCACTTCAAATGCCACTACAAAGAGTGAAAGCCGTCTACGACCTTGAAAAGTAGGTATTAAAATATCAATTAAAAATTGATGACGTATTGAAATGATACAAAATCCAAGTAAAAGTAAAATGAAGTGCTCTTACTTTGCAACGCGACCTATACCAGAGTGTACCAGGTACTTTGCGAGCCAACGGAAAAAGCTTAACGCAAACAATGGACCAGCAAGTAGTTAGCCGACGATTTAATTCACTCGCCAACTTTAACTTTCACTCGACGTCATTAATTAAGATTTTTCCCGTTCCTTTTCATCAAAACTGAAACTTTTCCCAATTAAAAAGAAGACATCGCTCGTTGCTTACAAACTCGATAAATTGGGAAAACTTCCTGGAACACTCGCTACAGCAAACTGTGAATAAGAATCAAGAAAAACGTGATTTGATGGCGTTCAATTAAAAATTTGATTAAAAAATCTGTTATCTTTTTGTACAGAGTCAATCTTAAAAGTTTGCTTAGAACATGCGCTCAACACAGTTATAGAAGTTTACAGGAAGCGGTAGAAACATCAAGTAAATATTATTTTAATTAATGAATGGATTTAATGGATAAGATTAAGGAGCACACCACAGGTGTGCCCGCGAAATTCAAATTATTTGTGGTTTTTCGCGATTTTTAAGCTGATAAGACGTAATAGGCTTTTGGCATTAAAATTGCGATAATTTCAAGATCATCTTCACGTATTTATATAAAAATCTCTGCTTGAAAGTGTCGAATTAAAGAAGTTTATCCGAGATTTGCGAGTTGCTCACTTAAAACTCTTTACTCGGACTAATTTCCTAGGATAGACATTTTTATGCAAAAATTTTGCTTTAAACATGTAAAGAAGTAACTGCCACTCTCGCAAAAATGACTGCCATAAGCCTATTATGTGTAATTAGCGTACAAATTGCAAAAAACCACGAAAATTTTGAATTTCGCGGGCAGACCTGTTGAGTTCGCCTTAAGGATACGCTAATAATCTAAATCCACAGCCAAATGTTTCATTGTTCAGCTAATTGTTCCCCTCATCTAGTCGTAATTTACGTAGCTACTTAAAAGTTCGTATAATATGAAACTCTCCCATAAACTTTTAAAAACCGCTTAAAAAAAAACAAAATACGAAAATGAGTAAATATAAAATATTCTCTTGGGTAAATAAAACATTAAGAAAGTTTTTATTCGGTCTATAATAAATAATTACCTAATTAAATTGAACATTAAACGTAAAGAGCCGGTTCGAGAGCAAAGATCCAGCAATTAGAGCAAACTTTCCGGCCCTTCACGAAATCAAATTAACCAGTAGAAGGTAAAATAAGCACGGCAGTTATAGGAGCGGAAATCTGCTTGCCTTATTATTGTGACGTTGCCAGTAAGTACTTGTACAACAGAAGTGGAAAACACTTATGACTGACAGACACATTTTTTTTTTTTCAAAATATAAATAAGTGAAACAATCCTCGTGAAACTGTAGTGTCTTGATGTTTATAAAAATCGATTTTCATCACTCTTGATATTATAAAGGAGAAAGGTTTTGTTTGTTATCTATTTACTCTAAGAATTCTGAATTTTGACCTCAATTTGAAATGTAGATCTTAGATTATACCGTGGATTAATGCAATGAAATATACAGAGATTCCATTGGATTTGTGAAAATCTTAAATTCACGCACTCGGAGCCCCGGCCGTTGGTCAGTTTAGACTTTATTTCAGCAAAAAGAGGTGTGTCGATTGCTTCTTCCCCTTCTTGTGGCTAAGTACCCAATGGGCACTGCAAATTGAATTTTACCAGGACTCGAGGAGCGTGGCACTTGAGAAAGAGACTTAAGCCTGAGATTTTGTTCATGCAAACTCTTTCACCTCTGCTTGTTTAGGAACATCACCGTCGAAAGCTGCTAAATCAAAGACTTTAATTTTTTTATAGTCAACGCGAGCAAACGATTGGGCGGGTCCCCTAAGGGGACATTTGCAGCACCAGAGGAACTGCAAATGCGTTGCCGGCTCTTAAGAAATTTTTCTATCCGCCCCTTCTATGACCCCATGTTATAGTTTTGAGGGAACACTGTTGCTGGTAGCTGTGTGTAAAAAAAGGACCTTAGATGGATTATCTATGACATAGGGAAGCAATTAAAATAATAATTCGGAATCCGTATTACACAGTTACACAAAACTGATGAAGAGAAGTAAGAAAAGAATGTGCAAGCAATTCATAATAATATTATCGAGGTAAAATACGATCTCGAGCCAAAGAGATAACATAGGAAATTAATATTTTACCTAATACTAGTTGTCGTTGACTAAGTACTTGACTTGAAAGTTGGATGATCCCGCAGGAATGACAAACCCCACCTTTATCGTTGTCTATATTATGAAAAGAACCTCAGTGCTAAACGTCAGCTTCCTAGTACTAAGGGCTTGAACTGACCGATGACAAGTCAAGAGTTTGCTTTAATTTATAGGATCAAATTAATCACGCGCCCCAATTACGTGGAAATAAACAAATATAATGCGTTCATTACACATTATAATTACCCAATCATCATTTTGATTTGCCGAAATTGTATTCCAGAGTGAAGTGGCGCAACGGGATCAGTATTCATGGCTCATTTCAATTATTTTATTGAAAATGAGATTATATTTCGTAATTATAATAATAATTTAAGAGATTGTGATTTATGCCTTATACAGATTTCTTTAAGTGACGGTGTAGCCGAATATGTCATCATACTTCTCGTTCATAACTTGGAAGAGGTTAGTAACCCCTAAATAAGTAACTTCAATTCATTTATTATAGGTACATATCACACAAAATCATTTCACAACAGTAATTAGACATGTCTCTCAACAACTAATAGTTGCTACACAGCCTCGCCCCTAAACACTAAATTGCTTAGTAGTACGTCATTGCCAGTAGGGTGGTATTCAGCTACGGCCGAGTCTTCCACGACCAGACCCTAGCCTATTTAAGAAATTATAGCGAAATCTCAAAATGCTGGAAATACGGGAACCCTGCAACGTGCGCCAGAAGGATCCTTGAATTTCCTTCAAATCAAATACAAATTAGGTACATTACATACTTCTTTAATCAACCTACTATGAAACAATCCCCCGAGTGCGGTGTGATGCGGACGTGTGTTATTAAAGGCGGTCATTACTCCTAATTATTTCATGATATAAATAATTTTATATAATACAGTTATGTGAGTGGTATAACGTTAAATATATAAGTACAATGGAAGAGAAAGTGGTCATAAATGAGTTCCTAACATTCATACAGAACAAAATTGATGTAATTGACGAACTAAGTATTGTGCAAATATGTGCGACGAATTATACCGCGGAAGAGATCGAGCTTGGAAAGACAGAATTATTTAACGCCTTAGTGTCTGAAGGCGTTAAATATATTCAAAGAAAAGGTGAGGATAAAAGCAAAAAAAATATTAAAGATGTTATAAAGGTATTCAAAGAGACCGAACCAGCGCGACAACCCACATTTGTGGCGAAAAATCTCAACCGACTACCTCCGGTCTCTTTTGACCACGTTGACGTGTCACGCCTACTCAAGGATATTGTCATTTTGAAAAATGAATTGCAATCCCTCCGAAATGACTCAGTCTCAAAGTCCGAGATGCATACATGGCAGATGAAAATTAGTACTGATATTTTAAGCCTAAAAACCGAATATCAACCGCAACCGCAAGATGTATGTAACCGTAAGGCAGAAAGTCCGGCGAAGACTGGCAAGCAAGCCAAGCGGCGTGCAAATCACGATCCTGGTTACACTGCTCACATATTCCCGACGAGTGGAAAAGAGAGGGTTAGATCGGTGTCGGTCGAGACGATAGTAGACGCTGCGCCCGCGCCGTCGTACCGCGACATTGTCAGTTGCCCGACTGTGCATAACGAACTGCAAAGTAAAATAGACCATACGCTGAAGCCCGAAAGTACTAATACTTTAAATCGCGACGACACAGATTACACGATGGTGGAAAAGAGGAAGCCTACGATGCGTACACGGCGTAAAAATAATTTGTGCGGCACCGCTCCGCGTGCGAGTTCCATTCAAGTAGCCGATTTACCTATATCTGTTTACGTATCAAGATTATCGAAAAACACGACAAAACAAGACATGATTAAATATATTAATGAAATGGAACAGGAATGTATCGATGTGCAGCTTTTAACGCAAAAACACGAAACATCTTTCAGCTCCTTTAAAGTTTTAGTGCCACGGGCTAAGTTGGATATTTTTCTTAAAAATGATTTTTGGCCTGAAGGTGTCAAGTTTCGGGTTTTTTGCGAGCGAGCAATTATCGCTAAGGCCGCTGTTCTTAGTGCTTAATATGAACTGTTCCTCTAAGCAAACCACTATGATATCTTTCAATTGCAAGTCAATTAAAAGATCGTTTGAGTGCGTCCGTGACTTGTCTAAAAAAGCAGACATTATTGCACTACAGGAGACTTGGCTGATGCCGTATGATTTGAATATCATCCAGAATATAAGTTCAGATTTTGGGTGCACAGCCAGCTCTTCTGTAGATCTCTCGGAAGGGGTTCGGCTCGGACGACCGTACGGCGGTCTCGCACTTATGTGGAATAAGTCTCGTTTCGGTAATGTTTCTATTATAGACTGTTCCCACGATAGAATTATGGCGATTCGAGTTAACCTTAACTTACGATCTTTTTTGGTGTTTAATGTATACATGCCGACAGATGAAAGTGACAATCTTCCAGATTTTACTAACTGTCTCGCTAAAATAAGCGCTATTGTCGAAGAATGTAATGTAGCCTCGGTCTATATTTTGGGAGATTTTAACGCGCATCCGAGTGCCCGTTTTGGCATTGATCTGAAACATTTTTGTGAGGAACAAGACTGGATATGGGCTGATACCAGGATATTGGGAACTAATTCTGACACCTTCACATTCATCAGCGAAGCGCACGGCAGTCGCCGCTGGTTAGATCACTGTCTCACAACCGAAGCAGCGTGGAGTTCTATAATAAATGTAGACGTTATGTATAATATATCCTGGTCAGACCATTTTCCGCTACGAATTGTATGTAATATTGAAGCAACTGAGGGCCTCACCCATACCGTTGATGACA
Source organism: Coenonympha glycerion (assembly GCA_963855885.1). NCBI lineage: Eukaryota > Metazoa > Arthropoda > Insecta > Lepidoptera > Nymphalidae > Coenonympha > Coenonympha glycerion. The sequence continues at coordinate 18,985,662 of OY979629.1, forward strand.
ATGACGCTGTCTTTACGGGCATTCGTTGGGGTGACAGGGATGCAACTCAAATCAAGGAATATTATACCTTTTGTGAGCAAAGAATGTTGAATGTTTGTGTACATCTAGTCTGTGACGATTGTGAGAATAATTGTTGTGACAAACTGGATAGTCATTACCTATACATTAATAATGTATATGATGAAATTGTCAATATTTTACAGACAGCTGCTAAATCATGTCAATCTAAGAAATTATTTAAGCGAAAACGAAAACAGGTCACAGGTTGGAATTTGCATGTTCAAAACAGCCACATTGCTTATAAAATGTCCTTTAAGTCATGGTTGGTGGCAGGCAAACCGTCTACTGGACATATATACAATAATATGACTACAGCACGAAAAACTTTCAAAAATAAGTTACGATGGTGCCAAAAAAAATGAGGAAAAAATTAAATTAGATATTTTAGCAATGCATCGTAAACAAAAGAATTTTGTCAAATTTTGGAAGCAAACAAAATCCTTTAATGGCAAACAGGGCAAACCCATTACAGTAGACGGTTTGCATTCCCAAGAACAGATCGCCAATATGTTTGCGGAAAAATTTAAAATCCAACCGCTACCTGTAGAGCAGTCGCTTAAAGGTAACGTTAGTTTTAATAAGAGTTTGCCTAATCCAGGACACACTAAAATACAGTTTTCGGTAGAAGATCTAAGTAAGGTTGTCTACTCAATGAAAAGAGGGAAAAGCCCAGGATATGATGAATTAAGTATCGAACATATCTTGTATGGTGGTAGGCGGCTTCACGAAGTACTGTGCGGTTTATTCAACCTTTGCTTAAGATATTCTTATCTTCCACAAAACTTAATGAGGACGATAGTGGTACCGATCGTAAAAAATAAAACTGGGGACTTGGGGTCGGCAACGAATTATCGCCCTATCTCTTTAGGTACCGTTATGGGGAAGATTCTAGAACTCTTAATGCAGCCCGAACTGCTCAAGAACATTGTCATCGATGATGCACAGTTCGGTTTCCGACCCGGTCTCTCAACGGACTCAGCTATTGTTGCCTTAAAACATGCAGTACATTATTACACTAAGCGTGACACCTCTGTTTATGCTTGTTTTCTGGACCTGAGCCGGGCATTTGACCTAGTTAATTATAAAATTCTCTGGGAAAAAATGAACCGGTCTCAGGTTCCCAGCGGAATTGTGAGTCTGTTGAGATACTGGTACGGAAATCAAACTAATAATGTGAAATGGGGCGACACGACGTCTAATTCGTATAAATTAGACTGCGGCGTCCGTCAAGGAGGGATCACTTCTCCGGACCTTTTTAACCTTTACGTAAATGGTCTGATAGAGGAGCTGAGAATCACTAATATCGGATGCCACATCAACGGAGTATGTTTTAACAGCTTAAGTTATGCTGATGATATGGTGATTCTCAGTCCTTCTATCAAGGGTCTCAGAAAGCTGCTTTCAGTCTGTGAGCATTATGCAAATGCTCATGGGCTGAAGTATAATGTTGACAAGACAGAGATGCTTGTATTCAGGGTAGGTAAAGGTCCGGAGAAAGTCCCAGAAGTTACTTTGAATGGGAGAGCAGTCCGGGCTGTAAACAACTGGATGACAACGACATCGAGAGAGAAAGGAGGGCCCTCTCGATTCGGTGCAATATGCTGGCTCGCAGATTTGGCAAATGCAGCAAGGATGTCAAAATAACCCTTTTTAACGCCTACTGCCAAGTCTTCTATACTTGCCAGCTGTGGACCACCTATATAAGAAAGTCATTCTCTGCAATACGCGTGCAATATAACGACGCGTTTCGTATACTCATGGGATACCCACGGTATTGCAGTGCATCCACTATGTTTGCCGAATCGAGAGTGCCCGACTTCTATTGCATTGTTAGAGCTCGTGTAGCATCCTTCTGGGAAAGGCTGCGGAGCTCTAGCAATGCAATACTCAGAGTCGTTTGTGACAGCATGCCCAATCCGATACTCAATTTTTGGCTGTCTGTTCACCAGGACAAAAACCGAAAATAAAGTTAACCAACCTGTGGCTTGTGACATCTGAAGCAGGTTTATTAACCGCTTCAGTTAGTTGGTAAGTTTTAAAACGTTTTATCTATATTTATTTATAAATATATTTGACTGTTTGTATATGAGTTCTTGTGCCTTAATAAATAAATACATTATTTCGTTGCTTTCATCAAAAAGCTTACGAGTAACATAATTGAAAAAGCTATATTAACTCCGCGTAATTACTCAATTAATTATATTAATTAAGGCTTCAGAATGTGACGGCGCAACTCGCTCGTCTTCCCGCTGGCTGCTCTCAACTCATTACTCGTAATTACGATCGTTTACATGTACACCTTCCTGCTGAGGTGCTCCACACACTTGGTGGGTTACTTGTCTAGAAACACAAGTAATTTAAACTCTTAAAACCGACTCTATTCAGAATACGCTCTAAAATTAATATAAATGAAAATAAACGCACACGTCTTTCGATAAATTAGAAGCCATCATAACCCGATATTGGTAGATATTCTGTTATAAATTAAATACATAATAATATGTTGGTTGGAAGATAAATATTTAAAAAGAAAATTAGTGTTATTCTTTTCCTCAGTGACTATTGTGAAAGGGATAGTAGATTTTTACACACACTAAATTTAAAAAATTTAAAACAGAATCACTACCATTATAGGAAGTTTTGGAAAAACCCCAAGTAGGTTCGTTATCTATCTTAGAAGATACAAAATATTACAAAATAAGAAAGTACTTTGCAAAATAAGAAAATAAAATAATGAAATGATTTTTACATTGATCCGCTTCAGCTTGACTACAATGCTTGATAGAAATTAATGATGGTATTATTAAGTTAAAACGGAAGCTGAAAAAGATTTCTACACCTTAGCAGTTCGTATAATAAACGTGGAAGGAAAAAGTTCCGTCAATATCCGTGTTCTTGTGTAAGAATTCACGAAATCATGGATGGACACCGATCCATGATTTCGTGAATTCTTCCATGGGACCGAGAAAGGAAACAACTTTTCGATGTATACCACATCGAAAAGTTGTTTCCTTTCTTAGAAAACGTGCAGTCTTCGACTGATGTAAATACCACTTTGGAAACGCGTAAAACATCGGACACACAGATAATATGTTTCAATTGTCACCACTGTTGTTATAGCCCACAATCATCTTTCGAGTTCAGACCTCCTGTCTCACAGCAGAGAGCGTTTTATAGACCTCAAGCCTAACACACTTCTGATAATATAATAGTGAAAATAAATCGTCCATGACGATTTGATCCATGGCGTCTGTTTGTCTGTGAACAAGAAGTACAGTATGCGGATATTTAACAAGACCCGATCCCTTTCCGGACCGCGTGCAAACAAAGACGAGTGTCCCGGGACACGCAGATAAACACACAACACAATGACATCTCGATACTGTACTCCTCGATAATGTTGCCAAAGACGGGTTTGTCCTAAGCCATGGGATGAAGCTCTACCTTTTGAAAGCATCTTTTGGCATTTTACTATGCAAGAAAAGTTCTACCACCAGACTGAACTTTAGATAATACGATCTAAGAGTTAGCATATAATATGTAAAGTATTTTTTTCCGACAATTTTTGATGGTGGTTATTATACCTATCTTATTTATCTAGGTATCTATGAATTTCTACGTACTGAAACGTTAAATCTCCACTGATATTTTAGCTTGAGAAACTATTTCAATTATTATTTGAAAGCGTCAAGTAAAATAAGAGTGTATTATTACAGCCTGCCTGCATCAGTAATAATAATGTTTACTCTTTTTACACTGACTTGCTCAACGGCCGGAAGTTAACGAGTTTAACCAGTTTAATGAATTTAACGATATTAACGAAGTGGATATCGGATGGACTGTTAAATTAATATTGTTTGCCGAATCGAGCTCTTTTTAAACAAGCGAGGCTGGAAATTGGAGCTCTGAACAACGTGCAAACTCGGTAATCTTTGGAATAAAGGGTAAAGTTATTTTCTAGATGCTCAACTAAGAGTCGTTCATACTTCTAACAAAGGTGAACGTGACTGAGTGTGTATGTGTGTTTGTTACTCCTTCACACTAAAACTATTAAAAGTTTATCCCAGAATTCACACGGGTGAGCTCCGGGACAAACTTTCAATAAATAATAATTCTTTGAGGACATCCCTGGAAGTAACTTTGCCTCGCTCTTCTACTTACAAGATACTATTTAGGAATTTTAATTATTTAAAGTGTAAATCTCGATTACTTTTTTTTTTAAAGATTAAGAGCATATGCTGAGTCTTTAGTCCGTTCTTCTCGATGAAAAGCTATTTTCCGTGATGGCAGAAATATTTCATGAGTGCCTGTTAGTAGGGCCTATAATTATGTGAAGGAAAAAAATCGTTTTATTTTTATTTTGTTGTAAGCAAACAGATCAAAAGCGGTGTAAGCAAACAGATCAAAGGGCTTCTCCGGGAAAACTTCGCGAGTCAGCGGCGTCGGGCGAGATAAACATGGCTAATTGACGACAAATCGAGATCCGGCCCGAGGGGGTACGGGGGGGGGTGGCTGTGTAAAGATAGCCTAATTCGTGATGTGTCAGCTGTTTGAATAGTGTGGGATCGATCGGCGCCTCTGATACGTTTTGGGCTTAACATTAAACTTAGTTTAAAGTTTACGACCCTTGATTGGGCAGAAAAGCATTAAAATGTGTTTAGGATTGAAAGGCACTGTTTCTGGAGAAATTACTGACCATAATGAAACTTACCATAACAGTTTTGTCAGGATAACGAACGCAGTGCAGAGCGATGTATCACATTGCAATGCAAAATACTAGGCAATGCATCTGACTTGGGAATCGGACAAGTGTATCATTTAATATCAGCAGGGCGGGCGATCGGCTAAAAATGTAACAATCATTAAAGAACTGTATCAATGTCAAAACGTGATTTTCAAGCGTTGTGATTGGTCAACACCCCGACCCGTGTTCTGACATTGATACAGTTATTTAATGATTAATATATTTTAGTCGATCGCCCTGCTGGTGAACGGGTCTTGCGATGCAGTATAGTTGCCTCGAGAGGTTACTTATACCCACCCTTTCCAGTTAGTACGACCACCACTCAACTTACCATTAGGTGTGAGATACCTAGCAGTTAAGTATACCAACTAAAAAAATACTACGAGTTGAGTTAGTTGAAGATGAAATATTTCCTTGTTTGAAATAAATAATTTGCGCGCAGCGGCGCGGCTTTACTACGTATTTGCCGCGGCCTCACACGAACGTATCAGCCATGAGGCGCCATCACTGGCACGTGACGCGAATCACTCGTCATCTCCACGATCTATAACAGAGACAATTTGTTACGCACTTACTATTCTGGAGCCCTTTTGTGTTCCGTTTTATTAAATTTTTCCGTCTCGTTTTATTGTTTATGAGCATAACACGCTGAGTAAATCTATTTGTATCTGAAAAAAACAGCTAAATATTGGATGATAATTGTATTGCATAATTCTTATATTTTGTACTACAGACGTACCTACTCTTAAATGGTTAGACGACATTAGGATACTGAGTATAGATAGTTCAATCCACAAAGCCGCACCCTACTTCACCTAACTCCTTACGAATCGCATGAAACATAGCAGATATTGAAATGTGAAGAAGTGGACCGAATATATATTTTTTATACAATGTACGATTACAAACTTCTTATGATGACACTTATATTATAGAAGAGAATGTTTGTATGTGTAAATGTGTATGATGGCTTCTTCACGTCGCAACTACTAATATGTTTTGGCTAAAATTAAGAATGGAGACAGGTACATTGAATCAATAATATATAGACTGCTTTTTATTCCGGAAAAATCCATAATACCTGCAGGATTTGTAGATGCCCAAAATACACAGTGGAGCTGCGCGGGAAAACAACTTGTCAATAAAATATTTGTATTCTTGTGTGAGGTGGTTTTTATAAAATTAGGTGCACTGAAAGGAGCCCATAACAAAGTGAGTCAGGTTATTTCAGATAGTCTGACTAAAGCATTTTCAGTTTTGCCGAGTTTCAGAGAGAGTGTTATTGTGTGTCGCGAGACGTGTTCATCGCTCGCCGGGTGTCGGCCGGGCGCGGACCGGGCGCGGACCGGGCGCGGACCGGGCGCCGGCACGTGAGGCGAATACCTGCACCGGGTATTGTTCGACGATTCCTTTTTAGAGTTCCGTACGCATATTGTAAATTGTATTGTATCGTTTTAAATAAACAATGAATAATTTTTTTTTTTTCAGTTCGGAAATGTATATTTATGCAAATACTGCTAGGAGAGCAATTAAAAAACTGATATTAACGAAATGGGGAAATATAGATCAGCGATTCAAGAATTTACTATACGTATTTTAGTAAAGCACACGTCTGCTTTCATTTTGCTGAATTGGTTTCAGCATGAAAATACTGAAACAAATTCAGCATTTTCATGCATCATTTTTCTCTATCGGGCACATAGGTTAAATTTTAAAAGCATCAAAAAATTATAATGAAGAAATAATATAAAGGTAGAAGGCAAGTCGGACTCGAACACCGATGTTTCGCAATACCCACCGGGCACCGAAGATGCAATACCTACCGCATAATATTTCAAAATACGCAAAAGTCATTGTGCGGGACCCTTCGTATTCGAGTGTAACTCACACTAGACTAGTTTTTTCAAGAAATGGTGTGAAAATATCGTGTTCCCGGAAACTGGGAAAGATGCTCTTAATAAATAATATTATCTGTGCGGAAGGAAAGTAGTTTATTTATGCAGTGAGGGGCTACGGGGGTTGTAAGGTTAACTTTTGGGATGCCGAACGGGGTTGGGTATCTCTTTGTCGAATCGGCGTGAATATGTTTGGCGTAACTGAGAGATTTTCGAGTCAATTGTGGCCCAAAGCTGATGGAAGTGATTAAATGGTAGATGTGTAAACGTTAAGTGGCGCTGTGTATATCCGTTTCAAGTACTACTAGCTAACCTGCGCTTGCTTTGCACGTTCTTCCTTATCCCTTGTCTACAGTATTAAGAGAACCACTTTAAAGTATTTTAGTTTTCTACGAGTAGGTGTAAAGGTGTGGGATGGGCGATGCGATGACAATTCAGTACTTCTTTTTTTATTTATGAATATAAAACATGCAAAAAAAAAATTACATAAATTGACTGTTCTCATCTCTCAGAACTCTCTCTCTCGCCACCATGCCAGCCAAGTATGGATTGACAGGACCTTGAGAATATTATAATGGAATATTGTTAGGCGTGTATAGGTTTTGATGCAATTATTTTCATCACCGTTAAATCACTCCATACCTAGTTGTCATTGTATTTGGTTTGACTTTTGAACGACCCCTTGATCAACCTTCAAACACTTGTGGCGTGTGTTAGCTTAGAAAATAACTGTACTAAATCGTACACTCCGCCGTACACACAAATAAAAGGGTACGAATATAAAAGTACCAATAGAATATAGATTGGATAGAAGACCTTTTGTTTCAAAGTACAAACCTTGGTGGAAGTCTAGATTTAATATCTAGACAGTACAATGTAATTTGTCTACGAGTCGGCCGCTGCGGTGCGGTCTGGTGGCGGGATGCGTGGCCCTTTTATTCGGTACAGACAATGCGCTCGCCACAATATCCCGACTGGGTTTGATTTACCATTGTTCCCATATCCATTGCCGAGTACATTGCGACGTGTTTTGTGTCTCACCGAATGCACTGCACAACGTATGTACGTACAATAAATGTTTTACTTTTAATATTAAACGTAGCCACAAAAAGCTACGAGGTGATTAAAGGATGGTTTTAACTTCCAGTTTTTATTGAAACATTTTTTAATCCGTGCGGTGTGAAAATTTTCGCAATGTATTCGAAATATTTTGGAGAAAGAATGTAGCAACAATTTAGCTCTCTATAAATGGAATAATTTTTTGAATCGGTTCTATAGGTTCAAATGTTACTCACGTATATTATGGTTACAAAATTTGACTGGAATAATCTAGCCATGTGCTAGGCCGAATCGCTTATAGAGTGAACCCTGCATAGAAGTCCTGCAAGCTTGATTTGTTGGTAAGGACTGTTTTATCAATGCCGTTGCAGAAACAGCGCTTAGTACTTCGCCGCTAGTTATTGCCTCCTGGAATATTCTGTAGTTTACTGCTGGCTGCAAATATTGCTGGATTATTGTAAAAAGAGGTTTCGGCTGTACTATCCTCAAAACTGCGCTGCTGATATTCTGATACAGCGGCGAATAGCGGTTAAAAAATAGTACAAATAATGTTGCCACCTTTGTTAAGTAACAGTTAATAAATTCTTCCTACAATTATTATTATAATCCTTTTTATAAATTTACTAAAACGTGTTCCACGGATAAGAGCTAGTATTGAAAACTGTCGTCTAAAGCTGAAATATGTAAATACTGCATAATAGTGTGTGTTTAATTTAGTTTATTCTACAAAAATGTAAATTTTATGCCAAACTATTTACATGCGAAATGTATAGCAGAGTCTCGCCTAGCCATATGAAAAAGATTATTGTATTGTTGCGACTAATTAGAATAGGCTCTAAACAAATATTTACTTTATTCCCAACGAATATATAGACATTTGAATAAGTATGCCAAAGATGTTGTAAAACCTATTTCTTTGGAGTTATAATATAGAGTAGACCTTCGAAGTTTTTCTGTGTGTAGGTACATCACTTCAATACATTACTTAACTCGATTTTATCTCACTCGTACAAAATATCAAAGAATGTTCAATGGAAGAAACCGAGTTAGCCGAATCTCCGAGCTTTCGGGATTCCTTTCACCGTCCAATCCACAACACACAATGCTCGTTTTGCTAAATGTGGCGGAAGGTATTCCAAATAAATATAAATACTCCCCTCCGCACCCCCCGGACCTCCCCCGCCCCCGCGAGCGAGGTGTGCTGTAATCCTAGAATATCCACATTAAGCACGGGTGACATCACACTGTACTCGATCAAATAAACGCGTTTTGCTTGCTTCAATCGTATAATGTATTCCTTTAGAACCAGATAGAACTGGATGTTATATGTTGTATGTTATGCTTTTGTTAGTTTTTGGTATAGTTTTTGCTCAGAGCTTTACATGCGATGACTTATGTACAACTGCTTTTTGGTGATATAAACGTGATCACATTAAATATCCAAATATAAAGTGAAATAACCTGTCCGTAACAAATCTCCTGTCTATATTAAGTAGTTATTTGTATGTTAGTGTTGGTTTGTTAGTTTTGATGTTTGTTACTCAATTATGCCCCAACTTCTAAAGCGGTTTTTATAATATTTTAGCTATTAATAAATATAACAATTTGTTTTGAAAATAAGCAATAAATACGAAAAGTAAGAAAAATTTCCAGCAGTTATAATACACTGGCCTGCAAAAGAAAGTATCACACTTTGTATCAATTTAATTTGAAAAGTGTGATACTTACTTTTGTAGGCCAGTTTAGTTTAGCTATAATCCGCTACTTGAATAAATCTGTATAGTCCAATATGCAAAGAACACCTCCTACGTGAAACATACACACAACTTTTCCAAAAATTTCTTCGACGCACGTTTCTTCCCAACACCGGGGCATCCTCAAGAGATATTCACTTCACAATGCGAAATCGTAGAGATTTCATGCGGGTAGAGTCGCCTTGAGCGGGATCTCGTAAAATATTATATTATGTCTCAAATCCAAAGATGCCTGGCAATAATAATTAACTAAAGATCATAATGATTATATTATTCCTGATTCCCGATAATGACTAATGACATAATTGGTAGCTTGCCGCGTGGAAATGGGACAAGAGAGAAACCGCTCCTAATTGAACAAACACACAGAAACTAATCCACTGTTTATTGTGTCGGAGCTAATCCCCCATTATCCGTGACACGGTGAATCAATTCACGTACAATTGATTTTCTACATGAAAATAGTTTATTGTTGTAAACAATCAATTAACACAAAAAATGCGTTATAACGTTCAGTTTTATATATTTTATATCATAAAAAAATATTTCAAACTTCGATTTGGATAGTTAGATATTTTAAAGCAATTCGCGGGTAATTCCTTAGTCCCATCTATACCGAGGCAGATAAGAAGAATCGCAATCGGAACTTTTTTACACGCATTAAAATTTAAATCCCATTTGCCCCGGTAAATGTATGAGACTAAAGTAACTTTACCACCCTGAAGACCTATGAAAAATAGGAAAATTGATATTTTATCATGGTAATGGAACTAAAAAGAAACCCATAAATGAAAAGATTGCGTGGTAATATCATAAAATCGCCGGCGATGAGTCTCAGTGGAATAAAAGCTAATATTACCAAGTTTTGACGGCGATTCATTCGCCCCACGACGCCCCATTCAAACTTTACTAAATTGTCACATCACGGACATATTGTACGCCGTTCGAATAAATGGATGTTAAATTAGTTAAACCACGCTAGTGATATTTCATGCTTCTGCTGTCTAAACGGAGGATACACGATTCACATCTTCGACTTTTTGTTTATACAATATCTTGCAAGAACTAAATCGCTTACTTCAGCGGTGAGAAAGTAATTGTCAGGAAAATCCGAGCGCGCCAAGCAGAAACACCAACATTATTCGATTTCCACGTGGAAGGTAAACGAGACGATGATGATGACACGAGGTTCTTACAACTGGACTGTACTCAGTACACAATCGTGGCTAAACTTTAATATTAAGGCACAGTACAGCGATGACTCAATGGTTGAATCCCCTGCCTATCTTGTAAGGGGATTGGAGGTCTGCATCCCATATCCACGTTTGTGGAAACTAAATATCGTTATAAAGAACACCATCATTTCATCGTGAGAAAATATAAATAGCTAAGAGTTCCAAAGCATGTTCTTAAAGGTGTTCTAAGCCCTCCCCTCACTTGGTCAACGTAGTTGGATTCAAACCCCTCTTATATGAAGAATACCCGTGCCAAGAAGTGGGACATAAAAAGCGGTTAATATACGAGTAGTAACTTCTGTAAAGTTTAATCTTAGCTGGTTTATTAATAGCATCACAAAATGCGTAGGAGTGGTTACTGTTCAACCCACGCCTTGCGTCTCAGATGACCCGTCGTCCTGCCCTCGGCAACTCTTGTTAAAGCAGTCTTACAGAAACCAATTTTCCTTGGAATGAAAAGTTATTTTTGTTGGACGGATACCGAGATTTTCTAGTTTATTTTTGTAGTTGTTATTCAATGAATAATAAGAAAAAATATTCCCTATTTTGGAAGAGACACAACTATTCTGAAAATATACGGCCTCGTAAACTTAGTTTTAACTCGTGAAATGGTTAAGACCGTGTAATATTAAATGACTTGTCATAAGAGCTTCTGTATGCTAGGCCTATATGAACGAATTTTCTATTCTATTCTAAATTATTCTATTTAGGCGTCTTTTTGCAGAATTTTGGCAAAACGGTAATGAACAGAACAGATTAATTTGTTTTGCTATAATTCGCTACTTGAATAGATTCTGTACGGCCCAATATGCAGGGACACCTTGCACAATAAACACCACAAATAATTCTTCCGACACTTTCTTCGACATACGTTTTGTTCCGACGCCGGAACATCCTCAGGAGATTTTGACTTCACAGTGCGAAATCGTAGAATCGTAGAGTGTAGAGTCGTAGAACATGTAAAAGGGATCAATGGGACGACGGTAAGATAACTAAATAAATCTAATCTTTACTATCGTCTAATTCAGTTCAAATTAAGCGAAGTGCTCTCGTTTAAGAGTTAAGTCCAAACTTGTAGCAAGCAGGCGAGCAAGTTTCATAAGTTGTCAAACTCTGCAATAAATAATTGACTCAACTTCGATCTTCTATAACATTTTATATTTCGGACTGATCCCTGTCTAGACGTCTACTGGACTCTATTATTACCATTTAGTTTTTTACTGTATATTCGAAAGTCAAATAAAACTTAAACTGTCAAATAAAACTTCGAAAGTCAAATAAGTCCATCCATTCGTAAAACTCTTTTTAAAATGAGTCAGCCTTTCTGTCACCAAAAAGTAATTACCTGCGGGAAAATGAGGAATATAATGCCAAAGGTGAATTCTTAGGCACAAATTAAACAATATTTGTTAATAAGCCAAATTCTATGAAACTTTCGGTGTTGGATCCCTTTCGGTCGTTTGATCTAAATCGGTCCGTCGGTTCAGGGCCGGGTAACGCTTTTATCTAGCCGAATATCACCCGGCATAATTAAGAAGGCTTGTTTGCTAATTGGACAAGTGCGCGTCGTATCCGCGTACCGTGCAAGGTTACGTACCGCGTTTGAGTGGCGTACCTTGCATATTTTATCTCGACACAAGGTCCCTCTTACGCGTCACTATGTATGATCCTTCTATGTATACGTACTCGTATCTGCCTAGCTAAAATTGGACAATGAACATTTGACCGAACTAGCCTGCATTGTATATGTAAGGGTAGGAAGGCTTTGGCCTGTTCTTTTTACTACTCCACTAGCAGCCTTTGACGCACAAGTCTTTCTCTACCCTCACAGTGGTTGTTGATGATGTAAAAAGTCACAAGTAGAAAAGCACAATTATTTTTGAGTTAATGCTAACAAGAAATGACTTCTGTTGCAGTTGAGTTTTCCATATCTGCTGTTAACGTAGAGCACAAAAAAATCATGATTGCTCTGCTGAGCATACGAGTCTCTTCTTAAAATGAGCTCACTTTTAAGAATATTATGGGTACATACACCTTTAATTAATTAAATATCTGGGTGACCGAGCTTCGCTCGGTGGCCAATAGATGGCAGCAGTAGTCATATTTTTTTTGTAAATTCGACATTTTCTAAAAATGAAACCTAGCTAGATCGATTTATCGCCCCCAAAACCCCCTGTATACTAAATTTCATGAAAATCGTTCGAGCCGTTTCCGAGATCCAGATTATATAGAAATATATATACAAGAATTGCTCGTTTAAAGGTATAGGATACAGGTTACTTTATGATGTTAGTCGATTCAATCAAGCTTGCTTATATTCCACACCCTTTTTCAAATTTAATTGCTACATTCGTACAAAACATAACATACTTAGTTGAATAATTTCAAAAAATAAATATTTATTTCAAATAAACTTGTTATTGAAGCACGTGTATAGACAAAATATTGAAACATTTATGTGCATCGAGTACCGTACCTAGAGTTTGACATTGTATTGCAAAATATAACAAAATAGATTCATTGGTCGATGGGCCGCTATTGGGAAATAAATTGGAAAACCCATTAATAACTTGGCCTCTTGTTTAGGCTTTTAAACTAGAGTGAAACAGAATAGAATATTTGGATCGGAATGAAACAAGTGAATGGAATAATTAATACCTCTAATTTGTATCGTTGAGTGCGCGCCGCAATTGTTGGTGACGTTCAATTTATATAACGACCACGAGTAATTAATTACAAATATTTATAACTCTCCAGTTTTAGTTACCACGCCACTTAGTTCACTAGGGATAAATAGCAATCAGTTCCAAGCAACATAACTAAAAGTTAAAATTATATAAGGAAAGAACTAAAAGTGTATGTAAGCTCTTAGAAAAGTCCACAAAACTTCTTGAAATAACTATACCTAATGCAATTTTAAGATTATTAAATAACGCTCTTAGAAAGTGATGGTAAGACTTTTTAAGATTGTGCAGCTTTTGTTATAAGTAGTTAATTAACAGCATTTTTATAATATTACTACTTTACGTAAGTTTCAAACTTATAAAGCAAGAAGTTTTCTTGATGACAAGTGCCCATGCCATGCTTGCCCATGTCAGATGCAGCCCACGAAATTCATACAACGCCTTGCACTGCACGGATCGTCCAGTTTTTCTAGAGTGTCTTTCAATCGAAATCACGGAATATAATAAAATACAAACCCGGATGGACTCTGTAAGATGAGTCATACTATATTAAGACTACAGTATAGTTTTACAATACTGTAGAATACATCTATACTTATTAGAATCTTCATATTAATTGAATCACAAGCTGAAGAGCATAATTCTATGTAAAGTTTAGATTTTGTGTAACTAAGATATAATTTGTCGTCTCAAAACTAAATTTACGAAGGTCCTTTGCACTGAAAAGAAGCCCACAACAAACTAAGTTGTAGCTAAGAGATTCTAGGAGTTGAAACTCAAATAAAGTTTCATTTATTTGGATATCAATTACAAAGAGCCGCAAATAAACAAGTTTGTTCTGTTCTAAGAGACTTGTAGGCGCAAGGTGCGACTGTGAACGATGTCTTAATTGAAATTAATATGCCTCAGATGCAACTTTGACTCGACAATTCGTTCTTAATGATCTGCTTTGAACAGGGCTTGTTTGAGGATTAACTAAATATAATATTAGATTAGTCTGTAGTAACAACCGGTGTTACAAAACTTTAAAATAGCACAGTCATTTCATAGTGCCGAAGTAACGCCCTGGGTTCGATTCGGTCGTTCGATTCCCGATACGGGCCAATTTGCAATTTTTATATTATAAATATCATTTCTATACTTGCTCAGATATGGTATATGCTGGGCCGTGGCTGGCATATACCATATCGGCAAAGGTACACCACCAAAAAATTTAGCGTACCGGTGTGATGCTGTCTAGTGAGTGCCAGGAGTACATTTTGTGATTTTGTAAGTGAAAACTCAAAAATCCTTTTTCAAAATTACCTACCAAAATTGTTTACCTTTCACATTAATAACATAATGTTGAAATTTAATTTTCGATTGGAATCACGATTCGCTTTAGCCTTGCATCTTTATTCGAAGCGTAACCAAAAACGTATAACTTTATCGAATTTTAGGATACCTATATCTGTACTAGTCCTAAAGATCAAGAAAGTCATGTTTCACATCACTAAACCTTGTATGCAGATGATATTAGTGGGGCTAGTACGAATTTCAAATCGATTTCCATAGCACAAACGAATCAAATTCCTCCTTACATTAACAACCAACGCCATGTATAGATAGTCAGTTATATGCGGCTATCTATAAGTACCGAGTTTCTTGCCAGTTGTTCTCGGTGCAAACCTGCTTTCCGAACCTGGCGGTAGAGTCTTGACATTTCATGAGAGCTTATATCTAAGCCTAAGTGAAATAAAGAACTTCATTTCATATCAATAGATGGCGCTGGCTGTAAATGTATGTAGGCATTCGATTCGTGTGTGCGATGCGAGTCGACTCTAAATCAAGACTCGAGTACAGTAATCTGTACTAACCCAGATCCTAAGGTAAAGATACTCGTGCTATGTATCGAGGGGATATGATGGACCGATCTGTCGGGGTCCTGTTAATTGTTATTAATGACTTTGTCGCTGCTTCCCTTGCTGCAGAAGCTCGCCCGACTCTACCGCCGAGCGGTTTACCTGCTTTGCTTTCCGGTTCATTTTGTGAGTAGAAACATCTTACAATTACAACATGATCGAATAGCGATCAAGTTCAGCTAATTCATGTAATTTTCATAAATTCATATTTACTTATTTAAATCTCACTTGCTTTGGGTCTCACTTGGTTGGTTGTAAAGATTACGTGATATCTCACTATTCGTTGTTAGAATAACACCGGTATAGGTGAATGGCCATCTCAGCTACACCTACATTGCTACGGCGTAGCGTCATAAGCTACGTCGTAGCCGTGGTCTCGACATTGCTCTATATAAAAATTTCGAAAACACTTCTTTCATTTTACGATCATACTGGCTGGCGTACATACTAGCATAAAACAACATACATTTGCAACTATGCCACAGACAGACACACACACACACATGCACAGTGTTTCAAACAAAATCGACATATTTATAACACCCCTCTTTAAATCTGCTGGTATCATGAACGCTATCACGAGTGCAATTTCAAATAAACGATTGTTTTCGATTAATTCTCTAACAATGTATAGAAAATTGGTCGATTCGTATAAATATCGATAGCTACTTACAAGAGACGGTAATGGAAAGTGTTTCAGCTAATGGGATATTAATGTGGGAATCACGTTCGGTAAATCGATAATTAACGTATAACAGTAATCCAGCCGAGAACGTATACTCATGTAATTGCGTTGATGGCGCAAAGTGTATGTAAATTGATTATTTATTACTTATACCTACATACATAGGTACTCCAAGAATAGATGTTTTACCACTAACATACTTTATGATGTCTACTGCTACTAAGGTTTTAAGGTCTTCCAAAAAACTACACTCGACCTAAATTTTCTCTCTTTCTCTCTTTTTAGGCTTTGCTTTAAAATCCTACTTAATATATACAGAATAATAGGAGGACTTTCTGTGAATCTTACACAAAGATTTTTTAAAAGAATAAAAAGATTTGAGCAAAGTCCAATTAATAAGATTCTACAACAAAAACATTTTTACGGACACTTAATTGCGAAATCCTTTTCACTGTAAACGAAATAATAATTGAAATGAATCTCCGAGGGGCACAAAACAAATTACAATTTAGGAACCGCTGGCCGCTTTGTGACGTGGATTGTGGTCGCGGAACAATGCTCGCCGCCTCCGAGGCTACAGACCAGCCAATATAACTACAATGGTCTTCCCGCTGACCTATAACCATGGACAAGAAGCAAGGACTAGCACAACAATTTTCGGAACATAAAAAAGAAGATACAAATGTCCGTAACTTTTGATTAATTGGTTGTTTAAGAGGCTTGAACTGTAACCTTCAAGAGACCAAGAGACTTGAGTATTTGGTTTTCATTTGAAATTGATGGCTCAATTTCAAATGAGAACCAAAAGGAAAAGGAACAGACAGAAAAGCCAAACAATAGTGGACTGTAGGACACGCGGAGAGCAGAATGATTTTATAAGGTACTAAGTCACATACATAACTGAGAAAAGTCTCAACTCAAGCATACTATGGTATTCGAACAGTTTGTGCAAAGATTGCTTTTATATTATGATAAGAGTGGGCGCTTTTATTATTTTAGATGCTGCTTGTACTTATTTTCGTCGTGTATGGGTACTTACCTGATTTGGTTGTAATTTAGATTCTATTTTTTTTGAACTGCTATTTATTTAAATCGGAAAAGTCACGATTTCACATTTCAAAAGCAGAATCTCCGCAGAAAAATCGGAGGGGATTTTCAAAACTATACATAAAAATTATGATGCAAAGATATCAAATCAAATCGAATCATTTATTTCATACAGGCTTGACAGGCCCTTATGAATAGTCAGAAATATATTATTGTGATTATACTTAGTAATGACTAATATATTTTACGACTAACTAAGTTTCTCGTAAACTTCAGGTTCAGACGCGCCCTGAACTAAGTCCAAACACAAATATTTAACTGCAATAACTTATTTAAACCTTATTTTTGTAATCTTTGGCCCATAACCTATTAAAAATGCTTTAGTGGAGTTACACAATTAAAAAAATTAATGTGAATCATTAGTCAGGCAATCCTTTTAACTTTTAATCAATTGTACCCCTAGTTAGTTATTTATTTAACCAACTTCAATGTTAAGTTCTGTTTAAATTTTCAGATTGTGCGTTCAGAGAGCCTATCCTTTAACTCATTAAGAATGTAGTGCGCACTATTCATGTAGTACGGACGTAAAAGCATATCGTCGGGTTAAATCTACATAATGAATGCGAGTGACTAACCTCGAGCGGGGCCGGCTCTGCGAGGCGCGGACCTATGTTCAGCTCGCACTCATGCACTCAAACACACCATAGTAAATACGAAGCACTTCACACGACACGTTCAAATTCACCTCGAAGTAGTTCCGCGGTGCGCGCACCGAGTACTATCGCTCGGGGTCGACTCTCCGGAGGCTTCGGCGCGGGTGTCGGACGGCACGAGCGAGGGCGGCGGGCGCCGCGCGACTGCCTGAGCCAGGCCGAGCCGCGCCGGAGACGCGCGCCGCGCGGCAACCCCGCGACACGGCGGCTACCTGATGTCAAACAAACTCGGGTCGGGATTTGAAATTTTCCGGGTAAAAAGTACCCCATGTTGCAATAAATCATGTGGATCTGCCCCTCTGATGCTGCGTGATTGAAACACAAACACATTGTGGAGATAAATGTGGCTCTACTCGTAGGCGGACTTCAGCCTGATACTCGTATGTACAATTATTAAAACCGCAGCCGAAGCTTGTTTAATTTTGAACATTACGCCTGCCATGATATATTCTGACTATTAGAAATAATTACTTTACAATATCATTGTAATAAAACTATAGGCATAACAAGGATAAAACTCACGCGGGCATTACAATTAATTAAAATTATTGGTTCAGCATGTTAATTGTTCCAAACGAAGGTATTTATTTTTGTTAGTAAAAAATCAACTACTAGAGCTTTTGAATGTCTTCGTTTTAAAGAAATCATTGCTGGTAAAAATACAATTACTTTTCTTTATTCATCGTCCAATGGTTCTGAAGAGTGATAGAAACATGTTCCATTTGTACCACCAAATTGGCACTGGCGATCCACGATCTCACACAATAACAACTCTTCTGCCCACATACTTGCAAATTACTTATATAATGAGCTATCATAGGGCTATTCAAGGATAGATGAAAAGATTCGTTAAGAGTTAAAGACGAATTTGTTGTTTCTCTGGTGTTGCAACTGTCGTTTGTTCGTAATACCTACTGGTAAATGCTCACTTACAACATAAGGATTACATTTTTAAGGATTCTATTTTTACCATTTTGGTATGGAGCTCTATAACGCATTGTTATAAAAATGCATGACATATATAAAAATATAATAGGTATACAAGCCTATGGGTATACACAACATATTGTTTCCTGCTTTTGCATAACCGGAGGAAACCTACCTGGATTAATAGGCCGGATTCCTATATCAACTTTCGCATAAACCAACTACATTTATGCGTAATTTAATTACTGCACCAAGCCCTGTGTATAGTGTATTAATGTGTATCTATTTAACGTAAATAAGAGATACAAATCATTGTGATCAGCCAATAAAACGATGTTTTGGAACGAATCGCTAACCGAATTACCGACAGAATCAACGCATAGTATCGTTTTCACAGCGCAGCGCAACGAACGCAGCGCAAATAATGCGTGAAATTGACATTCGTAGCGCAGCCGCGCGATTTATTAGCTTAGTTAATTGCTAATTAGTTCATTAGTTAATTAGTATCGCAATAAAACGAATACCGACAGCGCGCGTTACCTGCGAGCTGCGAATTGTAGCCGTAACGAACAGTGGGATACAATAAAATAAATTTTGATTTGGATACACTAAATTTTCATTTTATTTGTTAGCTATTAAATAACATTGTTATTGGCTACCATATCTGAATAGAACAATGGAAATACAGTTAATTAAAATTTTGTGTAAATTTTAAATAGTAGGTGTTATTTCCACTCAAATACGGGCTATGTGAAAGTCGTGTGTCTTTGGCGCATATAATCAGAAAACCCAAGAAAATCTGAATCACAAGGTATATTCTTACCAAATGCATATGAAATCACAGACTCTACTGATTAACTGCGTGAAATTAGCCCATGGCGGGAGTCAAACCCACGACCAGCCAAGGAAAATGTTAAAATGTGATAACATTCTTATACGATGCTGGGTAGCAAACAAGTACACTCCTTCGCGCGATGACAACTTCGGCAGAGAGCGCAATTTTCAATCTAACTTCGCGTAAACACGCATAAAGATAAGCGTACATTGTTGGTAATCGGGTGATTTCAACTCGGATCGAAGTATAATACTACCGTTCGTGCTGACTCCTCGTACTTATTTCACCGCGCGCCGAGCGCCGCTATCAAACGCACTTAATTTCAATAAATGGCTGCTTTTAAAACAAATCCCATTCCACGCGGCGCCATTCTAGAAACGTTCCTCACAAGGACTTACTTTTGGGGTACCGCTTTAGGAATAAACGCCGTTTAAAAAATTTCATCTCCCTTTTCATTTCAAGAAACTCAATTATTTCATAACCTCGAGGCGTTCTTAAAAGATTTTGTTTACAAATAAACACGAAATTATTCACGTTTTAACGATAATTTTACGTTCAGAACTCTATCTACTAAACTCTTTTGCAAGTTTGAGCAATGTAAGTATTGTATAACGGTAAAAGCAGGGGTAAACAAATAGTACATGTTAAAAATATTATATTATAACATAAACGCATGTTACTGAAGTAATAAAACATTTGAGTAGATTCGGATCGGAAACATTGCATTTCATACTAAGTCTAAGGAGCTATGTAAATTCTGATATTCTGAAAATGATGATACTTATGTATTCATTGTTACTGAGATACATATTTAAGTATCATCATTATCAACCTTTTTCATGCCCAATGGCTCTAAAAGTGAGAGGGCGACCTGCTTGCAAACAGCTTTATCGTTTAAGCTCAGCTTTTTGGCAAAATGCGGACAGACGGAATTCGCATAGGGATCTCTGAAAGCATTAGTCTAGGCGTATGCTGAGCTGCAGACAGTGCAGAATCACGGCTTCTACTCGTAATACCTATCTATCACTGCTGAACAATTTATTCTAGAATTATTGTCAAACCCCTTATTATCTTGATGGATGTATTAGTTATCCTGGATAACTGAGGCATGAATTGCGGTGGATGCAACTCGCAGGCTACCCATGTAGAGGTTATCACATCCACCGCAGTTTCCGCGTCAGGACGTCGTGGAACGGTGGATGGCGGAGAGCGGAGGGCGGACGGCGGAGGGTGGATGGCGGAGGGTCATTGTGCGGATCCGCTCGCCTGCGACACACAATAGTAATTGTACACTGAGGCTTGATTCACTTACGGTTAATGGATGGTTAGGTTTAAACATTGTTTGGATGATATTAACTTAGCTTTGTACTAACGACTATAAATGAAGTCTAATTTGCTGTATGACTTAACTAGCATGGGACATAACATATTAGCAATCTAGGAATTTCTTGTTGTATAGTATGCAACATATTGGACAGTAGATTACAATGTCTCAGGTTCTATTTCTGCTCGAACTTCCGGATTACTGTGTACTTTGTATGTCACGTGAAAGAAAAACGGAAGAGTGTTTGACATGTGGAGATGGAGTGCAGAGAGTTAACATGAATAAGAACCGATCGAATTCGTATTAATTGACCGTGACCACTTTTTTATATCATTTTATAATCGGTAAGTTGTAA
Organism: Coenonympha glycerion; assembly: GCA_963855885.1. Classification (NCBI taxonomy): domain Eukaryota; kingdom Metazoa; phylum Arthropoda; class Insecta; order Lepidoptera; family Nymphalidae; genus Coenonympha; species Coenonympha glycerion. The sequence continues at coordinate 19,006,880 of OY979629.1, forward strand.
TAATTGTTTCAGACTTATTTCGTGGTTAAAAAACATAATTTTATGTCACGGGTCTTACTGTAACCACGACCTATGCAATAGGCTCGAAATATCGACAATTAACATAGAAATATTATCATGGCATTTGTACCCGTTACATCCTCTAATATAAAAGAGTATTATTAACAAATTATATTATTTCAAAAATATCAAAGTTAGAGTAACTTTTGCATTTACGTATTAATAACCTCTTACTTATAAAATGAAGATTTATTTATTTATTTATTTATTGTTTATAGCTTACATGTTTACAATGTTGCAGTAATTGTATTAACATGTGGCCCTGTCAGGGCGTTGCTAACAATATACATAATCTAATCATTATTTATTAAAGTAACGAATCAACAATTTTTAATTTATTTTATAAAAGCAGTGGAATTAAATATGTCAATAATGTAATAATAATTTGTCTAATGAGAACAAATACATTAATAATTAAATTATTAGATCAGAATGTCAATAATGATAATATATGCGCCTCGTAGTCATTATTATTTAAGTCAATTCAAGAGCGTGAATAAATGAATAAAAAGTGATGAATAAAAACATCTTAACAAATAAATCTTGCAATAATATTATATAAACTCGCCGGCATATTTAGCGGAACATAAAAAAAAGGTCCATAATTAAAAAAATATGGTTTTATTTTAAAATCTACTTACTACACTTCTTTTGTTATTTAAAGTTTCATTTGTTTTTACTTAAAATGAGATCACATTAAGAACAGATTTTGCGAGTAAAGGCTATTTGTGAAAAATGGTACATTTTTGAACTTTTTCATGTAACCTGGAAAAGTGAAATTTAATATTAAAATTGCAATTAATTAAATTTGAAAAATGGTGATTAATATCGCGTATTTCCTCCACGTGCTCATATTAAAGTTTCTACCCGTCTAGGCATACTGAGAATGATGTTATCGATGGTCTCCTGGGATAGTCTCCGCCATTCCTCAACTACGGCGATTCGCAGTTCTCCCACGTTGGCAGGAGCTGGAATTCTGGACTTAACTTTTCTTTTCAGCAAGTCCCAAACGTGCTCTATTGGGTTCATATCCGGTAATCTCGCCGGCCACTCCATAACAGTGATATTCATATCATTGAGATAAGCTTGAGTTACCCGAGCGGTATGCGGCAGAGCATTATCCTGCATAAAAACAAAATCGTCACCGATATATGGGGCAAACGGTACGACATTTTCTTCTAAAACTTCTCTGATATAGCGGTCTGCAGTCAGACTCCCTCTGTCAATCACTACCAAGTCTGTGCGAGCTCCCAAACAAATGCCCGCCCAAACCATTATTGATCCACCACCGTATGCAACTGTAGTTTCAAAATTTGTCTGAATATATCGTTCTCCTTTGCGTCTGTATATTCTTTGCCTGCCGTCAATTTGATTTAAGAGAATTCTGCACTCATCACTAAACAATACCTTACTCCATTGGTCCGCGTTCCAAAGTCGATGTTCCTGAGCAAAAGTTAACCTGTTTCTATGATGATTTACCTCGAGCCTTGGAGCCTTGGCGGGCACAAATGAACCCAAACCAGCTTCCTCGAGCCTTCTTCGTACCGTACGCTCACTTACGGTTACATCCCGCACTGCTTCTAACTCATGTCGTGCTTGGACGGCCGTCAAACGGGGGTTCCTACGTACACGAAGCCGAATGAAACGATCATCCCTACTCGAAGTGCGTCTTTTTCTGCCTTTTCCTGCTCTTCTCACATAAGTACCGGTCTCCCTGAACCGTTGGATACTGCGATGGATCGTTGAAACTGGTCGACGAAGATCTCTGGATATCACTCTGTAGGTTTGACCATTTCTTCGCATTTCGAGTGCCCTGGCAATCTCCGTTGGGGCTAAGTCAGGCATAATTCAGTCATCAACTCCAGAAAGATACGCGATTAAAAAAAACTAACAAAAAACAGTATTTCAATGAAATTTTAAATCAAACTCAGAAGGAAGAAATACTCGAAGTTCGCTCCAGATAAGGTGTATTTGAATAAAATTAAAACAATTGCATGAAATGTGATGTTCAGTTGTTTTCTTAATTTGAAAATATTTCTTTTTAAATTAAATAACATATAAACCAGCCAGCAACTTTATATGATACTGATATCAAACCTTTTTTTTATGTTCCGCTAAATATGCCGGCGAGTTTATATTGAGTTAAAGTCCTGCGTAAATAACGTATCGCCAATATCGTTGTGCGTTCCCGAGTTTATCAGCAGGCATTAGCCGAATTTATTAGTCTATGGCCATAAATTAAGAATATCGCCGCGTGCTCGCAGACAGGGCGGCACAATTAGGCGGCCGCCGCTTGCCGTAATTTATCACCTCATAGGTCCGCCCGGGACCCGCCGATAGATAAAGTGAGGCTGCCTCTATTCATGTGAACAGGTTCTTCTTAATCATGCGGGTACACGAAAGTCAATATAGAATACAATATGATCAAAAAATAATGCTTTGCCAACGCAAATAGTCTTTCAAGGAAATAAATTAATAATAATACCAGTAAAAAAATTGATATAAAATATTGCCAAGAAGAGAGCATAATATGGCTCGCACTGTTAAAAAGCTTTTAATAAAATATGATCTCACGTAGGTCTCTATATGTCCCAACTCTATAAGAATTTAGGTAGCTCATAAACTGTACACTTTAGCTTAACCGTTGCTATATTTTTAGTTACAAGTCAGTCAGTTAGGACTTTGAATTTTATACGAGTACATTTAGATTGACAACATTTTATTTGCAAAGAGATAAATAAAAAATTTGTAGTTTCCTTTACTAGCCTTTATCATGACACTAATATTAAAAAGGCGAACGTTTGTATATTTGTAACACCTTGAAGCTTAAACTATATCGAACCGATAAAAAAACGTGGTACCCTAAGGAGCGGTGAATATCCGAATTTTGAAGGAACCGGGTGCAACGGTTACATGATAATACAAAAATAGTAGTAATGGGTAGTAAAAAAAAAACAATCATTTTAATTTTACCACCCACTTTGAATTCAAGCCACGTCCGTGAAAAATTCAGAATCAATACACCTTTAGAAGATCAAATATGGCTTCGAATTCAAAGGAAAGAGGGAGCATTTTACATTTGGACGTTTTCCATCCCTGAATAAGGGGCGTTTCACACTGCCCGCGACGCGAAGAATGAGACCAAGTAGAGCTGTCTCAGTGACTCCTCGCCTTATCTAATGCAATTCCTTTTCAATGTGATAGAGGTCTTATAAAGTGATAGCCACTTGTTCTCCGGATAGCCGTTGCTATTGAGCATTTCTAAATTGTGTAAAATCACTCAATAAGTAGATTATGTTCTCGTAGCTGGAAAGATAGTTCCTTTATGAATTCTTTCATGCCTGTATTATAAATACGAATTCCATAGGTCTCTTTATGTACTTGTTTATATACAATACGGTCATTTGTATTGTTTTTTTAGCAAAACGGCTGTTGAATGAAAAATAAATCACACAGAAAACAATTGTGTCCTGGAAAATTAAACATGTTTCACGCGCTTTTAATTTCTCTAGGAAATAGGAATTTTATTATTATGCACCTCACTGGAGTATTTAGTTCGACTGTGGAATATAGAAGTCATAATAATTTTATTTTATTCATTTCTGAAATCTTGGCAACAATAAATTCTACCAATCTGAATTTCTAGTACAGAAATTATCTTATTTCAACATAGACACATTTTTGTGCCCATACATCTGTTTGATTTGCTTGCGGACGTCCAGGCCTGGGAATTCACCAACCGCGGTGTACACTCAGTTCAACAACCGTTATCGTATTATTTACCACACACGAGCAACATTCGCTTTGCGAATAAAACCTACGAGCATTTAAAAGTTTGCCCTCGCTCAAAGCGTAGCATTACAAAGTTTAAACGAAATTTTGAGTTTTATCTTTCTCAAATTCTAATCTTATTCTGGATATAAATACTATAATACGTCCTCAACTTTTCGGCAAAGGCAAAGAAAACTTATTCTTTACCCAAAAGATGTTAACTAGATATAATTAACTACCTACACTTGTCAAAGTTTTCTTGCTAGTCTTGTAGTATAATCTGATAATTCTAAGCTTTTATTATAGAGGTTTAGGTTTCCTATATAGCTGCGGCTAATTTTAGTAATTGGTAGGAAATAATAAATTTAGTCTACGCATGATATAAAGCTATATTCCAAACAATTAATATGAAACGTAAACGACGATAAGTATGACAAATGAATTCCAAATAGTACGGACAATTTCCCGGGATAATTTTCATGTATTTTCCAACTTATGGAATGACTTCTGAGCGAAAACACCTATTTGTAGAGATTTTTCATGCTCCTTTTTAACCGACTACAAAAAAAGGAGGAGGAAGGAAACTTTATTTTGTTTCGGTCAAGCACTGCGTTAGTTAAAATGCATCCTACTTGTAAATCCGATTAGAAGTTGTACAAAGATGACTGAATGTAGTTAATGTAAAAGCTAGTCTATAGTTTTCACAATAACTAAAAAACTAACAAACTATCAAGTGTAGTGAACGCCCGAACTTGGTCCGTATTGGACGCAAACAAGTAGAGTGCTACACAGCGTCAGTCAGTAGGCTAAGTTGCGGCAGCTGAGTTGATTTAGCTAATTGCGGGTTTCACCAGCCGTGCATCCCTCACCGAGCAGGGCGCCCCGTGATTCCCAGTTGTTGTAACAAAGTAGTACAAGTTACTACTACGAAGAGCAACCGTACTCGCCGCATTGTTGCATTTACTGGCAAAAGTACATTGGTTTATGAAAGGACTTCTGAAGCTGTATTCTTTAGCAAATACGAAAGCCAATTTGTTTTACAATCTATTGATGGTTTGTTGTGTTTTGATTTAGCTAGTTTTCAGTAATCTAGTATTCAGTAACTGAGGCTATCGCTTGGGTCTATAAATTTTATTGTGTGTAATATCGTTGTAATTAAAAAAACTGAAATGTTTTGAAAAATAATAATATTTTATTTGTTCTTTGTTTCTTTTGCCAATTTGACTGCTGAACCCTAACAACTTGCTCTTTATTTAACAAGAGCGTTATAATATTTGCAGTTGATTGTTGTTTGCTCGTACCAGTGTAACGAGCAAGTCGACCTCTGGACCTCCGGACCTCTCGCAGTAATTGCGTGGACGTTTGATTTCTCGTGTTTACATTGTTTCATGTTATATTGTATCGCATTACACAAGTTACCACATACGCTCCGAATAGATGACTTTTTAACATAATTCCATTTTCAAGATAAAATAATAATGTTCCTACTTTGAGTCTTTGTGTTTTTTCGTAAACTTTGCTTAACCAGCAGGTTTAACGGATAAATAAAAGTGGCCGAATCAAGATAAAGTACTTGTATTAGTTTAAGCAATTCGCCTGGATTACTCTAAAAGTCGGCAGTGAATATGTAGAACGTGGCTCAACCAGCGCTGATTTATGTATGTATGTGTGTCTGTCACTTGCAAATACATCCACAACTACCCGCACTTGGCAGCGCCTGGAAGACACAACTCACATTTAATTTACTCTATTTATTTGATTCTACTACCGGTTTTAACTCCATTGCGTGTTTTCTTCTCTACTATACGTTATGAGAAAGTAGTGTTAACGCAATGTACTGTGAAGGAGGATGGACGATATTAGATCGCGGGATGCAATACCGCGGTTGGTAGCGGGTCGCTAAGTGTGTGCAAGTTGTGAGCGAAGTCGGTCCCTGAGGAGTATCTATTGCTTACTGCTACATCTCCAATTGACAAATGGGATACGATCGAATAGATTCCAAGACGTGTCGTGTGGCGTAATGTTGATTTGTTGTTGTACTATTATTACTTATTCGGGTTTTCGTATAAACTGACAGACAGGTGCATCAATATAAGACACTTCATTTTGCATACAAAATCAATAGGCTAGTTTGATATAATGGTGACACAGAATATTAACCGTAAGAACTCACTACTGTCAAAGGTAATTTATGAGAAGCTCAAGGTTTTTGGGTTCGTCATAATATTAGCTAGCTTGGCAAATATATTAGCTATTGATGCTCGCAGTGCCATCTTCATAAGAAGGATCTTCATCAATTATTATTTTTAGGGAACTAATTTTTTGAGCTGTTATTTAAATATTCGAGATGTTATTATGATCAGTTGGAAAACATATTGAGCAGTTATTTAATTTAATGGCGGTTGATTAATTATTGCGACAGTAAAACATGAACAGTAATAAAGAATCAATTAGTCGGTTATTTTATCATACAATATCAATTCTAAAAATAATTTAGCAGTCCAATAACTGAATGAGCGGTAAAAATGATGGAATGAGCGGTTCCTTTTCTCTTAAAGGTTCTCTGAAGTACGCAGTACCTCCAGTTGAAGCTAAAAACATTCCACTCGGACAAAAAAGGAAGTTTTTGTCCGAGTGGTATTTTCACGAAAGTTTTTTATGTAATACACTTCACAATGTCACTAGCTTTCGTAAATAACTCAAATTAACGAGAAATAATAAGAAAAATTATTATTATAAATCACATTTTTTTAGGTTATGTTTACGTATTTTTTGCCAGTTTGCTAATATTTTTACGAAAGATTTGTATCACACTGTCACTAACTTTCGTAAATCACTGCACAAACGACTTAGGGTCCAGGAGCGAGCGAAGCGAGCTCGGGACTTGAGGGCACCCCGACTCGGCTGGGTTAGGTGACGAAGAGGATGGCGGGGCCTGCAAGGCCCCGCCATCCTTCTGAGTGGTTATTTTCTTTTATGACCACCCAGAAATAGGAGCCCCGCGAAGCGGGGCTCCGTCGACTGGCCTTTAAGAAGATTAAAGACATAAATAATGAGAAGAGGTGAAGATTTTTTAATTTCAAAAAAATATTTCTCGAAAAGTATTAGGCCTCGTACGATTTGGCTTGGGGGGTAGACTCCCCCTACCCCTCCCCTCCCCCTCACCCCCCTCCCATCCCCCCCCGCAACGGGTCCCGTGTCCTAGACCTACCATTCCTTCAGTCAAAGCAAAAGTAATTTAATTTTTCATTACTATTTAAGTACTGTTTTTTTTATTGTATTTTACCACCTCATTGTTTATAGAATTGCTTAGAATGAGATTTCTTACCGACAAATTCCGATTTCTTACTGCCCACGCGTAACCGCTCGTTCAATTTTTTTTACCACCCATTTAATTATTTTCCTGCTCAATTATATATTCACTGATCCAGTTCATTATTTTTTATTACTCATTTTTGTTTACTTTACTGCTTAGTTTTAACTGCTGAACTAGGTTATTAAACATGCCATTTTTAATTTTTAACTTATCAAAACTGCTATTTAGAACTGCCTCTTTAAATCAGTGCCTTATTTTTATCTGCGGTTTGCGCTTACTTACTTAGTGAGTTTGTGATTTTTGAGACTCTTTTAAAAATATTATTGGAACTGAACAGAAATGAAATTACTAATGAAAATAATAAATAATGACGAATTCATACTGACAAAATCGTCTGTTTAGAATAACTTATTTGATTGATGATTCATATTTATTGGGTTGAGATAAGATATGAATAATTATGAAAGCAAATCAAAAACGAAAAACGTACTTTCATTTACATACCAAATGCACATCGAAAGAATAGCAAATGAAGATTTTGCTTAACACGTATTTTGAATTCAAACAGGAGTGTTGTGACGACGGAGCGGAGGCTGCGCCGCTGTGGGGCGGAGCGGAGATGACTGCAAAAAGAAACGGAAAGGAGTACACATTAGCTATTCAAAGCCACAGACGAGGTTTCCCCGTGATTGCGCGCTATTTCAGGGACTCATTCTGAATTTTGCAAACGGGATTTTGGAAACAATTGCTATCTTCTTGTTATCAAGATAAAGTGAAAGTTTTCTGTAACATTTTCCTCATAAAAATGTAAAGTAACTCATATTTTTGTATAAGTATACTCTTGTAGCTCAAGATACAAGCATCTTACTCTAACATCCATTTTAAAATTTTCACGGTATTGAAATAGAAATTCCAGTGTACAATAAAAAAATATATCATTTACTGTTTCTTTTTCACAAAATTTTCACATTTGATAACGATAATTTATTATTCGCCGATTTCAAACTGCGATTCTGCGGCGCTACGTTTCTACGGATCCAACACTCACTGAATGATTTCGTTCAAAAATGAGAATATCATCGATTAATTATAGCCTCTTTTTTTTCCTTATATCCATGCTATAGAGGCATAAAATAAAACCATTGATAATACACAATTGTTTACTGTGTACCTACTGCGGGATATAATAATAATTATAATTATAATTATTACAACAAATCGATTTTTCATACTGAGTTCTTAAAGAAACCTAATAAGCTATGTTCTTAATATTAACCTAACCTACACAGCTTAAGAGTCCTGTGAACTACGATGTCTCCATTCATTCAAAATACCAAATCATTATGCTGTTATGCGTACAGTATACATTTTAACTATCCAAATATGGTAGGTACTCGTTACCTATCTGTTTTCATCGATCTAGCGCTGAATACGACCGCTGAACTAGAATGCTATTGCAATAATTTTCGCTATTGTCCCCCAAATTTTTGGTATAAATTGTGTAAATTTTGGCACCGCGCGGCGTTGTTTTGTCGTTAGGTGGACGCGCTGTATTTCAGCAGTTAGCGGCAGTTAGCGGCAGTAAGCAGCAGTTAGCGGCAGTTGTAGACAAGTAGGCTGCAGGCGCGAGTGCGCTACTGCGCTGTGCTGTTCAGTCGAGTTTTGTTTATGGTAGGCCATTAGAAGTTGTCCGGGACGGCGGGACATGGTGGTTGGCGGGACACCCGCGTCCCGCATATTTTAAATCTGGCTCGCAAATAGGTGGTAATTCATTACGAAGGCGTAAATTATTTAATTAACCTAGAATAAAAACTTCATGATACTTACATTTATTGGATTATTTCTGTTATACATGACAAGTTAATTTAAATCATTGCACCTTTTAACTGCTTACTTGTTTGAATATTCTGTGCCAGCTTCAAAGACTTCTATGTAGGTATGCCAGCTTGATTAAAAACTGTTCTGAAATTGTGGTACGGAAGTAATTTTAGATTTTCCTACTTTACTACTACTTATTCAGTGTCGGAAAGTTTCGTGGCTCCGGGTCGCGGCCTGGCGACGGTGCAAGGTGCTGCAAAACTTGCTCGACGAGGAATTATTATCCTTTTACTATGAAAACTAACTTCTTTAGGAGTATGAGATTTTACGGAATTGGAAAAACGTTCCAAAATTGTTTAAATTAATAGAATAGAACAAAAATGTTCGTGATCGGGTTACTGCTGTTATAATATGTAAGTACCCATTTAGTACATTCGCTTAGTGAAGCTTAACTTCTTTCAAACGAATAAAATATGATTCGACCAGCAAATCTTTCATGTATCATTTCGTCCCATAACTTAGCACAGTGTAAACACTATAAAGAATTGAAGACTTCATTTTATTTTATTTTATTTATTTGAATGTAATCAAGAGCGTTACAAAATATAAAAATACAGTTTAAGTTAAAGCTAGAAATAAGGCCAAATATGATTACAATTATATAGTACCTACATAAGTTACAAGGATACAAATACAAAGTTTCAATAATGAATGAAGAACAAGAATTATACAATAGATTGTGCGAAAGCTCTTTCAATAGAAGTAGTCAAAAATTTTCAATCACAGCAACAAGTGAATGGGTGTGATTGTGGGTTTCATCCTGAGGCATCAGTTTTTCTCTCAAGTCTAATCTCAACCCTTTTTTATATTCCACTGCTGGACACGGGTCTCTCTCAGACTAAAAGGGATTTTTAGTCTCATTTTGCTCAATTTACTGCTTCGCGGTAGCAAGATTGACACTGCTGCGGTACCCACAAAGATACAATATCTTTAATCTGTGGTATCCACCAGGGACCAGACCTACTACTACTAAAACCTACAAATAAGTTAAAAGGTGTAAAGTGATTCGAACCCTGAGCTCTGTTGCTACAGATCCTTGCACTCCATGAGCCAATTATGCCAAAAATGCCATTGTCAAGCAGTATAACGGCACTTTTGCCAATAACTATCACATCGGTGTTCTTCGACAGTAAAGTGAGGGAATTTATGGTTTGACCGAAACTGTGGTTGGTGGCACTCGTCCCACCGCCAGCGATCGGCGAGACGCGAGCTGAGTTGAAAAATAGACAGTAGTGAGTGACGAAAAGCGAGTATGTAGAAACCTGCTAAAGATTATTTACCAACTACTAAGAGAGCGTAAATAAGTTTTTTTTTTAATTTAATAATAATTTATTTCAAGAAAACTTTCGCAGCGACAACTGCCAAGGTTTTCTTGAAATTTTCGATGATAGTAAGCAACCAGTCAATTATTATTATTTCAATTTTTTTACAAACATGGTGTCATTCAATGTTTGTGTTTCTCAGGGATAAAACAGCTGATGGGTTTTCATTCTCTCGCTGGTGGTGGAGCAGCTACCTAGTGTCGATAAAGACGATTATCTCGTATCCACGCCAAAATCGCCGCTATAAAAATATTCTGCAGAGTCGATTCTACGCGCTCTACTACATTCTACTACTGTTAGAACCTAGTTATATTATGTACTACCTATATAGCCTCAGGGGGCGCTCAGATGCTGAAACTGGGAAAATCTTTATGATGAGACAGAGATCGGGAGTAGGCTGTGGGGAGTTTGTATAAAAGCAAGAGACATGTTTCAGATATTTTGGTGTAACAATTGTAAAAACATTATACACCGTTTGTAATATTAGTGTGAATTTTCAGATTTATTTTCTGAAATTTTATGATGTAAAAACTGTACATAAATGGATTGCAGTGAATAATATCTAGGTTTCATTCACACATATCATTAACGTCATAGTCAAGTTCTAGCGTGACAACTCTAATTCAGCTAATCTTTTCCCGGCACCCACACTTTTTAATTTTATAATTTCAATAATTAGACATAGGAGTATTATACCCTGGGCGAAAAAATGTCGCCACTTTATCGGTGCCAAAAATGCTTGATTTGCCTCCAACAGTAAGGCCACGCTGTAGTTCGCTCAGCAGCCACCTAAAGAATTTTGACAGATGACGCTACTGTTTGCTTGTACGATAAAGGTTTACGTAAATCGTTTGTATGCCTATATCCTGAGTTTTTATGTCAGTGCTTTCAATTTAATTCCTAAATTAGATCAAGACTGGGCAGCAGCTGATAACCATTCTAAAAACAAAAATGTAATGCAACGCACTTACTGTGATACGAACTCTAGGTATGTAAACCATATTATTATTCGGGGTCACCACTTGTTACGGCTTTTGGAGTAATGTCGGGAACTAACTTAATGAGCATTTAGTGAATTTAAAATAAAAGTACTGAATACTTGTTACTTCTTATAACTCACCTGCCGTTGTAAGCCAGCCACGAGGGCTCGTAGAGCACTGACCGTAAGTAGGCACTTTGCATTGTCGCTCGTACGCTTAATCTTTATATTTCCTGCCTTGCCTATATATGCCTATAGGTTACATTGCGGTCAAGTGTTTGTTGTGTAAAAAAAATAAAAGGCTTAATGAATAAAAACTATTACGTGCATATGTGAATGCATCCTAAACCGAAAAAATTGGGCTCAATTGCAATGTACACAGTCGAGGCCGCGTCCAAATCGTTTATTTTTGTATATTTATGCAAAACCGTTTCCTGTTTGGATCGCTCTCTGAATGTCATCATCGAACACTGCAGCAAGGATTAGCTGCACCGATGGCCGCGTTCGGGCGGCCATCGGTGCAGCTAAACTTGACGTTACTATGAAAAATAAAAAAGTTGTAGTGCTCTCCTTTGTTTATTTAATATACTAGCGGCTCCACTAATGTGACCTCCGTTTTTCGGGGTTGAATTTTTAAAAAATCTATAGTTATATCTATTTGCTGGATTACGTAGTTAACCACGAGATTTTGAGTTCGATTCCGAATAATGCATTTACAACTTTGGATAGAAATATAGGAACTCTTCGAAAGTACGTTGCTTCTGATGGCTACATTCCTATCTAAATAGTTACTCCTTCAAAAATATTGCAAGGTTTTTCCTCATTTCGCTTCAAGGTTACTGTACAAAACAACAACTGCACAAGTAAAGCAATTGTGGATAGTCTGATTTAATCTGGCGGCAGCGGAAGCAGCAGGCGAAGTCGCGCGGCGAGTCGACACAATCAGCGCCCGCCCCCGCCGCCCCGCCGCCCCGCCGCCCCGCCCGTGTCGCCCGCTAGCGGCTAACAAGCGACAAACGGTGCTAAGGAAATAGAAAGGAGTTTGTTGTTAGTATTCTCAAACAGGGAACACATTCAGATAAATACAACTCCCTGAACCATTGATATATAAACTCAGGATTTCGGGTCAGCGCTAAAAAGTGTCCGAACTAAATGAAAGCCAAAACGCGAAATGAGTTACAATCACACTTAAGCAAAATTAGGCTGTATATTAATGGCTTAAGACATAAATTACAATGTTTTAGTTTGTTCATAAAAATACACATGTACTCTCGTTTATGTAGGTTTTCTCAGGACACATTTTTGTGAATTTTGTATTACACCCGGGCTCCATAGATTTATATGCCAATGCCCTGAACAATCAAAACAACTGCAACCTTAGCCACATGTATTATCTACGATTGTCATAGAAGCCTGTTGATCGAAACTAGTAAAAGATATTTCAATCTACGATGACACGCCCCACTCTGTCAAATTGTATACGAATCGAATGAAACAAGCGATTTTGAGAGTGGGATTTGTGTCTTCGTGGATTGAAATTTCTATATAAGGAATTGAATTTTAAAAATATACGCGGTGCATCAGGGTGCCGGTAAGGTGGTAACCAGCACCTACTGAAGACCTCCCACAACTCACAAGACCGGACCTGGGGCCTCCACCACTACCTTTTAAAGCAATAATGTTGCAGTAGGTACTGCTTTAATATTTTCATACCAACACTGTATGGACCAATGTAGAAATTATAAAATTAGGAACTAGGTATAGAATCCGAGCACGTTGTCAACTCAAAACATATCTGAAACTTATCCGAGGGTTTCCCTAAAGTCTATCTCTATCCGTTATCAATGGTGTTCATGTGCCCGCCAATCTATACTTATAATAAAACTGTAAAGGGTCGAATTCTGTACATTGAAGATATTTTGAAAATTTTTGTTGGAGGACACTATTTAGTCGATACTGAAGCCAAAACTGTAATTTGTTTAATTTTTGTCTGTCTGTCTGTCTGTCTGTCTGTCTGTCTGTCTGTTTCACGACCGGGCATCACGGCTAATCCGCTGGATGGATTTAAATGAAACTTGACATGATTATAGCTCATACCCCGAGGTAGGACATAGGATACTTTTTGTCCCGAAATTAAACATTGTTTCCCTGGAAGACGGCATCAAAGTCCAAACGTTTTTTAGTTATAATTCATTAACGCGTTGTCCGATTCCATTCATTCTTTTTTTTGTTAGAAAGGAGGTTCTTTAAAGATTATTCCATACAAATCTTATCATCATCACTTTTGTAGTTCAGAAATTACAGACATCAGAACCTTTAAGTTCAAGTAGGTAGGTGACTTGAAACTCGGAATGCACAAAGAACCTAGGGCTAGGACGTAGGGCTCAAGTAAGACTGGAGTACCCTTACAGCCGTAAATAAATAGGCTTAGCAGGAGATTTTGTATGGTTTAAAAATATTCACTTTTAGGGTGAACAAAAATCATGTTACTGGCGTTATCGCTACGTTTTACCGTATAGCGCCATCTCTACAATTTATGTGGAACTTGAATGTAAAACTCTGAGATAGTTAGGTACTACCGAATTTTTTTAAATAAAAATTAACTGTCATGTTATTTACTGTTTCCTGACTTTATATTAAGATGGCACTGTTAAAGGGTAAAATAATAGTTCACAAATATTTTTAACTCTTAGGTCTTATCGATCCTAACCGACTGACTGTCATCTAAGGTCTTTTTATACGTGAAGAAATATATAGCCATTGCCCATTCTGATGTTTTGGATTGTATTGAGATGAAGCAAAGATTTTTAAAAGACTCTTATATTATGTTGGGCTGGGGAATATTGTTAGTAGAGTAATTTATCCCAGTGGTACCTACCCGGCCGAACCCTGAAAGAAGAGTTCTACCACCAGTACAACTTTTCACATGGTTTAATAATTAATTTTGACATATTTCGTGGTTTCAGAATAAAAATCACAATGAAAAGGACGATTTTAACAGTCGATATCTCGACCCAGTTTCAGTACATACAGAAATATCGACAGTTAAAATCGTCCTTTTGATCTTTCAACTACGTATTAATGAAACTTTATATTATTATTAAGAAAAAGGAGTTTTCAAAATCACCACAAGATAACCCGTGCAAAGTAAGAACAGGTTTCTGTACAATATCACAGCAGAATCCCGCGAAAAATCAAGGAATTCCAGTAGGAAGGTATACTCGTATTATGTAAAAAAATCGTAATTCACGCGGGCGGAGCCGCGGGCAACAGCTAGTATAAAATAAATGCCTGGCGGGAGTGGCGGGCTGATATAGCCAAACTCTTAATTCTCATTATGAGTGGAAACAATGGTGTCTAATATGGTTTTGGTCACCATTTTCATTTGTTAACAATTTCATAAAAAATTTAAGGCTATTAAAAAATAATTAAACAAAAAAAGCTTAGGTATGCACTAAGTGTAACCGGGCTTGCACTTGGCGTGAACGTCGGAGTGCACAATAGTCACTAACTTTAAGTGTAAGTGGGCACTAACACTGCACTGTAGTTAGCACTAATAGCGCACTTGTGCTTCAAAAATACTTATTTAAACTACTCAACGAACCAGAAGACGTTTTAATACGGATGCCTTTATTTTATGTGTGTTTACTTTAATAGAAGCAAAAAATTCTGTAATTACTAACATTTTTATGGCAGGAAAACTAACCAAATGCGAGGTGGATTTGGATATGAAATGTTCCACTCCATCGAGCTAAAATAAAAGTTTTTTTTTTTTATAGCATAAAGCCATTTTTTGTTATTGTTTGATTTTATAGACACAGTAATACTCTTCATCAATGCATGCTATGGTTATGAAATACAGTTATAGCAATACAGAAATACAGGAGGTTTTCAAAAAGGTTCCGTAATCCTAATATCCTAATCCTAATTATAATATCCTAATAATATTATAAAGGCGGAAGTTTGTGTGTACGTTTGTTACTCCTTCACGCCTCAACTACTGAACCGATTTAGCTGAAATTTGGAACATAGGTAGCTTATAACCCGGATTAAAACATAGGCTACTTTTTATCCCGGAAAAATCCGTAGTTCCCGTGGGATACTAAAAATACCAACTTTTCTAGAGCAATCTATAGCTACATCTATAGATGGATTGTTCAAGCGAACTTGCTTGAAAGCATGTTTAAAGGTTGGAATAGGGAACGATAACGGGAAAATGACGTTTCCCTAAGGATTCATGAAAAAGCTTATTTGAGGCGGGCGGGGCTGCGGGCAAAAACGGAATCTATTATCACTATAAATGTGAAAATGGCCACTATGTAGGTTCTGGACATAGCACTGTACGCATTTAACAAGTGTGTTTTAGTTGAACAAGGGGATATGGGATAATAATACTATAAATAATAATGCTATAGTGCTATAAATAATGCATAATGCTATCAATGTGAAAATGGGTACCTGTATTATAGGTTCCGACATTACAACTGTTTCGCTATTAGCATTTTGTGTTTTAGTTGAGCAATGAGATACAGGTTAATAATATTATAACTATTAAAACAGGTACCTATATGATATAGGTTCTGAACTTACATCTGTTTCGTTACTGACAATGTATGATTTAGTTGAGCTATGGGATATGGTATAGTAATTAGTAATGCTATAAATGTGGAAATGGGTACCTAGCCATAAAGGTTCTGAAAGTACAATTGTTTCGCTATTTATAATGTGTGTTTTGGTTAAGCAATGGGATACAGGTTAATAATGCTAAAAAGGTGTTCCTGTATAGTTTCTGATATGAGAACTGTTTCGCTATTAAATATAAGTGTTTTAGTTGAGCAATAGAATATGTGATAGTAATTATGCTATAAATGCGAAAATGGATACCTATAAGGTAAAGGTTCTGAAATTATTTCACTCTTAAGCGGATACGTTGATTTTATTTTCGTCCTTCTCACTCTTATGAATACGTTGGTGGGTTAGATTAGTATGCAGCGTTGCGGAAGAATATAACAGAAAAACGTTGTTTTACCTAATTACTTCAAAAACTAAGCCAGTTATTAAAATGTCGTTCTGAGCGTTTTTGGGAATTATTTTTTACCGATAAATTTAAACAAAAATTACGATTATGTCCATCGTAGTTTTCGATGGAAATTAGAAAAATGGAGATTTTGGAGCAATTTTTGGGAGAACTTTTTGGCGATAAATTTTTATCCAATCGTGTTTCTGAAGTTAGGTTTACACATATGCTGTTTTTCTCCCAGAAAATCTAGGACTCCCACGGGATTTGTAAAACCCCGAAATTCACGCGGGCGAAGCCGCGGGCAAAAGCTAGTTTTAACATAATATTAATATTTTTGAAAATAATCACCCCAATAATTAATCAAGCACATTTACTATACCTTCTTTCGATGCCACGACTACGCGAAAAAGCGATCTAACAAAGATACTTCACAATCGATCATGATGTTGAAAAACTACCAATCCGAGACAATTTTCGCTCTCGAAAATAAAGTTTTATCAAACCTTAAGACATAATATTACTAATAATATTTCTCGTACTAAATGAAACTATTTAACATATTAATATCTTTTACTAAACTCAGGCCTCGTGATCCACAGCCAAATTAACTACTTCGCTGGAAGCATGCAAATTATAAATTATGTATGAAGCGCGAGCAAAAAGCGTATTTTTGTTTTCGCCACACTTAATGCCATGAATATAAAGCGCGGGACAACTCTCAATAACAACAATCGATGTCGATACAAAGAGCTTTTGTTGTGCACCGGCCGCAGACGTGGGACCGGCGTGACGTCACAGCTCGCCGACAAATATACAGTCCGACAAGACTCTTTTGGCACTTGAATGACATTGTCAGGAGGGCGTTGTTATAGAACAAAGGCAGCCAGAAAATAAATTTAAGTTTCATTTTAATTAATACTAAGCAACAACAACAACATAACATAAACGAGTACAATAGCGATATACCGACAGGGTGAACTATCATATAGTATCACAAGATAGCGGCGTTAATTCCGATTTTGGCCACGTGCCACAATAGCCTTGTGGCACTGTAGAGCGGACGGGTTGTTTGATCCATGTGGTGATTTAGAAGAATTTGAATTGATTTGTCAAAAATAACGGAGTATTTTTATCCCTTATTTTCTTCCAACGAATGGTGATTGTTCACTGTAACCGACGTTTGCTAAATGCCTTAACTATACATAGTGAATTAAAGTATACTAATCTTGCCAACTTACTAGAACGCCGTAGAAATGAAAATAGACCAACAAACATGGAAAAAAAAATAGTCTAAATTACGATTAGAAGCGTTATCACTATTAAATAAACTAAGAAAGCTTATAATTTTTTTATGGTAGATTTTGAGTTTATCCTATAGAACAATGTGATTCGCTCGTTGACTAAACAACACACCATCATTTCTAAACGCTTTTAAGCTCGTGTAAATTGAATTAAGGAAGGCGGCAATAGATCAGAGGCAGCGACGCGCTATCGGCGCAGTTAATTTCAATGAATGGCCGTTCTTTAAACAACAGCCGTTAGCCCACATCGCGCCCTCACAACTGCCTCCGAGCGGCCGTTCCGTATACTCTATGCCTCCCTGAAATCGACTTGAGCCTCTTCCGCGGAACATACAGCTTACTAGCAATGACATTTTTTACGCAACACCCGCTATATAACGAGTGAAAAAATTACGCATCACTCCAAGAACTTGATTCTAAATCACCTCTTATATTCATATCAAGTATTTCACCCACTTTACCACGTGATATTTCAATAAAGTTAGCTTTTACTTCCATTCTATCACTACTTAGGTATATCAAGGATTCAATCTGAAATGAGAAAGCTCAAAGCTTACTGTAACGGTAAAGTAAACTTGCAGGCCTGAAAATTTTCCGTAATACTTTTAAAAGTATGTGATGTCTACACCCGTACTTTGCCAGCGTGATTGACTGTGTGAGCTGTGTCATACGCCTTTCTTATTCTGAGGAGATTCATAATTTCGATTCACACGTACCTATTTAGGAGTGTTATATAATTAACCGACTTCAAAAAAGGAGAAGGTTCTCAATTCATCGGAATCTTCTTTTTATTCACAAATATCAGTTGACTATCAAGAGTTGTAATGAAATTTATACAATTTGAAGGGGAAATAAGTTGCTTAACATTGTATTCGTATATTTGTTTCAAATTGATACATCTTGCGAGTAAAGTTCAATATTGTGTGCTACGATCACTACGAGTGCTACGAAGCGCTACGCAGAATTTATCGTAGCAGGCTTCGATTACGAGCAGCAATAACCCTTAATCACTGTAAGAGCCAATCGCAGTACAGTCGGTCGCGACTACTCGCCGCTATCAGAACTAAGAATTTAAGAACATTACACTGAAACATCTAATGTTCCTTTGCTACATACATACTTTTTTAGGGTTTGGTATTAAACATCGAAGGATTTCTTGACTTATATTTATACAGTAGGTATAAGGTTTCGTGGGATTATGAATCATTTTGTATAATACATAGTAAACTTGAAAAATATCCATCAAGTTTCAAAAATTTACCTCCGTAACAGAAAAAGTAGTAAGCAATCCAAAAGTATTACCCGAGCACCAAATATAGCTGCGAGTTGTTTACTTTGCGGAGTTGCTGCAACTGGGCCGAGAGGAATGCAGCGAGCGTTGTGCGGACTGCGCCGCTCGGACTACTGGCAGGCGATAAAGGACACTTGTAACCGATTTTATAATTATTATGATATAATATATGTATTCTTGGCTTCTTCTCAGCGCAGGGCACGTTCGGATCCTCGCTACATACATATCATTATAATATTAACATCATATAATTTTAATATAAACACCTTATTGACAATTTGTTAGTGTCTACAATAAAGGCTAGGCTAAATAAATAAAGTGAAATATGTGTAATGAAATGAGTGACATTTCATTCATTTGAATTTGCCGCGCTTCGCGTATCAGCTGTCGCGTATCTATGATATTGATCTGTGTCGATGATTTAAAATGGCGAGGGACGCTGAAATTGTTGTGTGCATTTTTGTCGTAATAAAAACTCATAGAAAGAATGTGATTGAGGACTCGAGATATAGTGAACTTTAAATGTCGTTTCTTTGTTATTTCAGGGAAACAA
This sequence comes from Coenonympha glycerion, assembly GCA_963855885.1. Classification (NCBI taxonomy): domain Eukaryota; kingdom Metazoa; phylum Arthropoda; class Insecta; order Lepidoptera; family Nymphalidae; genus Coenonympha; species Coenonympha glycerion. The sequence continues at coordinate 19,026,371 of OY979629.1, forward strand.
TTTGTGTTTAATTTTGGAGATCCTCAATGTCTTATAAAACGACATTTTTGTGAACTAAAAGAAGATGGACCGGCTTCAATTTGAGTTTACAATAATAGCCTCAAATGATGGCAAATCAAATGTATTAGCTATAACCTCAATATCTACTGAAGAAGGAAAATGTTATGTTTTACCCGAGGAACTGAAGCCGGTGAGTCATCATACATATATTGTTAAAACGAACACTTTCACAAAAGTAAAAAATAGCATTAAAAAAAGACACCAGAGTAGAAAAGTATGGATAAAGTTGGATGAAAATCTAAAGAAGACATATGTAGATGAGGAAGGTAATATGCAATTTTTAGATCAATATTTAGATGAAGTGAGCACAACACAAGCAAAGGACAAAAATGACACTTTGCAACAAATCTTGGAACAATTAATAGAAACTACAACTAAGAAAGAAAGTCAACATAACTTAAAACATATCTCAGAAAAATTTATTATTGAAAAATTCACAAGCAAAAATCCTAATGCGATGCAATGGATAGAAATTTTTGAAAAAGAGTGTGCGCGCTTTAATATAACAAAAGATGAGACAAAAATAGATATTTTGAGGTTATTTTTAGATAAACCTTGTTTGGATTGGTATAGCTCGATGATCATAAAACTAACAATAAATTCTGAATGGAGTGAATGGAAAGACAAGTTTTTAGAAACTTTTAAAAACCAAGGATGGGACATAGTCACATATGCTCTCGCATTTAGGTATAAAGAAGGACAGTTAATTGATTATGCCATAAAAAAAGAACGGCTTTTATTAGATATAAACAAATCTATAGATTCCAAAACAATGATAGATCTTATTGCAACTGGTTTACCTGGATTTATCTTAAATAAGTTAAACAGGGATGAACTCAACAACACTACTGACTTGTTCAACGAGATAAGAAAATATGAAGGCACGATGTATAAGAAAAACTCAACTAACATAAAGAGCAGTACATTTTATAATAAAAATAAAACTTATGAGAAGAAGTCATGTAAGACTTGTGAGTCTTTGGACAAAGGGATTAGATATCATCCGGAGGAGTCATGTTGGTTCAAGAAAAATAAAAATGAACCTGAAAAAGATCTTAAAACTAAAAATGTAAACAATAACTCCATAATTGAAGTAGACATAAATACTGAGAAAAAAACTAGTAAGCACACCATTAATCAAAATCAAGCTTTTATTAGAAAATAAACTAGAAGTGAGTGGTATTTATGATTCAGGCTCACAGATTTCTATAATAAATTCAAGATTAATAAAAGTAAAAGAAAAAAAAGATGATGTGAACATAGCATACATGAGAACGGTTAATGGTGTGAAGAAGATGGATGGCTTGATAACAATAAAAATTAAAATATTTGATTTAGAAGAAGAGGTGGATGTATACATAGTAGAAAATGAAGATTTTGATGATTTCATAATCGGATTAGATATGATAAAGAAATTCAGATTAACCCAAAATGAGAACTTGCAGATAGAACAAAAGAAAATAACAAATAAAATAGACAGGATGTCTAAAGATAACAGAAATGAAGATAATAATATAAAAAAATATACAGTAAATTTCAATGAACACATACAAACAGAGGAATTTATAAGTATGACAGACCATTTAGATAATCAAAAGAAAATTGAGATAGAGAAAATTATAAAGGAATATAAAACAATATTTGCTAAGGACAAGTATGATATAGGTTCAGTTAAAGATTATGAAGCTCGCATAGATTTACAAGTAAATAAATATTGTAGTAAAAGACCATACAGATGTACAATACAAGATAGATTAGAAATTGAAGAGCAAATATCGATGTTACTAAAGAACAATTTAATAGAAGAATCATACAGTCCTTTCGCTGCTCCAGTGACATTGGCGTTTAAAAAAGGTGAAAATAGAAAATCCCGTTTATGTGTAGATTTCAGAGAGTTAAACAAAATAGTTATACCACAAGCTCAACCATTTCCTTTGATAGATGATCTAATTATTAAAACTAGAAATTGCAAGTATTTTACTACACTAGATATAAACTCAGCATTTTGGGCAATACCATTACGGGTGGAAGACAGAAGTAAAACAGGATTTGTCACACAAGATGGCCACTTCCAGTGGACCTGCCTCCCTTTTGGCTTGAAAACATCACCAGCAATTTTCCAGAGAATCTTAAGCAATATTCTAAGAAAACACAATCTCACAGGATACTCTGTTAACTATATCGATGATATTTTGATATACTCGTCTACCTTTGAAGAACATATAAGGCACATTAGAAATGTATTAGAGGCAATAATTAAAGAAGGCTTTAGACTGAAGTTTAAGAAATGTACCTTTGCTTCAGACTCAGTAAAATACCTCGGCCATATAATTCAGAACAATTCAGTAAGACCACTAAAAGACAATTTGATTTCAATAAGGAACTTTCCAACTCCTAAGACGCAAAAGAACATCAGACAATTTTTGGGAAAAATAAACTTCTACCATGACTATATACCAAGAAGTGCAATTATTTTAGATCCATTACACAATTTATTACGAAAAAACGAGAAATTTGTATGGTCAGAGAAATGTGAAGAAGCATTCAATCTGATAAAAAGATATTTATGTTCGCAACCGGTCTTGGAAATATTCGACAAAGACTTACCAATCAAAATCTTTACCGATGCATCTTTGGAGGGCATTGGAGCAATATTAAAACAGACACAACTAGATGGTAAAGACAAACCGGTGGCATATTTCTCAAAAAAATTGAATGAACATCAAAAACGGAAAAAGGCTATATATTTAGAATGTCTTGCTATGAAAGAAGCTGTTAAATATTGGCAGCACTGGCTCATCGGAAAACAATTCACCATTTACTCAGATCACAAACCTCTAGAGAACATGAACATTAAATGCAGGACAGATGAAGAATTGGGTGATCTCACATACTACCTATCTCAGTATGACTTTACCGTAAAATATATACCTGGTAAAGAAAATGTAGAAGCAGACTGTTTGAGCCGAAACCCTGTATTAGAACCAGAAGATAACAGAGAGGAAACATTGAGAATAGTTAATTTAATACAAATAAAAGATATAGTTGGAGACCAAGAGAAAAATGAAACAATAAGAGAAAAGAAACAAAATTTAATACTAAAAAATAATATCTATTATAAAAAAATAAAGAAACAGGAAAAGATTATCCTCTCAGAAGAATTTAGTAAAAAACTTATAAAAAAGGTGCATGAAGATTTATGCCATATTGGGATCAGACAACTGCAGAAAAAAATAAGTTCAATATATACGGCTATAAACCTAACAAAAAATATCATAAATATTTGTAAAACATGTGAAATATGCATAAAAAATAAATCAAGATGTCAAAAAAAAATTGGATTAATGTCACAACTGGGACCAGCTACCAAACCATTTGAAATAATGTCAATGGATACTATTGGTGGATTTGGAGGATCTAGGTCTACAAAGAAATATCTACACCTTTTAGTAGATCACTACACAAGATATGCATTTATTGCGACTTCGAAAACCCAGAATGCATGTGACTTTATAAATTTAACAAAGAAAGTACTAGAGACAGATGAGATTGGAATTATCCTGACAGATCAATATCCGGGCATAAATTCAAGAGAATTTAAACAATTTTTGCAGGAAAATAATATTAAACTAATTTTTACAGCCGTGAATACACCATTCTCGAACGGCTTGAATGAAAGATTAAACCAAACAATAGTAAATAAAATAAGGTGTAAAATGAATGAGAAAAATAATAAGAGAACATGGACAACACTGGCAAGAGAATGTATACAAAAATATAATGAAACAGAACACTCCGTTACAGGTTTTGCACCAAAATATTTACTGGATGGTACAAATGTCAGTATTCTACCAAATGAATTCAAAACGATGGAAAAGGAAGACAAGTGGATTGCTGATAGAAGATTGGCATTAGAGAATACAATAAAATCTCATGAGTATAACAAGAAAATATTTGATAGAAATAGAAAAATGCAAGAATTTAATGTAGGAGACAGTGTATATGTAGAAAATGGAAATAGACTGAATAGAAAGAAATTAGACGAATTAAAAATAGGCCCTTTCAAAATAATAGAGAAAATATCGAATTCCATTTATAGGATTGATACAGGCAACAGAAAAACAGAATCAACATTATTTCATATAACAAAATTGCAACCTGTCATAACAGAGGCTGAAGAAGATGAAGGAGATGATAATGAATATGAAGATGACTTATAAGTACATTTTACAGATATATTGCTTAGAATTTTCGCTCTTAGGGGGGGAGATGTAATGAAATGAGTGACATTTCATTCATTTGAATTTGCCGCGCTTCGCGTATCAGCTGTCGCGTATCTATGATATTGATCTGTGTCGATGATTTAAAATGGCGAGGGACGCTGAAATTGTTGTGTGCATTTTTGTCGTAATAAAAACTCATAGAAAGAATGTGATTGAGGACTCGAGATATAGTGAACTTTAAATGTCGTTTCTTTGTTATTTCAGGGAAACAATTTGTGTTTAATTTTGGAGATCCTCAATGTCTTATATATGTATATAGATCTTTTGAATTAAAATTGGTAATTATAATTAGGTACTTCTTCCGTATCAACACTGACTCTGGCAAGGTGAATTATTGTACTCAGTTGGTACAGCTGCAACCCGCTAAGTTCAAAATTGAATTGAAATAATTTAAAAGTAGATATTTTGTTCTTATGAATGGGCTTACTTATAATTGCTTTTATAGGAAAAAATATCTAATCACGCAGCTTAGTGATTTTTTCATGATTAAATAAACAATCAGTAGCGTCAAATGTTAAAATCCAATTTCTTGCTTTTTTTAAATATAATATTTTCAGCGATATCTTACCTGCTTCGGTACTATTTTATCAGAAATGATACCTAAATATTGAACGGCTACACTGAGGATCTGTGCTTTCTATATTTTCTGATAGTCAATGTAAGCTTTGCTTCAGCCTTGGCATAAGTACGAAGGCTGAGGAGCTGGCGGTGTAGTTGGTTTGTTTTTTTTTGTTCGTCAGAAGTCGGCTCTTTGGGCTAAAACTAAAACTTTTCACTGAAACACTGCTTTGTCTGCATTCTTCGAAATTAAAACCGTATAAAGTCAACGTTACTTACTAACTTGTTAACTTCATATCATAAGATATTTCTGTCTAATAATATAAAATAGAGAAGCGATATATTTGAGATTGTTTAACAGTGTAGATATCCAACTACGTGGAGCAATTTCAGAAAATTAGTGCATTATTCGGCGGAGAGTGCGCTCGCTAAATCATCGCCGAACAACGAGATTCGGCTGTGTTTTGCGGCGGACCTCCGCGCGGAACCGGGCGCGACCACACCGACGACATGTCGGCTGACCTCTGTAGGGTTAGTGCAGATTTTTTTACAACTTTCGAGTTGACTTGCTTCAGTGTCGAATTAAGCTTTCAACGGTTTTCCGCTTGAGGCGCTGGCTGTAGATGTATGGAGAAATCCGTTTCGTTTATTCGAAGACCGTAAAAAACAGACTCGTCTCACATGGGAGTGTCAGCAGAAGTGAAAATTCAAACAGAGTTGTTGGTTACGGTAGCAGTGGCGTGAGTCAAGTTTTTTCTCATCTCAAAAGTTCCTAGTGCTCCTAAAAAAGTTTTCATTTCGAAAACCATACATTAGCACCGGCTTTTTATTTCTAAAGTTATTTTCATGTCGTGTAAATATCGCTAGTGTGGTCGGGGCGCCGCGGCCTCCCATTCAGCGGACGGGTAAGTTCGCTCGGGGGGTAGTATTAAATCATTACAATATTTATCACGCGCCAATACGCGGTCGCGGCACTTCCGGTCCTTGCGCAAGGGAGCGGGTAGGGGGGGCAAAGGGGAGGGGTACTAGCCACAAAACTCATTCTCTGATCTGTGGTGGCAGCAGCCGGGGAGTCTATTAACCTCGTAGTAGTTCCTCTAACACGCGATTAAGGGCGTGCGGGGGAGCATAAAGCCCTCGATTAAAAAAGAGTGTATTCCTTGCCACGCTTGTATCCATTATAAACAACTATATTATATGACCGTACATCCACATTGCCGTAGACATGACCAGCCAAATCTTTGTTGGCTGGATGGTAGGAAATAGGATGCAAAGGCTATAATGCATTGGGCATGGGGTTAGAGGAATCGGGTAGGCCTGGGTCGTCTACTACACTAAGGCTGTGTGGCATCTTCCATAATATTAAAACTAAGTATGTTCAATGTACTTGTACATTGCAACTGCTCCTGCCGATGCCACTCTCACGCCCCGCTTGCAGTTTGACCAGACCTTAAAAGTATTTCCACAGTTGATTCAGTGGTATTAGTACAAGTTTTCTACATTTTATTCGGGGAGTAGCCAAAAACGTATAGTTCTATCGAATTATTATCTCGTACTAGCTCCATTGATAGAGAGCCAAATCACTCGTATGAAATTAACAACGCCTTAACTTTTTTAAACAGTATAACGATAGCTTTGTATAATTTATTGTAATTACATACAAAAGTGTACTAAGTCACCGTTCAGCTCAAGTCACGAATACTCAAGAACAAGTAATTTTCAATTGCTTCCTTCAATAAACTGAATCTAATAGCCGGAGTCCGCCATTAGCTCGGGTCTTCAGCTGTAGCGAGCTAGTGACGTGAAGCAGTTAGCGGGCACTCGAGGAACTTAGCTCATTAACAGCTGCAGTCTTACTTCTCCAGTGGACGATATTATTTTTATAACTATTTTCATTTAAACCGCTTTTCAGTACTAATGGAGCTCGGAGAAACAACATTCCTGAACATTTAAATTTATTTTTTTAACTTTCTCCCAGCAAAGTAAATTACTTAGGTATAGCTATCGCAGAAGTAAGTAGGACAATTTTCAACATAAGGGTTTGTTATGATATAAAGTCTAAACCGACACTTAAAATAGGTTGCCACAATACACACATAATCGGTTCAACAAGAAATTGTGATAGGTACTTACCAGTAGTTAGTAAAAAATTTAAGAAGAAGCTTGGGAGGTAAGTAAGAAAAATATGTAATGGATAAAAGTTGCTCATCGTAAAGATTCCCTTTTAAAAAGCAAAAGGGTATACAATTTGGAAATCTCTAACTTATCCATTTGTTCGTGTTTTACGGCGTAGCACCGCGCTACGAGGCCGACGTTACTAAGTAAGTGTGGCAAGTAACAGACAATTCGTATGATCGCACAATGCCGCAGAATCCTGTAACGTCATGTAAAACGACAGCAAGGAGTCATACACGGCCCGTAATGCTGCTCACACACCTGTATCCGCGACAACTGCCGCACGCCGCACGCCACACGTGGCGACTACTCCTTTGTAGCCCTTTTGATTTTACACTAAATTGTAAACATTGAGCACAAATATTACTTCTAAGACTTCCGTGTTCCGTTCTAGTGTCCGAGTCCGTCCGGTACGGTGCAGATTACTACTTACTAGGTCACATTCATTATCAACTCAATTATTATTATTTCGGAGACGAGTTTTTAATATTTTCTTTACGTTTAGGTTATAAGAGTTTGGTTTAAAAATATATGTGTTGTCAGTCTATAATTTTTTTTAATTATGAAATGAAATGATGAATTATACTTTTAATATTGTTACAAAATAAATACAAACAATATTCGTAACTATCTATTTCTCCTAATAGTTTTACTGAATAGCAAAATTGTAATGCAAGGTGTAAGAATATGCACTGGATATTATTCGACTCTTACGGCCTAACCAAGATGAATATTTATGTCTCGGAATCGTTGATTGTAGAGCAATACGTGGAAACATAAGTTATTAATAAGAAGGTTTTTCTAACAATAACTATTAAACTTAAGATGTTTGATCAGTGTCATATTACTCTTCTCTAGAATCGATTACTTCAGACTCACAACCCACCTTTACAAATATGCGCTCAGCGTTAACAAGCAAAGTAATCAGCTGCCAAGTGACAGCGATAATGTATGCATGAGTGAGTGTGACACGGCTTAAGCCTCGAGTGAATAATAACGTGCTTTGCTGATTTTCCTCGGCTCTGTCGAACGCGGGCGGAACGCGTAAAGTAATAAAGTGCAAAAGTGTAAACCCGGCCTTTGCCCGCCGTGTAAATTACAAATTGAAACACGAGTGTGGCGCGGAGCTGGCGCGAAATGAGGTGAGGCTCGCTTTGAGGCGCTGTCTTTGTGTGTAATTGTGGCGCGTGTAAACGAACCTGCACGTTGCAAAGGTATCCCCGCTGTGACGACTGCCGCAGCATTGTATTGTATGGAGACGAGTTTCGCGAGGATTGTATTTTAATTAGTTTGTCTCAAACTGAATAGCCTAATCTGATATAATATATTTACAGAACGTTTTCGGTGCGTAGAATATTATGTGCGATCAGCATTATGTTTATAAATACGACTGAAAGTGACGGCGTCAGACTAGCCGGTCAAATGGCAACTCACTTTGAACAGCAACACACCACCTATCGGCTGCACTGACCCCCTCTCTTTGCACTTCGATCTAAACTATTTGAGCTTTAGTCCGCATTTATTTAATAAAAGCTTCGACCACATTCAACCTCAAACTTGATAAGTTTTGTCTCATCGACGGCTCAGACGATGCATTTTCATTCAGCTGGACGTAATTATGAGGTTTCCTCAAGTAATCTACAACCACACGATTCGGCTCAGCACCTAACAACTCCATCTATCCCAGTTTCCACTAATTTTTGCCAAAAGATGCCTGAAGAAGATTGCTTGCAGAAATGCAGAAGGTCCCTTTTGCATATTATTACTATTTTTTTCTTTGCTTCTGTATATTTTTTTTTCTTTCCATTCTACCAGTAAATGTCACCAACTCTATACATATCACCAAAATGATATAACTCAGAATTTGACCCTACATTAAGACGGCCCTCGTAAGCCTCATCCGAGTGATATCTCGATTAATATTCGAGTCAATAGCAATAATCCTCGCAGTGCTAAGGAGAACCACAATTAACTCATCGCGACTCAGAGGTGACGCGAATAAGCAAACAGCAATCACTGGACGATCTGTGATTGTTTCCCACACCCCACCCCTCCAGACCCAGCGGTGGGTCTGGAGGGGTGGGGTAGATAATTGGCATGTTAATATTCATCTAGCGTCCACCGCCGGCCGAGAGCGGCGACGGTTTGTCAATAATCATAATTGAGGAATCCGCTTATAATGCCGAATGACGACTTAATTGGTCTTCAGCTCTGCCGCTAATTACTTTATACTGACTTCACAAATACCTTAAATGGAACATTGTGACATTTTGAGCTTAATTTTGTTATGGCTAAAGTTCAAAACTTACAGGCAGCTGCAGTTTGCTGATGAATCTAATATTCCTGTAGCCCCACCTTTCCTGCGAATATACTCGACTGCCCATGATTATGGCGCCATTTTAAGTACAACATGGCGGACGATCCAAGATTTTTTTTTTTTTGTTGGCATTTCCTGCGAAGAATACGAAAAAACTTGTTTTTAAGAATATTTTTCAAAGATAAATTATTAATATTGAACTTTAAATAAAGAAAACACATACAGCCGCGGGAAAACGTCAAGAATATTCTAGAAGGCTAAAAGACACTTCATGCTCTCTGGGCGCATGAACGATTTACGAAATACTCGAGATAGACGAACGAATTTTATTCGAAAATCTTAAGCCTCGTATGCAATTTTAAACTTTGATGCATTTCAATAAGAGACACAGTCGCGTGATGGTGTCGAGGAAAGAATAAATAAGCCGTAGACGCGCGAAGGCACTTAAACGCCATTCAGCAACTAAATTATTACGTCGACGTTACCCGCTCGCCTAGACGCCTCCTGCTATACCGCAGTATCCTAGTACTTATTAGATAATAAATATTATAATATTAACTCTTCATATTATTTTTGCTAGGCTATTTATAGCTAGAATTTTTAGTAGTAGTTGGTTTGTTACTATTTTCTATCCAATGAACATTTATTTGCTACGAACTATAATAATCGCATATTTAATCAATCAGCAGTGTCAAATGAGGTCGATGGTTTTAATTTTGTGATCGTGAAGATACGAGTATAGGTGAAAACTGCTAGGTTTTTGTAGCTTAAATTTTCCTAGCTATTAATTGAATTATTTCGTTTGCTAAGTTTCCGATATTAACCTCAGCTGTAGCTGGCGATATTAACAAACTTGAAATTTTGAAACTGCTTTTGTTTATGTATTTTGATCATGCCTACACAGTTAAACCAGTGAAATGGTGGTTACAGAATTTCTCGGTAGAATTTGCTCTAGAATTTTTCTCAAAACGTTGTTCTTTTAAACAACTATTTTATTTTAATCTGTGTCGGAATGTTTTGGTCAAACAGCTTGCACGGTTCACACTGAAAAAAAAAACGATCAAACAATTTTTTTTTTTGAGATAAATAAGAGTTGAGAAATAAGAGTTAAAAAAAGTTGATTGATATGACATGTGGCCTGTGGACCTCCAGATTATCCAGAAGTCATAATCAACTATTCACTGACCTATTATTGCTTACAGTATAAAATCTATACAAATCATTCAATTTTGGCGATGGATCTATTGTAGGAACTAATGGTAAAAGTACCCTGCTTCATTAATATTAATAAGATATCCCCGTTCGATGTTGATACAGCAGATATAGCAATTACCACTAATAGCTGTACAAACATCGACAGCTATTATTATTTATCTGTTGTTCTGTGGAAGCCAATTATTTCACTAATTGATAGCAGATCGCGTCACGTACACCCTCGATATCTAATTAACGAAAATAACAGTCACTTTCTCTTTATAACAATTTACCTAGTAACCTGGATACTACAATTATCACATCGTCATTATCAAACCTTTTTAATGTCCCACTGCCGGGCCAAGGCTCATCGTCGGGAAAGTGCATGTCATCTTGCATGCATCAGGCAAATAGGTTTCTATGCACCACGACCAGCAGGAAGCGTTGGCGTGCGCCGTCTCTCCCGCGCAACCATCCCTTTCGTGTGATCCAGGAGTGCGTAGGCGCGTGAACTGTCCTAGAAGAAGGACTCGTGGGCGTGAGTTAAAGCCGTTTTCTCTATAATGTGACTACTCACGATAGCCTACGAGTAAATTCTGAAACATATTATTTTGTTTCAGTTTGAAAGGGCATCTGTACCTATGCCACGGAGATTACTGGACCAAATGAGATTTAGGAACTAACGTCTTTTGCCGGCCATAGACCATCCATTCTATCGTCCAATTGGAACTGATTGGATCAGTTAAAACTGAAATTTGTGGGTGAAGATTGGCATGACAGTTATTACTTGATGGCAAAATCGAATTTCAATTCTTTTAGCTTGACCATTTGAGCGAAAGTATTCCGGGAAATAATTCCAGCAGAGACTAAAGTAGTGGCAGAGGCTGAGTGGTACTTATAAGGGTCACCCAGGGCCGCACAAGGCGACACATTATAAATCCTTGCAGCTCAATATGACGTCACGGCTCTTCGTAAGCCGCTCCCGCGACGCGTCTCGGGCTCTATTTATTTTTATTTAGCACAATCCTATTTGCGGGCTCGAGAGTAAGTTGTGTGTGGTGTGTTCACTCACGGGGATAAATGCGATACGCCATAATATCAAAACTTTACTTAACATTTGAGCTACCTGTATTATAAACTTGCAGTTTTATTACTTAGAATCCAAGATGTTATCAGTGGACTTTCGGTTGGCGAAATAAAGTGCAGCCTTGTTCAATCGTAAAGGTATTTGTCTTCAGAGATCTAGGGTGCAGTTTCTTAAATAGATGGCATCCTCAGTATGGCATAACACACACACCCTCCGTAAAGGGGAACGTCGAACGAAGGGAAAGGGACACATAGCATAAATATTACTTTTACTTTAATATTCTTGTGAAAGCTTCATCACATTACCTGTATGAATTGTTTCTGATTTACCGACTTCAAAGCATCGGCATTCTGCATGTAGTCCGAAACAAGTCGTTGTGGACTTGTAATTATTGTCTTTTGCATGAGTTTGAATTATCTGTCACGGTTTATGTTCTATTTGTAAGTCGCAGCAGTCGGTAGTTATACGCGTTTATACGGGTTTAAACTTTAAGGTGACGAAATCGTGAGGAAATTTATATGCCTGAGAGTTTTCACTAATACCTTCAAGTATTATATTATATTTTGCAATTTGCAAGGTGTGTTAAGCCTATATATAACCCTCAATGATCCAACATGGTAGTTTCGAACTCAGAATTCCTGTGTGCTATGAGAGAGAAGACCTAAGCGTTGCAATGGGATATTAACATAGGCTAGTGATAACTGGGTTAAGCTCACATTGTTTGCGCTGTTAGAGTTAGCTAGTGTTCTGCATTTACTACGATAGGTATAGAGAGAATCTCCTCAGTGTGGTTCACTATGATGCAACTAATATAATATATCCGAAAGTGTCCACATTATATTCCACATGTCCCAATGTGACTCAGACTGAAGTTCGGGCTCTCGGAAGTGGGAACCAAATATTATATTATTTTCTCTGTTATTTTCCACAAAGTCAACAATCAAACTCGATAGCGTACTTTATATTTTAACCCACCTCTCTCGACATCTGCCTGACAATATAAGCAATAAGCAGACTCCGGGCAACTCGCACAATTCTCACTCAGACAATGAAAACAAAACTCTGTACAAATTAAATATCTGTCTTACTATACAAGAAAACGTGCTGTTTATACAATGTAGAGGTACCTAATACAGTCTTATTTGAATCCAAAGATTTCTTTTCAACTTGACTTGATACCTAGCAAAAGCTCCATGAATAAATAAATAGTAAAAACATTCTTTGTAAAAGTGTGTTCTGTAAAACGACAGGCAACAAAAATGTTTATTTAACTATGCTATTTTAAAATTAATGACAATGCGCTCTGCTATAACACAGCACAGGAATTTTAATCTGTAAATATTTTAATATACTTATTAAAATCTCGAACTTAATTTGTCATATATGTGATAGGAGCTAACACCATTTTACTACTATTGCAAGAACATAGACTATCGTACCCACTCTGTGACTGAAACTTGGTCGCGCCTGATTTTAATACCAAATGCAAAACTACCAGTAGCATTCGCCGCGCCGCAAGTCGCATCACAGATCGTCGCTTCTGATACTTAACGCTAAGGTTATCTAAATAACTAAATACAAAACTCGCCCCGAGCTGTTGCCATTTCACTTACAAAGGGACTGATTAGAAAAGCTATTTCGTGTACCTTTACCAAGTGCCAACTCCACAACATTTAGAGTAATGCTGTTAGCTTATACGCTAATAATTTGTACTAACAATATAATGTTCACATTTCTGAAGTTTGCATTGCATTACAAAACATTACCTTATAGCTGTTGATAATGATGTAGGTACAAATTATTATGGTATTTGGATAATAGTTAGCAATATTGCATAATAATTATTGAACAGCCCTGTTTACTTGTGTTCAGCAGAAGCATACACCACGGGGAGAATGTGATATTGTACACCCTATTGCAAACAGCAAAACCTACTACAGAAAATGTTTTACACAAAATACGTTTACAATAAGCTAGCTGAAAAAACTCAAAGTGATAAACTTTTAGGAAACGATAACAAAGTGTGTGAAAAAAGGTGTACTTATGTGTATTGTATCAATGGCCGTCGGCCGCACGAATGGCGGCCCCACTCGATTATCATTTTACCATTTTTTTCCGATTTCTTGCTAATGTTATATTTGCCAAATTTCATTTTAACGACCGCTCTAATACAATGTCTTTTATGCGAAAAAAGGGTTCCGATTTATCTGATGATATATTTGGGTTTCAACTTTCATCAACAATTTCGAATAGTTAATTGTGGACATTCTGATGCCTACATGTGACTGTAACTTTGCGTCGGAATTAGAATACTTGCACAAGTAATAAACGTACAGGTAGCCACAACTCGTCCTCTGCGTACTTTACGAGGTAGTGCGCTAGCGGGTAGCGAGGTAGCGGGTAGAGCGGTGGACTTATTGCAGTCCAGGTGTCCAAAAACAACTGAACTTTAAACCGGCTTGGGCGACTGTACCTAAATAGTTTCCTAACACTTAAGTTGATAGACTCTGCTAGCGACATTATCTGTCAGTGTTTTTATCCAGCTTCCTTTATAATTAATATATTTTCTTGATAAATACACAAAAGTAGGAGTGTCTACCAAGACTAGTAGTAATGTGCAAGAAATATCTTCTGGGCACGATAGAAATAATAAATCTGAAAGTTTCAATTTCAGGTTATAAAACTAAACATGTTTGCACTGAAAGTTTTTTACTCAACCCGGAAACTAAAACCTTTTTTAAACAAGTTAAACGTGCTCTCTACAGTCTCCTTCATCACGAACTAAGAACATAAAGATTGAAACTTTCCTAATAGGTATCAGGGAGTCAGAAAGGTGGCAGAACGTGGAACTGACCGCACTCGAGCCGCCCGAGAACACGCTATTGAAATACTTACTAACTAATTGAAACTGTGCCCGTCGTTGTTTTCATGGATAAAGGTTCGCTTCCATTGAAGCAACATAGAGCAGACATGTGTGTAAGCTGCGCAAAGAACTAGCCTTGATGGCGAAATGAATAGACAAAGATGAATTTTGAAGCAACGATGACTATAAATTACAAAAATAATTCAGCTAAGCTTGACCCATAAAGGTTACCAGCGGTGTCAATAGAAAACAATCAATGTAAAACAGCATCACTCCTTTTGGTTATAACAATATTATGATGTTAATATGTCCTCCTCGATAAATGAACCATCCAAAAGAAAGAACCAATAGTTCCTGAGATTAACGCGTTTACACAAACTCTTCGTTATAATATTAGAATTGATGTTAAATAAAACATTTATAAACCATTTTTCCTCGCCAGAGTTGCTTTCGACTGATGGGGGACAAAAAGAGATGTGGATTTTTACTATAATAGAGATCGATTCTTGCCTGCCACCACAAGCTGTCCGCTGTACTGCGCCGCCCCAGTGGAATCGCACCCTCAGCGCATGGATCGGGTGCGGGCAACTTTGTAACTGTCGGGAAGGAGCAGGTGCAGCGCCGGAAAGTCCTCCTTAATCTAGGATTTTTCCACTTTTAACTTTTCTTTTATTCCTTCAAGACATCGCTACTATAATAATATAGTCAGCAGCATAGCTCACTATTTGTGGTGCAACAACATAAGAACCAGGCCTGAGTTGCGCTCTCTGTCACGCTAAAGAGCATAACCGCAGTCCTGCCGGCTAACAAGCGTCATCCAGGTTCCATTTTATCGCACTATGGGCAGCGAAATATTGTGCAGACTATAGCACACAATTCATCAATGCAATACATACAATGAAACCAAAGTAGTAATTTCAGATGCATAATGTTTATGGCAAGTAGACTTGCGGCACTGATCTCCATAGAGTATATAGAATATACTCTGGATAGCTGACTGTCAACGTAAAAATGAAGACACTTGATTTTCGCCATTTTGGCGCTGATTGTTGCGTAACCTGGCGTGAGCGTCTATGGAACTAAAATCAAATGACATTCAAAACGACGGTCAACTTCCAACAAATGTCAATTTAGTACCGTGGACGCTCGGGGGAGGCGCTTCAAATCGGCACAAAAAATTAACTGTCAAACGTATGGAATCATGAATCTAGAGATACATACCAGTGACTCGCAAAGAGTGCGCGACAAAGCCAAGTCGAGTGCACTCGCCCACCGTTCGCAGCGTTGATTCAGCAGCATAATAAGCAACTGCATTCAACAGTGAGCAGCAAACTGGAGTCGAGTGGACGACTCGCAAGTGACGAGTGCACGTGTAATCTTTGTTTGCTCATCTCATCGCATCTCATCTCAGCTCGTCTCGGCCGGCGGTGAATACGTTGTTATGTCTCCACCTTCTGCTCGGAGCTAGGGCGGGGAGCGAAGGGTCCTACTGCTGTTCTGATCCTAGTGAAATGTAAACACTTGCGCCAGCTTGCGAGATAGTTACGAGGACTTTATTATTATGAATAATAAGCTCATAAGGAGTTTTTCCTTCGCCTGCCTTGTTTGCAAGCGGTCCGAATGCAATTTTCATATTTATTTAAGTCCGACATGTCAATTTTTGAACACAACTAAAGTTAACTATTGTTAAAAGTTTCTGTACTATCTCATTATTACTCATTACTCAGGCAGCAAAGCTTCATTATCGTTTTAGTATGTGCTATTTGTCAATTGTGCCACGGATTACAAAAAATTTACAAAATTATGTAAATGTGTACAATTTCTGTAATGTGCGGCATAATTTAAAATAAATATTCCTTTATTTGTTTATAATAATACTTATGATCTGTAACTTATGATTATAAACTGGATAATAGATTGACTGGAGTAATAACTTGCCTCAAGCAAGATTTCACAGTTCTCCTTTCGGTACGACAAGTAGGTAACATGAAATTACTTGTCTTAGGAGCCTCTATATGCTTATATGAAATAAAGGATATTCTATTCTATTCTAGCCGCAGGAAACTGATCACTGGAACATCCTCGTAATATGTAGACTCTACAATCGAAACTCACGCGACTTTGTACTATGTCTTTTAAACTAAAGACAAATATTAAATGACTGCAAGCACACGAAGTAGGTACCTCCTCGCTTTAACAGAAGCGCCCTCCACACGTTCGCTCGTGCGGCGGCTTACAAACGAGTTGTCGGCTCGGCGCGAGCGCTCGCATATTCATCGCGCATAATCACGCTAAGCGGCGATCATACCGACCCCCTCCCCCTTCTCACCCCCTCCACCCTCCGAGAGACACGTCTCAGACTGCATCAGAGAAGTATTTCGCATGGTAAGCATCAACACAGGGTTTATATTTTGAAGCTTTAGCGATGAAAAATAACGTTTTGAGCCTCACGAACGATTATTCCTAGTCTTCCCACGTTTTTGATACATTCTCAATATACCTACTAAAGCGATTGTAGAAAAGTAATAGTTTGTAATGTGCCTAAAACCTCTGATTCCAATTAATTTCACAAAAGTAAATGAAAGCAATGCTCTAGATTTTGGCGATTTCCATCAAAAAGCCTGCAAACGATAGGTACTTTAGACTGAATAATTAAACGACCACAAAATGGAAATATATTTATATTTGTGTTTTCGCGTTTTAATTATCGCGGAGAGCGCGACCGCCACAGACTTGTATACTAAAGACAGGGCGAACAGCGCGAAAAAATGTCGCCAGTTTAAGGGAGCAAGAATGACTCCCATTGCACCCCCCCCGTCAGTAGTCAGTATAGGTAGATAGGTAAAGACCTATTTCTTTTTTTTTAATAAATAATAATATTGCAGGCAAGGTGACCACAGACACATAGATAAAAAAAATATAAAAAAATAAACATGTATTTCGCAGGAGTTTCGACAGATGGCGCTACATTTTCTTGTATGAAGAACATTTACGTAAAATGTTCAGATGGGCCTATCTTGACTATTTTTATCTATTGCGACCGCACTTGATGTACTTCATGAGAACCGACACCGATCAGATTCATGGGCAGGACGAGGCACAAGGCACCACGAGGCATAAGACAAGGTGGAAAAGACGTGAATAAAAAGACTAAAATACAACTCCATTTTATATTTTCATGTGTCATTTCACCCATCGCTTGATAGATGGCGCGGCCTTCAGGTAGCTTGCGCTAACGTGTTCGTCACACTAAACCTCTATACTATATTGCATGCACGCCCATTTAGTTGACTTTCATTCTAGATTTTCGTGAAAAATCAATTTCCTTTTACCTAACCCTCTGAACCGTATTCGCGATACCGTAGAAAAAGTAACTTTGTTTCAAAATAAGAAATTAAGTACATAAAAACAAAACCGGGATGTAATGCCTATCCCTGTTGTATTGTAACAATAGCAATCATCTGCGGGGAAACATCAACGCAACATTGAAAGAGAAGAATAAACACTTGAACCGTTGCGTTGTGTTCAGTAACAAACAGTCAAACAAACGTCTCCTTGAGTAGAACTTACCTACTTACACTTTGGAACTTTGAATCAAACAGAATATGAAAGATAGCTTCAGCTTCTTCATACTCGTAAGACGACGACAGACTCAATAGGTAATATTTTAGAATCACATTTAAGCCATAGTTAGTCTTAGTTACATACATGACGTAGCTATAAATTCCATTTCGATGATTTATTTTGGTAAGCTTGTGGAAAAGCATTGCAAATACAATCGTAGACAGAATGGAAAAGTCATAATATGGCTGCGGATTTATTACTGTAGAGCTGTCGCCGTTATCAATATCAAGCAAAAACAAGCAGAAAAATCACGTCTATTATAACGTGAACAGAAAAACATCATCTGTGAACATTACAAGAGTCTAACCATCACGGCTCTAGAGATACAGCAGTGACAGAAGGACGGATGGATGAACGAAGAAGTATTAGTAATAAGGTCTTGTTTTTCCTTTTGGATACGGAATCCTAACAAAACGACGTGCTTAGAAGAGTCCAAAACGAGTTTAGTAGTTTAGAGTGAGTAAAGTTTAATACTGTAATATTTTTATAAATAAAACAGACTGGTCCTTTATAATATGCGTTTAAAAAGGGATAGTGTAAACAGCATCAGCACACTACTGCAGAGAGGCCGCATCGCGCACGCTAAAGGCTCTTTTACGACTTCTACACAGTATACACTATGCAGCTAATCTGTAATGCTGGAAGCACACTCGCAGTAGGTTCGCCATGTTTATTCGCACTCAAGACGGTCAGCGAAGGCAGTAACACCTCGACTACGATGTAGCATTCCTTACTGCTTTTCACAGTTTTATATCCAGCTGCCTGTAGCTGTATAATTCCAGCTGTACTGCCTGTTTTATCTATATTGGAATGAAAAGAGAACTCGCAAGACTGCTCCTGTTTCAAATATTCAGCTGGGTAATAAAATGGCTGATTTATAATATTTTGTAGAGAATTCTTTCACCTGTTTGTATACCTAAAGGAGAGAAATTAATGAGGTTGTGTGTAAAATAATAAGAAATTTTATCGAACATTTCAAGTGTTCTGTTTACCCGAAGTCGCACTTTGTCACTATAAGATACAGTTTTACATTAGCTTGGAAAACTTATCGTACTAGCAAGTGTAGGTGGCGCCCAATGAGATAGCTAATAAAGATCAAATTAAAGCTAGGCATGGGTCGAACATTCTAATGTGGTTACTCAGTGTGGTTATTTTAATCTGTTGATAAAAATGTATGCGACCAAACCAATATTCAGAGCGGTCAATTATAGTGAACCAAAACAGAATAGACAGTTGACAGTATATATATCGTAGGCGCATACAGACATACAGAGGCGAAGAGAGACTTTGTTTTATACTATGTACCTACTCGTAGTGATAGTGATATTTCGAAGTGACAACAGAGCAGAGAGCACCAGTGTCGTGGTGAGAATCAGGAGCCCGTACTAATAGCGGGATTATCGTCCATGCCTCCGTTAATTACCACCAGTACTCACCTCCCCGCACCCCCGCACCCCCACACCTCCACACCCCCGCACCTCCACACCCCCTGCCAAACTGCAGCAGAAATCACTCTCAACTAAATCCTTGGCAGCGCAACTCGTTAATTTAAGTCAGCGTCGCTCAGCGCTTCACTTTTTATTACTTACAATGTTGTTAGAAGATCACTCTTCAGCAGCTTTACCTATAGTAAAAATCCTTTACTATATGAATCTATGATGGACCTTAAAGCTAGGGTCCATTCTTGTCAGGGCTTATTTTATAATTGCTAAATTGGCCCAGGTGTATTCTGGTGAGAGGCTCGACCACAGCTGGTTACTACTTTCTTGTGAAGTCATGTACCTATACATAACGACAAGTCAGATTGTTACTGAAGGTATAATATTGAGAGACTTATTACGTGTTCTATTTCAAGTATCCTCCTCTTAGATGTAGCTTGACTGCGAGACCACTAAGTGAGGCGCTGCCGAGGCCTGGAGGATCAATTGTAGATGTACACTGTATTGAGTAGTAACTCGCAACAGTCCCGCGCACGCAGCTGCGTGGCGCTACAAAACGCTCCTCTCTCGTTTCAATATAAATGCAAATCGCCGGAACACAAACAGATTTGGGGAAATATTAATGTACACGGAGATGGCAATTCTGTGCGACCCCCGCCCCCCCCCCCTTCCCCCGTACCCCGCACAGCCGCAGACCCCTAAACCGTTATAAAACTTGTGTAACTTCCCCCAATTTGTGGACAACTTAATTCTGATTGATGTTGACAATTTCACTGTATTTTTGATGGAGAAACAACTTTTTGATTCAATTTAAAGGGAATTTGGTTAATGAGATGGATAAATTTTATAAGTCCATCTTAATATTGAGCCGAAAAGTCCTGGTGTGGAGACCGCGTGGGTATATACACACAAGCATAGCGTGGGACGCCGTTAGCTCGTTGGACCGACGCGACGACGTATTGAAACGTACTGCAAGGGTCTTGAATACCCTCCCACATCCATCTTCTCCGACGTCTATAACTTGGATGCCTTCAAATAAAGAGTTAAGGGGCATCTGCTAGGCAAATGTGCTCTATCTTAGACTGTACCTATCATCCGTGTTACATCAGGTGTGATCATAGTCAAGCGCTAGCCTATAATATTTAAAGTTAGAGTCACATTCGGTGTTGGGACAAGTGCCTTCACATAAAGCACACGTATAGGTTTCACACCTTTCGCCAAACTCAGTTAAACTTGTATTGACGTTACATGCACAGATACACCTAATGTCTACTATCATAGTTAAATTTTAGCAATTGAAAGAAACGACAAGCCGGCGACAGAAATACAATTAAAAATAAATGCAACTGTAAAATCTATTGATCTAAACGGAGTAACGGTGGATGGACCCAAACTCCAACCAAATTCAAAGCACTTTGAAATACCAAAGTAATTCACGCTTATTAAAATTGTACTAAGTGCTGAGTAAAACGTACCTGGAAGATCTAAAAAGTTCGAGCCATAAAACTGTTCTCAAGCTAAGATCTCCGACATTACCTACAGGCTTTTAGCTGCGAGAGGCTTCACTCGTACAGTCGGGTAGTAAGGTTCGGCCGCTCCTCAATGTAGACTTTATAACTCATTAAACTGTTTACTGCGGAGAGGCTCGCGGTGAGAGGCACGAAAAGCTTCTTATTGCTGATACTGGCCTGCGGAATTTTTAAATTTAATTAGGGCTTCTGCGTCATCATTTCGCTACCTCATATAGGTAAGGAACCCTTGGTACGCGAGTCTGACTCGCACTTGGCTTATTATTAGTTATGAAATGAGCGATCAACATGTTTCAAATACAATTGTAGGTAAGTAATGAGGCTTATCTTCAATCGTCATAATATTGTGTGTAGGTACTCTTTGCACATACCACTATATGCGCAGTAATTGAATTGATTCAATAAATAAAACAATATTCATTACGTATGCGGCCTCAACAACGCCAAGTGCAAACTGCGTCCGCGGCGCATTAGTCAGTGTCCACAAGTTTGTATTCGATTACCGCGGACGCTCCGCGCGGACTGATTGCACAATCAATCACGATTTTATTATATTAATTAATATAATAAAATAAGGAATCGTGAAGAAATAGATACAAACTTTATTTTACCTTTAACTATTCCAAATTTCATGTCGATATCATTAATAGTTACTGAAATAAAGGGTCGTGACGCACAGGCAGACAGACGGACAACAAAGTGATATTATAAGGGTTCCTTTTTTTTTCTTATGAGGTACCTACCCTAAAAACGGAAATTTTCTACAGTAATCTAAAGCTACAGCTGCTAAAGGTAGATTGTTTAGCAAACTTCCTCGAGGCATAAAGGCTAGTTAATAAATAAATTGAAATTAGTAATCAGCTGGCATGCAGTCAACGCCTTTCTCGCGATCTGAACTGAGACAATTAGTAAATAATTTAAAATCTTAAACCGTTCACTGTGCAGTGAGCCCGAGACCTTCAAGTCATCAACCAATGACAATGAAGCCCGGTAGCGCCGGCATCGCGCCGCGTTGCTATTATTAGTCAGCCTCGTATCGCGTTCGTGCTAAATGTGTGGCTAAAATAAATTAAAAGTAAAAAACATTTTTAAAAACAAACTTTTGAGACGTCACTATTTCATTTCATATTCTCCTCTTTTATTTGACTCCAGCATGAAAGCATAATATCATGAAACTGCATGTAAAATAACTAGTCCGCCATCATTGGCCGTCTGCCACATTGGATTTAGCTTCGATTAGGAATATACCTATAAGGGAATATCGTAATTTAGCTGACCATGTAACCGTAATGTGTAAAAATAAAAACAGGCACTTATGAAATATCACATTCTATGCCCATGTTTGTAAAGCTGTTTTGGATCGAGAAAAACCAAAAAAAACTCAGCACTTGCTTTTTAAAAAAAACTTTTTTTCAATAAAAGGGTGTCTAAGAAAGGGTAGAAACATCGTTTACTGCATTGTAAGTAATAGTTTGAATTTACTACACATAATCGCCCGAGGCTTTAGTAATCGATAATAAGTAATTACGAGTGGAATCCATGACTGCGGAAAAGAAATGCTAAATTCTTATTAAACCTAAATAGGACCTGTACGTATACTCCACCAAACAGGCACCTACACAATATAAGCTGAAACAATCCACAAGGCTTAAAGTTTCGTACTTCAGAGAGTCAGTAAATATTTCTCAAACGCAACTTTTCTTGGTGGTAGTTGTAATAAGAACGCTATTCGAAGTCGGCAGCAGTGGGCCGAGACTATGAAAAGTGGGCTGAAACTGAAACAGACCGAAATATGAGATGCGGGCTAAAACTAAAAACTGAAAACTTGGAGTCGTGTGCAACTTCGCTTTGAGCAGTATTATTCGGCCGAGTTCGCGAGTGTTCGACTATATCATGCAGACTTATAGTTTCTTTTGTATTTTTGTGGTACAAGAGTCTAATTATAAAATCAACAAAAACAACAAAAACCGTCAAGAAAATGAATCTATACATAAACATAACATGCGGCTTATTGCGTTTTTAGGATTCCGTACTTCAAACAATAAAACGGAAACTTTTACTGCGCCAATTGTGAACTACGAGAAATGTATAAACTATCATAGAAATGAATAAAGTTGTCTGTGGACTATGTAATAAAACCTAAAATAATGTCCTAAAAATAAGAGTTTGAAAGTTTCATCATAGTCACTAAAGTAGCGCCCCAGGACACAAACTGTAGTGTGGTGATTGTACCTTACAAAAGGTACAATCATCACACTAAGAACTATATAAGAAAGCAGTCATCGTTGTTTCAACGTTGAAGTGCTCTTACATCTTCGACGTCGCCGGCGAGTGCTCGAGTGTGTCGTGCGAGTGCGCGAGGTGTCGGTGCATTGTTCACTTGTTCCTCGTTCAGAAATGTTGCTGATGCCGTGGCCAATACAGCGATATTACAATGTAGCCATTAAACAAGCGGGAACCAATAATTGCAAGTAAGGCCCGATAATTCAACAAATTTTAACAGACATTAGCCGATGAACACGTTACACGACGTTTGCTATGACAATAATAATTTGTCATGTATTTTCTCTATTTCAATATGCCAGCAAAAATTTGAATAAGCAACGGGGTTTTAGTCCACGTAACGAATCGCACCTGTCCCCTGATTGCGTAAGAAAAACGTATTCATCGTTATCGTAAACGCTAGCGAATTGTGCGTCGCGATTGGCTGACGCAAATGGAACCCAATAAGCGGGTTATTTTTCTTACGATAGTTGTTGGTGGATTCGATTGGATACATCTGTGGCTGCATTTACACACCGATGTAGGTACGTTTAAAGAATAAACTCCTATTTGCTTGCTTGAACAACGTTGCATCGGAACACTAAATCGCTTGGTGATACCTATATTATAACAGAATTCAGCCGAAGCGTGCCTGCCTACCAAAAGTGCGACAGAGATCGCTACAGGCGGTCCTGTTTCCCGCTTTTATTGCTTCAGTTGCAGCGACTGTTTACTACACTTGGTATGGTCTATGCCGAAGAATCGAACCCGAGACTTGTGTCGTTGAATATCAAGCAACTTTAGCGGTGCAGAGGGCAATTAGGGAAATTTCCCTCCAGGCTGGTGTTGTGCCTGGGGACCGCTTATGATCCGAGCGTGTGACGTCAGAAGTTGTATTTATAGAACGCTCGTCGAATGCTCTGTCAGCGTGTGCTATTGCGCTGGTTACGCCATCTGTCGTCAGCTATCGAAGACCGCTACACAAATCTTAGTTCTTCCCGCAGTTTTAGGAACCCCGCGTACCTCTAAGGCCATAACAATAGATCAGGTGGTTGACACGTGAGACGCAATACCTCGACCCCGCTGTATTGCTGCATGCTGTTCATTGCACGCACACGCAGACGCTCCGCCGCGCTGCGTTGTGGGCACGCGGCAGTGTATGGGGGTTATGAGAGCGGCGCTAATCATGCCGCTGAATGCTGATCAGCATTCAGTGCTTTGTTGTGTTGTGTGCTGCGTAGGGAGTGATTGCTGCGTCGGCGCTGAGGGCGCGGAACTGTTGCGTAAAGCGCGCTGCACAATATTACACACACTACCTACATAGCCTAGGATCCCGCTATACAACGACCTTCACCGAGCTGCTTATTGGATGAAAACTATTTTATATCCAATTAAATATGTCAATAAATATATCGCAAGTGGGTTGCCTAAAAAATTTCAGTCCAGGGTATGATTAATTAAGAATAAAAAAAAGACCATTGTAACATGGACTCCTATTTGTTACAGTTTAGTTGACATCGTAGTTCAAATTAGATTGGATGTTATAAATAGTGCTTTTTGCCAGAAATACTTTCCTGGCTGAGGAAAGTATTTCTGTTCTATATTTTTTGGCAAAAGAAAGTTAACGAATAATAAAATCACAGGTTTTATGCACAATTATGCACAATTGCAATTTGCGACCTGAATCACTCATCCAATCTAATTTGAACTAAGATGTCAACGGAACTCTAACAAATAGGAGTTCATGTTACAACGGATATTTCTTAAATTATTAATTAATCATATCCTGGACTGAAAATTTCTAGGCAACCCACTTGCGATATATTTATTGACATATTTAATTGGATATAAAATAGTTTTCATCCAATAAGCAGCTCGGTGAAGGTCGTTGTATAGCGGGATCCTAGACCAACACATATTACACTAAACATCGCGTCATTCTTTTGAGAGTTGAGTTCATAGTACAGTATCAATTATGACGCCAGTAGGTATTTAACAAAATAGAAGATTCTACATTACCCAGTTTATTCTGTGTTTTCTACTACATACGATTTACTTGGCTGAAGTGTTTGAATAAAAATGCAATTCGTTATGCATATAAATCAAATACAATACAAGCTTTTGTATTAATCGACTTTTTGCAGTAATTATGTAATTTGCATAACAAGTGCATTGTTTGTAATTTCCATAGATAATGAGGTGGGACCGGCGGCGGAGGTGATCAGCGGTTGTTTTATGCGGGATATAATACTAAAATGTATTAATAAATTATGTTAATTCAGAGGGCAGCGGGTGCAATTTATTTGTCTGACTGTTATTTTCAGACTGATATTAATTTAACCTTAAACATACCACTTTAAAGTTACATCATAGAAAGTAACATACCGCTTTTCAAGGTTTGATTGATTTTTAATTCTTACCAATTTTTGGCGGACGGAGAAAATCTCACCCTTATAGTTCAATTTTTAACATTTTGTATGGAACCCTAAAAATGCTCTGAAGAAGGTTTCACTTCAATAATAATTAAATACCTGTGTAAGTAAGAACTGTAGCGAGAAAACTCTATAAATGAGAGTGTAGCGGTCTTCGATAGCTAACGACAGATGGCGTAACCAGCGCAATAGCACACGCTGACAGAGCATTCGACGAGCGTTCTATAAATACAACTTCTGACGTCACACGCTCGGATCACAAGCGGTCCCCATAGCAGGCATAACACCTGCCTGGAGGGAAATTTCCCTATTGCCCTCTGCACCGCTAAAGTGGTGACCCCGACGTGATTTCACCATTCACCGCCAGAGGGCACACATCAACTGAAGAACACGCAACAAAAACAACGAACCGCAACTGCAACAACCGCAACCGCAAGAACCACATCAACCGCTACAATATCGAAGAAGCAACCGCAAACCTCATTCCTCGCACCAGACTCCGTTATTTGTTAGGTTCCGTCACTTTACCCTCTTTACTCGAAACTAAGAAAACTCTATAAGAGAAAAAGAGATCTCCGTCCCTTGAGCTATCACTTAACCAGGTACATTACATATATTGACAGTATATTAGTATGGTGGTACCACAGATTTTAGGTGGTACTTTATAATGGTCTCGACTAAAATCTGTGGTGCCGACGCAGTCCCCACGCTTTTGTCAAAGTGCTATTCATTATAGTGACTGGAGATATTTAATTAATGTCTCAGTGGACCGCTCTACGCGACTGTACGTCGACTGTACTACGTATGACGTCACTTGTTACTTGTTGTAGTAAACATCACACGGCACACCGCATGACCTACGAGCTCGAGCTATTTGTGGACTATGGACTATGGTATTAAGATTTAAATTAGTTCGATACAACATCAATAAACAAGATTAAGAAGGAAATATGCGATAAAAAATATATCAAAACCGTCTGCAAAAATTTCCACTTATAATATAATACTAGCTGACCGGGAAAACGTTGTTCTGCCATATAAATTATTTAATCTATCTTATCTTTTAAGTTAGATCAAACTCACACGATGTGCAAATTTGATTAGAATTTGATAAAACTTGCCGCAAACTGGAAATTGTAGGCAAGTTCAGGTGACAGGAAATAATATTATAAATTATAATTTTAAATTATTGTAGGTATGCATTTACAAACCGATGCTAAGATTCACGAACAATCACAATAATTATATTTCATGCATAATTTTTGTAGGATTTAAATATCGAGTATACTGAAATTTTAATCGTTATTATCTGTAATTAGTTCCAATAATTATACACTCGCCGACCGAAATAAATTGTAGCAGTTGTTTTAATATTTCGCGTTTAATTCCGATATAAAATACCGGTTTAATATTCATCGTCACATAACTCATGTGAAACACTATCGCAAGCGGCTCAGAGGGCGCCACTGTGCGACATACATACAACTACCTGCATTTTAAATATTATTTATTTGATGTACGGCCGTATTGGTTATGTGCGATCAAAAAATGTCAAAGATTATCGCTTTGTCTGAACCGCTCAACATGCTCGATTTTCTCCCCATCCAGGAAAATATCCCGAATATAGACACCCGACATTTTCTTGAACGGAAGACCATTGTAACTGTTTTCTTGATGTTATTAGGGTTCCATACCAAAATGGTAAAAATGGAACCCTTATGGTGAGACTTTCTCCGTCCGTCCGTCCGTCCGTCCGTCTGTCACACTCGATTATTTCAGTAACTATCAAAGCTATCGACTTGAAATTTGGAATAGTTTTAGGTAATAGTGACCCAACGCCAATGCATTCATAAAATATTGAAAATTATTTTTATATATATTTAAAAAGGGGGGAAAACCGGGACTTCGAATTTTCAAAATGAGATGACTATATTGAGTGGGGTATCATATGAAAGGGCGTTACTTGTGTATACTAAAACTATTTTTTATTTATTTTTATGCCTGATAGTTTTTGATTTATTGGGCAAACTGTCGAAAAAAATACCGTTCCCCCCCCCCCCTTATCTCCGAAGTTTACCAATCGAAAAATCTGAAATAATTATGATTAATAGAGGAATGAATTTACAGGAAAAATAAAATCAACTCGCTGACTAATATACTTTTTTTGATAATAACAACAATCCGCCAAAAACAAAGTTACGTTTGCGGTTTGCCAACAAAAGTACCTACATGTAAATTATGCTCGTAAATTGATGAACAAAAGTGATTCTTTCAATGTTTTACTTCTTTTATGGTATGGAACCCTCGGTGCGCGAGTCCGACTCGCACTTGGCCGGTTTGCCGGTTTTTTATTATTTTAGGCCGAGTTCTGTGGAGCAGCGCTCGCAGATCGCCAACAATTTACGAAGGCCTGTGATTGAGGAACTCAGAAGTCAGAAGCACCAGTCACCAGAGTCGTCGGCGTAGCTGAAGTCATTCTATAATATGATGTTCATATCGATTTTTAAAAGAGAGACATGCGATTTGAAAACTTGTTCGTAAGAGAGCACACCACGGAACAAAATATCTCTTCTCGAAATTTAAAAGTTTCAATGAAATCATCGATAACTAATGTAATATTTGCATTGGTATAAATGGAATAGGCTGGTTACTCAGAAGGCATAAAATATGATTGGAATTTCGTGGATTTTCTACATGAATGACGCGATTTTTGTGCCGGAAAAAATAATTTTTTTTTCATCTAGCTCCGTCACCGTCCGCACAAATCTTGTTTCAGAAATATTTACTATTTACAGTTCGCAAATGACGATCATTAAGCGTCTCATTAGTTTTGCGGCGAAATTTACGGAGACGCCTAAATGTGAGCCGTGACGTCACGGGCCCGCTGTAATTATCCGGCCGCAGAAGTCCGCCATCCAACCGCCATCCGCCGCAGCGTCCGCCCGGCGAGCAGCGATCGCTTTGTGTTCGTAATTGCACCAACTACAGACTCTTTGTCTGCGGCTCTCGCTACCAGCTGTCCTCGCGCAGGCTCGACCAGAACTGCAGATTTTTGACGTCAAGCATTTAGAGTCAGACATTCTGTTGGCGCAGCGACGCTCGACACGTACGAAACGTCCAATGATGATGAATCCATCGACTCGATATCGACCGCCTTAACAATATGAATTACGATTCTACTAAATCATTACGATACTACAACATCGACACGATGAAATGATCGCTCCATCGTTCCATCGTGTCGGTCGTTCCATCTAATTATACCTATTTATTTAATGGAACGATTTACAAAAAAATGTCATATTCGATCGATACAAACTGATCCCTTGACTCATAGAATAGAACTGTCATTTTAATAGGTACATGAAGCGCTGAGCAAGCAATCGACAAGTTACTATGACAATGTACTTTGGTGATTGCTTCCTCAGCAAAGTTACACCCCCGACAGCGTTGGGTTTGGGGGGAGTAGGTGTAGGAAAATTGTGTAGCGACGGCTCGGGTATGCCATTTTAGACAAAGTATTTATTTTAGAAGTTGCGGGCACCCACTTGGACCTCTATGCTTTGTATCCTGTTAATTGTAATCTTATTTGGTCTAATTTATAGCTGTAAATAAAAAAAAATAAGTTATGTTCAGACCCATGCCTCTCATTGGAGGATCGCGGGTTTTACTCGTTATCCTTAACACGCATTTCTATTTTTTCGGATTTGTACTTTTTAGGAAACTATTAAGTAAAACGTGAGAATTCACCTCTAACCAAAGGTGTGCAAAGACCGTCAAGCTAAACATACTCGTAACAACAGGTTGAAACTTGAGAGAAGTCTTAAATGTTTCGCCCGTCATCATTTGGGGCGAACTACCGATGAGTAGAATAATAAGACAGGTTTGCTATGAGGAAGTAATAGTCTGCGTGATTTTTATGATGCAAAATAAACGTATGACTTTTAAAATAATATATAATCATTCAGTACACTGTGAGCAATCGTACACTACGTTCCGCACGTCTTCACCTCACCATCCAAACTGTGTGCCCGTCAGACTCGTGGAGTGCGTATTATACTTACTCGTACTACACTCATCATCTTATCATTATAATCATCAATCGGTCAATGTTAACTGTCTACTGCTACTTTTTACGGCATTCGACATTGTGATTGTGTAATTTCGTTAAAAGATTGTAAATTTTTGTTTTCGAAGCGCGATTACCATAATAATATGGCGAGACCAAGAGATATAAGAATAAAGTAATTTTAATAATGACCCACAAATAAACAAGTATCACAGCACAGCTCGTTATGAGAGCGAAGTCGTCCTCGCGGCCTCGCCTGAGCCGGTTGCTCGCCCTCGGCCTCGCGCTGCCCTGCGCGCTGCTGGCGGCCACGTGGCTGGCG
The DNA here is from genome assembly GCA_963855885.1 of Coenonympha glycerion. NCBI lineage: Eukaryota > Metazoa > Arthropoda > Insecta > Lepidoptera > Nymphalidae > Coenonympha > Coenonympha glycerion. The sequence continues at coordinate 19,056,585 of OY979629.1, forward strand.
GCACCCAGCACGCTACCGCCCGCCGACAGCTTCGTCAGCACAGCGGCGCGCTTCGGGCACCGCGCCGAGCGGCACTCCGTCGAGACGGAGGATGGCTACCTGCTCACCGTGTTCCGCATCCCGCGCGCCGGCAGCTGCCGCGGCGCCGCGCCGCGCCCCGTGCTGCTCGTGAGCGGCCTGCTGCTGAGCGCCGACTCGTGGCTGGGCGCGGGGCCCGGCGCGGCGCTCGGCCTGCTGCTGCCCGCCGCGTGCCACGACACCTGGTTCGGCAACGTGCGCGGCGGCACGTACGGCAGGCGGCACCGCGCGCTCGACCCCGCCGACGAGCGCTTCTGGCGATTCTCCGCGGACGAGGTCGGCGCCTACGACCTGCCCGCCACCGTCGACTACGTGCTGCGCGTGACGGGCGCCGACAGGCTCAACTACGTGGGGTACTCGCAAGGCGGCACCGTCGCACTCATCATGCTGGCGGAGCGGCCGCGGTACGCGCGCAAGCTCGGCGTGCTGCTCGCCGCCGCGCCGCCCACCGTGCTCACGCACGCGACCTCCCGCTTCGGCTGGCTGCTCCGGGCGTGCGACAAGTTCGGGGGCGTCCTGACCGGCGTCGGCGTGTACGAGCTGTTCTCCGCCGCGTCCCCGCTCCGGAGGCTGGCGGAGCGGTTCTGCAGGTTCGGCGCGGTCCGCGACGCGCTGTGCAGGGGCTTCTTCGAGGCGATCGACGCGCCGCACGCCGGCTCCGTCGCCGACGAGACGTACGAGACCCTGTTCCGGCACTTCCCGGCCGGCACGTCGGTGCGCTCGCTGGCGCGGTTCGGCCAGGCGCTGCGCTGCGGGGCGTTCCAGAAGTTCGACTTCGGCGAGCGGGAGAACCTGCGGCGCTACGGAAGCGCGCGGCCGCCCGCGTACGACCTGAGCGGAGTGGAGGTGCCCACGGTGCTGCTGCACGGCGCCGGCGACCGGCTGGTGGCGCTGCGCGACGCGCGCTGGCTGGCGGCGCGCCTGCCGCGCCTGCGCGAGCTGCACGTGGTGGCCGACCGCGCGTGGAACCACCTCGACTTCCTCTACAGCCGACACACCAACGCGAGCGTGTTCCCCGTCCTACAGCGCTACCTGCTGCAGTACGGCGCGCGCGCCGGGCCCCGCGGGCTCCGCTGCGCCGCGGGCTGCGGAAAGTTATCCTCGTGTCCAGTGAATATGACTATTAGTTGAGATTAACGACAAAAAGGCAAATTTTAAACAACTCTCAAGTAAACACCGTTCGCGCGAAGTAGTAAAAAACAATAATTAAAGGCAGTCTAAAGTCCTTTCGACGCTCGCATTCAAGGCGAGCTCATTAGCATAGCTTTATTTAATAATTATTTACTTATAATCATTTTGCATATCCTTCCTTGTTAACAAAATATTATACCGCAACTAAACTGCAAAAGAGCGAAATAATTGTAAGTCAACAACTTTATTTTAAGGACAATCATCTTTTGTAGTCCTACTCGATGGACGACAAAACGACGATATTATAAATAAATAATCGCCCGACTTCGAAATGATGTACAAAAAAAATCACTCTTTTTAGTGGCATTTTGTAGCTGATTGATAGTAATACACATGAAGTAGGTTTTTTTTAAAAAATAATTTTCTTAGTGCGTGCAGCCAACGTTGATCGATTTTTAAGTAAATACGTTACGTCAACAAATGAAATGAAATAAAAATGAATACATTTAAAGAAAGGAAACCAGAATCTAAAACCGTCCTTGTATATATGTAGAGTATCCGGGCTGATTGTGGCTGTCCCTCATTGCCGTTATAAATCGCAGGTGGCGAATGATCGCGGCTCGCTCGAGGCTGCCGGGAGCCCGTCATTTGTAGAGCAGCGAGCGCTGAGCGATGCGATCATCACTCAACATCAAGTGGACCATTTTTCGCGCCCCTCGCCCGCGGTGACGTCACAGATAGCCGCCGCGAGCAGCGATCGACTCGCGCATCAATCCCGAACGACTCGAGAGATTGTGACGGCCTTCTGCTGACGCAGACCCGGAAAACTTAAGCCTTTTGATATTATTCTGTTTACCTAAAGTAGGTATAAGAATAGGATGTAAGGAGTATAGATACTATATTTGTAAGTACTCAAAGTAGTGCAGTAAACGAATAACTTACTTTATGTAAGTACTACTTAACTAAGTTATTATTTATGCAACTTCCTACTAAGTAATTATGAAGTTTTTAGTTCTGACGACAATGTATGCAGGTCAGCTATGTGACATCATTTGAAATCCAATCGGCCAAACAACCCAATCAACTGCCTAAAAATCTTGTTTTTAAGGAAGAAACCTATTTATCTCAGTACGATGTGCTGCAGCGATTAGTCCTAAATCTTCGTTAACGATTTTCGTTTCGATTTAACTTTCTACTAGCTACATCGTGTATTCAGGTGCGAACTCAGAAGCCTCTCCGCCTCCGGAAGCAATAAACGAGAGAAAACCATTTAATATAGCATTAAAGGCGAGAGGAACTAAGAGATGAAATTAAAACCGCGCTCGTCCGCACTTCAATGCGGTTACCGCTTTAATATTCACTCCCCTCCCGCCCCCTCGCCCCTCCGCGCACTTCCGTGATATTTACTATTTCTTTTGAATGTAAAATTACCTTTTCATTTTTGAATCCGTCGAGCGGTTGTTATAAAATTGAATAGAACGAGTTTCGTCCGGCTCGCTTCGCTCGCGAGTCGCAGCTGAGCGATCTCTGTTCTTTAATATCCGAGCGGTTGAAGTGCATTTCTGAACTATGCATTTAACTAATTAAGTATTCATACGAACAATAACAATTTATAGATTGTAGTACAATATTGCAATATCATACGATGCACTGCGTTCATCGCTCTGAGACTGAGTTGTACCTAATCTCGTGGACTTACAGTGCCCTACAAATTGAATCACAGTAATACATTACTGCTTCGCGGTACAATAAATGACTCCGCGGTGGTATCTACAAATATAAATCCAAGCAGACAAAGCCAAAGATATACTATAGAATAGGTATCCTTAAACTGTGCCTACATGCAAATTCATCATTTTTAGGGTTCCATACCAATTTGGTAAAAATGGAACCCTTAGGTGAGACTTTCTCCGTCCGTCCGTCCGTCCGTCCGACCGTCCGTCTGTCACACTCGATTATTTCAGTAACTATTCAAGCTATCGACTTGAAATTTAGAATAGTTTGTTGTCGCCCATGACTAGCGTGCTTTGTTTACGGTCACGTAGATGGCAGCATTGGGCCGGAAGCGCCACTTACGCGCGCGGCGGCGCCACTTACGCGCTCGGTGCCGCTACTATCGCGCGCAGTGGCGCCACTTCCGTTTTGTTTTTACTTGTACAAAGGGTGATACGAATGTATTAAAAGGGCGAAACGGGGAGAACGAGTCAGAGTTGTTTTAATCGGTTTCGAGTCTTGTTCTAGTCTTGATCGAGTCTTGTTTTAGTTATGGCAGTCTTATTTTCGTAACGCGAGCAGTAACGGTTAAGCAAAAGTGCAAAGTGAAGAGTCAACGTAGTATCTCGTAATATCAGAAGTGCTCAAGAACCACGTGTCCCGGTATGCCTCGAGAAGAAAGGCATAAACGCAGGCGGACATCCAGTTGAATTTGGTAACATTTTTCTTTGTTAATTAGCAGCAGTGATGCTTTCATCATTGGAAAGGGAAGCGACGCTGTCAAAGTGAGTTGAAACATTTTATTAGTCTCAGTTATTTTATCTGAATTTGGCCCATTATCGGATAATGTTAATATGTGGCTAATGGGTAGAAGCGCATTAAGTTTGGTTATTAAGAATATTTTGTTAAATATCAGGCCTAAATAACTAAAGAAAACAGTATAAATTGTTACGATTAACAATAAAGAATTAGACAAAAATAGATCTCCTAGGAATGAACAATTTGCGAAATAATTATGTGGTCCTTTTCCTAAACGGAACATTTTTTTGTTTTATGTATCTTAAACGAAGATCTTAGAGCATTATAGTAATTAATAAATATTGAACCATGTTATATGAATGTAGTCGATTCGATGGTTTATAGTGGGTTCGATTCCCAAAACTGGAAAATGTTCGAGGGATGAGCATGAATGTTTTCCGGCGCCGGAGTATTTCATTATATTTATTATTAGTACCCATAATGCGAATGTTTGGGGCGAGATTGTAATATCCTGATATTTAACTACTAAATATAACTTGTAATTGGAAAAGGATTAAAAGGTTACTTTAATCTAGTTTTGATTCAAAGTCTGAAGTTAGTCATTTTCAATCTGGTACGTCTTTTGTAAACATGTGGTAGAAATTCTAGTTATTATTCGTAATATTATGATGTCACGTCTTGTTAAACGGAAAAGAATCACATTTGACGTAATAATCGTACGTGGGACGTCGGGTCACGACGAGTGGAGTTCGGCTGTCGTGTCGGAGGAAGTCGGCACAGTTTTTAAAGTTCAGTCGCTATCTTCTCTTATACTTTTGGCAGTGATCAAATGCTATCGTGAGTGTTAATGTAAGTGCAGTGAAGTTACCTTAAGTGCTAGTGTGTATCAATAGTACCTAGTTGAATCAAATCAGTATTAACGGCTTATTGGTATTTTAAATACCACGTGAGTTTATACATGGGCAGAGATTTCTCTCGAATTGTAGCTAGTTTCATGGAATAACTTGGCTTACAAACGCGTGAACTTAAAAGGATCTTTTTCGCCATGATTTAAAATTCCATTGCGATTGAAGTGCCGTGGAAAGCACACTTTGGATAAAGTAAAGAGAAGTAATTGTTACAATCTACGTTACAGATAGCTTGCCATATTGTGAATTATTAATACGTAGGAACTAGGAACGAACATCGTTTCGAGCGAATGAACGTAGCTACGAATGTACGGTCGAATCGGTGACACTGCTATTCGATAATGTCAATTATTATACATTACCTACATGTCTCAACGATTGACACCCTTAATTTAGATGCTCCATGATCAGAATATGAAACTGTGTTGAATTCTACTTTATAACCGTCCAAATCTATTTCAAAACAACGTGTCATCATAAGGACGAACTTCGTCTGTGAAACCAGAAATAAAATTACGTCAGTATCACCTGTTTGAAAAAAAGTGACTACCCGCGAAATTGTTAAAGAATTGTTTAAAAAATGTATTTTTCCTCATAGCAATTCCTCAGCAAGTTTTGGCATTGTTACTTGTTAGTTGATGAATATTAAAAAAAAACGCTGTGTAGATTAGTATCGCCAGTTAAATAAAATTACAGTTAACAGAGAAACTACCTATGTCGATGATAAAAGACCTTAGCTGTCGATAGATTACGCGGTTGTACTTACTATACGGATATCCACTAAAAGGAATTTATTGCACATGAAAGTTGCTATATATGAACACACGAATGTCGTGTCGATCTTATTAATTCCGCGATTTTTCAACGATTAATGAATACCGTTCCTCGGAGAGGTTATTATTTGGTGAAGTCATAGGCCATAGGCTTTATGGGTGGTTACTTATTGCCACTGCTAGTTTGAGTTGGAAATATTTCGTGGCTAGAAGGAATCTGAACTATTCAAAAAAATATTTCACATAGGCCTAACGTACAGGATCTTGTTGTATGATAAATGTGATATATGAATTGATAGTGAAGTGATAACTACTGGTCGACTTAACGTTTACAAGAATTCTAACTCACCTACACGCCAGAGTATGCATTAACGTCAAATATGAAACTGACCACATTTTCAAGAGTTTTCGTAAACAACATTACTGGGATACGGATAATGGTTACTACCCGGATAATTTCAAGATTCAAGCTACATTGCATTCGCGACTCATTCAAATCAGGAGAGGCCGAACGATAAATAAATAAACACATATTATATGATAGCTAAACTTAACTTAAGGCACCGATGTATAAGGTAAAAAAGGAACTTTAAGGAAACAAAGTTCATAAAGTCACTGTACAATATAATAAGATGAGAATGTCAGATGTTGTCAAGGTATTATTTTCGATTGGAGATTATATTATGGCTGATTTTTGTGTCTAATGTATTTGCTTCGAACATAAAATTTAAAATGTGATGTGAAATTGCCCCAGATATCCTTATTGAACACTGGTATGACGTAAAATTGCGCCAGATATCCGAAGTGAACACTGGTATGACGTGAGATTGCGCCAGATATCCGTAGTGAACACTGGTATGACGTGAGATTGTGCCAGATATCCTTAGTGAACACTGGGATGACGAGAAACTGCACCAGGTATCCTTAGTGAACACTGGTATGACGTGAAATTGCACCAGATATCCGTAGTGAACACTGGTATGACGTGAGATTGTGCCAGATATCCGTAGTGAACACTGGGATGATGTGAGATTGTGCCAGATATCCTTAGTGAACACTGGGATGACGAGAAACTGCACCAGGTATCCTTAGTGAACACTGGTATGACGTGAAATTGCACCAGATATCCGTAGTGAACACTGGTATGACGTGAGATTGTGCCAGATATCCTTAGTGAACACTGGGATGACGAGAAACTGCACCAGGTATCCTTAGTGAACACTGGTATGACGTGAAATTGCACCAGATATCCGTAGTGAATACTGGTATGACGTGAGATTGTGCCAGATATCCGTAGTGAACACTGGGATGATGTGAAATTGTAACAGATATCCGAGTGAACACTGGTATAATGGTAACCGTGAGCCACGACCCTAGATGGCGGGTCAATACACGCTCAAGTTAACAAGTTGCCACATTCGCACTGTAGCATCTTCTGTTCTGTTGTAAAGGGAAGGTAAATAATGGATATTCTGAATTCAATGTACACATTCAGAATGATCCTGACGTCGAATCACCATTTGCTTAAATTATTATCTTCTGTTCTCAGCAATTACACCAGACAAACACGCAATTCGGGACGAATGCGTGTGCAGGAGGGCCGGATGTTGTCGCCCATGACTAGCGTGCTTTGTTTACGGTCACGTAGATGGCAGCATTGGGCCGGAAGCGCCACTTACGCGCGCGGCGGCGCCACTTACGCGCTCGGTGCCGCTACTATCGCGCGCAGTGGCGCCACTTCCGTTTTGTTTTTACTTGTACAAAGGGTGATACGAATGTATTAAAAGGGCGAAACGGGGAGAACGAGTCAGAGTTGTTTTAGTCGGTTTCGAGTCTTGTTCTAGTCTTGATCGAGTCTTGTTTTAGTTATGGCAGTCTTATTTTCGTAACGCGAGCAGTAACGGTTAAGTAAAAGTGCAAAGTGAAGAGTCAACGTAGTATCTCGGAATAAGTTATAGATAATAGTGACGCGACGTCATAACAATCGTAAAAATTTGAAAATTGTTTTTATTTTTATTTAAAAAGGGGGGAAAACCGGGTCGACAAATTTTCAAAATGAGATAACAATATTGAGTGGGGTATCATATGAAAGGGCGTTACTTGTGTATACTAAAACTAATTTTTATTTATTTTTATGCCTGATAGTTTTTGATTTATTGGGCAAACTGTCGAAAAAAATACCGTTCCCCCCCCCCTTATCTCCGAAGTTTACCAATCGAAAAATCTGAAATAATTATGATCAATAGAAGTTAATGTATATTTTACAGGAAAAATAAAATCAACTCACTGACTAATATACTTTTTTTGATAATGACAATAATCCGCCAAAAACAAAGTTACGTTTGCGGTTTGCCAACAAAAGTACCTACACGTAAATTATACTCGTAAATTCATGAAAAAAAGTGATTCTTTCAATGTTTTACTTCTCTTATGGTATGGAACCCTCGGTGCGCGAGTCCAACTCGCACTTGGCCGGTTTTTTTTACTACACTACTACGAGTTTTATAGTTACATTTGAAGTATGGACCAATAATGATTCGCTAAGAGTATTTGGTGACTGAGGACTCGTCCGCCGATTAGCACGTCAAGTTGTGAATGAAAACAACATACTCGTAAACGTCTGTTTGAGAAGTGATTGAAACCATTCATCGTCCAAAATGAACTTTCTATAGGCGTTACCCGAAGTGCCTCTACATAAGTTACACGCGAGTGAATTAAAAGTAGAATATTTAGCGACACGAGCGCTGCTAGCCGACACTCCTCGTCTCCAGGGCGTCGTGTACTCTAAGCGCGATGAATATGCGCCAACACTTCTCCGCTTTCTCCATACTGTGCCCGTTGGCTCTCTAATAGCAACTGCGAAGGTACGCAGAAAATTTATTGCTACCATAAACAAAAACATTACATGGACACTTGAGGAAGGACTCAAGAAGCTATATTCCCCTATAATAAGGCTAAAGGCAGACGTTAAAAGCTCTTGCTTGTACCGAAATTCTTTAAAAGATATGAAAAAAGGTGACACCTGGTGTATGCAACCATAAATATATTATAGAGCTCGTATATTATATTAGCTGTATGTGGCAGGACGAAGCCTTTTTTGAGCGTCATCTCATAATCTCCGGATATACGTCGTGTCCGCTGTCCGCCCCCTGACGCCCTGACCGCCTTCACGAGACGCCCGGACGCTGTCGACCGCTGTCCCGGTGCGCCCGGTAGACCGCGAGCCGTGAGTGACACACGAAAACACACTGTTTTGCTCACGCAGCTGTACCAGCAGATATCTAATATTTAAATAAAATTTCACCATCATTGAGCATAAAAGTAGATCTATGTGTGATAACATTGAATTTAATATTGCGATAGGCAGTGGCCGGCGACATCATATTCCGCATCCTTGAGTTATGATTTTTTTTTATCAGAAAGGGTAAACCCATAACTGACTTCTCTACACCTGCTTTTTCTTATACATATAACGTCGTCTAACATCACTGTTTTTCACCGAAAAGAACGAGCAAAAACGCGGCACTCGCTCTTTTTTTAATTGTGTTTAAAATTTTACGTTTTATGTTATGTAAGCATACAATAAAAAACAGTGGCACTCCGGCAATGCCGACATACCTATTATTATTTTTATATTTCTGCAGAAGGGCGACACCATAATGTAATACCTAGGTCCATGGTGGCGTGATGGACCGTAAACAAATATGATATTTTATTAACTTTAGCTCTCAAAGATACAGGAAGAAGACTTATAAAAACAAACGCACATACTTCACAGAAGCCGCGAAAAGTTGCGCCTTTAAATCCTTCGAAAAAGTTTTGTTTTTTCGCGAGAACCACTCGGAGGTAAACACTCGATCCGCTAGCGTGTTACAAGAGTGGATTTAATCATTACAAGAAAGAAGCCGGCACTCGGGGTAAAAGTAATTTATCAAGTTTAACGAGTTCCAGTCAACGGTTTTATACTTCCTCTCATACGTAATATGACATTGTGCCGAAACTCGCAAAATTTTTGAACACAATTAAAAAAAAAGAGCCGAGTTTTTTTGCCCTTTTTTCTCGGTGAAAAACAGTGTCAGTAGATGAATTATGACTAAATATCCAAGTAATTATGTTCAATATTATTCGTACATATCAATTACTATTATACGTTTTATGGTCGAAAAGTTATTTGAACATTCAGCCTAATATTATACCTGCAGTGACGACGGCCCATCTAACATGCAGCAGTGGAGCAGAGAGGCGTTAGAGTAGAGGAAAGCTCAGATCAAGGATGTTTGTTGATCGCGACGAATGTCACGGAGACCGAGATTCTTTCTGGCTGAGATCGAGATGCAGTGACGGGTGCGTTGTGGACACGCAGCAATGGTTATACCTAGCGCTCTTTCAGCGCCGTCTTCTCGTTCTCGTGATGTCCTAGTGACGATCCACGGCCCACCAGCGGCTCAGCAGCCAGCAGCTGCTCACTGCGATTACAGAGAGTGGGTGCGCGGTGCGAGCGTTCACTACAAGTACGATAAAACTCGATGCAACAGCTGAAATAATACTAATTGTAAGTACCTACCGACGCAACGGTATTACTGAATACCTAATGACTGTAATTATATTCAAAAATCGTTGCGTAGGTACCTACTGGCCTCATTATTCACACTTGTACAAACAAATCTTACCTAAGTAATAGTTAAACATTAATAATTTGAAATTGAATTTTGTGTAATAAAAAGTAAACAAACTCAGAATCATCAGCTCTATGGATTCATTTATTGATTTAATTCACAAAATAATAAGGAACATCGCATGAATGCTCCTACACGCGAACGCGACGTGACCGCCACGCGGGGACGTGGTCGCTTCTGCCATTGTGCACGACGAATTTATAGAATGTTCACATGCATGTATGAGTCACCAACGAAGTTAGTGGTTAACATTTAGTAGGTATCGGGAGGTCAATGTGCTTCGACCGGTCATCAGCTGATATCAGGCGCGGCGAGCGGGCACGGCGGGCGGCAGCGGGCGCGGGAGCGGCGGGCGCGGGAGCGGCCGTGGGGCGGCACGCGACGCGCAGCTCCACGTCGGCGGCGCGTCCGCAGCGCGCGCGCGTCACGGTGGCGCTGCGCAGCGCGTCGTCGATGCGCAGCGTGACGTACGCCGCGTCGCGCACCGCCACGCGCACCGCCGCCGCCGCGTCGCCGCCACACAGCAGGCTCTGCACGACACAAATCAATTTAGCAGCATGTTATTGTGTCTCCATAAAAGTAAAAAAAAATAGGAAAAATTGTGATGATTGAAAGTTTCGAGTTCATTGTAAGAATGTAAGTAGGTACTCGTACCTGATCGATCAACCCGCTGCACTGGCCGCTGGGGATAGTGAAGCTAGAAGTGCGCATCGGCGCCGCGTCCGTCACCCCCGCGCCTGCGCAAAGCACAATAAGTACCTATGGTTAATGTGAATCATACGCAATCGATTTCGACGAGACAAGTCGCACGACGCAAAGCATGTGATGCGAAAAGCGTATTGACGACAAAAACAATACCAGTGACACTCACTCTTCTCCAGTGTAGTCGTGTAGAGCGCGTGCTGCGCGCTGAGCGCGGGCGCGACGAGCGCCAGCAGCCCGCACAGCAGCAGCGCGGCGCCGGAGCCCGCCATGCTGCGACGCGCTGGAGTGGCGGGCGGCGGCGTGCGGCGCTACATAAGGCGGCGACGCGCTCATTACTGCATTACTGCAATTACGCGATTCGTCGCGACAATTACACGCTGATACTATAGCACTTGCAATTCAAACAAACTCTTACCTAATAGGTACTCGCACCTAAGCTGTAAAATTTCATGAATGAAAAAAAGATATTTCAATCCACAAAGACGCGCCCCACTCCGTCAAAATCGCTTATGTTTCATTCGATTCGTATGGACTTTGATAGAGTGGGGCGCGTCATTGTGGAAAAATGTGAATACTTATAGTCTAGGATCCCGCTATACAACGACCTTCACCGAGCTGTTTATTGGATGAAAACTATTGTATATCCAATTTAATATGTTAATAAATATATCGCAAGTGGGTTGCCAAAAAAATATTTGTCCAGGGTATGATTAATTAAGAATTAAAAAAAAAAACATTGTAACATAGACTCCTATTTGTTACAGTTTAGTTGACATCGTAGTTCAAAGTATATTGGATGTTATCAATAGTGCTGTTTGCCAGAAATACTTTCCTGGCTAAGGAAAGTATTTCTGCTCTATATTTTTTGGCAAAAGAAAGTTAACGGATAATAATATCGCAGGTAAATAAGCACAATTGCAATTTGCGACCTGCAGAATCGCTCATCCAATCTACATCCATAATTACATAAGTAATTATGGTAATTAGGTTTGGTATTCTGCGGCTATTATATTATTAGCTCTGTGATATTATATTAAACATAATTAAGTACTTCAAATTTTTCAGGTGATGTACTTTGGAGCTAAGGGGAACGATGTTTTTTGCGAGTGCGAGTATAGACGACGTATACAAAAAAAAATCCGCATTACGTTAGGCCGCGGTCTCGGGGCGCAGGCTCTAAAAATAAAGCGTACACGTGCGCGGCGCGCCGCATTCCGCCGACACACCGGTGACACCGGCCGCTCCGGAGCACGCGCGCTCCGTGCGTCGGACGGCGACACTCGACGTGCAGCGAGCGACGCGCGACGCGGGACCGGTGCGCTGAGCGGATGGCGGGCGACGAGCGGCAGCGGTGGAGCGGTGCTGAGAGCGAGGCGCGCGCGGCCGTGGTGCTGCGCTGCGTGTTCGCGCGTCTCGCGCCGCGCGACCTGTGGCGCTGCGGCGCCGTGTGCCGTGCGTGGCGCCGCGCTGCCGACGACCCCGCGCTGTGGCGCCGCGCCCTGCGCCCGCGCATCTCTCCCGCCGCCCTGCGCGTCCTCGCCGACGACACCAGCGGTAAACTTAATTAAAATAAGATAGCATGTCGGTTTTTATTCTTATTACTATCATCACGTCATATGCAGATGAGCATCTAAGGATAGTAATTACGCTGACACAAACTGAATTTTCCTGTCAGATGGCTCCCCGTGGTCATGGCGATACGAGTACCAGTTGTCGGCGTCGCGCTGGCGGCAGCGCGCGCGGCTGTGGGCGCGCGGCGCGGGCGCGAGCGCGGCGGCGCTGCGCTGCGTGGCGCTGCACGCGCGCGGCGACTGCGTGGCGCTAATCGACGAGCACGCGCTGCTGACGGTAACTAACAAGTGTTAGACCGTTGCTGCTGCTGCTGCCTGCGCTCAAAGAACCGCGAGTTTCATTGCTCACCATCGTCACGATTACGATTATATTGTTATACCTATACGTATTACGATTGCACAACAGCACACTTTGCCGATTGGGAGAGTCCGTAATTTTATACTGATTTTCAGATTTTCGAGCTCACGTCTCGTGCGGCGGCCGGCGACAGCGCGGCGCCGCGGTGGAGCGTGCGCAGCAGCTGGACGGTGAGCGCGGAGTGGCGCGACGTGGCGCACGCGCAGTGGGCGCCGCCCGCCGCCGCCGGCGCCGCGGGCCGCGCGCTGCTGCTGGCCGCGCCGCTGGCCCTCGCCGACCGCCACGAGATCCTCGTCATCAGTTTTGACGGTGCGTGACGAACAGAGCTCGGGGAGCCGCCGCGTGATCGTCGCGCTAACCCGGCGCGTGTTCGCAGAGCGCTGGCGCGCGCGCGTGGCGTGCCGCTGCGCCGGCGCGCTGGCGTGCTGGGCGAGCGACGCCGCCTTCCTCACGCTGCAGCTGCACTTGCTGGCGCCGGCCCGCGCCTGCACCACGGTGTGGCTCAACGCCGCCTCGCAGGTGCGCTATTGTAACATTTATTCAACAATATGAAATATCAAAAATAGAAATATCACAAAAAGAAAAATCGAATAAATTTATTAAACTTTGTACCGACACCGAGTGTGTTAAGACTATTGAGGAATGATTACTACAGCGGCGTGGGTGTCATGTGTCGTGTCCAGGAGACGCAGTCGGAGCACGCGGGCGTGGCGGCGCCACTGCTGCGGCTCTACAACGAGGCCGCCGCGCACATTTCGTGAGTTTTATTACACTGACAAACTGACCGGCAGACGAGTCTGAGCTAAGTCTGAGCTAAGTCTGAGCTACGCTACGCAATGTGACTTTCATTCCTCGTTTCACAAAATAAATAATTTAAAATGAATATGTCGTGTTGTCAGCCACATTCTCGTAGCGCACGTGCCATGTCTAACAGAAGATATCCGGGACGACGCGTCAGATGACGCGGTGGATAACGCGGTGGATAACGCGGTGGATAACGCGGTGGATGACGCGGTGGATGACGCGTCAGATGACGCGACGAATGACGAGCCTTCCGCTGCATATTACCACTCTTTGAACTCGGTTAGTATTTGTGCAAATACTAATAATAATAATAATAATTTGTATATTATTATCATTATTATTAGTATTTGTGCGCTGAAATAGCATTGTACCACCGTTTCAGGTTGTTTTAAGCGTTTGACTCATTTATTAACTTCAATAAAAGTAAATCTCTACTTTACATTGTTTCTATACTGGTACAAGTAGCTAGTTTCAGTAGTACACTGAAACTTAACCTATATTATTCTGTTTAAACTCACAGTGCAGCCTGTATTACAATCTGTGCAACAACATTCAACAATAATAATCAAAATTGTATCTTGGCTACCATTTAGCGACTTTCGTGAGAGCAACGTTAGTTTTTATATTTTTTGAACTTTATTCGATTTCTATACATCATGACGCAACGCTATTTGTCACTTGGCTCAGCCTGCCGTGCGACGCAGTGCTACTACACAACATCCGCGCTCGGCGACGAGTCTATAGTGATAGGGTAGGTATACTAACTTCCCACCATACCAATGGGATTTTTATATCGTTGTTTATACAGTTTTTCGCCCCAATTTCGAGTAGACTCGTTTAGACTAAACGAAACGGATTTCTCCATAGGTACGTACATCTTCAGTCAGCGTCCTAAGCGGAAGCATTATGAACTATAAGATTTCGGCGCTTCTATACGCTCGAGGCGCTGGCTGTAGGTAGAATATGTATGGAGAAATCCGGAACGTCGTACAAAAATCTGATCTAAACTTCTAACCCTACATAAAGTCTGTGACCCTACAGATAGGTGCACTGAGCAAATTTATAAATTTTGAAGAATTCTGAGTCAACGATGTGGTTACCGGTGCGGCGCTCGGCAGGCCCCCGCGCGCTCGTGCGGCCGCTACCTGGTGGCGGCGGGCGGGGCGCGGGGCGCGCGCGGGCGGCGCGGCGTCGCCACCGCGCTGCAGCTGTGGCCGCTGCCCGCCGCGCTCGCGCTGCCGCCGCTGCGCGTGGCGGACGAGCTCGCGCAGCGCGTGCGCAGCCGCCGCGCCCGGCGCGACGTGCGCGACGAGCGGCCGCCCGACCCGCCCGACGAGCGGGCCGTGCGCGCGCTGTGCACGCCGCCGGCCGCCACCTGCACGCTCGACGACCAGATATTCGCTATCGTACTGCATCCTACGTACGTCTGAATGTTCAGTAATCTATAGATTGAACGAAACAAAAACTTTCAAGATTTTGATTCCAAAAATGTATTATACTAGCAGAAACCCGAGGCTTCGCCCGCGTAAATTTTAATTTTCCCTACACACGGGAACCGTCGTTTTTTAAATTAAAAGTAGCCTTTGTGTTAATTTAGGACGAAATCTGTCTCCACTCCAACTTTCAGCTAAAAATTTTCAAGAGTTGTGGCGTGAAGGAGTATATCTCCCGCATAAATATCTGTCTTTCACTATTCACGCAGAACCATGGATTTTCCCGGGCTAAAAAGTAGAATAATATTATATGTTTGGGTATTTAAGGTTTAGATTTGACTGGCAGGTAACAGGTGATTGAATGAATTAAAGCAACACGTCTTTCTTTCTCGGTAGTTTTATTGCGACTATTGTAAAATGCAAACTACATTCTTGATAAACTGGCGTCTGGCGTCTGAAAACCAGCGCTCAGACCTATAGCCTGAGCCTTCATGCTGAGACGCCACCATTTCAAATTTATAGGAATAGGGTTTTATATTTATTTTGTTTGTTTAATCTTTTACCTTTTTCTTCTTGTTTTATATTTTAGATCTTCTAGTTTTTTGTTTTACGTCATGTACCTATTTCTATTCTTTCTATCTCAACTCGCGTCAGCACGCTTCCCGCCCGCTTTAATCTGAGAGCACGTTGCAGCGCGCGCTGCGTGTGGGCCGCCACGGCGCGCGGCGCGTGGTGCGCGTCGCTGCCCGCGCTGCGCCCGCTGCTGCGCCTGGCGCCGCCCGCGCCCGGCGCCGAGTGCGCGCTGCCGCCGCACTACGTGGGCGCCGCCGTCGACCGCCACTACTTCGCGACGTGCGTACACATTCCGAATGCCGTGCCGTGTGCCGTGCCTTGTGCCGTGCTGCGGGCCCTCGCCTGACGCGCTCGTGTGCTGCAGGCCGGCGGGCTGCGGCGCGGCGCGCATGCTGCTGTGGTCGCTGCGCGGCGCGCTGCCGGCGCGCGCGCTGCACACGGCCGCGCCGGCGCACGCCGCGCTGCTGCTGCCGCGCGCGTGCGCGCCGAGCGGACACGCGCTGCTCGTTCTCACCAGCGACGCGCTGCAGGTACGAATGCTCTCCGCGCATTCGCGATTTCGTGCACCTTCCTTAAATAACTATTTTTTTTTTTGTAATCACGGTAGGCTTTAGGCTCTGCATTTACACTAAACACTAATAAATGATATTGTTTTTTTTGCAGGAGTGGTGCACTCTAGATGACTGATATCAGTGGTGCAAAGTTAAACTTATTCATAAACATAAAATTAAACAAATTATATATATTTATGTTTTAGTAATTAAGGTTCATATTTTACTGGCGTGAATAAATTAAAGCAATACGTTTTTCGTTCACGATAACTTTATTTGGACTAATTATTGTAAAATGTAAAATACATGACATAGGAATCCGCGGATCTAACTATTCTACCTATTAGTTCTTTACGTCAACATGCCGCCCACCAAAGCAGCCTAAAAAATTAGATATTATTATAATATTATAATATTGCGCGTGCGTAAGTGTCTATAACTATCCTTCTTCATCATCATCACCATCATCATCACATCAGCCTGCGGACGTCCACTGTTGAACATAGGCCTTCCCAAGCGAGCGCCACCACACCCTGTCCTCAGCCTTCCTCATCCAGCCGCTTCCCGCCACCCGCTTAATGTCGTCGGTCCAACGAGCTGGAGGGCGCCCCACACTACGTTTACTTGTACGCGGTCTCCACTCAAGGACTTTTCGGCTCCATCGGCCATCGCCCCTACGACGCGCGTGACCTGCCCACTGCCACTTCAGCTTGCTTATAGTTTGGGCTATGTCAGTAACCTTGGTTCTCCTGCGGATCTCCTCATTTCGGATTCTGTCCCTCAGGGAAACTCCTAACATAGCCCTCTCCATGGCCCGCGGCGTGACTTAACTAGCCTTCTTATTTACATAAATAAAAATATTTACAAATACTTAAAACACAATCGGAATTTTTAGACATGCTTTGATTCTACAAACTTGAGTTGATTACATAACGATTAATTTTGATTAATTTTGATATGAAAATTGACTTGAACTCGAACATGGAAATAACAATAAAGAATAATAATAAGGCGGTTTCCTATGAAATTGCCGTTCTTTAGTAAGTACTGGACATTTCAATAAAAAAAAAAGTTTGTAATGGCTTTGTATTCTAAATTCAAATTAATTTGGTTTTAAAACCGTTACATTCTTTTTACAAACTCAGTCTTTTGTTTTTTGATTAGCGTCGTATTTTCATTACATTATACTAATGATAATAATAATAATAAAATGCTTTAATACTCCAAAAACTTAAAATTAAACATCTTCATTTACATAAATCTTATAGTTAATTCTTACTCTAAAGTTCATATAAGTCATGACAATTTTAAGGCGGGGAACTTGAATATATTTCGTCATAATACATATGTAACTACCCTATTCCTATATTATTTGAATATCCGCTCTTGACTTAGAGGAGAATACAAAAGTTAAATAAACGAGTCTTCGGCTTAAATATACAGCTTCGCAGACTGTCTAAGTAACGAGGATGGTTACCTGAAGCAATACTAAGAATAATAATCAAACTAAGACGAAGTCATAATGTTGCCTCCTTGTTCGTGTATTGAGAGGAGCGAAGCTTGTTCATGTATTGAACTTCTAATGACCTATGGAAATAGGCTTAATCGATAAGGTAAACGATGTCCTATCGCATAGCAGTATGCATTCCATGATATAAAGATACATGGTTTTCACCATATGCGCGCAGTCGATCAAGAACGCCGCGCGACATATATAAGGGGACGCGGAGCGCTGAGCGCTGAGATCCGAAGTTAAATTTGAGTTATGGTATACGGACCGATGATGTAGAGCGCTTCACTAAGGTGGTAAAGCCATGTAATATTATTACATGGGTTATGAAATAGAGTGCGTTGGTCGCACGCAAGGCCGTAAAGAGCGATGTTCGAGTGGACAGTGCGCTGAGGCGGCTTATGTGTATGGGCGTCCTCTTAATAAGGTAAAGCAAAGGTGGAGGCTTGAAGTAGAAGGAAGTATTGTTCTGAGATGATATTTTATAATGTTCCACTGGGACATTATATGAACTTGCACAGCGCCGACCGATGGGACATTGATCTCATTAAGCGGTCGTACCAAAAATCTTGTATATAATGGCAAAGCATGCTTTGCCTGAATGGTGCAACGCAACCATGAAAGACATTATCAAAGATATAATATGAAGGGAGACTCGGGACGAGAGCGCCTGAGTCCGAGGTGATATTGGTGCATGACATGAAGACTTATGATGGCTAGTGCGTCATGCTGGTGGACATGACGTATTCTAAGAATAATAAATATGAAATTAAGTGGAGTGAATGTCCGTACCTACATATATGGTATTACGGGTAAGCGTCCTAAGTGGCGTATCTATCTGTATGACGTCGAGTGTATTGATGTGTCGCAGCTGGCTGTTGTACTATAAGTAATACGGTAGGCTGCGCCTTCAGGCCTTGATGTTTGCAGAGTGTCTCTTGGTCTCTAGTATGCGTGACACCGCGCTTAAGGTGCTGATCTCTTATCCTCACCGGGATAAGAATAACACATATCTGGGGCGGTACAACCGTTAGGGGCGCTCTTGATAGAGTGCCCCATCATCACATCACATAGGTGTAACCTCCACCTTAATGAGGCTGTTTATCTCATATCCCTCCGGGGATGTGAACATAGGTGTAACCTCCACCTTAATGAGGCTATTTATCTCATATCCCGGGGATGTGAACATAGGTGGACCGCCACCTTGAAGCGGCTAGTCTTACGTCTCTTATGAGAGATGGGGGGGAGATCTCACCCTTCGGGGCGCCTTCGGGGTTCTGGGCGGATGCGGGAGCTCACCATTCTGGGTGAGTGCGGGGCTCAGGATCATCTTTTTCATAAAGATGCCACTATCGAACGCTTACCGAACGCAGTGCTAGGTGTATGGAGGCTTATAGTCGAAGTACGCCGGGCTGCTAGTAGGGCCTACTTAGTAAACAATTATGAAGCAAGAACCATGTTATAAGGATCAGACATTGCGTCTGGTCCTATTTTTATCACTTATTAAATTATGGTCTTGGGTTTGGCAGTAGCCGGATTCAGGACCTATTTTTATCACTTGATAAATTATTATGGCTTCGGGACTAGTGGACTCATGACTTCTGACGCTCTAAAAGGATTTGGGATACTAGATAGATAGATAGATAGATAAACACTTTATTGCACACCACAGAATAAAATATAGAAAAGAAATACTTAAATTAAATACAAACAAACTTAGGAGTACAATTTGGCGGCCTTATCGCTACATAGTGATTTCTACCAGGCAACCAATAATAATGTGAAGGAATATTTGAAACTGGATACGCGGTTGGTGGTGCGGGGTGCCAGAATAAATAAATACAATAAACTACTTACAATAAATTACTTATACTATAAACTAAACTATATTATATATACTTGTACATAAATACAAATATATACATATGTATATACATAAATATAAATATATAAAATAATACAAATACAATAAAAATAATCCTCAAAACAATAGAACAAGAGAGGATATAATAAGTATTGAGATTACAAATTTATAGGTGACAGTTAGTCATCAGCACTCAGGCAACTGGGATATAAAGTGATCTTTCACAAGTCTTTTAAACTGTCCTATAGTCTGGGCCTCTCTAATATCGAGAGGTAAGGCATTCCAAAGATTAATAGCCTGAATCGTAAAAGACTTATGAAAGAAGGAAGACCTATGCGCAGGCATCATCAAAATAAGTTTCCTCGAAGAACGGAGCAATTCTCCAGGTTGACCTACAAAATTGAATTTCTCTTTTAAGTAATGGGGCGCAGAAGGATGAAACAGAACACAGTACAGAATGGAAAGGATGTGTAGATTCCGGCGAAGTCGGATAGGTAACCAATTAAGACGAGAACGAAATTGTGAGATATGGTCATATTTGCGTAAACCAAATATGAACCTAATAATGGAATTCTGAAGTCTCTCAAGCTTACTTAATTGGTTTTCATTTAAGTCGACAATGCTTGCGTCAGCGTAATCAAGAATAGGAAGGAGAAGAGTCTGTGCGAGCATAATTTTAGTAGGAATTGGAAGAATAGATCGAAGGCGACGCAAGGAGCCCAAGGATGCAAATAATTTCCTACTGACTTGTTTAACATGTTGAGCCCAGCTTAAGGTCCTATCAAGATACACTCCCAAATACTTTACGTTCTCACAGTACGGAATAACAACATTATTGAACTCAATAGGAGGAAGTGACCGCCAGTCAATTTTCGATATCTGCTTTTGGCTACCAATAACGATTGCCTGTGATTTACTCGGATTTACATTAAGTCCAAATGATTTGCTCCATTCAAGGACGGAGCAAAGGTCTGAGTTCATTCTGGCGATTGCATCTGGCAGGTTTTCAAACGAAGACTGGGTATAAAGCTGGACATCATCTGCATACATATGATAGAGAGAAGAAAGGTTATGACTGATTGAGTTAATGAAGATGGAAAAGAGCAATGGTGACAACACGCCGCCTTGGGGCACACCAGCAGAGATATCGCACCAAGAGGAATGAGTTTCCTCAAAGCGAATACGCTGCCGGCGACCACTAAGGTAACTCTGAAACCAGTCAATAACTGATGGAGATATGTTAAGAGAACGCAACTGACCTAGTAAGATATCAAAATCCACCGTGTTAAAAGCATTGCTGAAGTCCAGCAAAGTCATAACAGTGAGTTGCTTGTTGTCCATGCCCCAACGTATGTCGTCAGTAACTTTTATTAAAGCTGTAACCGTACTATGACCAGGACGAAAACCGGACTGGAAAGGATTAAACAGACAGTTTCTATTAAGGAATAAATTTAACTGTTGATAAATTAGCTTTTCTAAAACTTTGGAAAGGAAAGGAAGGATTGAAATAGGACGGAAATCAGAGAAGTTAACAGGAACAGCCTTCTTCGGAAGAGGTATAACATGAGCGCTTTTCCAGGGTTCAGGAAATTTGGAGCAAGAAACACAACGTATAAACTAACTACTATGAACACAACGTATAAAAGGGTCCTACCATTGGATAATCACGTGCCAACCTGAGAAAGATCAATATTTAGATGAATTAAGGAAGTATAGGGTATTTTTTAAGAAGGACCTAGTTAAAACAGTTACACATATTATTATATTATAATATAAAAAAACTATAAATCAAGATTATAGTTTATATAGACCATCGTGTAAAGGTTTCGTACGATAGGCTATTTTCATTGGGGTGATCGTAATCGCTCGTGGTTCGTACATCACACCGCAATGACTGCCGCGATCCCGACGGCCGCGCCTTTGACGTCGGAGCCGCCCCGACTCCGCGCGGCCCTCGCGACACACGTCGACCTCCCGGACTCCGCGCGGCCCTCGCGACACACGTCGACCTCCCGGACTCCGCGCGGCCCTCGCGACACACGTCGACCTCCCGGACTCCGCGCGGCCCTCGCGACACACGTCGACCTCCCGGACTCCGCGCGGCCCTCGCGACCACACGTCGACCTCCCGCACTCCGCACGCGGCATGGCGCTGCCGCACGCGCCCCGCGCCGCCGCCGCGCTCGCGAGGCGAGCCCCCGCGCACCTGGCGCAGGCGCTGCGGGCGCGGCGCTCGTGCGCGCCCGACCCGCCCCCGCCGAGCGCGCCTTGCGCCCGCGCGCCGCGCCCGGCGTGCCGCGAGCCCGCGCCGCGCGCCACGCTCGGTCTGCGCGTCGCGTGCTGCGCGCCGCCGCGGGGCGCACGGCCACCCTGCTCGCCGACGCCGCCGCCCTGCCCGCGCGAGTGCCCGCCGCGAGCGCAACAGGTAAGGAGATATCTCTCCCCGCCATTCTGTTGTAATTTTTTTCATCGTTTTAATCGTTGTTCTCTCGCCGCTTTCAGAACCCTGAAAATCGTACCTCCGGAAACCACGCGACCGTATCACCGAAGAGAGAAGAGTGCGGCCGTCACCTCGACGCGGTGGCGCGGCGGCTCGCGGCGGCCGACGTCGCGCGCCGCGAGCACTACGAGCGCGAGGTGGCGGCGCGCGAGCCCGCGCCCGCGCCCGCGCCGCACGCCTACCTCCTGTCCGCCGAGCGCGAGTGCCTGCGCGCCACGGACGGCCGGCTCTACGCCGTGTCCGAGAGCCGCTGCGGACCGGGTCGCACTCCGCCGCCGCCCCGCCGCGTGCGCGTGGAGCCGTTCCGCGCCTGCGAGCCGAGCCGCGGCCCCCACCTCGACCCGTGTTCGCATCGTGCTAGGATTTTTCTCGAAATCGTGCCGCCCCTCGACGCCGCGACCTCTCTAGATCCGAGGAGGGACGCGGAGAGGTTCGCCGACGTCCAGACTCGATCGCCGCGTCCGGAAAGTTTCAGCGGTCTGACCGAGGAAACGTCGAGGACGAGCGGCTTCGCCTCGTGCCCGCGCCGCCGCTGCGAGCCGACGTGCCCGAGCGGCGTCGTGCGGCGCGCCGGGGACGCGAGCTGGTGCGCGAACCCGACCTCGCCGCGCCCCGCGCCCCCGCTGTGTCGCGCGCCCTCCGTGTCCGAGCACCTGCGCCGGCGCCCGCGCGCCCCGTGCGGCGAGCCCCGCGAGTTCCACTCGAAGACGCTCGCTCCTCCTCCGACGGCGGGTGCGTGCCGAGCTGCAGCTGGCGACGTGGAGCCGGTCGACGGAGGCCCGCGGGCCGCGCTGAAGGAGCGGCGGCGGCTGCGCGCGGCGGGGCGCAGGCGCGAGGTCCCGCCGGAGGAGATCGAAGGGCGCGGAGGCCCGGGGGTCGGAGGGCTCGAGCTGAAGGTTCCGCCGTCCGCTGAGAGCGTGCGCGTGCGCGTGTCGCTCGACTTCCGCGCTTCCCCGCCGCCCCGACGAGCCTCCCGAGAGTCGTGTTCCACCACCGCGCCCGGCGCCTCGGACTCGTGGCTGTCGATAAAGACGTTGCAAAAAAAGTTATGTGCAGGCCGAAAGAACGATGAAGCCCGGAAATCGAGCGATCGAGGAAACCCGTGCTCGCAAGCGAAGCCCGCGCCAGTTGCTGAAGTGGACGAGGTGGGGGCCGCGAGCCGAGCAGCGAGCCGCGGCTCCGAGGAAGTGGGCCGGGCGGGCCGTGCTCCGCCCGAAATAAACCAAAAGTAACACGGTTTTCTTCTCTTCATGATTCTTTTATTCCAATTCATACATTATCATAAAACTGACGAAGCCATCGCCGTGTGTCTGAAAATTCCAGTGAAAAATTTTCCTATTGATTGAAATTGAATATAAAATACATAAAAAATAAATAAGATGTTATATAATTATCTCTTCAAGATTTTTATTTACACAAAAACCGTCGGGAGAACCCTTTAGTTCCAACTTCCGACCACTCCCTTGCAGCTTCGCGGCCGTTGACAGTGTTGGATATCACGGTTGTTTGAGTCGTACGTTTTGATTACGTCCTATTATTATGACTTCTTACATTATACAAAACACTAGATGTGCACGACAGGATTGCCTTTAACGCAAAAGTCCGCTATTGCCGTCATATCATCACATTTTTAACCGACTTCAAAAAAGGAAAGGAGGTTCTGTATTAGACCGTAAGTTTGTATACGTACTATGTATGTATGTTATGTATGTTTGTTTGTCCGCGATTATTTCTTGTTTGTCTGAACCGATTTTGATGCGGTTTTCAAGAGAGTATTTGTTAAATTCTGGGGAAGGTTTAAGTATATTAACCGACTTAAAAAACAAGTGGTTCTTGTTACTGTTTGTATTTAAGTTTGTCCGGGATTATCTCGGGTTCGGCGAAACCGATTTTGACGATTCTTTTTTTGTTAGGTAGGCCATATATCAGAGGTATTCTCATTTCAAAAGCTAGTGAATGTTACGTGTATGTTATGTTTAGCCAAGATTCTATCTATATTTATTTTAAATTTGAGATAAATCAATCCAGTTACAAGTGTATGACGGAATAGATGTCTAACTTTTATGGTTGACACATTATAAATTTTTTTATGGTATTCAAGTCACATTGGCGTGTATGTGTGTTTGTTACTCCTTCACGCCAGAATTGCTCAAACCATATGCCTGTTTGGAATTAAGGTAGTTTATACTTCGGACTAAACGCAGGCCGTTTTTTTTCCGGAAAATCCATGGTTTCCACGGCATTTGTGAATACTTATATTTATATTTTTTATATTTTCAGTATAGTTTATATTTTCTTGTCTATAGTGTGTATACACGTAGAAAGTAGGTAGCCAGCGCCAATCTGTCAGCGCTTATCGGTATCGGAACTGGTCGGAACCTGCTTTCTTTGTGAATACGGTTCACTGATGTGACGTAGAATTTTGAAAATAGACTAGCTGTTTTAGTTTGTTGTATTTCTTATGTATGCGTAAAGTATTTTAAATATTCGTACAACTTATTGCATCTGTCTATGTATGAGATAACCTCGTAAATAAGTTTATAAATTAATCCGTTGATATTGACTTCCATGTTTTATGCAAATAAATAATTTCTTCTTATGATAAATATGTTTGTCTTCTTACGTATACTCAAACTTCAGCTGTTGTGGTATTCACTGTTGATGCGTCACATAATATAATTTAAAGAAGTGAAAAACTAATTTGAAAATTGAACTATGGCCGCCAGGGTGGGGTGAATACCATACAATGACGAAATACGCTAAGCTAATAAAAAATAAAAATTGTCTTAAAATATAAAATTTTATTTTATTCAGACAATAGTCAAATAAAAATAATAACGGCATATTAGTACATTTTTTATATTAGAAATACAAACTTAGTGCGATGATTGATAGTCCAGAACTGTTGTCTAAGTTGCACACAATTGGGATACTCAAGTGTTCCCAAAAAGAAAAAAAAATTACGCATCCCAATCACAAAACCAAATTTTAGGAGCAACAACGACATCTTGCGTACTTCTAATGCTACTAATGGGAGCCTGGGATTATTGAATGGAAGCAGGCGTTATTTTGCGGAAATCCATAATTAGGACTGATTAATTTGTTTTGCTATTATCCGCTACTTGAAAGGATTCTGTATGGTGCAATATGCAGGAACACCATCCACATGAAACACCACACACAATTTTCTATCACTTTCTTCGACGCACGTTTCGTCCCGACACCGGGACATCCTCAGGAGATGTTGACTTCACAATGCGAAATCGTAGAGATACGATCTCGCAATTCACTCTACGATTTCGCATTGTGAAGTCAACATCTCCTGAGGATGTCCCGGTGTCGGGACGAAACGTGCGTCGAAGAAAGTGATAGAAAATTGTGTGTGGTGTTTCATGTGGATGGTGTTCCTGCATCTTGCACCATACAGAATCCTTTCAAGAAGCGGATAATAGCAAAACAAATTAATCAGTCCTAACCTGGGGTTAATCTATTTCTCGGCGATACCAATTTTTTCGAATCTTTTTCATAAGTTTCATCTCGATACACTCGATACTCGAAATCTTTCTTTCTATCTATTGCCTTTACCTATTTGGTTTGTAGCTTGTGATTAGCTGTAAGATAATAATAAGATGTTAGATGAGTAAATCTTACGACTTAGCTGTAAGTTTTCTATTAAAAATAAATAAATATAGTATAGGTACATACTAAAAATTTGACTTGTGCACTTATGCGAAAAGTATAAAACATTCTTTGAATGGAAAAAGCTTGTAAGGACAACGACGTCTATAGCCAAAAGTTGAGCTATAGCCTGGCACAATGATTGCGTCAGCGCCTGCTTCGCTTTCAGATGAAGAGACCAGGAAACGTTTGTATGGATAAGGCGTTCCGTAAACGAAACCTGCGCCACCGCCTGATGAAGAGCTTAAACTACTTTCTGAAGATGAAGACGAAGAGCCTGGCGAGCCTCCGTTGTTAGCATTTGGGGAGTGCGTGTTGCTTGCTGAAGAAGAGCGTGAAGTGCTTTCTGACGAAGAGCCTGATGAGCCTCCGTTGTTAGCCTTTGGGGAGTGCGTGTTGCTTGCTGAAGAAGAGCGTGCAGTGCTTCCTGACGAAGAGCCTGACGAGCCTCCTGTGTTGGCAATTGGGGAGTGCGTGTTGCTTGCTGAAGTAGAGCGTGCAGTGCTTTCTGACGAAGAGCCTGATGAGCCTCCGTTGTTAGCCTTTGGGGAGTGCGTGTTGCTTGCTGAAGAAGAGCGTGCAGTGCTTCCTGACGAAGAGCCTGTCGAGCCTCCTGTGTTAGCAATTGGGGAGTGCGTGTTGCTTGCTGAAGTAGAGCGTGCAGTGCTTTCTGACGAAGAGCCTGATGAGCCTCCGTTGTTAGCCTTTGGGGAGTGCGTGTTGCTTGCTGAAGTAGAGCGTGCAGTGCTTTCTGACGAAGAGCCTGATGAGCCTCCGTTGTAAGCCTTTGGAGAGTGCGTGTTGCTTGCTGAAGAAGAGCGTGAAGTGCTTTCTGACGAAGAGCCTGATGAGCCTCCGTTGTTAGCATTTGGGGAGTGCGTGTTGCTTGCTGAAGAAGAGCGTGCAGTGCTTTCTGACGAAGAGCCTGACGAGCCTCCTGTGTTAGCAATTGGGGAGTGCGTGTTGCTTGCTGAAGTAGAGCGTGCAGTGCTTTCTGACGAAGAGCCTGATGAGCCTCCGTTGTTAGCCTTTGGAGAGTGCGTGTTGCTTGCTGAAGAAGAGCGTGCAGTGCTTTCTGACGAAGAGCCTGATGAGCCTCCGTTGTTAGCCTTTGGGGAGTGCGTGTTGCTTGCTGAAGTAGAGCGTGCAGTGCTTTCTGACGAAGAGCCTGATGAGCCTCCGTTGTTAGCCTTTGGAGAGTGCGTGTTGCTTGCTGAAGAAGAGCGTGCAGTGCTTTCTGACGAAGAGCCTGATGAGCCTCCGTTGTTAGCCTTTGGGGAGTGCGTGTTGCTTGCTGAAGAAGAGCGTGCAGTGCTTCCTGACGAAGAGCCTGACGAGCCTCCTGTGTTAGCAATTGGGGAGTGCGTGTTGCTTGCTGAAGTAGAGCGTGCAGTGCTTTCTGACGAAGAGCCTGATGAGCCTCCGTTGTTAGCCTTTGGAGAGTGCGTGTTGCTTGCTGAAGAAGAGCGTGCAGTGCTTTCTGACGAAGAGCCTGACGAGCCTCCTGTGTTAGCAATTGGGGAGTGCGTGTTGCTTGCTGAAGTAAAGCGTGCAGTGCTTTCTGACGAAGAGCCTGATGAGCCTCCGTTGTTAGCCTTTGGAGAGTGCGTGTTGCTTGCTGAAGAAGAGCGTGCAGTGCTGACGAAGAGCCTGATGAGCCTCCGTTGTTAGCCTTTGGAGAGTGCGTGTTGCTTGCTGAAGAAGAGCGTGCAGTGCTTTCTGACGAAGAGCCTGACGAGCCTCCTGTGTTAGCAATTGGGGAGTGCGTGTTGCTTGCTGAAGTAAAGCGTGCAGTGCTTTCTGACGAAGAGCCTGATGAGCCTCCGTTGTTAGCCTTTGGAGAGTGCGTGTTGCTTGCTGAAGAAGAGCGTGCAGTGCTTTTTGACGAAGAGCCTGATGAGCCTCCGTTGTTAGCCTTTGGAGAGTGCGTGTTGCTTGCTGAAGAAGAGCGTGCAGTGCTTCCTGACGAAGAGCCTGACGAGCCTCCTGTGTTAGCAATTGGGGAGTGCGTGTTGCTTGCTGAAGTAGAGCGTGCAGTGCTTTCTGACGAAGAGCCTGATGAGCCTCCGTTGTTAGCCTTTGGGGAGTGCGTGTTGCTTGCTGAAGTAGAGCGTGCAGTGCTTTCTGACGAAGAGCCTGATGAGCCTCCGTTGTTAGCCTTTGGAGAGTGCGTGTTGCTTGCTGAAGAAGAGCGTGAAGTGCTTTCTGACGAAGAGCCTGATGAGCCTCCGTTGTTAGCCTTTGGGGAGTGCGTGTTGCTTGCTGAAGAAGAGCGTGCAGTGCTTTCTGACGAAGAGCCTGACGAGCCTCCTGTGTTAGCAATTGGGGAGTGCGTGTTGCTTGCTGAAGTAGAGCGTGCAGTGCTTTCTGACGAAGAGCCTGATGAGCCTCCGTTGTTAGCCTTTGGAGAGTGCGTGTTGCTTGCTGAAGAAGAGCGTGAAGTGCTTTCTGACGAAGAGCCTGATGAGCCTCCGTTGTTAGCATTTGGGGAGTGCGTGTTGCTTGCTGAAGAAGAGCGTGCAGTGCTTTCTGACGAAAAGCCTGACGAGCCTCCTGTGTTAGCAATTGGGGAGTGCGTGTTGCTTGCTGAAGTAGAGCGTGCAGTGCTTTCTGACGAAGAGCCTGATGAGCCTCCGTTGTTAGCCTTTGGAGAGTGCGTGTTGCTTGCTGAAGAAGAGCGTGCAGTGCTTTCTGACGAAGAGCCTGATGAGCCTCCGTTGTTAGCCTTTGGGGAGTGCGTGTTGCTTGCTGAAGAAGAGCGTGCAGTGCTTTCTGACGAAGAGCCTGATGAGCCTCCGTTGTTAGCTTTGGGGAGTGCGTGTTGCTTGCTGAAGAAGAGCGTGCAGTGCTTTCTGACGAAGAGCCTGATGAGCCTCCTGTGTTGGCAATTGGGGAGTGCGTGTTGCTTGCTGAAGTAGAGCGTGCAGTGCTTTCTGACGAAGAGCCTGATGAGCCTCCGTTGTTAGCCTTTGGAGAGTGCGTGTTGCTTGCTGAAGAAGAGCGTGCAGTGCTTTCTGACGAAGAGCCTGATGAGCCTCCGTTGTTAGCCTTTGGGGAGTGCGTGTTGCTTGCTGAAGAAGAGCGTGCAGTGCTTCCTGACGAAGAGCCTGACGAGCCTCCTGTGTTAGCAATTGGGGAGTGCGTGTTGCTTGCTGAAGTAGAGCGTGCAGTGCTTTCTGACGAAGAGCCTGATGAGCCTCCGTTGTTAGCCTTTGGAGAGTGCGTGTTGCTTGCTGAAGAAGAGCGTGCAGTGCTTTCTGACGAAGAGCCTGACGAGCCTCCTGTGTTAGCCTTTGGAGAGTGCGTGTTGCTTGCTGAAGAAGAGCGTGCAGTGCTTTCTGACGAAGAGCCTGATGAGCCTCCGTTGTTAGCCTTTGGAGAGTGCGTGTTGCTTGCTGAAGAAGAGCGTGCAGTGCTTTCTGACGAAGAGCCTGATGAGCCTCCGTTGTTAGCCTTTGGGGAGTGCGTGTTGCTTGCTGAAGTAGAGCGTGCAGTGCTTTCTGACGAAGAGCCTGATGAGCCTCCGTTGTTAGCCTTTGGAGAGTGCGTGTTGCTTGCTGAAGAAGAGCGTGCAGTGCTTTCTGACGAAGAGCCTGATGAGCCTCCGTTGTTAGCCTTTGGGGAGTGCGTGTTGCTTGCTGAAGAAGAGCGTGCAGTGCTTTCTGACGAAGAGCCTGACGAGCCTCCTGTGTTAGCAATTGGGGAGTGCGTGTTGCTTGCTGAAGTAGAGCGTGCAGTGCTTTCTGACGAAGAGCCTGATGAGCCTCCGTTGTTAGCCTTTGGAGAGTGCGTGTTGCTTGCTGAAGTAGAGCGTGCAGTGCTTTCTGACGAAGAGCCTGATGAGCCTCCGTTGTTAGCCTTTGGAGAGTGCGTGTTGCTTGCTGAAGAAGAGCGTGCAGTGCTTTCTGACGAAGAGCCTGATGAGCCTCCGTTGTTAGCCTTTGGGGAGTGCGTGTTGCTTGCTGAAGTAGAGCGTGCAGTGCTTTCTGACGAAGAGCCTGATGAGCCTCCGTTGTTAGCCTTTGGAGAGTGCGTGTTGCTTGCTGAAGAAGAGCGTGCAGTGCTTTCTGACGAAGAGCCTGATGAGCCTCCGTTGTTAGCCTTTGGAGAGTGCGTGTTGCTTGCTGAAGAAGAGCGTGCAGTGCTTTCTGACGAAGAGCCTGACGAGCCTCCTGTGTTAGCAATTGGGGAGTGCGTGTTGCTTGCTGAAGTAGAGCGTGCAGTGCTTTCTGACGAAGAGCCTGATGAGCCTCCGTTGTTAGCCTTTGGAGAGTGCGTGTTGCTTGCTGAAGAAGAGCGTGCAGTGCTTTCTGACGAAGAGCCTGATGAGCCTCCGTTGTTAGCCTTTGGGGAGTGCGTGTTGCTTGCTGAAGAAGAGCGTGCAGTGCTTTCTGACGAAGAGCCTGATGAGCCTCCTGTGTTAGCAATTGGGGAGTGCGTGTTGCTTGCTGAAGAAGAGCGTGCAGTGCTTTCTGACGAAGAGCCTGATGAGCCTCCGTTGTTAGCCTTTGGGGAGTGCGTGTTGCTTGCTGAAGTAGAGCGTGCAGTGCTTTCTGACGAAGAGCCTGATGAGCCTCCGTTGTTAGCCTTTGGGGAGTGCGTGTTGCTTGCTGAAGAAGAGCGTGCAGTGCTTTCTGACGAAGAGCCTGACGAGCCTCCTGTGTTAGCAATTGGGGAGTGCGTGTTGCTTGCTGAAGTAGAGCGTGCAGTGCTTTCTGACGAAGAGCCTGATGAGCCTCCGTTGTTAGCCTTTGGAGAGTGCGTGTTGCTTGCTGAAGAAGAGCGTGCAGTGCTTTCTGACGAAGAGCCTGATGAGCCTCCGTTGTTAGCCTTTGGGGAGTGCGTGTTGCTTGCTGAAGTAGAGCGTGCAGTGCTTCCTGACGAAGAGCCTGACGAGCCTCCGTTGTTAGCTTTGGAGAGTGCGTGTTGCTTGCTGAAGTAGAGCGTGCAGTGCTTTCTGACGAAGAGCCTGATGAGCCTCCGTTGTTAGCATTTTGGGAGTGCGTGTTGCTTGCTGAATAGAGCGTGCAGTGCTTCTGACGAAGAGCCTGACGAGCCTCCGTTGTTAGCATTTGGAGAGTGCGTGTTGCTTGCTGAATAGAGCGTGCAGTGCTTCCTGACGAAGAGCCTGATGAGCCTCCGTTGTTAGCATTTTGAGATTGCGTGTTGCTTGCTGAAGAAGAGCGTGCAGTGCTTTCTGACGAAGAGCCTGATGAGCCTCCGTTGTTAGCATTTTGAGATTGCGTGTTGCTTTCTGAATAAGCATTGCTTCCTGACGAAGAGCCTGACGAGCCTCCGTTGTTAGCATTTTGAGATTGCGTGTTGCTTTCTGAATAAGCATTGCTTCCTGACGAAGAGCCTGACGAGCCTCCGTTGTTAGCATTTTGAGATTGCGTGTTGCTTTCTGAATAAGCATTGCTTCCTGACGAAGAGCCTGACGAGCCTCCGTTGTTAGCATTTTGAGATTGCGTGTTGCTTTCTGAATAAGCATTGCTTCCTGACGAAGAGCCTGACGAGCCTCCGTTGTTAGCATTTTGAGATTGCGTGTTGCTTTCTGAATAAGCATTGCTTCCTGACGAAGAGCCTGACGAGCCTCCGTTGTTAGCATTTTGAGATTGCGTGTTGCTTTCTGAATAAGCATTGCTTCCTGACGAAGAGCCTGACGAGCCTCCGTTGTTAGCATTTTGAGATTGCGTGTTGCTTTCTGAATAAGCATTGCTTCCTGACGAAGAGCCTGACGAGCCTCCGTTGTTAGCATTTTGAGATTGCGTGTTGCTTTCTGAATAAGCATTGCTTCCTGACGAAGAGCCTGACGAGCCTCCGTTGTTAGCATTTTGAGATTGCGTGTTGCTTTCTGAATAAGCATTGCTTCCTGACGAAGAGCCTGACGAGCCTCCGTTGTTAGCATTTTGAGATTGCGTGTTGCTTTCTGAATAAGCATTGCTTCCTGACGAAGAGCCTGACGAGCCTCCGTTGTTAGCATTTTGAGATTGCGTGTTGCTTTCTGAATAAGCATTGCTTCCTGACGAAGAGCCTGACGAGCCTCCGTTGTTAGCATTTTGAGATTGCGTGTTGCTTTCTGAATAAGCATTGCTTCCTGACGAAGAGCCTGACGAGCCTCCGTTGTTAGCATTTTGAGATTGCGTGTTGCTTTCTGAATAAGCATTGCTTCCTGACGAAGAGCCTGACGAGCCTCCGTTGTTAGCATTTTGAGATTGCGTGTTGCTTTCTGAATAAGCATTGCTTCCTGACGAAGAGCCTGACGAGCCTCCGTTGTTAGCATTTTGAGATTGCGTGTTGCTTTCTGAATAAGCATTGCTTCCTGACGAAGAGCCTGACGAGCCTCCGTTGTTAGCATTTTGAGATTGCGTGTTGCTTTCTGAATAAGCATTGCTTCCTGACGAAGAGCCTGACGAGCCTCCGTTGTTAGCATTTTGAGATTGCGTGTTGCTTTCTGAATAAGCATTGCTTCCTGACGAAGAGCCTGACGAGCCTCCGTTGTTAGCATTTTGAGATTGCGTGTTGCTTTCTGAATAAGCATTGCTTCCTGACGAAGAGCCTGACGAGCCTCCGTTGTTAGCATTTTGAGATTGCGTGTTGCTTTCTGAATAAGCATTGCTTCCTGACGAAGAGCCTGACGAGCCTCCGTTGTTAGCATTTTGAGATTGCGTGTTGCTTTCTGAATAAGCATTGCTTCCTGACGAAGAGCCTGACGAGCCTCCGTTGTTAGCATTTTGAGATTGCGTGTTGCTTTCTGAATAAGCATTGCTTCCTGACGAAGAGCCTGACGAGCCTCCGTTGTTAGCATTTTGAGATTGCGTGTTGCTTTCTGAATAAGCATTGCTTCCTGACGAAGAGCCTGACGAGCCTCCGTTGTTAGCATTTTGAGATTGCGTGTTGCTTTCTGAATAAGCATTGCTTCCTGACGAAGAGCCTGACGAGCCTCCGTTGTTAGCATTTTGAGATTGCGTGTTGCTTTCTGAATAAGCATTGCTTCCTGACGAAGAGCCTGACGAGCCTCCGTTGTTAGCATTTTGAGATTGCGTGTTGCTTTCTGAATAAGCATTGCTTCCTGACGAAGAGCCTGACGAGCCTCCGTTGTTAGCATTTTGAGATTGCGTGTTGCTTTCTGAATAAGCATTGCTTCCTGACGAAGAGCCTGACGAGCCTCCGTTGTTAGCATTTTGAGATTGCGTGTTGCTTTCTGAATAAGCATTGCTTCCTGACGAAGAGCCTGACGAGCCTCCGTTGTTAGCATTTTGAGATTGCGTGTTGCTTTCTGAATAAGCATTGCTTCCTGACGAAGAGCCTGACGAGCCTCCGTTGTTAGCATTTTGAGATTGCGTGTTGCTTTCTGAATAAGCATTGCTTCCTGACGAAGAGCCTGACGAGCCTCCGTTGTTAGCATTTTGAGATTGCGTGTTGCTTTCTGAATAAGCATTGCTTCCTGACGAAGAGCCTGACGAGCCTCCGTTGTTAGCATTTTGAGATTGCGTGTTGCTTTCTGAATAAGCATTGCTTCCTGACGAAGAGCCTGACGAGCCTCCGTTGTTAGCATTTTGAGATTGCGTGTTGCTTTCTGAATAAGCATTGCTTCCTGACGAAGAGCCTGACGAGCCTCCGTTGTTAGCATTTTGAGATTGCGTGTTGCTTTCTGAATAAGCATTGCTTCCTGACGAAGAGCCTGACGAGCCTCCGTTGTTAGCATTTTGAGATTGCGTGTTGCTTTCTGAATAAGCATTGCTTCCTGACGAAGAGCCTGACGAGCCTCCGTTAATAGCATTTTGAGATTGCGTGTTGCTTTCTGAATAAGCATTGCTTCCTGACGAGAGCCTGACGAGCCTCCGTTGTTAGCATTTTGAGATTGCGTGTTGCTTTCTGAATAAGCATTGCTTCCTGACGAAGAGCCTGACGAGCCTCCGTTGTTAGCATTTTGAGATTGCGTGTTGCTTTCTGAATAAGCATTGCTTCCTGACGAAGAGCCTGACGAGCCTCCGTTGTTAGCATTTTGAGATTGCGTGTTGCTTTCTGAATAAGCATTGCTTCCTGACGAAGAGCCTGACGAGCCTCCGTTGTTAGCATTTTGAGATTGCGTGTTGCTTTCTGAATAAGCATTGCTTCCTGACGAAGAGCCTGACGAGCCTCCGTTGTTAGCATTTTGAGATTGCGTGTTGCTTTCTGAATAAGCATTGCTTCCTGACGAAGAGCCTGACGAGCCTCCGTTGTTAGCATTTTGAGATTGCGTGTTGCTTTCTGAATAAGCATTGCTTCCTGACGAAGAGCCTGACGAGCCTCCGTTGTTAGCATTTTGAGATTGCGTGTTGCTTTCTGAATAAGCATTGCTTCCTGACGAAGAGCCTGACGAGCCTCCGTTGTTAGCATTTTGAGATTGCGTGTTGCTTTCTGAATAAGCATTGCTTCCTGACGAAGAGCCTGACGAGCCTCCGTTGTTAGCATTTTGAGATTGCGTGTTGCTTTCTGAATAAGCATTGCTTCCTGACGAAGAGCCTGACGAGCCTCCGTTGTTAGCATTTTGAGATTGCGTGTTGCTTTCTGAATAAGCATTGCTTCCTGACGAAGAGCCTGACGAGCCTCCGTTGTTAGCATTTTGAGATTGCGTGTTGCTTTCTGAATAAGCATTGCTTCCTGACGAAGAGCCTGACGAGCCTCCGTTGTTAGCATTTTGAGATTGCGTGTTGCTTTCTGAATAAGCATTGCTTCCTGACGAAGAGCCTGACGAGCCTCCGTTGTTAGCATTTTGAGATTGCGTGTTGCTTTCTGAATAAGCATTGCTTCCTGACGAAGAGCCTGACGAGCCTCCGTTGTTAGCATTTTGAGATTGCGTGTTGCTTTCTGAATAAGCATTGCTTCCTGACGAAGAGCCTGACGAGCCTCCGTTGTTAGCATTTTGAGATTGCGTGTTGCTTTCTGAATAAGCATTGCTTCCTGACGAAGAGCCTGACGAGCCTCCGTTGTTAGCATTTTGAGATTGCGTGTTGCTTTCTGAATAAGCATTGCTTCCTGACGAAGAGCCTGACGAGCCTCCGTTGTTAGCATTTTGAGATTGCGTGTTGCTTTCTGAATAAGCATTGCTTCCTGACGAAGAGCCTGACGAGCCTCCGTTGTTAGCATTTTGAGATTGCGTGTTGCTTTCTGAATAAGCATTGCTTCCTGACGAAGAGCCTGACGAGCCTGCCTTGTTAGCATTTTGAGAGTACATGTTGCTTTCTGAATAAGCGCCTGCATTGCTTCCTGACGAAGAGCCTGACGAGCCTCCGTTAATAGCATTTTGAGATTGCGTGTTGCTTTCTGAATAAGCATTGCTTCCTGACGAAGAGCCTGACGAGCCTGCCTTGTTAGCATTTTGAGAGTACATGTTGCTTTCTGAATAAGCGCCTGCATTGCTTCCTGACGAAGAGCCTGACGAGCCTCCGTTGTTAGCATTTTGAGATTGCGTGTTGCTTTCTGAATAAGCGCCTGCATTGCTTCCTGACGAAGAGCCTGACGAGCCTTCGTTGTAAGCATTTTGAGATTGCGTGTTGCTTTCTGAATAAGCATTGCTTCCTGACGAAGAGCCTGACGAGCCTCCGTTGTTAGCATTTTGAGATTGCGTGTTGCTTTCTGAATAAGCATTGCTTCCTGACGAAGAGCCTGACGAGCCTCCGTTGTTAGCATTTTGAGATTGCGTGTTGCTTTCTGAATAAGCATTGCTTCCTGACGAAGAGCCTGACGAGCCTCCGTTGTTAGCATTTTGAGATTGCGTGTTGCTTTCTGAATAAGCATTGCTTCCTGACGAAGAGCCTGACGAGCCTCCGTTGTTAGCATTTTGAGATTGCGTGTTGCTTTCTGAATAAGCATTGCTTCCTGACGAAGAGCCTGACGAGCCTCCGTTGTTAGCATTTTGAGATTGCGTGTTGCTTTCTGAATAAGCATTGCTTCCTGACGAAGAGCCTGACGAGCCTCCGTTGTTAGCATTTTGAGATTGCGTGTTGCTTTCTGAATAAGCATTGCTTCCTGACGAAGAGCCTGACGAGCCTCCGTTGTTAGCATTTTGAGATTGCGTGTTGCTTTCTGAATAAGCATTGCTTCCTGACAAAGAGCCTGACGAGCCTCCGTTGTTAGCATTTTGAGATTGCGTGTTGCTTTCTGAATAAGCATTGCTTCCTGACGAAGAGCCTGACGAGCCTCCGTTGTTAGCATTTTGAGATTGCGTGTTGCTTTCTGAATAAGCGCCTGCATTGCTTCCTGACGAAGAGCCTGACGAGCCTCCGTTGTTAGCATTTTGAGATTGCGTGTTGCTTTCTGAATAAGCATTGCTTCCTGACGAAGAGCCTGACGAGCCTGCCTTGTTAGCATTTTGAGAGTACATGTTGCTTTCTGAATAAGCGCCTGCATTGCTTCCTGACGAAGAGCCTGACGAGCCTCCGTTAATAGCATTTTGAGATTGCGTGTTGCTTTCTGAATAAGCGCCTGCATTGCTTCCTGACGAAGAGCCTGACGAGCCTCCGTTGTTAGCATTTTGAGATTGCGTGTTGCTTTCTGAATAAGCGCCTGCATTGCTTCCTGACGAAGAGCCTGACGAGCCTCCGTTAATAGCATTTTGAGATTGCGTGTTGCTTTCTGAATAAGCGCCTGCATTGCTTCCTGACGAAGAGCCTGACGAGCCTCCGTTGTTAGCATTTTGAGATTGCGTGTTGCTTTCTGAATAAGCATTGCTTCCTGACGAAGAGCCTGACGAGCCTCCGTTGTTAGCATTTTGAGATTGCGTGTTGCTTTCTGAATAAGCATTGCTTCCTGACGAAGAGCCTGACGAGCCTCCGTTGTTAGCATTTTGAGATTGCGTGTTGCTTTCTGAATAAGCATTGCTTCCTGACGAAGAGCCTGACGAGCCTCCGTTGTTAGCATTTTGAGATTGCGTGTTGCTTTCTGAATAAGCGCCTGCATTGCTTCCTGACGAAGAGCCTGACGAGCCTCCGTTGTTAGCATTTTGAGATTGCGTGTTGCTTTCTGAATAAGCATTGCTTCCTGACGAAGAGCCTGACGAGCCTCCGTTGTTAGCATTTTGAGATTGCGTGTTGCTTTCTGAATAAGCATTGCTTCCTGACGAAGAGCCTGACGAGCCTCCGTTGTTAGCATTTTGAGATTGCGTGTTGCTTTCTGAATAAGCATTGCTTCCTGACGAAGAGCCTGACGAGCCTCCGTTGTTAGCATTTTGAGATTGCGTGTTGCTTTCTGAATAAGCATTGCTTCCTGACGAAGAGCCTGACGAGCCTCCGTTGTTAGCATTTTGAGATTGCGTGTTGCTTTCTGAATAAGCATTGCTTCCTGACGAAGAGCCTGACGAGCCTCCGTTGTTAGCATTTTGAGATTGCGTGTTGCTTTCTGAATAAGCATTGCTTCCTGACGAAGAGCCTGACGAGCCTCCGTTGTTAGCATTTTGAGATTGCGTGTTGCTTTCTGAATAAGCGCCTGCATTGCTTCCTGACGAAGAGCCTGACGAGCCTCCGTTGTTAGCATTTTGAGATTGCGTGTTGCTTTCTGAATAAGCATTGCTTCCTGACGAAGAGCCTGACGAGCCTCCGTTGTTAGCATTTTGAGATTGCGTGTTGCTTTCTGAATAAGCATTGCTTCCTGACGAAGAGCCTGACGAGCCTGCCTTGTTAGCATTTTGAGAGTACATGTTGCTTTCTGAATAAGCGCCTGCATTGCTTCCTGACGAAGAGCCTGACGAGCCTCCGTTGTTAGCATTTTGAGATTGCGTGTTGCTTTCTGAATAAGCATTGCTTCCTGACGAAGAGCCTGACGAGCCTCCGTTGTTAGCATTTTGAGATTGCGTGTTGCTTTCTGAATAAGCATTGCTTCCTGACGAAGAGCCTGACGAGCCTCCGTTGTTAGCATTTTGAGATTGCGTGTTGCTTTCTGAATAAGCATTGCTTCCTGACGAAGAGCCTGACGAGCCTCCGTTGTTAGCATTTTGAGATTGCGTGTTGCTTTCTGAATAAGCATTGCTTCCTGACGAAGAGCCTGACGAGCCTCCGTTGTTAGCATTTTGAGATTGCGTGTTGCTTTCTGAATAAGCATTGCTTCCTGACGAAGAGCCTGACGAGCCTCCGTTGTTAGCATTTTGAGATTGCGTGTTGCTTTCTGAATAAGCATTGCTTCCTGACGAAGAGCCTGACGAGCCTCCGTTGTTAGCATTTTGAGATTGCGTGTTGCTTTCTGAATAAGCATTGCTTCCTGACGAAGAGCCTGACGAGCCTCCGTTGTTAGCATTTTGAGATTGCGTGTTGCTTTCTGAATAAGCATTGCTTCCTGACGAAGAGCCTGACGAGCCTCCGTTGTTAGCATTTTGAGATTGCGTGTTGCTTTCTGAATAAGCATTGCTTCCTGACGAAGAGCCTGACGAGCCTCCGTTGTTAGCATTTTGAGATTGCGTGTTGCTTTCTGAATAAGCATTGCTTCCTGACGAAGAGCCTGACGAGCCTCCGTTGTTAGCATTTTGAGATTGCGTGTTGCTTTCTGAATAAGCATTGCTTCCTGACGAAGAGCCTGACGAGCCTCCGTTGTTAGCATTTTGAGATTGCGTGTTGCTTTCTGAATAAGCATTGCTTCCTGACGAAGAGCCTGACGAGCCTGCCGTTGTTAGCATTTTGAGATTGCGTGTTGCTTTCTGAATAAGCGCCTGCATTGCTTCCTGACGAAGAGCCTGACGAGCCTCCGTTGTTAGCATTTTGAGATTGAATGTTGCTTTCTGAATAAGCGCCTGCATTGCTTCCTGACGAAGAGCCTGACGAGCCTCCGTTGTTAGCATTTTGAGATTGCGTGTTGCTTTCTGAATAAGCATTGCTTCCTGACGAAGAGCCTGACGAGCCTCCGTTGTTAGCATTTTGAGATTGCGTGTTGCTTTCTGAATAAGCATTGCTTCCTGACGAAGAGCCTGACGAGCCTCCGTTGTTAGCATTTTGAGATTGCGTGTTGCTTTCTGAATAAGCGCCTGCATTGCTTCCTGACGAAGAGCCTGACGAGCCTCCGTTAATAGCATTTTGAGATTGCGTGTTGCTTTCTGAATAAGCGCCTGCATTGCTTCCTGACGAAGAGCCTGACGAGCCTCCGTTGTTAGCATTTTGAGATTGCGTGTTGCTTTCTGAATAAGCATTGCTTCCTGACGAAGAGCCTGACGAGCCTCCGTTGTTAGCATTTTGAGATTGCGTGTTGCTTTCTGAATAAGCGCCTGCATTGCTTCCTGACGAAGAGCTTGACGAGCCTCGGTTGTTAGCAATTGGAGAGTGCGTGTTGCTTAATGAAGAAGCGCCTGCATTGCTTCCTGACGAAGAGCCTGACGAGCCTCCGTTGTTAGCATTTTGAGAGTACGTGTTGCTTTCTGAAGAAGAGCGTGCAGTGCTTCCTGACGAAGAGCTTGACGAGCCTCCGTTGTTAGCATTTTGAGAGTGCGTGTTGCTTTCTGAATAAGCGCCTGCATTGCTTCCTGACGAAGAGCCTGACGAGCCTCCGTTAATAGCATTTTGAGATTGCGTGTTGCTTTCTGAATAAGCGCCTGCATTGCTTCCTGACGAAGAGCCTGACGAGCCTCCGTTGTTAGCATTTTGAGATTGCGTGTTGCTTTCTGAATAAGCATTGCTTCCTGACGAAGAGCCTGACGAGCCTCCGTTGTTAGCATTTTGAGAGTGCGTGTTGCTTTCTGAAGAATTGCTTCCTGACGAAGAGCCTGACGAGCCTCCGTTGTTAGCATTTGAAGAGTACGTGTTGCTTGCTGAAGAAGAGCGTGCAGTGCTTCCTGACGAAGAGCGAAGAGCCTGACGAGCCTCCGTTGTTAGCATTTGGAGAGTGCGTGTTGCTTGCTGAATAGCGCCTGCAGTGCTTCCTGACGAAGAGCCTGACGAGCCTCTGTTGTTAGCAATTGGAGAGTGCGTGTTGCTTAATGAATAAGCACCTGCAGTGCTTCCTGACGAAGAGCCTGACGAGCCTCCGTTGTTAGCATTTTGAGATTGCGTGTTGCTTTCTGAATAAGCATTGCTTCCTGACGAAGAGCTTGACGAGCCTCCGTTGTTAGCATTTGAAGAGTACGTGTTGCTTGCTGAAGAAGAGCGTGCAGTGCTTCCTGACGAAGAGCTTGACGAGCCTCCGTTGTTAGCATTTGGAGAGTGCGTGTTGCTTTCTGAAGTAGCGCCTGCAGTGCTTCCTGACGAAGAGCTTGACGAGCCTCTGTTGTTAGCAATTTGAGAGTGCGTGTTGCTTAATGAAGAAGCGCCTGCAGTGCTTCCTGACGAAGAGCTTGACGAGCCTCCGTTGTTAGCATTTTGAGAGTGCGTGTTGCTTTCTGAAGAAGCGCCTGCATTGCTTCCTGACGAAGAGCTTGACGAGCCTCCGTTGTTAGCATTTGGAGATTGCGTGTTGCTTTCTGAATAAGCGCCTGCATTGCTTCCTGACGAAGAGCCTGACGAGCCTCCGTTGTTAGCATTTTGAGATTGCGTGTTGCTTTCTGAATAAGCATTGCTTCCTGACGAAGAGCCTGACGAGCCTCCGTTGTTAGCCTTTGGAGAGTGCGTGTTGCTTGCTGAAGAAGAGCGTGCAGTGCTTTCTGACGAAGAGCCTGATGAGCCTCCGTTGTTAGCATTTTGAGATTGCGTGTTGCTTGCTGAAGTAGCGCCTGCAGTGCTTCCTGACGAAGAGCCTGACGAGCCTCCGTTGTTAGCATTTTGAGAGTGCGTGTTGCTTTCTGAAGAAGCGCCTGCATTGCTTCCTGACGAAGAGCCTGACGAGCCTCCGTTGTTAGCATTTGAGAGTACGTGTTGCTTGCTGACTAAGCATTGCTTCCTGACGAAGAGCCTGACGAGCCTCCGTTGTTAGCATTTTGAGATTGCGTGTTGCTTTCTGAATAAGCATTGCTTCCTGACGAAGAGCTTGACGAGCCTCTTTTGTTAGCAATTGGAGAGTGCGTGTTGCTTAATGAAGAAGCGCCTGCAGTGCTTCCTGACGAAGAGCTTGACGAGCCTCCGTTGTTAGCATTTTGAGATTGCGTGTTGCTTTCTGAATAAGCATTGCTTCCTGACGAAGAGCCTGACGAGCCTCCGTTGTTAGCATTTTGAGAGTGCATGTTGCTTTCTGAATAAGCGCCTGCATTGCTTCCTGACGAAGAGCCTGACGAGCCTCCGTTAATAGCATTTTGAGATTGCGTGTTGCTTTCTGAATAAGCGCCTGCATTGCTTCCTGACGAAGAGCCTGACGAGCCTCCGTTGTTAGCATTTTGAGAGTGCGTGTTGCTTGCTGAAGTAGCGCCTGCAGTGCTTCCTGACGAAGAGCTTGACGAGCCTCTGTTGTTAGCATTTGGAGAGTGCGTGTTGCTTAATGAAGAAGCGCCTGCAGTGCTTCCTGACGAAGAGCTTGATGAGCCTCCGTTGTTAGCATTTGGAGAGTGCGTGTTGCTTGCTGAAGAAGCGCCTGCAGTGCTTCCTGACGAAGAGCTTGACGAGCCTCTGTTGTTAGCAATTGGAGAGTGCGTGTTGCTTAATGAAGAAGCGCCTGCAGTGCTTCCTGACGAAGAGCTTGACGAGCCTCCGTTGTTAGCATTTGGAGAGTGCGTGTTGCTTGCTGAAGAAGCGCCTGCAGCGCTTCCTGACGAAGAGCCTGACGAAGAACTTGACGAGCCTCCGTTGTTAGCATTTGGAGAGTGCGTGTTGCTTGCTGAAGAAGCGCCTGCAGCGCTTCCTGACGAAGAGCTTGACGAGCCTCCGTTGTTAGCATTTGGAGAGTGCGTGTTGCTTAATGAAGAAGCGCCTGCAGTGCTTCCTGACGAAGAGCTTGACGAGCCTCCGTTGTTAGCATTTGGAGAGTGCGTGTTGCTTGCTGAAGAAGCGCCTGCAGCGCTTCCTGACGAAGAGCCTGACGAAGAGCCTGGCGAGCCTCCGTTGTTAGCATTTGGAGAGTGCGTGTTGCTTGCTGAAGTAGCGCCTGCAGTGCTTCCTGACGAAGAGCTTGACGAGCCTCTGTTGTTAGCAATTGGAGAGTGCGTGTTGCTTAATGAAGAAGCGCCTGCAGTGCTTCCTGACGAAGAGCTTGACGAGCCTCCGTTGTTAGCATTTGGAGAGTGCGTGTTGCTTGCTGAAGAAGCGCCTGCAGTGCTTCCTGACGAAGAGCTTGACGAGCCTCCGTTGTTAGCATTTGGAGAGTGCGTGTTTCTTGCTGAAGAAGCGCCTGCATTGCTTCCAGACGAAGAGCCTGATGAGCCTGAGAAGGCCGAGGTGCTTTTCAACGAGGAGGCTGCATAAGCCTTGTTTGTTCTTGCAGCGGAGTAATAGCGGCTTCTTGATGAAGAGCCTGTAGTGTCCGCATGGTCTCTTGCTAAGGATGCTGAGCTGCTTCTCGATGAGGAGCCTGTATTTCCCGCGTTGTTTATAGCTGAGGAGTCTGAGCTGCTATGTGACGAGGAGCTTGTAGTGCCAGCATTATTTCGAAAGGGGGATGCTGAGCTATAGCCACGACTGCTAGTTTTGTCATGGCTGTTTCCGTGGCAGTTTCCATGGTGATGATTGTATCCGTCTGCGCACTGTGAACGTGTTAAACATAGTAGAACACAAAAATTTAAATTGGAAAAAAATATTATATTCTGTATTAAAAGGAAGCGTCCAGTGGTGGAAATTTTTCGGTAAAAATAATTTTTAGCTTTACTATATTTTGGTGGGTGGGTTTTTAATGTACCTATATTTAGACCTCGTTGATCCCCGGGACCAAAAAATCTCAAAACAGGTAGGTCTAGGTTTATCAGAAAACATCTTCAAGTAGAGAAAATAATATATAGCTTACATGTAATTATAGTTATATAACAATAGCCAATAATGCAATAACGATGAAAGTAAAAACGAATGAAGTCCTCGGAACTGACCCCTGTGTCGTGTGGATGCTGATGACGAGCGCCGTGCACTTGGCGCTGCTGCTCCGAGCACGGCAGCGCCGCCGCGGCCGCCGCCTGCAACAGGAACCCGTGTTAAGCGCCGTGTTATTGCGCCTCTGTATTATTATTGTGTATCTACTGCACCTCTTCTATGAACTTCGTAGTTAGTCGTTTTTGGGTACCATGCGTGATGCGAAGAAAATAAAAAAAACCGGCCAAGTGCGAGTCGGACTCACGCACCGAGGGTTCCATACCATAAAAGAAGTAAAACATTGAAAGAATCACTTTTGTTCATGAATTTACAAGTAAAATTTACATGTAGGTACTTTTGTTGGCGAACCGCAAACGTAACTTTGTTTTTGGTGGTTTATTGTTATTATCAAAAAAAGTATAATAGTTAGGGAGTTGATTTTATTTTTCCTGTAAAATATACATTAATGTCTATTGACCATAATTATTTCAGATTTTTCGATTGATAAACTTCGGAGATAAGGGGGGGGAACGGTATTTTTTTTGACAGTTTGCTCAATAAATCCAAAACTATCAGGCATAAAAATAAATAAAAATCGGTTTTAGAATCCACAAGTAACGCCCTTTCATATGATACCCCATTCAATATTGTTATTTCATTTTGAAAATTCGAAGCCCCGGTTTTCCCCCCTTTTTAAATAAAAATAAAAACAATTTTCAATGATTTATGATTGCAATGGCGTTGGGTCACTATTACCTATAACTATTCTAAATTTCAAGTCGATAGCTTTGACAGTTACTGAAATAATCGAGTGTGACAGATGGACGGACGGACGGACGGACGGACGGACTGACGGAGAAAGTCTCACTATAAGGTTCCATTTTTACCAAATTGGTATGGAACCCTAATTATGATTTAAAACGATACTTATTCAGTTAGAAGAATGATGTGTTTACATACCTATAACATAAATTATTGATCGGCATAGTTTCATTAAAACAGTGCTAATGCACCTCTGGCAGAGCGCATATTATAGCAAAAACAAGCAAAAAAATCACGTTTGTTGTGTGGGAGCCCCCTTAAATATTTTTTAAATTTTTATTTATAACTATTTATTTTTAGAGTGAAGTGAGTGAGTTTTTCTATCTATACTTATAATAAAACTGTAAAGGGTCGAATTCTGTACATTGAAGATATTTTGAAAATTTTTGTTGGAGGAGACTATTTGGTCGATACTGAAGCCAAAACTGTAATTTTTTTAATTTTTGTCTGTCTGTCTGTTTCAAGACCGCGCATCACGGCTAATCCGCTGGATGGATTTAAATTAAACTTGACATGATTATAGTTCATACCCCGAGGTAGGACATAGGATACTTTTTGTCCCGAAATTCATCATGGTTTCCCTGGAAGACGGCATCAAAGTCAAAATGTGTATTTATTTATAATTCATTAACGCGTTGTCCGATTTAATTCATTCTTTCTTTGTTAGAAAGGAGGTTCTTTAAAAATTATTCCATACAAATTTTATCATCATCACTTTTGTAGTTCAGAAATTACAGGCATCAGAACCTTTAGCGATAAGTTCAAGTAGGTGACTTGAAACTCGAAATGGATAAAGAACCTAGGGCTTAGACGTAGAGCTAAAGTTAGACTGGACTATCCTTACAGCCGTAAATAAATAGTCTTATCAGAAGATTTTGTATAGTTTAAGATTTTTCACTTTTAGGGTGAACAAAAATTATGAAACTCGCTACGTTATACCGCATAGCGCCATCTCTACAATTTATGTGGAGCTTGAATGTAAAACTCTGAGATAGGTACGTACTACCGAATTTTCATAAATAATAATTTACTGTCATGTAATTTACTGTTTCATGACTTTATTAATATTATAAAGTCATGAAACAGTAAATTACAGATGGCACTGTTAAGACAATAACCATTACATGAACAGATTAAAGTTTTCACTTCTGTCGACATTCCCGGAGTGCCGCGTCTTTTTTTATCATCCGCAATATGGAAAGGGTAATATAATGGTTTACAAATCCTAACCGACTGAATGTCATAGGTCTTTTTATACGTAAAGAAATAGATAGCCATTGCCCATTCGGATATTTTGGATTGTATTGAGATGAAGCAAAGATTTTTAAATGACTCTTATGTTGGGCGGCAGAATATTGTTAGTAGAGTATTTTATCCCAGTGGTACCTACCCGGCCGAACCCTGAAAGAAGAGCTCTACCTACCACCAGTACAAACTTTCACATGATTTAATGATTTTTGAAATATTTCGTGGTGTCAGAATAAAAATCACATTGAAAAGGACGAT
Source organism: Coenonympha glycerion (assembly GCA_963855885.1). Classification (NCBI taxonomy): domain Eukaryota; kingdom Metazoa; phylum Arthropoda; class Insecta; order Lepidoptera; family Nymphalidae; genus Coenonympha; species Coenonympha glycerion. Next base: position 19,101,377 of record OY979629.1, read on the forward strand.
TTTAACTGTCGATATTTCGATACATTGGTACAAGTCGTGGTCACGTAGTGACCACTACCTGTGCCACTGGGTCGAAATATCGATAGTTAAAATCGTCCTTTTGATCTTGCAACTACGTATTAATAAAACTTTATATTATTATTAAGAAAAAGGAGTTTTCAAAATCACCACAAGATAACCCATGCAAAGTAAGAACAAGTTTCTGTACAACATCACACCGGAATCCCGCGAAAAATCAAGGAATTCCTGTAGGAAGGTATATTATGTAAAAAAATCATAATTCACGCGGGCGGAGCCGCGGGAAACAGCTAGTTATTAAATATTCTGTGAACATTCAAAGCGTCTACCTATTATTATCGTAATTAATATGGAGCAAAACTAAAAAAAACACGTTTGTCGTATGGGAGCCCGTTTATTCGTATTGTATCGTAATGTTTATTTTATTATTTTATATTTTTAACCGACTTCAAAAAAAGGAGGAGGTTCTCAATTCGGCGGAATCTTTTTTTTTTTTCTATGTATGTTCACCGATTACTCGAAGACGCGTGGACCGATTTGAAAAATTCTTTTTTTGTTTAAGAAGGTTTTGTTTCCAGATGGTCCCATTTTAATCAGGTCAGGATCTGATGATGGGATCCTGGAGAAATCGAGGGAACTCTTCAAATTTTATATGGACACATGAAACTATTTGAGTATTATTAGAAAAAGTAATATTTTCCAAGTTGTCCTATGGTCATCAGGTCAGGATCTGATCATGGGATCTTGGTGAAATCGAGGGAACTCTTCAAATTTTGCTAGTATACTTGAAGCGAGTTGGGTATTTTTTATAGTTACTGGTGCATTTGCTAGCAGATACTGATTTGATGACTAAAGTCATCAAGTCAGGGTCTGATGATGGGATCTTGGTGAAATCGAGGGAACTCTTCAAATTTTGCTAGTATACTTGAAGCGAGTTGGGTATTTTTTATAGTTACTGGTGCATTTGCTAGCAGATACTGATTTGATGACTAAAGTCATCAAGTCAGGGTCTGATGATGGGATCTTGGTGAGTTTGAGGTATCTCTTCAGATTTTATGAACACACCTCAAGCAATTTGGATATTTTTACAACGCCTTGTGCATTTTATTGTTTTCCACAAAAAAGTATAAAATAAAAATGGGAAATGCTTTCCAAAAAACCAACTTAAAATGCCACTACAAAGAGTGAAATAATTTTTATTTAAATTTTAGGTACCTACACCAATTCGAAGTCGGGCGATTGTCTATGACTTCGTCATTTCTTCGCACATCAAGTAAGTAAGAAGGACTATTAGGGATTGTATGAAACATTGCCCGACTTCGAATTGGTGTAGGTACCTTAAATTTAAATAAAAATTATTTCACTCTTTGTAGTGGCATTTGAAGTTGGTTTTTTGAAAAGCATTTCCCATTTTTTAGTATTTGTTGTTATAGCGGCAACAGAAATACATCATCTGGGAAAATTTTAAGTTCATAGCTATCACGGTTCAAGAAATACAGTCTGGTGACTGACAAATGGACGGACAGCAAAGTCTTAGTAATAGGGTCCCGTATTTTACATTTGGGTTCGGAACCCTAAAGAACCCTAAATATCATTGAAATAACACGGTTCCGAGTTTCGAATCGTACGGACATAAGGAAGATAGTGGAATCGTCTCATCAACTAGAAAAGAGCTGATGGTCTTCAAACAGCTGAACTAATTTTCATAAAACATGGCTAAAAACACTCGGGAGATAATTATTCATGACACAAAAAAGCTTAATGAAAATCGATTCGTCTGTCTGGGCATCTACGATACCACGGACGTGTACACAGATACGTGGAACTTATAACACCCCTCTCTTGAGTCCTCTTGCGTCGGGTCGGGGGCACAGACTTGTATACTCAGGACAGGGCGAACTGCGCGAAAAAATGTCACCAGTTTATGGGAGCAAAAATGACTATTTTCACCCCCTCTGGCGTCAGTAGTCAGTAGACCGCGGTCCCCGCCACAGATCACGACGCTAACCGCAAGCACGTTTCCATAGACACGGTTTCCGCCATATTAGATTCTTAATAGCGGGAAAATGGAATGTAGTATTGGGAAATTTAAATCAAAAACATCAAAATGCCTAATTGCGTGGGAAAAGGCTGAAAAAATTACAGCTTTAAATTTAAAAAGGAGCATGGGATAACATATCATCGGTAAGTAACATCAAGTAATATTACATGTGTTTGTTAAAATTATATTTTTATGTACTTACCAATTACCTACATATTTCTAAAACAATGGCAGCGCAATAGTTATCACCACATAAATATTATAAGATCACACTTATTGTATTGTTTCTTGCACAAAAAATATTTATAATAATTATTTTAAAGAAAGTTATTTTGATATTCATTCAGTATTCGTAAGTATAGGTGTTTACCTATGAAATTGCCGTTCTTCACGACTGGTCATTTCAAATAAATAAAAATTGGTCAAGTGCGAGTCGGGCTCGCGGACTGAGGGTTCCGTACTATTAAGACCAATTATACTCAATGTAAATTAAACACCCCTATCACCAAAATTCAAAACGTTTAAATGTTTTAATTTTTAAGGAGTATATTGATCCATAATTTCACCCAAGATATCATAGACATGATGGCTCCGGGCGCACCGCTTTGCCTTCTATGCTTCGCCTTTTATACCCTGCATCTGAGTTCGATCATCACTTTGCTTTCGTTATATTTTGAGTTTTGAGTTTTTTTTAAATTAAATATTAGGTGAACATTTGAAGCGTCTACCTTGTACCGTTATTAATATGGAGCAAAAACAAGACGCTTGTTGTATGTAAGCCCCCTTAAATATTTATTTATTCTACTTTTAAGTACATATTTGTTGTTATAGCGGCATCAGAAATACATCATCTGTGAAAAATTCAAGTCTGTAGCTATCACGGCTCCAGAGATACAGCCTGGTGACAGACGGACGGACGGACGGACAGCGAAGTCTCAGTAATAGGGTTTTTTTATCCTTCGGGTACGGAATCATTAAAAGTTTTAATAAATAAGTACTTTCACTTATTCCATACAAAACGGCAATTTCATAGTTAAATTTTTAATATTGCAGGCAAGGTGACCACAGACACATAGATAAAAAAATACAAAAAAAAAGAAACGTGTATTACGCAGGGATTTCCACAGATAGCTACATTTTCTTGTATGAAGAAGGTTTACGTAAAATGTTCGGATGGGCTCATCTTGATGTTATTATCAATTGTCGGGGGTTAAATATAAAACAGGTCGTTGGTACTTACCAGAGCGAGCAACACTAGTAACTTAGAAGGCATCGTACAGGCACAGTGCAGAACTGATGAGGGCCCGTTACCATCAAATCGTTTTATAGTAACCCCCATAATGCATCGCTGGTGCAACGCTTCAAATCAAAAGGTGTTTTAACAGGTGTTTCAGAAATAATTCATATTTTGTTGTTACAGTTGCAACTCTAACACTTAATTGATAAATCTAAAATCAACAATGGTTTCATGAAAACTATTGAAATTTAAACCAATAAAATCTTTAGTATTATAACGTGAATAATTCTTTATTTATCCAAGATTACGCTGATAATAAATATTTGACATTAATAATAATCTACATACTTTTACTTACGTTATAATACCTATCTACTGAAGAGTTTGTTTGTTAGTTTGGTTGAAGATCGGATACTTTAAATTTAAAATTATTTTAGTGTCCGAATTGTTTTTTTTGTGTTAGTCCATTTATCGAGGTAGGCCAGAGGCTATATAAAATCACGCTTTGAATAATAGGAGCGAAATATCAATGAAAAATGTTGGAAAAAGCAGGAAAAATTGTTCCCTTTGTAGATTGTTCCTTTCGTTGTGTGCGGTTAGAGTTACATAAAAATCATGTATGATAGAATTGTTCTTCATTAAAATAACTAAATATCAGGATATTACACACATCGCAATCTAGTCCCTAAGTAAGCGATAGCTCGTGTTGTGGGTACTAGATAACTAATAGAAATATACGTACATATTAATATACATAAATAATATATTGTAATATAAACATATTGAAAAACACCCAGACACTAAAAAACCTTCATACTCATCGTACAAACATTTTCCAGTAGTGGGAATCGAACCCACGACCTCCAACGCAGACAGCAGATTCGCTACCGCTACACCATTCGGTCGTCAAAGGCTCTAAAAAAGTCAAAGGCTCTATAAAAAGTTCTAAAAAAGTCCGCGACACGATAATTATGTCTAGGTATCTTTTAAGCTTGACTCATTGTAACGGCATAATAATATGTAGAACTCGCAATTCATGCGGACGAAGCCGCGCGCAACTGCTACGTAGTATGGTAATTATAAACCGAAGCGTTAACAAGTCACCGTATTGTTAAGGGTTATTCAATTAGATACTACGCAATCACTTTTCATTTCAAGTGAGTCACACATGTGGGAATCTATTCATGAAAAGTGCAGTGATCCTAAATAGCCAAGGCGCTGGGTGGACTTGAGTGTGCAAAATCCGAGGACCGTATTCTGTGAATGGTTTTAAACATCGAGTATATTGAAAAATATAGTGGTTTAGAGAAAAACAAGTAAATAAGAGACTTAGGCCTTATAGTTGACGCAAAACTTACTTTTAACGATCACATTAATAAAATATGCAAGGAGGCCCTACTTTTAGGATTTGTAATGCGGCAGAGCAAGCGCTTCACCAATCCACTGGTGCTTACTACTTTATATAGTGCATATGTCCGGAGTAAGTTAGAGTACAACTCAGCATTCTGGAGTCCACTCAGTGCTAGTCATATTGTTTACGCGCCGGGCCTGGGAATCATTGAACCGGCCGGCAGGCTTCCGGGCCCATAAGAGAAGTCCGGCGTCCGAAGTCCCATAAGAGGAGTCAGAATTCGAAAAAAAAACGATTTTCTCGTCAACGGCTGAGCCGATTCTCGCAGTCGAGGGCTCGTTGCAAGCGTCTAGGCAAGCGCCGTCCGGCCACCCCAGTGCGAGGAAAATCGGCTGATAACCGGAGTCAGAATTCGAAAAAATCGATTTTCTCGTCAACGGCTGAGCCGATTCTCGCGGTCCAAGGCTCGTTGCAAGCGTCTAGGCAAGCGCCGTCCGGCCACCCCAGTGCGAGGAAAATCGGCTGATAACCGGAGTCAGAATTCGAAAAAATCGATTTTCTCGTCAACGGCTGAGCCGATTCTCGCGGTCCAAGGCTCGTTGCAAGCGTCTAGGCAAGCGCCGTCCGGCCACCCCAGTGCGAGGAAAATCGGCTGATAACCGGAGTCAGAATTCGAAAAAAAACGATTTTCTCGTCAACGGCTGAGCCGATTCTCGCGGTCGAGGGCTCGTTGCAAGTATCTAGGCAAGCGCCGTCCGGTCGTCCCAGTACGAGGAAAATCGGCTGATAACCGCCGCCGCGAAAGACCTCCCAAGGAATCAAGGAAGGGCGAGTGTGTTCCTTTGCATTTAACACAGCTGGCACCACACACCACATTCTACCATACACGAACTCACTCCCCGGATACCACGTGCTTGCTGTCTCCTGCGCCGGTAAGTACCTAGTACTAAGAAGTTCGGTTTCGCGGATACAGATTAGGGCAATCGCCTCTTATTTGGTGGGCCCTCAGTCTCACCACCGCCGACGCCTGGGAGATCCCGCCGGACTTCTCTTATGAACCCGGAAGCCTGCCGGCCGGTTCAATGATTCCCAGGCCCGGCGCGTAAACAATATGACTAGCACTGAGTGGACTCCAGAATGCTGAGTTGTACTCTAACTTACTCCGGACATATGCACTATATAAAGTAGTAAGCACCAGTGGATTGGTGAAGCGCTTGCTCTGCCGCATTACAAATCCTAAAAGTAGGGCCTCCTTGCATATTTTATTAATGTGATCGTTAAAAGTAAGTTTTGCGTCAACTATAAGGCCTAAGTCTACACCCAAACTCTTTTCGGCGGTACTTGAATACATATTCAGACGTCTCGAATGGTGTGATTATGGATTAAATATTGGCGGAGTGCGGCTTAACCACTTGAGATTTGCTGATGATTTAATACTAATTTCTGAAGATCCAACAAACCTACAAACGATGCTTGAACAGCTTGTTTACGAAAGCGCTAGAGTCGGACTTGCAATGAATACTAAGAAGACCAAAGTAATGACCAACCTGGACAAGATTCCCATTAGAGTCAGCGGCGCCCTGGTGGATTATGTCGATGAATACACTTACCTTGGGCAGATGATATCGCCAAGAGACCTCACAACAAGGGAAACGCACAATAGAATAGCGCAGGCTTGGAAAAGATATTGGTCACTAAAAGAAATTTTCAAAAACTCTCAAGTACCAATGAAAGCAAAAAAGAAAATCTTCGATTCATGTATTCTGCCAGTCTTAACATACGGTTGTCAAACATGGACCCTAACCAAACAAAATATGAGTAAAATTGAGACCTGTCAACATAGCATGGAGCGAAGTATGTTAAACGTTAGGCTAAAAGATCGAATAAAACTAGAAAAATTAAGAAACCAAACGAAAGTTAAAGATGTAGCTTACTGCATAAGAAAACTAAAATGGACGTGGGCAGGTCATCTGATGAGAAGCAACAAAGACAAATGGGCCAAAGATGTGACGGAATGGTGTCCGAGACAAAACAAAAGGAGGAAGGGCAGGCAGCGTCGTAGATGGGAGGACGAGATTAGAAACATAGCAGGGATTACTTGGGTGAGAACAACGCATAACAGAAAAGTATGGCAAGCGCTTGGGGAGGCCTTTGCGGGAACGCAACACAATCCGGTGTCAAGAAATACGTAGTTAGAAATAAATTATTCATGTTTTGTAAGATTGTTGAATCTATTATTATTATTATTATTATTATTTCCATATTTAATTTAACTCTCACACCCGGCACATGATAAATATATATAAAAACCAAAGACGTATAATAAACTTACATACACATAGATTACATAAACATACGTAAACTTTACACAAATACATATATGTACCGGGCGGAGGACTACACCCCGGCAGGGGAGACCAAACGGCCGGGGGTCAGGGCGACAGGCTAAGAAACCGACGGACTATCCTAGCCGAGTCGAGCACCACCGCCTTCTGCATCTTGGCCGCAAGTGAACTGCCACGGGAACCCAGTCGCCGCAGATGGTGAGCGAGGCTGACTGGGATTAAACCATTAGCAGAATTCACGATTGGAATGGTTTCAGTGGACTCCACGTGCCACATGGCGGAAACCTCGTGAGCCAGATCCAGATACTTTCGTTTTTTCTCCGTCTCAGCTCTCACGAGGTTCTCGTCATACGGGATCGTGATGTCCACCAATTAAATGAAATTATTATTATTATTATTATAAGGCCTAAGTCTCTTATTTACTTGTTTTTCTCTAAACCACTATATTATTCAATATACTCGATGTTTAAAACCATTCACAGAATACGGTTCTCGGATTTTGCACACTCAAGTCCACCCAGCGCCTTGGCTATTTAGGATCACTGCACTTTTCATAAATAGACTCACACATGTGTGAATGAATTTATGAAAAATATTTTTCATAAATAGATTCACACATCGCCTCTTTACAAGAACAACGTGATATTTTTTAAACCACAGTTTTACAGGAGAGCAATTTTAAACATTTATGCGTTGATAAATTCTAAAATATTGGTAATTTTACTGTCGGAAAACAATTAAATTGTTGCGGTAATTAATGTGATTTCTGAAAATAACCAAAAAAACTCACTTCAATATGAAATATGTGAAAAAAAGTGATTAAAAAAAACACAGACACACATGTCACGTTTTTAATGAAAATATGTCACAAAATGCTTATAACATATTGATATATCACATTGAAGCTGTTAAATTTAGGTGTTAGGTGGTGTAATAAGTTAAATAAAACCCACTATTAAAATAAAGATCTTGTATTTAAAAATACCAAATTTACAAAAAGATTGGCTTACTTACACCATTAAATTAGTTTAAGGCACAATAATCAACCAGAGATCAATCTATCACATAGTACTTGGTACTCGCTGTAGGTAATTAAAATTATAAGGTGCAATATGCAATGTAGGTACACCAATTCGAAGTCGGACAATATTTCATACAATCCCTAATAGTCCTTCTTACTTACTTGATGTGCGAAGAAATTACGAAGTTATAGACAATCGCCCGACTTCGAATTGGTGTACCTACATTAAATATTATTTCACTCTTTGTAGTGGCATTTGAAGTTGGTTTTTTGGAAAGCATTTCCCATTTTTATTTTTTACTTTTTAGTGGAAAACAATAAAATGCACAAGGCGTTGTAAAAATACCCAAATCGCTTGAGGTGTGTTTATAAAATCTGAAGAGATCCCTCAATTTCACCAAGATCCCATCATCAGACCCTGACTTGATGACTTTAGTCATCAAATCAGTATCTGCTAGCAAATGCACCAGTAACTATAAAAAATACCCAACTCACCTCAAGTATACTAGAAAAATTTTAAGAGTTTCCTCGATTTCACCAAGATCCCATGATCAGATCCTGACCTGATAAGTGATGACCATAGGACAACTTGGAAAATATAACTTTTTCAAATAATATAATCAAATTGTTTCAAGTGTCCATATAAAATTTGAAGAGTTCCCTCGATTTCTCCAGGATCCCATCAACAGATCCTGACCTGATTAAAATGGGACCATCTGAAAACTATACCCTTTTAAACAAATAAAGAATTTTTCAAATCGGTCCACGCGTCTTCGAGTAATAGATAAAAAAAAATATTCTGACGAATTGAGAACCTCCTCCTTTTTTTGAAGTCGGTTAAAAAGTAACATGTGAACAGAAGTTTTGATGTTAGCAGTAAATAATTTTTCATCTCACCCTCTCGGAAAAGCGATCTTTAATGCCCGAAATGCGGGCGGGAAATGCTATTATATTCCCTAGGCCGTCAAAGGATTTTCATTTTTCCCAAGGGAGACAAAGTAGTATGAAAATCCTTTACGGCCCTAGGGCCGGAAAGCAAGTAGAAAAAAAGTTCCTCTTTTTTTGTTGATCTAGTGTTAGTTGTCTATGTTTCCAACCGTGATTAAATGATAATATCTAATACTTTTTTTTGCTTTATTCATATTTTTTTTTGTTTCAACTTTAAAATAAGGTGAGTGATGATTGAAGGTGGTTTCAGTACAAGTGAAATTATTCAGATTTCAGAGTTACTAAAAACAAAATTCAATATAACTCGCAATGCCGATCTAAAGTGTTCTTCTGGCGATTTTCCTCGATGTGGTGAGATGAAAAATTTTGTGTTACGTACGGGCGCAAATTTTTTTGGGTCTCGTGTCTTTGACACTCGGCCCAAAAATCCACTTTGCGCCCTTGCATAACAAATACCTATATATGCCTCTGCATTTAAATTTGATATACCTTGATACTTAGATGGGCCACTGCTTGAAGAACTGCTAGAACTACTAGTCGATTTACGACGAGGTCGGATAGACTCTACTGCGATGTCTTTGTCTACTAAAAGGATTGAAAAAATGAAATTATAGGAACACAACTGGAAAAAAATCAGTACAGGCAAAAAAATACATTCCGTTGATGTCTGCAATGTATTGGACGATCATTTGGCATTTTCATTCTCGTCCTTTGTTAAAATATCTATCTGAGAGTTTGAATCACTTAGTTGTGCTGCTTGTACTCTTGAAATATTTTTAACACCTCTAGCTAATTAAACTAACGTCCTAGATCGCGATGCCATCTGAAAAACAATTTCGTAAAAGTTACTTTATTTTATCATGTATAATGTATCATTTTAGCATAATTGTAAACGCAAACTTAAGGGTTTTCAAAAGTAATGATGTAAAGTAAAATAACCCATAGTATTTGTAAACGATTCATCAACAAAATCGTTACATTCAAAAATAACACAACGAAAACTCATAACTTTTTCATCAATAATGTGACAATATTCATTATCTCATTCTCAATACTCACGAGTTTTACAACAAAAACGATTTGAGTAACTAATATCACAATATTATTCAAGTTAAAGTAAATAACAACAAGAAACGTATTTGCACTAAAAACGTGGTATACTCTAAATGCCACGTTTTTTGAGAAAAGCAGGAGCACTTCATGCGGGACAAACTAACGCGTCGCGTTGTCGAAGTCTTGCGCCACACCGAAAGAGACAACGTGATAACGCCATTTGCCACGGTGGCGTCGTCTCTTTCACTCATAGCTCCTCGAACATTCACTTTTAAAATGCCGCGTTTTTGTAGAAAATAAAATTCGACATCGCGGTTTTGAATATCAAATAAAAAAAAAATACGTTTTTATGAGATGTCACGTTGCTCTTGTAAAGAGGCGACATGTGTGAATCTATTTATGAATCGGCTCAGCCGTTGACGAGAAAATATATTTTTTCGAATTCTGACTCCGGTTATCAGCCGATTTTCCTCGGACTGGGGTGTCCGGACGGAGCTTGCCTAGACGCTTGCAACGAGCCTTCGACCGCGAGAATCGGCTCAGCCATTAGATAAAATCGATTTTTTTGAATTCTGACTCCGGTTATCAGCCGATTTTCCTCGCACTGGGGCGGCCGGACGGCGCTTGCCTAGACGCTTGCAACGAGCCCTCGACCGCGAGAATCGGCTCAGCCGTTGACGAGAAAATCGATTTTTTCGAATTCTGACTCCGGTTATCAGCCGATTTTCCTCGCACTGGGACGGCCGGACGGCGCTTGCCTAGACGCTTGCAACGAGCCCTCTACCGCGAGAATCGGCTCAGCCCCGAACCTAACCTAACCTAACCAAACCTAACCTAACCTAACCTAACCTAACCTAACCTAACTTCGATTGTTTCGAATTCTGACTCCGGTTATCAGCCGATTTTCTCGCACTGGGACGGCCGGACTGCGCTTGCCTAGACGCTTGCAACGGGCCCTCTACCGCGAGAATCGGCTCAGCCCCGAACCTAACCTAACCTAACCAAACCTAACCTAACCTAACCTAACCTAACCTAACCTAACCTAACCTAACCTAACCTAACTTCGATTGTTTCGAATTATGACTCCGGTTATCAGCCAATTTTCCTCGCACTGGGACGGCCGGACTGCGCTTGCCTAGACGCTTGCAACGAGACCTTGACCGCGAGAATCGGCTCAGCCGTTGACGAGAAAATCGTTTTTTTTTCGAATTCTGACTCCGATTATCAGCCGATTTTCCTCGCACTGAGTTGGCCGGACGGCGCTTGCCTAGACGCATTTAAGGAGCCCTCGACCGCGAGAATCGGCTCAGCGTTTGGCGAAAAAATCGATTTTTTCGAATTCTGACTCCGGTTATCAGCCGATTTTCCTCGCACTGGGGCGGCCGGACGGCGCTTGCCTAGTCGCTTGCAACGAGCCCTTGACCGCGAGAATAGGCTCAGCCGTTGACGAGAAAATCGATTTTTTCGAATTCTGACTCCGGTTATCAGCCGATTTTCCTCGCACTGGGACGGCCGGACGGCGCTTGCCTAGACGCATTTAAGGAGCCCTCGACCGCGAGAATCGGCTCAGCGTTTGGCGAAAAAATCGATTTTTTCGAATTCTGACTCCGGTTATCAGCCGATTTTCCTCGCACTGGGGCGGCCGGACGGCGCTTGCCTAGACGCTTGCAACGAGCCCTTGACCGCGAGAATCGGCTCAGCCGTTGACGAGAAAATCGATTTTTTCGAATTCTGACTCCGGTTATCAGCCGATTTTCCTCGCACTGGGGCGGCCGGACGGCGCTTGCCTAGACGCTTGCAACGAGCCCTCGACCGCGAGAATCGGCTCAGCCGTTGACGAGAAAATATATTTTTTCGAATTCTGACTCCGGTTATCAGCCGATTTTCCTCGGACTGGGGTGTCCGGACGGAGCTTGCCTAGACGCTTGCAACGAGCCTTCGACCGCGAGAATCGGCTCAGCCGTTGACGATAAAATCGATTTTTTCAAATTCTGACTCCGGTTATCAGCCGATTTTCCTCGCTTTGGGGCGGCCGGACGGCGCTTGCCTAGACGCTTGCAACGAGCCCTCGACCGCAAGAATCGGCTCAGCCGTTGACGAGAAAATATATTTTTTCGAATTCTGACTCTTGTTATCAGCCGATTTTCCTCTCACTGGGGTGGCCGGACGGCGCTTGCCTAGACGCTTTCAATGAGCCCTCGACCGCGAGAATCGGCTCAGCCGTTGACGAGAAAATCGATTTTTTCGAATTCTGACTCCGGTTATCAGCCGATTTTCCTCGTACTGGGACGGCCGGACGGCGCTTGCCTAGACACTTGCAACGAGCCTTCGACCGCGAGAATCGGCTCAGCCGTTGACGAGAAAATCGTTTTTAAGCTTTTGCATAGCTTCTATCGCGGGCTTTGACGGGTGGACCGAATCCAGAAAAACCGTAACGAAAAATTTCAGCCAACCAACAAGCCAACATTAAAGTCAACCTTATTGTCACAGGCATATAATTTATATTGCAAAAATTGACTTAAAATATACCTATAGTTCCGCTTTTGCAAGCACCAGCGCTAGTTGATTCGTATTTTAAAGATTTTTCTAGGAACTCTGTTTTTATGTTATTAAGGTTAAAATTTCAATGGCAAAGAATAAACTTTAATATTTGATAACTGTCAAAGTGTAGTGATGCATCTTAACCGTGACTCGTAAAATTATCGATAAAGTTGAAAAAATCAATATGAAAAAATCAAATATAATTAATTCCTTCTAAGTCATAAAAAATCACATAAAATGACACAATGGGCCAATCAGAGAAACGCCTTTTTTTTCGAATTCTGACTCCGTTTATCAGCCGATTTTCCTCGCACTGGGGTGGCCGGACGGCGCTTGCCTAGACGCTTGCAACGAGCCTTGGACCGCGAGATTCGGCTCAGCCGTTAACGAGAAAATCGATTTTTTTGAATTCTGACTCCGGTTATCAGCCGATTTTCTTCGCACTGGAGTGGCCGGACGGCGCTTGCCTAGACGCTTGCAACGAGCCTTCGACCGCGATAATCGGCTCAGCCGTTGACGATAAAATCGATTTTTTCAAATTCTGACTCCGGTTATCAGCCGATTTTACTCGCACTGGGGCAGCCGGACGGCGCTTGCCTAGATGCTTGCAACGAGCCCTCGAACACGAGAATCGGCTCAGCCGTTGACGAGAAAATTGATTTTTTCGAATTCTGACTCCGGTTATCAGCCGATTTTCCTCGCACTGGGACGGCCGGACAGCGCTTGCCTAGTCGCTTGCAACGAGCCCTCTACCGCGAGAATACGCTCAGCCCCAAACCTAACCTAACCTAACCAAACCTAACCTAACCTAACGTAACCTAACCTAACCTAACCTAACCTAACCTAACTTCGATTGTTTCGTATTCTGACTCCGGTTATCAGCCAATTTTCCTCGCACTGGGACGGCCGGACTGCGCTTGCCTAGACGCTTGCAACGAGCCCTTGACCGCGAGAATCGGCTCAGCCGTTGACGAGAAAATCGATTTTTGCAAATTCTGACTCCGGTTATCAGCCGATTTTCCACGAACTGGGACGGCCGGACGGCGCTTGCCTAGAAGCTTGCAACGAGCCATCGACCGCGAGAATCGGCTCAGCCGTTGACGAGTAAATCGTTTTTTCGAATTCTGACTCTTGTTATCAGCCGATTTTCCTCGCACTGGGGTGGCCGGACGGCGCTTGCCTAGACGCTTGCAACGAGCCCTTGACCGCGAGAATAGGCTCAGCCGTTGACGAGAAAATCGATTTTTTCGAATTCTGACTCCGGTTATCAGCCGATTTTCCTCGTACTGGGACGGCCGGACGGCGCTTGCCCAGACGCTTGCAACGAGCCCTCGACCGCGAGAATCGGCTCAGCGTTTGGCGAAAAAATTGATTTTTTCGAATTCTGACTCCGGTTATCAGCCGATTTTCCTCGCACTGGGGCGGCCGGACGGCGCTTGCCTAGTCGCTTGCAACGAGCCCTTGACCACGAGAATAGGCTCAGCCGTTGACGAGAAAATCGATTTTTTCGAATTCTGACTCCGGTTATCAGCCGATTTTCCTCGTACTGGGACGGCCGGACGGCGCTTGCCCAGACGCTTGTAACGAGCCCACGACCGCGAGAATCGGCTCAGCCGTTGACGAGAAAATCGTTTTTTTTCGAATTCTGACTCTTGTTATCAGCCGATTTTCCTCTCACTGGGGTGGCCGGACGGCGCTTGCCTAGACACTTTCAATGAGCCCTCGACCGCGAGAATCGGCTCAGCCGTTGACGAGAAAATCGATTTTTTCGAATTCTGACTCCGGTTATCAGCCGATTTTCCTCGTACTGGGACGGCCGGACGGCGCTTGCCTAGACACTTGCAACGAGCCTTCGACCGCGAGAATCGGCTCAGCCGTTGACGAGAAAATCGTTTTTAAGCTATTGCATAGCTTCTATCGCGGGCTTTGACGGGTGGACCGAATCCAGAAAAACCGTAACGAAAAAATTCAGCCAACCAACAAGCCAACATTAAAGTCAACCTTATTGTCACAGGCATATAATTTATATTGCAAAAATTGACTTAAAATATACCTATAGTTCCGCTTTTGCAAGCACCAGCGCTAGTTGATTCGTATTTTAAAGATTTTTCTAGGAACTCTGTTTTTATGTTATTAAGGTTAAAATTTCAATGGCAAAGAATAAACTTTAATATTTGATAACTGTCAAAGTATAGTGATGCATCTTAACCGTGACTCGTAAAATTATCGATAAAGTTGAAAAAATCAATATGAAAAAATCAAATTTAATTAATTCCTTCTAAGTCATAAAAAATCACATAAAATGACACAATGGGCCAATCAGAGAAACGCCTTTTTTTTCGAATTCTGACTCCGTTTATCAGCCGATTTTCCTCGCACTGGGGTGGCCGGACGGCGCTTGCCTAGACGCTTGCAACGAGCCTTCGACCGCGAGAATCGGCTCAGCCATTAGATAAAATCGATTTTTTCAAATTCTGACTCCGGTTATCAGCCGATTTTCCTCGCACTGGGGCGGCCGGACGGCGCTTGCCTAGACGCTTGCAACGAGCCCTCGACCGCGAGAATTGGCTCAGCCGTTGACGAGAAAATCGTTTTTTTTTCGAATTCTGACTCCGGTTGTCAGCCGATTTTCCTCGCACTGGGACAGCCGGACTGCGCTTGCCTAGACGCTTGCAACGGGCCCTCTACCGCGAGAATCGGCTCAGCCCCGAACCTAACCTAACCTAACCAAACCTAACCTAACCTAACCTAACCTAACCTAACCTAACTTCGATTGTTTCGAATTCTGACTCCGGTTATCAGCCGATTTTCTCGCACTGGGACGGCCGGACTGCGCTTGCCTAGACGCTTGCAACGGGCCCTCTACCGCGAGAATCGGCTCAGCCCCGAACCTAACCTAACCTAACCAAACCTAACCTAACCTAACCTAACCTAACCTAACCTAACCTAACCTAACCTAACCTAACCTAACTTCGATTGTTTCGAATTATGACTCCGGTTATCAGCCAATTTTCCTCGCACTGGGACGGCCGGACTGCGCTTGCCTAGACGCTTGCAACGAGACCTTGACCGCGAGAATCGGCTCAGCCGTTGACGAGAAAATCGTTTTTTTTTCGAATTCTGACTCCGATTATCAGCCGATTTTCCTCGCACTGGGGCGGCCGGACGGCGCTTGCCTAGACGCTTGCAACGAGCCTTGGACCGCGAGAATCGGCTCAGCCGTTGACGAGAAAATCGATTTTTTCGAATTCTGACTCCGGTTATCAGCCTATTTTCCTCGCACTGGGGCGGCCGGACGGCGCTTGCCTAGACGCTTGCAACGAGCCCTTGACCGCGAGAATAGGCTCAGCCGTTGACGAGAAAATCTATTTTTTCAAATTCTGACTCAGTTATCAGCCGATTTTCCTCGTACTGGGACGGCCGAACGGCGCTTGCCTAGACGCTTGCAACGAGCCCTCGACCGCGAGAATCGGCTCAGCCGTTGACGAGAAAATCGTTTTATTCGAATTCTGACTCTTGTTATCAGCCGATTTTACTCGCACTGAGGTGGCCGGACGGCGCTTGCCTAGACACTTGCAACGAGCCTTCGACCGCGAGAATCGGCTCAGCCGTTGACGAGAAAATCGTTTTTTTTCGAATTCTGACTCCGGTTATCAGCCGATTTTCCTCGCACTGGGGTAACCGGACGGCGCTTGGCTAGACGCTTGCAACGAGCCTTGGACCGCGAGAATCGGCTCAGCCGTTGACGAGAAAATCGATTTTTTCGAATTCTGACTCCGGTTATCAGCCTATTTTCCTCGCACTGGGGCGGCCGGACGGCGCTTGCCTAGACGCTTGCAACGAGCTCTTGACCGCGAGAATAGGCTCAGCCGTTGACGATAAAATCGATTTTTTCGAATTCTGACTCCGGTTATCATCCGATTTTCCTCGCACTGGGGCGGCCGGACTGCGCTTGCCTAGACGCTTGCAACGAGACCTCGACCGCGAGAATCGGCTCAGCCGTTGACGAGAAAATCGATTTTTTCGAATTCTGACTCCGGTTATCAGCCGATTTTCCTCGAACTGGGACGGCCGGACGGCGCTTGCCTAGACACTTGCAACGAGCCTTCGACCGCGAGAATCGGCTCAGCCGTTGACGAGAAAATCGTTTTTTTTCGAATTCTGACTCCGGTTATCAGCCGATTTTCCTCGCACTGGGGTAACCGGACGGCGCTTGGCTAGACGCTTGCAACGAGCCTTGGACCGCGAGAATCGGCTCATCCGTTGACGAGAAAATCGATTTTTTCGAATTCTGACTCCGGTTATCAGCCGATTTTCCTCGCGATGAGGAAGCCGGACGGCGCTTGCCTAGACGCTTTGAACGAGCCCTCGACCGCGAGAATCGGCTCAGCGGTTGGCGAGAAAATAGATTTTTTTGACTTCTGACTCCGGTTATCAGCCGATTTTCGTCGCACTGGGGTGGCCGGACGGCGCTTGCCAGGACGCTTGCAACGAGCCCTAGACTGCGAGAATCGGCTCAGCCGTTGACGAGAAAATCTATTTTTTCAAATTCTGACTCAGTTATCAGCCGATTTTCCTCGTACTGGGACGGCCGAACGGCGCTTGCCTAGACGCTTGCAACGAGCCCTCGACCGCGAGAATCGGCTCAGCCGTTGACGAGAAAATCGTTTTATTCGAATTCTGACTCTTGTTATCAGCCGATTTTACTCGCACTGAGGTGGCCGGACGGCGCTTGCCTAGACACTTGCAACGAGCCTTCGACCGCGAGAATCGGCTCAGCCGTTGACGAGAAAATCGTTTTTTTTCGAATTCTGACTCCGGTTATCAGCCGATTTTCCTCGCACTGGAGTAACCGGACGGCGCTTGGCTAGACGCTTGCAACGAGCCTTGGACCGCGAGAATCGGCTCAGCCGTTGACGAGAAAATCGATTTTTTCGAATTCTGACTCCGGTTATCAGCCTATTTTCCTCGCACTGGGGCGGCCGGACGGCGCTTGCCTAGACGCTTGCAACGAGCCTCTTGACCGCGAGAATAGGCTCAGCCGTTGACGATAAAATCGATTTTTTCGAATTCTGACTCCGGTTATCATCCGATTTTCCTCGCACTGGGGCGGCCGGACTGCGCTTGCCTAGACGCTTGCAACGAGACCTCGACCGCGAGAATCGGCTCAGCCGTTGACGAGAAAATCAATTTTTTCGAATTCTGACTCCGGTTATCAGCCGATTTTCCTCGAACTGGGACGGCCGGACGGCGCTTGCCTAGACACTTGCAACGAGCCTTCGACCGCGAGAATCGGCTCAGCCGTTGACGAGAAAATCGTTTTTTTTCGAATTCTGACTCCGGTTATCAGCCGATTTTCCTCGCACTGGGGTAACCGGACGGCGCTTGGCTAGACGCTTGCAACGAGCCTTGGACCGCGAGAATCGGCTCATCCGTTGACGAGAAAATCGATTTTTTCGAATTCTGACTCCGGTTATCAGCCGATTTTCCTCGCGATGAGGAAGCCGGACGGCGCTTGCCTAGACGCTTTGAACGAGCCCTCGACCGCGAGAATCGGCTCAGCGGTTGGCGAGAAAATAGATTTTTTCGACTTCTGACTCCGGTTATCAGCCGATTTTCGTCGCACTGGGGTGGCCGGACGGCGCTTGCCAGGACGCTTGCAACGAGCCCACGACCGCGAGAATCGGCTCAGCAGTTGACGAGAAAATCGTTTTTTTTTCGAATTCTGACTCCGGTTATCAGCCGATTATCCTCGCACTGGGACGGCCGGACTGCGCTTGCCTCGACGCTTGCAACGGGCCCTCTACCGCGAGAATCGGCTCAGCCCCGAACCTAACCTAACCTAACCAAACCTAACCTAACCTAACCTAACCTAACCTAACCTAACCTAACCTAACTTCGATTGTTTCGAATTCTGACTCCGGTTGTCAGCCGATTTTCCTCGCACTGGGGTGGCCGGATGGCGCTTGCCTAGACGCATTTAAAGAGCCCTCGACCGCGAGAATCGGCTCAGCGTTTGGCGAGAAAATCGTTTTATTCGAATTCTGACTCTTGTTATCAGCCGAGTTAGGTTAGGTTAGGTTAGGTTAGGTTAGGTTAGGTTAGGTTAGGTTAGGTTTGGTTAGGTTAGGTTAGGTTCGGGGCTGAGCCGATTCTCGCGGTAGAGGGCCCGTTGCAAGCGTCTAGGCAAGCGCAGTCCGGCCGTCCCAGTGCGAGGAAAATCGGCTGATAACCGGAGTCAGATTTAAAAAAAAAACGATTTTCTCGTCAACGGCTGAGCCGATTCTCGCGGTCGAGGGCTCGTTGCAAGCGTCTAGGCAAGCGCCGTCCGGCCACCCCAGTGCGAGGAAAATCGGCTGATAACCGGAGTCAGAATTCGAAAAAATCGATTTTCTCGTCAACGGCTGAGCCGATTCTCGCGGTCGAGGGCTCGTTGCAAGCGTCTAGGCAAGCGCCGTCCGGCCGCCTCAGTGCGAAGGAAAATCGGCTGATAACAAGAATCAGAATTCGAAAAAACGATTTACTCGTCAACGGCTGAGCCGATTCTCGCAGTCTAAGGCTCGTTGCAAGCGTCTTGGCAAGCGCCGTCCGGCCACCTCAGTGCGAGTAAAATCGGCTGATAACAAGAGTCAGAATTCGAATAAAACGATTTTCTCGTCAACGGCTGAGCCGATTCTCGCGGTCGAGGGCTCGTTGCAAGCGCCGTTCGGCCGTCCCAGTACGAGGAAAATCAGCTGATAACTGAATCAGAATTCGAAAAAACGATTTACTCGTCAACGGCTGAGCCGATTCTCGCAGTCTAGGGCTCGTTGCAAGCGTCTAGGCAAGCGCCGTCCGGCCACCTCAGTGCGAGTAAAATCGGCTGATAACAAGAGTCAGAATTCGAATAAAACGATTTTCTCGCCAAACGCTGAGCCGATTCTCGCGGTCGAGGGCTCTTTAAATGCGTCTAGGCAAGCGCCATCCGGCCACCCCAGTGCGAGGAAAATCGGCTGATAACCGGACAACCGATTTTCTCGACAACCGGAGTCAGAATTCGAAACAATCGAGGT